>CAWUFW010001973.1:0-600000 GCA_963921515.1 Calotriton arnoldi
CCGTTGCCAGGCAAGCCCATTGTCAATGGGTGCGCACCGATTGGTCCATTGCAGTACAACGCGCACAGGGGTACAACGCGTACCCGCACACATTGAAAGCAATGGGCCGGCCGGAGGCACCGATCGGTCCATTGCAGTTCAACGCGCACAGGGGTACAACGCGTACCCGCACAAATTGAATGCAATGGGCCGGCCGGAGGCACCGATCGGTCCATTGCAGTTCAACGCGCACAGGGGTACAACGCGTGCCCGCACACATTGAATGCAATGGGCCGGCCGGAGGCACCGATCGGTCCATTGCAGTTCAACGCGCACAGGGGTACAACGCGTACCGCACACATTGAATGCAATGGGCCAGCCGGAGGCACCGATCGGTCCATTGCAGTTCAACGCGCACAGGGGTACAACGCGTACCCGCACACATTGAAAGCAATGGGCCGGCCGGAGGCACCGATCGGTCCATTGCAGTTCAACGCAGCACAGGGTACAACGCGTACTCGCACACATTGAATGCAATGGGCCGGCCGGAGGCACCGATCGGTCCATTGCAGTTCAACGCGCACAGGGGTACAACGCGTACCGCACACATTGAAAGCAATGGGCCGGCCGGAGGCACCGATCGGTCCATTGCAGTTCAACGCGCACAGGGGTACAACGCGTACCCTCGCACATTGAAAGCAATGGGCGGCCGGAGGCACCGATCGGTCCATTGCAGTTCAACGCGCACAGGGGTACAACGCGCACTACCGCGCACATTGAAAGCAATGGGCCGGCCGGAGGCACCGATCGGTCCATTGCAGTTCAACGCTGCACTAGGAGTACAACGCGTACCCGCACACATTGAATGCAATGGGCCGGCCGGAGGCACCGATCGGTCCATTGCAGTTCAACGCGCATAGGGGTACAACGCGTACTCGCACACATTGAAAGCAATGGGCCGGCCGGAGGCACCGATCGGTCCATTGCAGTTCAACGCGCACAGGGGTACAACGCGTACCGCACACATTGAATGCAATGGGCCGGCCGGAGGCACCGATCAGTCCATTGCAGTTCAACGCGCACAGGGGTACAACGCGTACCCGCACACATTGAATGCAATGGGCCGGCCGGAGGCACCGATCGGTCCATTGCAGTACAACGCATCACTGTACATGTGACTGGCATATGTCAGCATACCTGTCTCAGATGGACATATGCCAGCCACAGATAGCTCCCAGGGAGTGAGGGGCACACCTACATCACGACAGCCTGTCCAAACCTTATCATAAGGCATGTAAGGCTGCATTTCCTATTGTGTGTATGTTGGTGTACATGTTGTCCTGTGGGTGTCACCTGTGGGCAGCCACCCCCAGGCTGTGCAAGTGTTCATGGGGACAGGATCCTGGGTGTTACGTGTACGTGACCACTGTGATGTGCAACTGTTCATATCTGTGCATGTGCCATGGTCACATTTCACAGTGGTGTTTGTGTATGTCATGTCACATACCCCGTGAGTCCCATGTGGGACGGTATGTTTGAGCCAGGGTGTCCCAGTGGCACAATAGTGATGGACCTCCACAGTCTTTGTGCATGTAGTGTTTACAATGTCTCTGATATCATGTGCACAATGGGAGACAGTCTCCACATCCACGTTGTGTGTGCATGGACTCTGATGTTGTGCGTGTGTGTCACAGACGTCCATGTCTGTCCTGCCGTGGCAAGTGGGGCCACTACCTGTGGGGGTCATGTTTGTTTTGCTGTGGTGTACACATGATACTCCATGTGATGCCAGTGTCCATGTGGCATTACAGGGTCCCTGGGAATGTACCTGTCGTTGAGCTGTGGTGCCTGGGGCACATCTGTCCTCACATGTCACTGTGGGGGGTGAATGTGACACGGCAGCAGGAGATGGGAACTGTGACACGGCATCATGATATCCAATGGGCCAACCTGGGACAAATTGATGCCACCTGTAGGACCGTGTTGACAGATGTTGGCCATGTATGTACCATACATGTCCTTCCGGTACTGCACACTTCATGTAGTTGTGCCTCATAATGATGTATGTTGGGATCTTGAGTGTGTTCAATGCCGCATATGTGGGGTGACTGACAATCTTGCTTACTTCTCCTCTGCACTGCAGGGCTCCTGCTGTCCATCGGCCATTCCCAGACCTGGCAACGATGGTGGAACGGGACAGCATCCGACGGTACCGCTTCACCAGGCAGCTGATTGAGGATTTGGCAGTGCAGTTGTCCCCACATTTGCAGCCTGGCCGGCCATATCCTACAGCGCTGACCCCCAAGGTGAAGGTGATGGCAGCCCTACACTTCTTTGCCACCGGTACCTTCCAACATACTGTGGCGACTGCTGGTGGGATGTCACAGACCATGTTCAGCCGTGTGCTCCGCGATGTTTTGGCGGCAATGTTGCTCTTCCTGAACCGGTACATCTATTTCCCTAGACTGCGACGACTCACTGACGTGAAGAGTTACTTTTATGCCCTGGGGAGGATGCTGCATGTAATTGGCTCCATTGATGGGACACATGTGGCTTTGGTACCACCACAGGCCCAGGAGCAGGCCTACAGGAACCGCAAGCACTACCACTCGGTCAATGCACTGGTGGTGTGTCTTGCAGACATGACCATCACACACGTGTGTGCCCGTTTCCCTGGTTCAGCACACGATGCCTTTGTGATGAGGAGTAGTCGCATCCCCAGGATGATGGCACAGATGCAGAACCAGCGTGCCTGGCTTGTCGGTGTGTACTGACTTTGTGCCATTGTGTGTGATCTGATCTGTAGTATTCCGCCCACTTTTCCAAGTCAGCTAATGTGCACTTGTCTGTCCGTAGGTGACTCGGGATACCCCAACATGCCGTGGTTGCTGACACCCCTCAGGAACCCTGTGACACCTGCCCAGATGCGCTACAATGAGGCACATGGTCGGACCAGGAGAGTGATTGAGCGGACCTTTGGTCTCCTGAAGAGCCGCTTCCGCTGCCTGGACAAGACCGGAGGGTCCCTCCCATATGCCCCTGCGAAAGTGTGCAAGATTATCATCGTCTGCTGCATGCTCCACAACCTGGCAGTGCGGAAGGAGTTGCCTCTCATCCAGGATGACAATGACCAACATCCGCCACCTGTGGAGGATCCTGGCCTGGACCACGATGCCAGTGACGATGATGATGATGATGATGGTGATGGTGATGTCCGCACACAGCTCATCACCAACTTCTTTAGCTGAATGTGAGTATCCTGAGGTGTCATGTCAATGATGTGAGTTGGCATGATGTGTGGGTGGTGCTCTGGTGCTGTTGGAGTGTGTCCATGGGCTACTTGACTGGATGTGTGTTGCGATGTGTGGTGACAGGTGGGCTGTACTCCCCAACAGTGTTGACATGCTAACTTGGTTCTGGGTGGGTATCTTGTAACATGTATTGTGCATGAGTTTTGCTGTTCTGTCCTGTACTCCATTGCTTTTGACTGTGTGTCATTTCTGTCCTTCACAGGGTACTTTCAGATTCGTTTGGTCAACTGTGTCCACCGACGACGTGATTGCACATCCAGGCTGGTAGCTGTTGTGTCCCTACAGGTGATGTGCGCCACACCCATGGACTTCCTTCCGTCTACAGTTGTTGACTGTGTGCCCGCTACCAGGTGGGGTTACCTTGCATCTGTAGTGGTTACGGCATGTTGCAACTGTGTAATAAACCTGTGCTTCACTTTGTGATGTGCGTTGTCTGTGGTCACACATTTGACTGCCATTTGCTTACTGCACCTGTGGGCTACTTGACTACAACTGGGAATGGGTGTGGTGTCTGTGCATTGCACCGTCTTCCCTGGCAACATCAGTGTAGGCAATGAGTCAGATGGCCTAGGTGTGTATGTGTCGTGTAGCCCTGGTGGTGTGTCTCCCTCATGTGTGTCACGTTGCCTGTACTCACATGCCTGTGTTGTCCTTGCTGTTGCAGTTCGCATACACAGCGTAATTTTGCAGTTCATCATCCCCATAACAGCACCCACGTTGGAATCACGACAGAGGCAAGTATGGTGTATTAGTGTGTTTATTGTGATATATTTGTGTTAATAGTGCATAGGATGGGTTGTGCTGTACATGAATCTTGCAATCCCAAGTTCCTAGGTGAATTGAAAGTCCGGGTAGACAGGATCCCCAGTATCGGGGCCACAGTTGTCTGACACATTGGTCCAACTTGTACTCCCCATGCAATGTGTGGGAGTAGTGTTGCCGTCAACAGGGTGAACAGTCTGTGCACAAAGGCGAACATCCAGAACAGGTTCAGGCTTCCTGGGAGTTGCGCTTGGCCATCGGCCTCTCACTTTTCCCTCCTCGGACGACCCCTCTTCTTGGGGGGGCCCTCAAGTGCAGGCTGCTGCGGTGCAGGGGACTCTCCGCCAGAGTCCTCCTCCCTCCCTGTGGCAGTTGCAGTTTGTTCGGCACCAGATGTTGTTGGCACACAGGGAGGTGTGGACTGGTTGCTGTTCATCTGGCGGAGGCATTGTAAAATGTCCCTGTGCACCGCCGTCATCTCATGCAGTGCATCCCACTTGGACTCCACGCGGGACATGTGTGAGTCCACACGGGACATGTGTGACTCCACGTGGGACATGTGGGAGTCCAAGCGGGCATGATGGGCAGCCTGCTGCTGTTTAATGTCTCTGAGGAGCCCCACTACCTGGCTGAGCTCTCCGGTGCTGGACTGGTACGCATCAGCTATGCGTACCAGTTGTGGGTCGTCATGCACACCAGCAACGTCTGCAAGCAGCGACCTCTGTCTCCCACCCCTCCCACCACCCCTGCTGACATGTGCAGTGTGTGCAGTGGCACGCACAGATAACCCTGGTCCACCTTGGGGGTTGGTGGTGGTGGTGGTGTCCATGGCCCCAGGTTGGTCCAGGGTCACTGTGCTGGTGTTGCTCCTTATTCTGTCCATGTCGGCAGGGATGGTATTCGTGGTGACAGTCGTTGTAGGGGTGGGTGCAGGGGGTGCAGCTGGTGGTCCTGCTGGTGCTGCAGCTGGTGGTCCTGCTGGTGCTGCATGTTGACTTGCACCGGATGTGCCAGGTTGTTCTTCATCGTCCGAGGAGGACAGAGGCTGTACGACGCCAGTGAGCTCGGCATCCTCTTGAGCCTGGGACTGGGACTCCTCAGCGTCTGCTGCTGTGTCCCCATCATCACCTGTTTTTGGGAGACACAAACAATGTATGTCATGTTTCTGCAGGCATCAATGGTTGACACACATGACAGTTGTGACTGTGCCTCTGGGTGCGGGCCTGTACATTGCATCGTCCTAAGTCGTCACAGTCAGGGGTTGATATTGGTGTGGCACATTGTCCTGCATTATTTGGGCATTTCTATGTATTTTCTGGGGTGTGAACATGGTCTGCATTGCTTGTGTTTGGTTGACAGCCGGACCTCCTTCCCACCCACCCAGCCAGTCAGTTATCCCACCATGGAACGTGCTTGCGTTGCAGGGAGTGTAAGTTGTCTCTCAGGATGTCAGTCAGTGGTGTCCTGCTGTTTGTTGGTGCACAGTTGGCAGCAGGGCCTTGTGCTCCCCACAGCAGTAGCCAGTGTCAGCCATCTTGTGAGTCCTTCTCCACTCCCTGTGATGTGAGCATGGTTCAGGGTGGTGTTGATGGGACAGTTGTGGGGGTGAGCTATGTCTGTGACTACGACTCCCATCATGCCATTGCCTCCACCCCACTTGCCAGCATTCCCATACTTACTTGCTTTTGTGTGGAGTTCAGTGGGTGTGGGTGTGAGGGCAATGGCAAGATGGCTGACAGTGGTGTCCTGCTGTTGGTTGGTGTGCAGTACCCAGCATGCCCTTGCGCTCCCCACGACACAGCAACAGTGTCAGACATCTTTGATGGGCCTTTCCACTCTCTGTGGGATGTGCATGCGTGAGTGTGAGCTTGCTGGGCCATGTGGTGGGGGATGTAGGGCTGTGACTACGACTCCCATCATGCTATTGCCTCCTCCCCCTTCCCAGCATGCCCATGCTTCCTTCCTTTTGACTCTGCTTCCCTGTGGGTTGGGCTGGCTGTGCTGACAGGATGGCTGGGAGTGTTGTCCTGGCAGTTGTTTGGCTAAGAGTCCCAAGAGTGTCCCTGTGCTTCACACAACATAACCCAGGGTGGTGGTGCTTTGTGGGATCTTGTGTTAGGATGGAGGGCATTGCATTCTACCAGGTGGGTACTGTGGAGTTTGTGTTGGGGGGTGTGAGGGGAGGTGCTGGTGAGTATAGTCAGTGCTGCAAGTCCCCCTTCCCACCCAGCCAGCCAGATATCCCACCATGAAACGTGCTTGCATTGCAGGGAGTGTAAGTTGTCTCTCAGGATGTCAGTCAGTGGTGTCCTGCTGTTTGTTGGTGCACAGTTGCCAGCAGGGCCTTGTGCTCCCCACAGCAGTAGCCAGTGTCAGCCATCTTGTGAGTCCTTCTCCACTGCCTGTGATGTGAGCATGGTTCAGGGTGGTGTTGATGGGCCAGTTGTGAGGCTGAGCAATGTCTGTGACTACGACTCCCATCATGCTATTGCCTCCACCCCCTTCCCAGCATGCCCATGCTTCCTTCCTTTTGACTCTGCTTCCCTGTGGGGTGGGCTGGCTGTGCTGACAGGATGGCTGGGAGTGTTGTCCTGGCAGTTGTTTGGCTAAGAGTCCCAAGAGTGTCCCTGTTCTTCACACAACATAACCCAGGGTGGTGGTGCTTTGTGGGATCTTGTGTTAGGATGGAGGGCATTGCATTCTACCAGGTGGGTACTGTGGAGTTTGTGTTGGGGGGTGTGAGGGGAGGTGCTGGTGAGTATAGTCAGTGCTGCCAGTCCCCCTTCCCACCCAGCCAGCCAGATATCCCACCATGGAACGTGCTTGCATTGCAGGGAGTGGAAGTTGTCTCTCAGGATGTCAGTCAGTGGTGTCCTGCTGTTTGTTGGTGCACAGTTGCCAGCAGGGCCTTGTGCTCCCCACAGCAGTAGCCAGTGTCAGCCATCTTGTGAGTCCTTCTCCACTGCCTGTGATGTGAGCATGGTTCAGGGTGGTGTTGATGGGCCAGTTGTGAGGCTGAGCAATGTCTGTGACTACGACTCCCATCATGCTATTGCCTCCACCCCCTTCCCAGCATGCCCATGCTTCCTTCCTTTTGACTCTGCTTCCCTGTGGGGTGGGCTGGCTGTGCTGACAGGATGGCTGGGAGTGTTGTCCTGGCAGTTGTTTGGCTAAGAGTCCCAAGAGTGTCCCTGTTCTTCACACAACATAACCCAGGGTGGTGGTGCTTTGTGGGATCTTGTGTTAGGATGGAGGGCATTGCATTCTACCAGGTGGGTACTGTGGAGTTTGTGTTGGGGGGTGTGAGGGGAGGTGCTGGTGAGTATAGTCAGTGCTGCAAGTCCCCCTTCCCACCCAGCCAGCCAGATATCCCACCATGGAACGTGCTTGCATTGCAGGGAGTGGAAGTTGTCTCTCAGGATGTCAGTCAGTGGTGTCCTGCTGTTTGTTGGTGCACAGTTGCCAGCAGGGCCTTGTGCTCCCCACAGCAGTAGCCAGTGTCAGCCATCTTGTGAGTCCTTCTCCACTGCCTGTGATGTGAGCATGGTTCAGGGTGGTGTTGATGGGCCAGTTGTGAGGCTGAGCAATGTCTGTGACTACGACTCCCATCATGCTATTGCCTCCACCCCCCTTCCCAGCATGCCCATGCTTCCTTCCTTTGACTCTGCTTCCCTGTGGGGTGGGCTGGCTGTGCTGACAGGATGGCTGGGAGTGTTGTCCTGGCAGTTGTTTGGCTAAGAGTCCCAAGAGTGTCCCTGTTCTTCACACAACATAACCCAGGGTGGTGGTGCTTTGTGGGATCTTGTGTTAGGATGGAGGGCATTGCATTCTACCAGGTGGGTACTGTGGAGTTTGTGTTGGGGGGGTGTGAGGAGAGGTGCTGGTGAGTATAGTCAGTGCTGCAAGTCCCCCTTCCCACCCAGCCAGCCAGATATCCCACCATGGAACGTGCTTGCATTGCAGGGAGTGGAAGTTGTCTCTCAGGATGTCAGTCAGTGGTGTCCTGCTGTTTGTGGGTGCACAGTTGCCAGCAGGGCCTTGTGCTCCCCACAGCAGTAGCCAGTGTCAGCCATCTTGTGAGTCCTTCTCCACTCCCTGTGATGTGCGCATGGTTCATGGTGGTGTTGATGGGACAGTTGTGGGGGGGCAATATGTGTGACTGCGACTCCCATGATGCTATTGGCTACACAGACTTGGCCAGCATACACAGAATTCCTTCCTTTGAGTGGTCTTCACTGTGTGTTGGTGTTGTTGTGGTGGCTACATGTCTGGATGTGTTTGTTAGTTCTATTTGTGCCACTGCCTAGCTGTAGTTGTAGTTGTGTTTGTACATGTGATGGCACGGTTGGATGTAACTTTTTTGATGGCATGTGTTGTGTTTATCTGACTGACATACACATTTTGGGATGATTCTGTTCTGGTTGCTGTGTAATTGCTATGAGTGCATGGTTTGACTCTCCCCTTGACAGTGATGTGTGTGTGTTTTGTGTCAGAAAATTGTGTACATTTGTTGTGTACTCACCAGGCTCTGGGATGTTCTCTAGTCCATATACGCTCACTGGCGGAAGGATGGCCCGCACCTTCTCCTCCCAGGGCCTGAGGTATACTGGCTTGGCAGGAGGGCCACTGCCGGTGTATTGGCTGATGAGGTAGTCTTTCTTGAGCAGCTCCCGGACCCTCCTGCGCACGTCATACCACCTGTTCTGGATGTCGGTCTTTGTGCGCAGACATGGTGATTGTGCGTTCACCCTGTTGATGATCCTCTCCCACATCTTGGTTTTCTGCGACATGGGGGTCTGTTGGACCAATGTGCCAAACAGCTGTGGCTCTACCCTGAGGATCTCGTCTACCAGGACTTCCAATTCACAATCTAGGAACTTGTGATTCTTCTTGGGGGGCATGGTGATGGGTGGTGGTGTGCAGGTGAGGGTGTGTGAGTGTGTGTTTTGCTGGGTGTATGTGAGGTAGGTATTTGTTGGTGTGCTGATGGTGTGTGGCTTATGTGAGGGATGAGCTGTGGGTGTGTGGTTGCTTTCTCTT
Organism: Calotriton arnoldi; assembly: GCA_963921515.1. Classification (NCBI taxonomy): domain Eukaryota; kingdom Metazoa; phylum Chordata; class Amphibia; order Caudata; family Salamandridae; genus Calotriton; species Calotriton arnoldi. Next base: position 9,093 of record CAWUFW010001973.1, read on the forward strand.
GGGTGCTGGCAGTGGAATGGCATTTGCGAAGGCTCATGGTAGTGATTTGTGTCCTTTATATAGGTGGAGTTGTGGGTGTGTCTTTGTTCTCTGTCCCCACCCCCCAGTATTTATTGGCTTGGTAATTGCTTGTTTGGCCTTTTTTTGGGTGATTTTTCCTTTGTGCTGTTTGTGTGTGTTGGAAACGTTCTTGTGACCGAGTCGGACCCTGCATTGGTCTCGTACGGTGTTCTCCGTTTCGTTCATGCTGTGTTTGTGCAGTTTTCTATGCTGCGTACGCGTCGGTCGCGGTGTATTGTGTTGCTTCGGCTCGGTTTTGTATGCGTGTCGGTCGTCCGGCTTGTCCTCCGTCCGACTCGCTCGTGGTTTTCGCGCCTTGCATCGTACTTAGCGGTTTGGAGTTAGCGTGTACGTTTCGGTCGGATTTGTTCCGGGTGCATGTCGGTCGGTTGGATTCGCGTGTTTTTCCGGCCGGATTGCTGTTTTCCGTGCGGCTCGGTCGGTCGACTTGGTTTCGTTACGTGTCGGTCGGAGTTTTCGCGCCTTGCATCGTACTTGGCGTGTCGGGCGCCACGGGTACGTGTCGGTCGGTATTTTTTCCGGATCCGAGTCGGTCGGTGCTTTTTCCGGCCCAAATCGGAATCGGCCCCTTAGTGTCCAGCATATTCCCTGACTTAATTTTTACTGGAGTGGGAATAGTAATTTTATATGTTTAGTGTCCAGCACCTTCCCTGAGTTAATATTTACTGCAGTGGGAATAGTAATTTATATATGTTTAATGTCCAGCACCTTCCTTGAGTTAATACTTACTGTAGTGGGAATAGTAATTTATATATGTTTAATGTACAGCACCTTCCCTGACTTAATTTTGACTGAAGTGGGAATAGTAATTTTATATGTTTAGTGTCCAGCAATTTCCCTGACTTAATACTCACTGGAGTGGGAATAGTAATTTATATATGTTTAATGTCCAGCACCTTCCCTGAGTTAATACTGAGAGAAGTGGGAATAGTAATTTATATATGTTTAATGTCCAGCACGTTCCCTGACTTAAATTTTTATTGGAGTGGGAATAGTAATTTTATATGTTTAGTGTCCAGCACCTTCCCTGATTTAATTTTTATTGGAGTGGGAATAGTAATTTTATATGTTTAGTGTCCAGCATCTTCCCTGAATTAATACTTACTGCAGTGGGAATAGTAATTGTTATATGTTTAGTGTCCAGCAACTTTTCTGAATTACTAATTAGTGCAGTGGGAATAGTAATTTTAATTTGTTCAATGTAAAGTAGTTTTTATTATTTAATGTATGCTGTATTGGGAATAGTAAATTATATATGGTTAATGTTTTGTATGTTTTATTACTAAATTTTAAGTGTAGTGGGAAGAGTAAATTATATATTGTTTAAGTTTACCAAATTTAATTAATATTGTTTAAATGTATTGGGAATAGTTGGTGATGTTTGTTTATGTAGAAATATATTTTTATAATTATTTATAATTAATATTAAATATTTATATAACAAATATGTTATTTGATGTGTATTTATTTATTTTATATAAAGAGTTGTAGGAAACTTACTGTATGTGTTTTTATATGTGAAGGAATATAAATGTATTTTATTATGTGTAGTGAAAATGAATTTGTCTTGTGTAAGTGATGTATAGTTTATAATTTTCTAGTAAAAAAACAAATGTTAATTAAAAAGGTACATTTATCAAATTAATATATTTAAGTAAAATATTTAATTATAAGATATACATATAAAAATAAATTAGACTTTTTTATTTTCAATTTTATTTATTTTTGTATAAGTAGATAGAAAGAGAAACAATTTTTTTATTTATTTATACAATGCAATAGACATTATTAAATATACATAAAATTTGTAAATTTTTATTGAAGGAACATAAATTATTTTACATACATTTATTCGTTAATAGAATTTTTAAGGGAAAAAAATGTTATGTTATTATTTTACAACATTTGTAACATTGTAATATATGTATACAAATTATATAACCATTTTTGGTATATATATACAGAAAGTAAAGCATTGTATGTTTATTTATTATTTAATATTGTAACATTATAATGTTGTAGTAAATATTGTTTATCATTTACAAATAATTAGCACTTTATTATATGTCAATATATTTTTAATTAATATTATTAGTATATAAAATATTAATAATATTAATTATCACATTGTTGTAATTAATGAAAATTTATTTTTAAACAGGTAAGTTTTATTTAACAATTGCACATAATTAATATGTATTTTTTATAATTTTTATCATTATAAAAAAACATATCTAATTATAATAATAATAAATATATTTTTATATTAATTATTATTATAACTTTACAAAGTATAATACATTATATAGTAATTTTTAAATATACAGAAAATTGTGTACAACATAAGAAAAATATATGTGAAATTTATACTTTGCTATAATGATTTTTTTTTACATTATTCCTTTTTTTAACTTTATTTAGGCAGCCATTTTAAGTTTACAGGGACTATTTTGTAACCGCGTACTGTTATTTTGGGTCATTGAGGGTCGGAGAAGCTCGCGGTTGGAAGCTGCGTCGCGTCGAGCAAGGTAAGGGAAATTTTACTTATTTTTCTAAGTTAATACTTATGTTTTAGGGCCCGATTCCGATCTCGGTCGGAGGCGCACCCAATACCATTCGGTCGGGAAAAAAGCCATGCGAAAGCCTGTTTCCCGACCGAACCGTACGCGGGTCCGGCCGAGCGAGTACGATGCGAGTCGCCGACCGACTCGTCCGGGCGACCCGACCGCTCCGACCGACTCGTACCCGGATCGTACCGCTCCGACCGACTCGGTCGGACCCGATTCGCACCGCGCAATGGAGACGTTTTCCGGCCGGGTAAGTACGATGCGCACCTCGACCGCTCCGACCGACTCGCGCCGTCCGACTCGAACTCGCTGTCGGAGCCGTACTTTGGGGGTCCGTGTCGGACCCCCTGTACGCGTACCCGTGCGAGGCGCACACAGGGGGGACCCATGGGTCCCCCTACCTGTGCGTGTACGCCGCGAAGCGCTTCGCGGCGTACTCGCTGTAGGGGCGCCCTTGTCCGCCTCGCACCCATTGAGGCAATGGGAGCCCGCGTACGCGTTGTACGACCGGCTCCCATTGAGTTCAATGGGAGTCCGACCGACTCGTGTCCGATAACATACGGACGCATCGGACTCGTTCGGTCGGACTGCACGGGTCCGATTCGGTCGGAAATCTCTCCGGGTCCGGCTCGGTCGGAGAAATTTCCGGCCCGAATCGGAATCGACCCCTTAGTGTAGTTAGGACTTATATATTGTATTTATAGTTAGGTTATTACGTTTTTGGTGTGCTGTAGTTGTTAGTTATATTTTAGTGAGATCACGTGAGGTACTGTTTGAGGTGTAGTGTAGACGGACATTAATATCAGTAAATATGTGTTGTTTTGTTGCTATAAATTCATTTTATTGTATTTAATAAATGTATTTGGGTGTATTTGTGTGGGTAGGTATGCTTTTAATCTTTTTTGCAGATTCATTTTAATCGAGTTTACGTTGGAGACAGAGACGTGTTTTTTTTAATAAAAGAACTGTGTATTAGTTTGTTAAACTAATATTATTATCACAGTTTCTTTTAGTTTTCGGTATTTCCTGGAGCGTTTTTTATATTTTTGTATCTTTTTCGGGTTTTTGAGGGTTTACGTAATTTGGATTTCGGAGTGATGGATTTGTATGGGACGTGTTGTATTTTTGCATTTTTTTGGGGCTTTTTTAAACTGCAATGCATTAACACATAGATGGAAGGATTATTTATTTTTGGAATACATTTTCTACAGCTACGTAAACCGTAAGTGTATTTTATTTAAATTAATTGGGTGGGAAATGTTTTTAAAATTAATTGTGTTTTATAGTATATTTTGATAATTATTATTTATTTGTAAATATATATTTTTAATTTAAGAAAATATATATGACAAATAAGTAATATTTGTGAAAATATAATATTAATATATGTGTGTAAAGTTTATGTTTTATGAACGAAAAAATGTATAATACCTGTGGAACTTTTGTTTATAAAATGCTTTTGGCTATTAGGGATAGGTAATCTAGGCCTCTTGTAGATGGGTATAGGGTAACCTGACTTTGCAGTAGCTCAAACATTTTTTTAGTTTGTTTAGTTAATTTGGGACATATTTGAGTTACAGATTGTTCCATCCGTAATTCTTGATAGCTTTGTTCTTTTTGTATAGATTCTAGAAGTTTTTGTAGGGTAGGTTTACCTTTTCTTGTTGTTGATTGGAAGGCATTATGCCATCCTTCAACACTATTATTTGTTTTTGATTCTTTGTTTAAGGTACTTAGGTACACGTTCCACCAAGGAATGTGGAATTTAGGTTGTCTTCTATGCCCTGATCTATGCAATCTTCCCACCCAGGTGTCCTCAAAGTAGTCTAGTAGTGGGCTTATTTTGTCTTCGTTCCTTTTGTAATAGGGGCTTTCTATTAGAATATTGTAGTGTTCTGCTACATCTGTTACAGGTACATATGCTAGTGCTATTAGCTTTTTTATTTGGTAGGCAAAAGTACTGTCTGTAGCATATTGTACACTTAGGGGCCGATTCCGATCTCGGCCGGTAGGGCTCCGAATCGGATTCGGCTTTACCGGATCCGATTCGGAGCCCTGTTTCCCGACCGAACCGTACGCGGGTCCGGCCGAGCGAGTACGATGCGAAATCGCCGACCGACTCGTCCGGGCGTCCCGACCGCTCCGACCGACTCGCTCCCGGCTTGAACCGCTCCGACCGACTCGCTCGGACTCGACTCGCACCGCGCAATGGAGACGTTTCCCGGCCGGGTAAGTACGATGCGCGCCGCGAGCAGTCCGACCGAGCCGCGCACTCCGGCTCGTAAGAGCTGTCGGAGCCGTACTTTGGGGGTCCGTGTCGGACCCCCCTGTACGCGTAGCCGCGCGAGTCGCACACAGGGGGGACCCATGGGTCCCCCCTACCTGTGCGTGTACGGCGCGAATCGCTTCGCCGCGTACCCGCTGTAGGGGGCGCCCTTGTCCGACTCGCACCCATTGAGTCAATGGGAGCCCGCGTACGCGTTGTACGACCCGCTCCCATTGACATCAATGGGAGTCCGACCGACTCGAGTCCGATAACATACGGACGCATCGTACTCGTTCGGTCGGACTGCACGGGTCCGATTCGGTCGGAAATCTCTCCGGGTCCAGCTCGGTCGGAGAAATTTCCGGCCCGAATCGGAATCGACCCCTTAGGGTTGATTTTTGTAGATGTCTCCAGAGACTTTGATTAAAATGATAATAGCAACCCTGAATTGCTGTGTGTGGATAATTTTTTAGTATAGCATTTATCATGGCTATTTCAAAGTCAATAATTATTTTTGAAGGAAAATAATTATTGCTTTCTTCTTTTATTTTAGTGAGTATATCAATGTAGGTAGTTTGCTGTTTATTTGGTAGTAGTGCGTAGATGAATGGAATATTTGAGTGTTGGTATAATCCATGTATTGTGTACAGCTGGTAAAATGGTTTTGGACAGACTTTGAAAGTTCCATCCATCATCCAGGTGTCACATTTCTGTAATTTAAGTAAATTGTTTGCAGTAGCAAACATAATTATCCTTTTTTCTGGGCATTTGTTATCAAAACAAATAAATGGTTCTTTACTGTGAGTAATGCTTAATTCTGGTGGAATAACTACTTCTGCAAATGTTTTAGGGGCAGGTATAGTAGTTGTGGTAGCTTTTTTTTGTCTGGCAATTGTTCTTTTTAAAGAAGCTATGGACGGTAATTGTCCTGATGCATGTTGAGGTAATTTTAATAGTTGCTCTTTTAGTATTTGGGTAGTTGCTTTGTCAGTACTAGTGCTTGCTTCTTTTATACTTTCAAGAGCATCTCTAACCTCAATCTCTGTTATGTTTGGGGGTGATTATGTTCTTTTACAGAAATAACAGTAGTTTCCTGAGTAGTAGCTCTTCCATAGCATTTGTTAGAGTAGTATTTGCTACACTTCCAAAATACTTTAAGGCCTATTTGTTTCTCCTGTGTATACACATACCCCATATAACATAACAGCATTTTATTTTTTTGTGACATTACAAATTCTGCACCTTCAGTCATGTTGTTTTGTTTTATGCTAGGGAAAATTCAAAAAGAAAATATTTTAATATAATAAATACAACATGTTTATTAAATACTGTTACATGTCAGTGAATATACTTACAATGTTTAGTTTGATGTAAATGAAATTGGTTAGGAAATAATTTCAAGCTTTCTTTTCTATTTACTTGATGTAATTTCTGTTGAGAAGAGGAAAAAACATATTAATAATTTGATTCTATTGTTTGTAGATGATAGGCATTTTAGGGGTAAAGGGTTATTTTGGTGGGTATTTAACGTTGTTTAATAATGGAAAATGATATACTTACTTTTTAGTTGTCTTTATTTTGTTAGTAGTTGTAGAATTATTTTGGAAGCTTTTGCTGTTGGCTGTAGAGGAGATAGATAAAAAAGAAAATATATATTAGTGAATAACGTTTTGAAAATATTTTTAGGTCGGTTTGGCAAAAATAGAATATACTTACATTTATTGTTTTTTTATTGGTGAGTATTTTTGAAATAATTTTCTGGCTTTGTAGGATATCTGTAGAGGTGATATAAAAGTAAGGAATGAAAGAATAGTTAATTAGGTTTTAGAAATAATTTTTGTTGCAGGTTAGTAGTATTGTAATATTTTAAAAACAGTTTTACTTACTTAGTGCAGATTTAAATTTATTTTTTAGTAATGAAAGTTTTCTTTCAGGAAACAGTTGGGCACAGTTTCACCTTCTTCTTTGTTGTAGTTTTTAAGTGTAAAAGAGATGTATGTTTTTGATGTTTATATAGTGTTTATTTAATTGGTTGCTTTATGTTATTGGTGTATTTTGAAATGTAAGCGTTTTATTGGTTGAAGTTAATTGTTTTTATTGTTTTGGCATTTTCTTTCCATATAAGGGAAACGCTAATTAAGAAACTGTTAGTAGAAAGTAAATATTTTATATTTTTACTTTTTGTAAATAATTTAAATGTTATTTTTAATGTGAAATAATGCAAGTCTTATATATTTAAAGTTTATATTTAATTATTGTAATATGTTTCTTTAGCCAAAATATATTGTTTTATATATTGATGTGTTTGTAAATTATTTTATTATGTTGTTTAAGTATTTTATATTGTTTTATAATGTGAATTTATATTTGGTGCTAAAGATATATTTAATTGAGCAGTTTTTATATAGTCGATATTTTTAAAAAGTCGATATTATTGGTGTCTATATTTTGGTATTCGATATTTTTGTAATGTTGTATGTTATAAAAATTTAAACGATATTTAATGTAACGATATTTAGCATTTCGATATTGTGGTAAACGATATTTTTTATTTACGATATTGTGTACTCGATATTTTTGTAATTTTATAAATAAGTATAGGTAGTAGATATTATTGTAGTCGATATTTAGACGCCGATATTTTGTGTATTCGATATTTTTGTAGTCGATATTATGTCAGTGATCCCATTGTAATATGTCCCTGTGCACCGCCGTCATCTCTTGCAGTGCGTCCCACTTGGACTCCACGCGGGACATGTGTGAGTCCAAGCAGGCATGATGGGCAGCCTGCTGCTGTTTCATGTCTCTGAGGAGCCCCACTACCTGGCTGAGACCTCCGGTGCTGGACTGGTACGCATCGGCTATGCGTACCAGTTGTGGGTCATCATGCACACCAGCAACCTCTGCAAGCAGCGACCTCTGTCTCCCCACCCCTCCCACCACCCCTGCCGACATGTGCAGTGCGTGCAGTGGCACGCACAGATGACCCTGGTCCCCCTTGGGGGTTGGTGGTGGTGGTGGTGTCCATGGCCCCACGTTGGTCCAGGGTCCCTGTGCTGGTGTTGCTCCTTGTTCTGTCCATGTCGGCAGGGATGGTATTTGTGGTGACAGTCGTTGGAGGGGTGGGTGCAGGGGGTGCAGCTGGTGGTCCTGCTGGTGCTGCAGCTGGTGGTCCTGCTGGTGCTGCATGTTGACTTGCACCGGATGTGCCAGGTTGGTCTTCTTCGTCCGAGGAGGGCAGAGGCTGTACGACACCAGTGAGCTCCGCATCCTCTTGAGCCTGGGACTGGGACTCCTCAGCGTCTGCTGCTGTGTCCCCATCATCACCTGTTTTTGGGAGACACACACAATGTATGTTATGTTTCTGCAGGCATCAATGGTTGACACACCTGACAGTTGTGACTGTGCCTCTGGGTGCGGGCCTGTACATTGCATTGTCCTAAGTTGTCACAGTCAGGGGTTGATATTGGTGTAGCACATTGTCCTGCATTATTTGGGCATTTCTATGTATTTGTTGGGGTGTGAACATGGTCTGCATTGGTTGTATTTGGTTGACAGCCGGCCCTCCTTCCCACCCAGCCAGTCAGTTATCCCACCATGGACTGTGCTTGCATTGCAGGGAGTGAAAGTTGTCTTTCAGGATGTCAGTCAGTGGTGTCCTGCTGTTGGTTGTTGCACAGTTGCCAGCAGGGCCTTATGCTCCCCACAGCAGTAGCCAGTGTCAGCCATCTTGTCAGTCCTTATCCACTCCCTGTGATGTGAGCATGGTTCAGGGTGGTGTTGATGGGACAGTTGTGGGGGTGAGCTATGTCTGTGACTATGACTCCCATCATGCTATTGCCTCCACCCCACTTCCCAGCATTCCAATACTTACTTGCTTTTGTGGGGAGTTCAGTGTGTGTGGGTGTGAGAGCAATGGCAAGATGGCTGACAGTGGTGTCCTGCTGTTGGTTGGTGTGCAGTTCCCAGCATGCCCTTGTGCTCCCCACAGCAGTAGCCAGTGTCAGCCATCTTGTCAGTCCTTATCCACTCCCTGTGATGTGAGCATGGTTCAGGGTGGTGTTGATGGGACAGTTGTGGGGGTGAGCTATGTCTGTGACTATGACTCCCATCATGCTATTGCCTCCACCCCACTTCCCAGCATTCCCATACTTACTTGCTTTTGTGGGGAGTTCAGTGTGTGTGGGTGTGAGAGCAATGGCAAGATGGCTGACAGTGGTGTCCTGCTGTTGGTTGGTGTGCAGTTCCCAGCATGCCCTTGTGCTCCCCACGACACAGCAACAGTGTCAGACATCTTTGATGGGCCTTTCCACTCTCTGTGGGATGTGCATGCGTGAGTGTGAGCTTGCTGGGCAGTGTGGTGGGGGATGTAGAGCTGTGCCTACGACTCCCATCATGCTATTGCCTCCACCCCCCTTCCCAGCATGCCCATGCTTCCTTCCTTTTGACTCTGCTTCCCTGTGGGGTGGGCTGCCTGTGCTGACAGGATGGCTGGGAGTGTTGTCCTGGCAGTTGTTTGGCTAAAAGTCCAAAGAGTGTCCCTGTGCTTCACACAACATAACCGAGGGTGGTGGTTCTTTGTGGGATCTTCAGTTAGGATGTGAGGCATTGCATTCTCCCAGGTGGGTTCTGTGGAGTTTGTGTTGAGGGGGGGTGTGAGGGGAGGTGCTTGTGACTATGGTCAGTGCTGCGAGTCCTCCTTCCCACCCAGCCAGATATCCCACCATGGAACGTGCTTCCATTGCAGGGAGTGGAAGTTGTCTCTCAGGATGTCAGTCAGTGGTGTTGTGCTGTTTGTTGGTGCACAGTTCCCAGCAGGGCCTTGTGCTCCCCACAGCAGTAGCCAGTGTCAGCCATCTTGTGAGTCCTTATCCACTCCCTGTGATGTGAGCATGGTTCAGGGTGGTGTTGATGGGCCAGTTGTGAGGCTGAGCGATATCTGTGCCTACTACTCCCATCATGCTATTGCCTCCACCCCCCTTCCCAGCATGCCCATGCTTCCTTCCTTTTGACTCTGCTTCCCTGTGGGGTGGGCTGCCTGTGCTGACAGGATGGCTGGGAGTGTTGTCCTGGCAGTTGTTTGGCTAAAAGTCCCAAGAGTGTCCCTGTGCTTCACACTACATTACCCAGGGTGGAGGTTCTTTGTGGGATCTTGAGTTAGGATGTGAGGCATTGCATTCTCCCAGGTGGGTTCTGTGGAGTTTGTGTTGAGGGGGGGTGTGAGGGGAGGTGCTTGTGACTATGGTCAGTGCTGCGAGTCCTCCTTCCCACCCAGCCAGATATCCCACCATGGAACGTGCTTCCATTGCAGGGAGTGGAAGTTGTCTCTCAGGATGTCAGTCAGTGGTGTTGTGCTGTTTGTTGTTGCACAGTTTCCAGCAGGGCCTTGTGCTCCCCACAGCAGTAGCCAGTGTCAGCCATCTTGTGAGTCCTTATCCACTCCCTGTGATGTGAGCATGGTTCAGGGTGGTGTTGATGGGCCAGTTGTGAGGCTGAGCGATATCTGTGCCTACTACTCCCATCATGCTATTGCCTCCACCCCCTTCCCAGCATGCCCATGCTTCCTTCCTTTTGACTCTGCTTCCCTGTGGGGTGGGCTGCCTGTGCTGACAGGATGGCTGGGAGTGTTGTCCTGGCAGTTGTTTGGCTAAAAGTCCCAAGAGTGTCCCTGTGCTTCACACAACATTACCCAGGGTGGAGGTTCTTTGTGGGATCTTGAGTTAGGATGTGAGGCATTGCATTCTCCCAGGTGGGTTCTGTGGAGTTTGTGTTGAGGGGTGTGTGAGGGGAGGTGCTTGTGACTATGGTCAGTGCTGCGAGTCCTCCTTCCCACCCAGCCAGCCAGATATCCCACCATGGAACGTGCTTCCATTGCAGGGAGTGGAAGTTGTCTCTCAGGATGTCAGTCAGTGGTGTCCTGCTGTTGGTTGTTGCACAGTTGCCAGCAGGGCCTTGTGCTCCCCACAGCAGTAGCCAGTGTCAGCCATCTTGTGAGTCCTTTTCCACTCCCTGTGATGTGCGCATGGTTCATGGTGGTGTTGATGGGACAGTTGTGGGGGTGAGCAATATGTGTGACTACGACTCCCATGATGCTATTGGCTACACTGACTTGCCCAGCATACACAGAATTCCTTCCTTTCAGTGGTCTTCACTGTGTGTTGGTGTTGTAGTGGTGGCTACATGTCTGGATGTGTTTGTTAGTTATATTTGTGCCACTGCCTAGCTGTAGTTGTAGTTGTGTTTGTACATGTGATGACACGGTTAAATGTAACTTTGAGATGGCATGTGTTGTGTTTATCTGAGTGACATACACATTTTGGGATGATTCTGTTCTGGTTGCTGTGTAAATGCTATGAGTGCATGGTTTGACTCTCCCCTTGACAGTGATGTGTGTGTGTATTGTGGCAGAATATTGTGTACATTTGTTGTGTACTCACCAGGTTCTGGGATGTTCTCTAGTCCATAGACGCTCACTGGCGGAAGGATGGCCTGCACCTTCTCCTCCCAGGGCCTGAGGTATACTGGCTTGGCAGGAGGGTCACTGCCGGTGTATTGGCTCAGGAGGTAGTCCTTCTTGAGCAGCTCCCGTACCCTCCTGCGCACGTCATACCACCTGTTCTGGATGTCAGTCTTTGTGCGCAGACATGGTGATTGTGCGTTCACCCTGTTGATGATCCTCTCCCACATCTTGGTTTTCTGGGAGATGGGTGTCTGTTGGACCAGTGTGCCAAACAGCTGTGGCTCTACCCTGAGGATCTCGTCTACCAGGACTTCCAATTCACAATCTAGGAACTTGTGATTCTTCTTGGGGGGCATGGTGATGGGTGGTGATGGTGAGTGATGTGTGTGTTGGTGTGCAGGTGAGGGTGTGTGAGTGTGTGTTTTGCTGGGTGTATGTGAGGTAGCTATTTGTTGGTGTGCTGATGATGTGTGGCTTGTGTGAGGGATGAGCTGTGGGTGCGTGGTTGCTGACTGTTGAGTGCTGGCAGTAGAATGGCATTTGCAAAGGATCATGGTTGGGATTTGTGTCCTTTATATGGGTGGAGTTGTGGGTGTGTCTTTGTTCTCTGTCCCCACCCCCCCCCCAGTATTTATTGGCTTTGTAATTGCTTGTTTGGCCTTTTTTTGTGTATTTTTCCTTAGTACTTTTTGTGCATGTTGGAAACGTTCTTGTGACCGAGTCGGTCCCTGCATTTGTCTCGTACAGTCTTCTCCGTTTCGTTCATGCTGTGTTTGTGCAGTTTTCTATGCTGCGTACGCGTCGGTCGCGGTGTTTTGTGTTACTTCGGCTCGGTTTTGTATGCGTGTCGGTCGTACGGCTTGTCCTCCGTTCGACTCGGTCGTGGTTTTCGCGCCTTGCATCGTACTTAGCGGTTTGGAGTTCGCGTGTACGTTTCGGTTGGATTTGTTCCGGGTGCGTGTCGGTCGGTTCGATTCGCGTGTTTTTCCGGCCGGATTGCTGTTTTCCGTGCGGCTCGGTCGTTCGGCTTGGGTTCAGTATGTGTCGGTCGGATTTTCCACGCCTTGCATCGTACTTGGCGTGTCGGGCGCCACAGGTACGTGTCGGTCGGAATAAATTCCGGCTCCGAGTCGGTCGGTGCTTTTTCCGGCCCGAATCGGAATCGACCCCTAATTGTCTTGCTTTTTTGTTGGTGGGTGATTTGGTGCTGTTCTGTATAGGGGTAGAACAATGACTCATCCTAAGAGCCAATGGAGTAGCATGAGTTACAACAGGTGAGGAGTTAGCAGGTGGTTTAGGTGTCAGAACTGCCCCCCTTTCTGTGAAGGAGCCTGCTGGAGATTTAGGAGGTTTCACAGCGGCAGATCTTCCCCCATGGAATGACTTTGCAAGAGTGTTGATTGCAGTCACAAGAGACTTACAACCATCCTGCAACACCTTGGTCTGTAAGATTTGTACACTCACCTGCCGCTCATTTTGTTCCCTCTAAAGATCATTCTGTGCCGTTAGTAGATCTATGATCTGGCTCATTTGACTCTCCTGCTGGCTAGCCATACCCATCAGGATTTCACTTAATTCATTGGGTGATGTGTGACTGCCCTCTGACAGCTTCCCTGCAGATAATCCAGCCCCAGAGAATTCCTGACAGCCCTGTGGCCTTCTGCTAGAGGCTACCGATGTTATCCGGCCCAGGTGACCCTTAGTAGCTGATGATGTGATGCAAACAGGCGCAAGGACAGGTGTAGGTACTGAAAGAGTAAGTAGACGAGACACAGGGCAGGATTGTGGTCACTGTATTGTCCAATTGGGGCTGAACTTCAGGCTCAGTTGCTACCCGCAAATGTCTGCTTGGGAGGGGCATCACGGTTGGAGGTCTGTTTCAACCTGATATGCCGGGCTGATTTGCAAGATCTTCTTCCTGGTGAGGAGAGTACTGTTGATGGAGGGCAGGTTACAATAGTCTATTTGCCAAAGTGGAGACTTGAGTATTTTTATTTATTTATAAAGTATTATATAGCACAAACTTGACCCTAGAAGGGTAACATAGCACTTTACAAATGTTTCGGTAAGAAGAAAACAAGACAACCAAGAAACATAAATGCTGACAATACCCATTGCAAATCAGGAGAAGGACAGTAAGTTAGAAACCAGGACATAGTCGGCAAGTGCAAACCCTGGTTGGAGAACTGCGTCAAATCAGTATCCAGATTAATGAGTCAGTGGGTTCAGAGTACAGTTTTGTTCATTAAAAGCAGTTTGACATCTTCTTTGAAGGATGTGATTGAAGGGTTCAGTCTGACTTCAGGGGGCAGGGAGTTCCATGTTCTAGGGGCAAATCAGGAGAAAGCTCGGTCATAGGTTTTATTTTTCCAAAGTTTTTGAGGTTTCAACAGGTGGGTGCTGGTGCTTCTAGACAATCTGCCACCACCAGGCAGTTCTAGTTTATCAGCTAGGCACTTCAGTGTGTTGAAGTGTGGGGCTTTATGGGTCATGAAAGCAATTTTTAGCTGTACCCTTGCCTCATAAGGGAGCCAGTTTGGTACCTTCAGATCTGGAATGATGTGGTTGTTCCTTTTAGATCCAGTGATGAGCCTTGCAGCAGAGTTGAGGGATGCCCTTAGTAGAACCAACTTGGATCTCGGCAGACCACATATTTTTGCACTTCCATAGTCTAATCTGGGGATCACTAGAACTTTCACGGCTGATTTAAGGTCATTGGAGGGGAGGAAGGGTTTTATTTTTCTTAGAATGTTCATTTGAAAGTTTGACGTGTTCATGCATGCTGAGATTCTTGTAAAGTGTTAATCGCAGAGATCTTGTGGAATCTATAATGTGGAATATATAATGTGTGGAAGGCAGATGAAGGCTGTTAAATGTTTCATCCAATCTTTTATGTTGAGGGATCATTTTGGTGGGGCAATTAGGAGGAATTCAGTTTTGAGTGAGTTGAGTTTGAGGTGGTTTCTAGTCAGCCAGTTTTGGGTTTTTAGCAAAGTTGTGTTGAGTAAATGGTTATCTTCAGGGGAGGAGATTTTTAAGTATAGTTGGGTGTCATCGGCATACATGTGGTATTGTACATTGGAAAATAGCAGAACTTCGGTTAAAGGCTTCATCAACAGGTTAAAGAGAGTTAGTGATAAGGTGAACCCCTGAGGGGCCCCTAAAGTGACCGGAGTGGTAGTGGACAGGGATCGGTTAACCTTGGCTCTTTGAGTTCTGTTATGTAGAAACAAGGTAAATCAATTTAGGACAGCCCCTGATAATCCCATTCTATGTTCAAGTAAGTCAAGGAGGCTGTCATGTTTGACAGTATCAAAGGCTAAGGATAACTCTAGGAGGATTAGGAGGCAAGATCCGTTCTGATCTAGCATTTTGAGCGCGTCGTCGACTGTGTGTGCAAGGACTGTTTCCATGCTGTGACCCTGTCGGAAGCCGGATTGGAATTGGTGGAACTGAGCATTGTGAATGCATAGTTGGGTATGGACGCATTTCTTAAGGAGCTTTGCCAGAGAGGAAATGGTGGAGATTGGAGAGAAGTTATCTGGGTTCGTATGATCTGCTGTGGTTTATTTTTAGAATGGGGGTTACCTCCCCTGATTTTAGGCAGTCTAGTAAAGCCCCTGAAAGTAGTGGAGCATTGACTATCTTAGTCTCTTAATCTCATTGATGACGTTAGCTGGTAGAGGGTTGCAGATGTGGCTTCACTGTTTAAGTGTTGTTAAGATATTAAGAATGTTTTTTTATCAAAGGTTTTGAATGTGTTCCATGATGCTTTGTTTTTGAGGGTGAGTCCTTGTAGGTCTGGGGGCTGATTGATCAGAGGTGGGCTTGGAGGTATCATTGAGAGGTGCTCAATGGCTGTTTGGAGATCACTTTCAATCTTTTTTGACTTTTCAAGGAAGAAGGAGGCAAATATATTGCAGGTTGGCTGCGGATTTTCTTTGGCGATTTTCTGGCTTTGTCTTGTTGAACTCTGAAGAAATTTGCCTTTGAGTTCCTAATGCATTTGTTGTAGGTGCTCCTCAGTGATTGCAAGTGCTTAAGGTGTTCTAGGGACGGTGAGGATCTCCACGCTTGTTCAGCTAGCCTCAGGTTGCGTCTTTCTTTATTTAGGCTCCCATTGTACCATGGTTTAGAGTCTTTAGCTGTAAGGGCACAACTGTGTCAAGACTGATCATCATGGATTTGTTGGAGTGGTTTGTATGGTCATGGACATCTGACTTGTCCACTGGAGGAGTAAAGACATTTTTGCTGAGGGATGTCAAATCATTAAGGTCTATGTTATGCGGGTTCCTTTTCCAGTGCCTGGGTTTCTTAGATTGAGGTTTATGTGCCCTCACTGGTTCAGTAATGAGGGAGGTGATGCAGTGGTGGTCACTTCAGTTGCATGGGATGATAGATTCAAGTTGAATGGAGTTTGCCTTAGCAATGACTAGATCCAGGTTTGCACCCAGGCTGTCACAGATTTGGTTCTGGTTGAGGTCCGCTAGGAAGGTTTTTAGGCTGTTAACTGAGGGGTCATTTGGGTCGTTCCATGAAGGCTGAAATCTCTGAGGAAGATCTGTGAGCAGTGTTGCCCTACGATGGTAGTGATGATTTCCATGATTTGTTCGATGAATTAGATTTTGTCACCTGACGGGTGGTAGATCACGTGCAATTTTTATAGAGGTCTGTTGTTGCTTGCAATGTTTAGTCATAGGTATTCACAAGAGGGTAGCTTGACGGTTTGTAACTGATTCACCGTGAGGTTATTGCGGTGTATACAGGCAATGCCTCCACCCAGTCTATTAGGTCTGTCTGATCTTATAATGTTATAGCTAGGTGGGACTAATATGTCAAGGATTGATGCAGAGGAGTCCTTTAGTCATGTTTCTTTTAGGAATAATAGGTCAAGCTCATGTGCAAGAATGAGGTCAGCGATGTCCGCCTCGTGTTTCATGGCCGATCTGCAATTAAGAAGCATGCATTTCAGGTGTGGTTTGGTGTCCTCTGAGGTTGTCTGTGTGATGGGGTCTAGCTTAATGTTGGACTTATTTACGTCTCTAGAGCTAGGCCTAGGTTCTCTGTGTGGGTTGGAGGCAATTGTTAGGTTGGGAGTCAGATTGTCTGGGTTGTCGTGGTGTGTGGGAGTATATGTGAGAAGGGAGTGAATATCACTGTCTGATAGCAGATCCTTAAGCCAGACAGGCCTCGTTGAGGCTTTGGGGTATGGTGTAAATCGCCATTTTGTGAGAGGGGGCAGCAAGATGGATGCGAGCCTGTTGTAAGGAGTGCTTGATGGCAGTCATGAGTGGTATATGGTGTTTTGTGAGTGGATGTGCCTATTAATTTCTGGAGTCCTTTTGGGCCATCTGTTATAGGCCAACTCTGATGTGATATTTATTAGGCTCTGTAGGTCAGACTTGAGTTGAGTATGTGTTGTGTAATTTTGACAAGACTGGATTCTATCGAGGCGTGGGAGCATGTGGTCGTGGTTTGGGGCAGACGGCTGGGAAGTGGGGGGCTCTGGATAATGTTGTTGTGTTGGTGCTGTTCTGAGAGAGTTGGTGGGGGAAAGGTATGGATGGAGATGGTTTTAGGCTTGTATTCTGAGATCGAAGGTTGGGTCGGGTGGTGGAGATAGTTTTATCGATGTGTAGATCGATGGCCATTGCAGTAGCAGTGATGTGTGGGCACGTATAGGTATGGTGAGTCGGTGTGGCTGATTCTGCTCCATCAGGAGGTGTGGAAGTGTTGGTATTGTGTGGGCTGATCAATATTGTGGAGCGCGTGGGAATAAGGGTGGACAGTTTAATGTGGCTAGGCTGTATGAGGACATTATTTGAGGCACCTGCGGTCACGTGTAGATCTAGGAGGCTCTTGAGAGGGGGCTGAGTCCTTATTAGATACTGCATGTTTGATGATAGGGAAGAATTTTTAATACATCTAGGTTGCTGTCTGATGACTGGACGATGTTAATCCCATTGTTATAATTGGAGATGGTTATTTTTGCAATGAAAGCAGGTGAGGGAGAGTCTTAGGCTATGCACAATTTTTCTGGATATAGAGATCAAGAACATGCAGTAGAGGGCTTTCCTCCATTGAGCTCTTTTCTTTGTGTAGAAGATGAGATCATTTATTAAGGTTCCTTTAGATGTGCAGAAGTAGGGGTCAGAGATTAGGGTTTCTGGGTTCAAATTGAGAAGTCTGTGTTTGAAGTTCTTGGAGGCGTTATTATTAGATTGGGTGGATATTTAATTTTATAGGCATTGCAGCCATTGAATTCCAGGTGGGTGTCCAGTGTGTTGAGCGAAAAGGATTCATATCTGATAGGGAGCTGGACCCAACTAGACAAAAGAGTAGGTATAGTGAGAGTAGTCACTTATGGGTTGCCGTCTTCATAGCAATAATAGGAACGGAGGAAGTCCTACGATATGTGAGTCTGTAAATTGTTTTTGTCCAAACTTATTGATTATAGGAATACAGGCAGGGCCTACTGTTTGGGTAGGTAGGTATTAGAGTAGTGACTGCTTGCACTGGTAACACCTCATCTATAAGATATAGTTTGTGGTGGCAGCCCTCAGTCATGCTGGAGGGAAGGGATGTAAGTGTGAACTTGCGCTGTGATGGATGGTGAGCTAATTGAATATATGACAATACAACGCATACCATTACAACACATACTTTTACAACGCAGCTTTTGCAACAACACTACCATTACAACGCATATTTTTACAACGCATAGCATTACAACGCACGTTGATAGACAAACATAAAAATAACCATTAAAATGCATACCAATACATCGAATAACATTACAACAGATAATAATCATCCCATGGTAAACATACACATATACAAAATAAATAATTGATCAATAAATAATGCTTTCCAAAATAAATTACAAATATTTCGACATATACAAAACCTTTAACAATAAAAAAAACAGTGTACATTCATTTCACAAACAAGCATATACGTCCAAAACAAAAGGTCGTTCCACTATTTCCACGAAAACATCCTAGTCATTAACGACAATAGAAAAAATGGTGTCCTTCCACCATTTCCACTACATCTGCCTGACCACCATCCACCTAAAATGGCTGCCAATCTCAACGGAAACATTAAAACCAACATTTTATACACAACATGAAAAATACACATTCAGTCAGATTCTGCATCACGCTGAAAAATAGATTTCAACACATATTTTTGTTTACATTTTCGTTTACCCCTAACAAACGTATAAATTAAGCCAGCCACCATTTTGTGCTCAGTGGTGCACTGACTTCGGGGCCGATTCCGATTCAGGCCGGAAATCTCCCCGACCGAGCCGGACCCGGAGAGATTTCCGACCGAATCGGACTCTAGCAGTCCGACCGAACGAGTACGATGCGCACGCATGCTATCGGACTCGATTCGGTCGGACTCCCATTGAAGTCAATGGGAACCGGTCGTACAATGCGTACGCGGGCTCCCATTGACTCAATGGGTGCGAGGCCAACGAGGGCGCCCCCTACAGCGGGTTTGCGTCGATGCGGTTCGCACCGCACACGCACAGGTAGGGGGGACCCATGGGTCCCCCCTGTGTGCGACGTGCGTGGCTACGTGTACAGGGGGGTCCGACACGGACCCCCAAAGTCCGGCTCCGACAGCTGTTTCGAGCCGGACGGTGCGGGTCGGTCGGACTGCTCAAGGCATCGTACTTGCCCGGCCGGGGAACGTCTCCATCGCGCGGTGCGAGTCGAGTCCGAGCGAGTCAGTCGGTGCGGTTCGGACCCGTGAACGAGTCGGTCGGCGATTTCGCGTGCGCTCGCATCGTACTCGCTCGGCCGGAAATGCGTTCGAATCGGTCGGAAAAGAGTGCTCCAAATCGGATCCGGTTAAGCCAAATCCGATTCGGTGCGCTACCGGCCGAGATCGGAATCGGCCCCTTTCTTGGTAATCACACGCATCTACAGTAGCAGGACAAAACTGCCAGCTGCGACTGCAGACACTGTCAGCTATTGACAAAAGTAAGTGTAAGTTTTAAACGAAACACATTTAGATTTTAAAAAAATTAATTAAAAAGGCTAAAATTCTTTTTTCAATTTTTATATATTTGCAGAACTTGAAAATTCATCCAACCATACAATAGCTATATTCTGACAAAAGTAAGTCTATGTTTTAAATAATTATCAAATAACCTTAAATTTAATAAAAAATACAAATGAAATGTTTTTTAAATTATTGACAGAATTTGACCATACTCAAACAACAATCAACATTGGAAGAAATTTCACAGAAAATTCATATTGTAAGTACACTGTAAAGTATTTTTATTAAATAAATAAAAAGTTATACAGTTAAATGTATGAGTATTAATGTACTAACTACGCAGCCTGCTTACCTCAGGAAACATGCTAGTCAGTAGTAGGGGACAAAATAATTATTCAAACTCAACAGGGTGCTTGGCTCAGGAAAAGTGCTGATCACTAGTGGGGGGCAAAATAACTATTATAACTCGGTAGCCTGCTTACCTCAGGGAAGGTGCTGGTCACTGCTGTAAAGCAAAATAACTATTCTAACTCCACAGGATGCTAGCCTCAGGGAAGGAGCAGGTCACTGGTGGGGGGCAAAATAACTATTCTAACTCCACAGGGTGCTTGGCTCAGGGAAGGTGGTGGTCACTGGTGGAAATCAAAATTACTATTCTAACTCCGCAGGCTGCTTACATCAGGGAAGGTGCTGGATAGGGCTGGAGACAAAATGACTATTCTAACTCCACAGGATGCTTGACTCAGAGAAGGTGTTGGTCACTGGTGGGGGGCAAAATTACTATTCTAACTCCCCAGGGTGGTTTCCTCAGGGAAGGTACTGGTTAGTGGTGGAGGGCAAAATTAATAATCTAACTCCGCAGGATGCTTGCCTCAGAGAAAGTGCTGGTCACTGGTGGGGGGCAAAATTCCTATTCTAACTCCACAGGGTGCATACCTCAGGGAAGGAGCTAAACAGTGGAGGGGGGGGCACAATAAGTATTCTAACTCCGCAGGATGCTGGCCTCAGGGAAGGTGCTGGTCAGTGGTGGGGGGCAAAATTACTATTCTCACTCCACCAGGTGATTCCCTAGGAAAAGGTGCTGGTCAGTGATGGGGGGCAAAAAAACTATTCTAACTCCAGAAAGTGCTTGCCTCAGAGAAGGTGCTGCTAACTGTTGAGGACGAAAATTTATATTCTATCTCAATAAAAAGTGCTACTCAGTGATGGGGAGCATAATTAGAATTATACATCCACAGTGTGCTTCACTCAGCAAAATGTGTTGTTCACTTCTTGCTTTTTAAAATATAAACAATAAAAAACTGAACACATATATTGATTGTTTTTATCTTTTACACAGCTTCAATAAAGTCCATCTAAAATCAATAGAAACAAATTCTTCAACAGTATTAGAAAACACCTTCTTCAACCCTTCTTCACCAAGCAGAAAGCCTTTCACAAGTAAAATATTTCAAAAGCTAATATTGCAAGCACAACTAACCAAACCATTTATTTACATAAAACCAAAAACCAAACAAACATAGATGATTAAAAATATACTCTTCCTTTTAGACCTACCCAACATCACCATCAAAGGGCGAAAACGTAAATCAGCAAAAACAGCTAAAGATACCAAACAAGACCATCAAACAACAAACAAAGCAACATTACTAAGGTGAGGCATACCCTCTTAACTACATAAAATGCCTCTGTATCTTTTAACAGAAATCAATAACAAAACATTTTTGATATTCAATTCTGGCAAAATATAAACCCAACTATTTAATAAAGAAGAGGTTCTTCGAAAATTCAATTAACCACAAATCAACTGTTAACCATATGTTTTTTACAGGTTATAAACAATAAACAATTACAATTAACACATGCATATAATAACTGAAAACATTGTAAAAAATGTATTTTAAGATATATAATCTCAAACATGTAAAACCAATAACATTTTGTTTACAGAGTAAACGTAATTAAATAAAATTTAACTCAAAAACGAAATCCCAAAGAGGAAATCGACTCCTAAAGCACGGTGGCTACCTTTATTCTAAGGAGAAATTAACTGAGCCCAGGAGTCATTGGAGGTGTGTTCAATATTACTCATCCCATTGCACAGGCAGAGCGGTTACTCTGGGTGACACTGTTGAAAGAACCGCAGAGCACAACCACTCTGCCTGTGCAATGGAGATAGAGTTTAGAGAAAACATTAACCAAATGAAAGATCTTGCATCCACCTCCAATGAACCCTGTGGCGCAGTTTTGAGGGAGGTATCCCAACATATTCCTATACATGTAGCAAGTTCTATGCCAACAATTCCAAACTTACGCAGAATTATACAGAGGAAAAAATAGGCAAGTAACCCTCAACGTATAACACCCCAAACATACTCTGATATTCACATTCCTCCAGAACTAACTGTTACTGTTACTAATGAAACCTTTCTATTGCATGGCAACAAAAACCCTCAAAAAAGAATCCTAATCTTTAGCACACCCTGCAACCTGGCAAAATTGGAGACTAGTGATATTTGGATGATGGATGGGTCGTTCAAATCCACACCCCATTTATTTACCCAAATATACACTATTCATGCCTACATTAATAATACTGTAGTTCCCTTAGTGTACAGTTTACTCCCTGATAAGCAATCCTCAACTTACACTGAATTATTAGCAGTGCTAAAATCTAAAACACAGAACATAAGTCCTAGAAAAGTGATAATTGATTTTGAATTAGCAACGATTAATACCATAACCAAAATGTATCCTGAAACCCAAATTTAAGAATGTTTTTTTCACTTTTCACAGGTGTTTTAGCGAAAAATTCGAAAAACATCCTTAGTTGAGGATTACTTAGTTGAGGGCCCCCCCCCTCCCAGTGCCTTGAGACCCTCGCGGGTATGTTAGTGCGCTCTACAAATGTCTGATTGATTGATTGATTGATTGATATCAGACAGTAAAATGCAATTTGAGTTAAAAAAAAACGAACTGCCTTGTGCTTTGTTCCTCCTGACTGTGTGGATGAATACTACACATCAATTACTGAATCTGACTATTTTATTACAAATGAAGACAAATTAGGCACCTTACTAAATTACTTTGAGGACACATGGATTGGCCATCTAAGCAGATTGGGTCGCAGAAGGAATCCAAGGTTTCCTGTAAAGTGGTGGAACTGTTACACGACCTGCTTAGAAGGAGGAGCAAAGACCAATAATGCCATAGAGGGATGGCACAACTTCTTCAATAAATCAATTGGAAAACCTCACCCAAACATTTTTGGGAAATTTTGATTAAGGAGCAAAGTTTCCAAGAAATGAGAATAGCGCAATCATTGACTGGTAGTCTGAACCGACGAATTCACAAAAGAAATGTCTGAGAGACTATTGGGTCAAATTCAACAGTTTTCGTTGAGGGTGGCTTCAGACTACCTAGACAATATTGCACACATACTACATTTCTAACTATCACTAAAACCTATTCTATCTTACTTGCCTGTTTTGCGTTTTTTTAAATTAAATGAAATTGGCATTTTTTCACAAACAAATTTCAAAAACATTTGAAAAAACGGACTTCCTACCTTCAGTTGTCTTCCTTCTTCAACTCTTGTTCTTCTCTAAAATTCCAAAGTCCAGCAAGAGTCAGCAGGTCCCCAAATATCCAAACTCTCAAACCATAATGTACTATCCAATCCAAAGCACGTGCATAACTATCAAAAAAGTCACAGACTGGCATAGCCATTTTCACAGCAACCCAATTGCTGCAAAATAAACTGTGTAAACTAAAAAAAACGCATCTAAAAAAAAAATCTCGAAAAAAAAAAATGTTGGTAAAAAACGCAATCAGAAATACATCGTTGCAATCCTCTTTCATTCAATTTTCAATCCAAGGTGTGTCAGAAATCAAATTTCCAAACTTACAAATGCTGAAAAAACATGCATTAATGAAAAAATCCATCAACAAAAAAACTCCAAATTGTCCAAAAGATCCGTTTGGCCATCCATGCCAAAATTCCACATAGTCAAACATCCATGAATAATTTTTCTTTTTTTAAACGCGATGCACCAAAGATTGTAAAAAAAAATATTGCTTCTTTTACACATTTGTTCAAAATAAAGAATAATACTTCTGTCCACAGACTTACTTTTTTTTAAACCAGGCGTGTAAAAAAAAACAATCAACCCGACATGGGCCTACAACTGCTACCTGTATAGGAATTAAGGGGCCGATTCCGATCTCGGCCGGTAGTGCTCCGAATCGGATTCGGATTTACCGGATCCGATTCGGAGCCCTGTTTTCCGACCGAATCGTACGCGGGTCCGGCCGAGCGAGTAAAATGCAGGCACCCGTGAAATCTCCGACCGACTCGAACGCGGCTTCAACACGCTCCGACCGACTCGCATGGACACGACTCGCACCGCGCTATGGAGACGTATCCCGGCCGGGTGAGTACGATGCGCGTCGCGAGCAGTCCGACCGACTTCGTGCCGTCCGGCTCGAAAAAGCTGTCGGAGCCGGACTTTGGGGGTCCGCATCGGACCCCTGTACGCGTAGGCGCGCGAGTCGCACACAGGGGGGACCCATGGGTCCCCCTACCTGTGCATGTACGCCGCGATGCGCATCAACGCGTACCTGCTGTAGGGGGCGCCCTTGTCCGCCTCGCACCCATTGAGTCAATGGGAGCCCGCGTACGCGTTATGCGACAGGCTCCCATTGACTTCAATGGGAGTCCGACCGACTCGAGTCCGATGGCATGCGTGCGCATCGTACTCGTTCGGTCGGACTGCCAGTGTCCGATTCGGTCGGAAATCTCTCCGGGTCCGGCTCGGTCGGAGAGATTTCCGGCCCGAATCGGAATCGGCCCCTAAATTGTTGTTAAATATGTAAAAACATACTTCCAAATACTTACATCTATCTAACTACCTCCCTCCTCTCTCCTTACAATAAAGATTCATGGTTGGGTCGTCTCGTTCGGGTTTCTCGTGTCTTCGACTTGTACTCGTCGCAGGCTTGTTCGTCTCGTAGCCGTGGATCGTCTTGTGGCGCGAAACGGAGCTTATGTACGGCTTGCCCGGATGCTCAAACGTGCCGGACGTAGCGACGGGTTCGGCGCGTACGGAAGGTGCATCGTACTCGTCCGGCCGGAAGGTGCTGTGTATTTGGTTCCGTGCGACTCGATTCGGCGTTTACGGATCCGGCTCGGGCGGGGAACAGGAGCTGAAATGGGTAAGTACGGCTCGTTCGTAATCTGGGCTGTTATGCGCATCGTACTTGTTCGTTCGGACGAGTGTTTGAATCGGTCGTGAAACACGCATTCGGCTGGGTTTTTTTCCGGACGAATACTGTTAGGTGCGCTTCCGGCCGAGATCGGAATCGACCCCTATGTCGTTAACAGTCTCAAAGTCCCAATCATCAGAATAGGTACTGGACGAAATTAGATCACTTAGTGAAATTTTAAATAAATGTGGAATGTTCAATTGTTCCGGCGGGCCGAAGATGTCAAAATCTGTTTTGTCCCACACTATACCATCCTGTATAGGAACAGCTGTGATGTTCACTGATGTCAAGTCTCTTGCTTCACGATGGGAAGATTTATGAGGTTTCAAAAGTACGTTCACGCCTTTTCTTTCGGTGTTCACATGGATGTATCTGCCACTTATAAGCACGCTCACAGTTGTAACCAAAGCTAGGCAGAGCAGGAAAACAAATAGTCCAGATATAATCCAGAGTTCAATCCATGGAGAAACCAAATAAGTCTTTTTCATAAAGTGAAGAAAGTCTTGTACTTGCTGCTTGAGTTTTAATGATGCTGGCGTCGTTTCAGGTTCACTCGGATCTTCTGAGAACGTATCAAAGTTAATGAAATAGCCAGAAGCAGTTCTGTCAATTGTTGGAATTGCATCAGGATTTGTAGAAATCACTGGAACCAGTTCATCACTTGCTACATTGGTGTAGACAGGCGTATTTGGACGAACTGTTACTTGGTTTTCAAGAGGGATGAGTTCCATTGCATTGTTGCTTAGTCCTTCATCTGTCACAGCTGAATTCTCGATGGTTATCAGTCTTTCAGTCTGAACCTCTTGTATAGTAGCGAGAGGAGTGCGTCTGCTACTAGGTCGGAGTCCACGAGGCCTACTATTTAGTATTGGCCACATACTGTGGTTTGATGAGGTCGATGGACACAAATCTTTTCTCCTTTCTTCCAGCAAGGGGCGGCAGAAGTACTGTTCTTGTTCCTTGAACTGCTAGGACAGGTACTGGTTGTCTGTAAGAAGGTCCAAATTCCTTCTTCTCCGCAATCTTTTCTCTGACTAGATCCCCAACTTTTGGAATCCAGACAGGCCTTGCTGGGACCGCCGGTTTTTCCCCAGTGGTGGTTGGCTGCAGGAATACGTTGCTTTGTTTCGTTCTTAATTCATTCAGATCCTGTAAAACAGCCAAACGATCTTTGATATCAAATGTTTTATTTCCCACCACTGTGCCTACGTGTTCAAGGTCTGGTACCCACATTCTTGTCCCAAATAGGACCTCATATGGAGTGACCCCCCCTAGAGAACTTCTTGGCAGATTGTTCAATGAGCGTTGGACCCCATTAAGGTGTTTGACTCACCCATCACCCGAACCTAATACCCTAGCTGTTATAGACTGCTTTATGTCCCGGTTTTTCCTTTCCACAACCGAATTTCCCTCAGGATGGAATGGAGAGGAGTACCGCAATGCAACGCCCAGAATGGCCATGGCTTCTTTGTAAGCCCGAGAGCTAAACGCAGGACCCTGGTCAGAATGTAGCGTGCCTATTGCGTATGTGCCGATAAAGACTCGCAAATCTTTTATAACAGTTCGAGCGTCAGCCGAGCGCTGAGGCCATATCCATAGGAACCTAGAGCATGAATCCACTGCAACCATGATATATTTATAGTTACCGTCCCTTTGCAAGGGACCGCAGTGGTCCAGGTAAACACAAGCTAATGGTTTGTCTGAAATTAACAGGGGTGTCTGCGCAGGATGTTTCACTGTTGAGACTTTCATCTGTTGGCAAATATCACATTCTAAAACATAGTTTTTAGTTTGTTTCCGAATGCCAGGTCACCAATATCTTAGCTTGAGTAAAGATACTGTTGCAGAAACACCTGCATGTGCAGAAGCTATCCCTTCGTGTGCTGCTAGGATTAGTCCTAATCTGCGTTCCTTGTTTGGAATTACCCTATCCCCCACTCCAGGGATTCGAGCAAAGGGAACGTTGTTTGCATCAATTACATAAGACTACTTGAGTGGAAACTTTTTTGGTAACGCTGCACTGCTGCCCTTGCTTGAAGCATTGACAGCCAACATTATCTCACCGTCTATTTTTGTTTTTGAACGAGTGATCGCAGCTACGGAAGCCGTCTGAACAGCCCCCTTTGCGGCTTCATCAGCCAATGAATTCCCTGCAACGTGAACGCCATCACGTTGATGACTCAGTGTGTGGATCACGTGAGCCTTTGGTAGTTCGTTTTTCAACTGAACTACGTGTTCCCAAAGCATTTTATGCTTTATTGTGCCACCTTTCGCATATTTGAAACCATTTTCAAGCCAGTTTTGTATATAGTCATTATACGACTGAACACAGTAAAAGGAATCGCACACTATTAGTGTGGGGAATTCTCGATCTGTACTTTCAAGTGCCAGTTTGAATGCTTGTAGTTCAGCTCGCTGAGCTGTACAATCTCCTAGAGATTGAGTTTTTGTGACCATGGGTCTGAAGATGCCATTTCGCATGCGACCTTTAACGATTGCACACGCTGCACTGTAAGCTTGCTTACTCCCTGTTGCGGGCTGTGCGGATCCGTCAGTGTAAATTATGAATTCGTACTGATCGAGAGGCAGAATCTCAGTGGGAAGAGGACATTCTTGTTCATATTGCAGGAATGCTTGTGTTTTTAAATCTGGATCAAAAACATATTCAACATTTGTTGCAGCAAGAGAATTAACCCACTGTATCCATCTTGGATGTAATGCTTTAGCATTTGGAATGCTTGCTTTTGTGACCGCTTCTAAAGCTGGTACCGGGGTTACGACAATAATGCGTTTCCCTTGGGCTAAGGCTCTTTCTTTTGCTACAGCGGTTTGAACTGCTGTCAGAATCTTTTCAGTTGAACTGAAGCGCATTTCCGCTTGTGTGTACAAATGAGATTTGTATGCGATTGGTATTTTTTCACCCTCATTGAACGTTAAGTAGGTGAATCCGCATTGACCCGAAATTATTCGGATCACCAAATTTCGTTGACTTACACGTGTTTGTAAGTGATTTGTTGCTAACATGTTAGCCTGTAGTGAACGCAAGATTTCTGTGTGTTCCTGTGTCCAGTTTTTGATCGAAAAATCAGGTTTGATTAATGCGTAGAGAGGTTTAACCCTTTCTGCGTAATTTATAATGTATGTTCTTCCAAAATTTAGGAAACCCAGGATGGATTGTAAGTTTTTTAGCGTTTTTGGGGGTTGGAGCAGCGCACATTTCCCTAGAAAGTTAGCTGCCAAGCTCTTGCCTTCACTTGAAAGCTCATATCCTAAAAACAGGACATTGAGATGGGCAATTCGGGACTTTTTGAAGTTGAACTTGTAGCTCTCAGAGGCGAAACCCAGTATAATGGTGCTCACCCTGTTCAAGTGTTTGTCCAGGTCATCGTCTGTCAGATAGATGTCATCGACATAGGACAATGCCTCATTGTCATAAATTTGTAGTAACTCCGTTACCCTCGCTGAGAATAACCCTGGGCTGTTCTTGAACCCTTGTGGGAGTCGACAAAAGTGACGCTGGGTCCCCATTATGGAGAATGCTGTTAAGTACCTGCTTTCAGGTGCTATGTTTTGACAAAAGAAACCATTTGAGATGTCTAATGTTGTTTTATATATTTTACGCACAATGTTATTCATTAATGCTGTGCTATGTGCATTTTGCACTGCAAATAATTTAGAACAAGTGTTTAGGTGTCTGTAATCCAAAACTAGACGATATGTGTTGTCTGGTTTGGAGACAGGAAACAAAGGATTGTTCATTGAGGAGGTGCATGTTTCAATCACCCCTTGATATTCAAGTTGATCTAAGATCTCCCTGACCTGTTTTTTAGCTTCTTGCTTTATAGGATACTGCCTTTGTGCAGTTGGTTCATGTTTTAGATGTATTTTATGGTGAGGTGTTTCCTCATCCCATCCTACATGATTTTTATATAATGCTGGGGCCTGGGCTACTGCCCATTTCCTGGCATATGTATATTTTAGGTGTATTGGAATATGGTTGGAGAAGGCAGGCATAATAATGTCCTCGCCATGTGGGCACTCTCTGACAAATTGTGGTGGCCAGTCTTTTTCTGCTAGAAGTATGTCATAGCCCCTTGATAGTCTTTCCCAAAAAAGTGCTTTCACCTGTCTAGGTATGTCTCCCTCCATCCGGAGTGTTATTTCATATAACTTTTGTGGAGTACTAACCCTGGTGTCTACAGTCTCAACTGTAATGTACTTATTCAAGTCCACTATCTCCAGAAGTTCCTTCAGGTTCTGGCGAGCTGTTGGGACTTCTGCTGCACTGTCCAGCATTGTCTGAGCCCATTCTCCGTTCTTGAGTTGTGTTCTCAGTATTCTCGGCATGTCTGATCTTTTGACCTGCTACTTTCTTTTTGGAGAATTGAGGTTTTGCTTTAGTTTTTGGAGCGTGTTTTTCGTCTTTCGATTTCACGCGTTCTTCTCTATGTTCCGATCGTCCTCTTCTTTCCGAAGTCTGTGATGAGATCTGAAAGGGACGAGAGGAACGTGTATCAGTATCTTGATACCTGTCAGACTTTCTCAAATTATCCCTATTCCTGAGGTTATACCTCCTTTCAGAGGGCTCCTTTTGAGGAGACCTACCTCGGGATTGAGAACGTTTCTCATTTGAATTTTGTTTATTAGTCTCCCATTTCTTTTTAGAAGATGTAGGAGTTTGTTTAATTGAGTCCTTCTCAGGACTTTCAGATAGCTTCGACTTCACTGGTCTTCCACCCAAACTATCTCTGCCTAATTCTGCATAAGATTGTTCTATTATTCTGGGTAGCTCAGTTTGATGTTCTGTAACATCAAATTCCCTTAATTTTTGGCGGATCGCCACTGCTGCTGCCTCCCCTTTAATATTAGATAATATTATTGTTGAGACCTGGTCGAAATTTTTCAGTAATTTCATACCTAAATTTAGAGCAGGCTCTGCCCCGTATTCATTTTGAATTTGTTTCAGGACATCAGGTATTACAGCAATTGACGGAATGCCATGTGTTTTAGTATAGATGGCAGCAAAGACTGAGCCCCAAGTGGTGCAGTCTTCCAGTTGTGGTGTGATCCCCATCGGTAAACTGATTGTCAGTATTCTGTGTTTCTCATATGGGCTAGTATTTGGAAATACTGCTTCTATTTGAGTAATCTTTTGAGCTATCCAGAATGGAATTGCTCACGTTTTGTGGGCATTTTACCCATGACTGCGTATAGAGTCTGTGGTGTAATTTTTAGTGTATTCCCCTGGTGAGGAGTTTGATTTGGGAGTGTTAATGGTGGTTGGACTGTGAAAGTCCTCACGACATATTGGACCAATTGTCTGTAGATTTTTATTAACTCTGTGAGTTGAGTAAGTAGTTCCTCGTCTGACATTTCTTTAATGTCAGGATGAGGTGTGTAGCCGGCTAGAATCGGCCATGTTGCTCCTGGTCTACCTAGTGGACCGAGCCTGGTAATGTTTTTGTGATGTTTTAGGGCGCCTTTAAACCAGAGCTGATGCTCCTGGTATGTTAATGGAATTTCAATATCCTCAAAAGGAATGTATTCCTCTGGTGGATCATCTTCTTTGTAGAAGTGAAACATGTGTGTTACTGGATTGGATTCAGGAAATATTACCCATGAATAGAATACCTCTGTCTGAAAGGATTCATGTGCCTCTATCACGAAAACTGCTCTACCGCCTCTTGGTGGTAGGCCGTGTTTTATAAGTTTTAGAGTGATGGCTCTTCTTAAGTTTTGAGGGATGTCTATAACACCCTCCTCGGTTTCAATAAAACCTGTAAAGTTAAAAACTGCTGCTTGGGCTGGATCAGCCGCAGCTCCACCGTTTCCGGCGTCATTGTCGGAGTCAGGCATTTTTGTTTTTTGAAAAATGTAGAACAAGTTTCAAGGAAACAAAGATAAGGTGCACAATATTTTTGGAACACTGTATCCTTCAACGTTGAGCAAACCAAACAGCTAATATATAGGGTACTGCCCTATGTAGCCGTGGTGGATACTTAACCCTGCCCACTCCAGACGTCTTTTGGAGTATATGGGTAGGGGTCTCTGAGAGAAAAGCACGGCTGAGTTACTCAGTATCTAACGTTGAATTACCGCCTTACCAAACCGTTGGGCGCCATGTAGTGTAGCTCCTATTTCCCTAATAGGCTCTGCGCATTGGAATAATATATCCTATAGGTTTGACATAGGACTAAGGTCAGTATGTCCCTATCGAGTATATTAAACTTAATTACTTGTGCCAGCTAGCTCAGAGGCCACTAGAAACTCCTTGACGACAAGAAGGGAGTAGTTTCTGGCAGCCGCAAAACATGACCACTTTGTTTCCCTTTAGAATCAGAACGTGTCCCAGAGTCGTGGAAACAATAGATAACTATTTCACTCAGCTCAATCGTGCATGCTTAGTTTTCCTCAAAGTTACACAGAAAGAACAGACGGGCGTTTCAATAAAACATTTATTGAACAGTCTTGTTTCTGGTGTAAGTAAAATGTGCTGTTACGATCACAAGACAGTATGCGAGATAAATAATGTACAGTGTGAGCAGTAGAAATAAATAATACCTGGATAGCATTATCTTTTAGTATATATGCATTTACATAAATGACACAGACTAAAAATACGAGTACTCATACGATGCGTTTCTAATCTAGTTCTACCCCAATGTACCTAACCTAACCTAGGTGTATGGAGAGGTATGAAGTAGGTGAAGTATTCCTTACTATGGTATACTAAGAGTATGTTAAGCCTAGTATGCCTAGTATGCCAAGAGTCCCTCTAGGTTCTAGTCAGCTCCATACCTGAAGAATGAGAGAGGTAGGAATCTCTTGCCAGACTCGAACTCCAACACCCCGCAGGGAAGTCAGATCACTGGAAGCTGGACTCTCTGCGTGCAGGGATGACAGCGTCTTCTCAGTGCGTCAGGCCGGGAAAAGGGCTACTCTGAAGTCGAGGTCTCCTCTGATTTACAGGGGATAGGGAAGGTATATTTATACCTGAGAAGTACCTAAGAATGTTAGCATTGACGTGAGTCGGACAGCGGAAGACGTCATGAATGAACCCCTAAGGAATAATGGTTCATGCATAATATATGAGTCCTTGAAGAGATCAATAGTCCTGGGCTAGGGAAACTCCCGCAGCCTAAGGGTCTGTTCTTCATGAACTCGTTGTGACGTTAGGGTGGACGGATGTCGGAGACCATGCCTGTATTTGGAGTGCACGGTTTAATGCCTAAATAAGGACTGGGATTTTATGCCTATATAAGGACAGGGCGAATTGTGCCTATATAAGGACATGATACTGGAAAGCCCGTTTATGGACACCCTAAGAGGAATACAACAAAGGTATCCATGCCAAAAGTGCGTCCTTTTCTTCCAACATCATGGGGATTTTAAAGGTACCCTGGGTTTGTTGAATCCCCTGGAGAGGACCCAAAATACAGCTACATTATTTATTTTTGGGGGAAAATGGGGAAAAAGTGCTGCAGATGACATTGTTTTGCCATTAATACCATTTCCCTGCAAATGGAATCAACAAAGGGTTTGTGGTGCTGAAATCACCATCTTCCCAGCTTTCAGGGACTGACAGACTTTTGTCAGTAAACCAACATTTTTTACACAGTTTTGGCATTTTACTGGCAGATTTTTTAAAGCAATATACTGTTACATCCGCTGGACCCTTCTGGTTGTTGGGATATATAGGACTTGTAGGTTCACCAAGAACCCGAGGAACCCAGAGCCAATAACTGAGCAGTGTGTTGCAATGGTTTTTTATTGTGTACCGGGTATATAGCAATTAATATGTGAAAATATAAATAGTGAAAAATAGGTATGAAAGACACCTATGTATTTCTGAAATGGGAAAAAAATATAGAGTTTATAAACAGTAGCTATTTGCACATCTCCAAAATTGTGAGTACCCATACTAGCATGTGAATTATAGGACATTTTTCAAAGTGACTTCTTTTTTACACATTGTCTTACATTTGGAAGGCAGAAATGCATCGAAAGTGGATAGGTAATAACAGTTGCTCTACAATTCTGTGCTCCCCAAAGTCTCCCGATATAAATGGTACCTCACTTGTGTGGGTAGGTCCAGTGCCCGCGACAGGAAATGGCCCAAAACGCAACGTGGACATACTACATTTTTACAGTTAAAACTGACCCTTTTTTTGCAAAGTGCCTAGCTGTAGATTTTGAAACCTAGCTCTGCTGACACCTAGGGAAACCTAGCAAACCTATACATTTTTTAAAACTAGACACCCAGGGGAATACAGGATGGGGTGTCTTGTCTGGCTCTCTCCAGGTTCTGTTACCCAGAATCCTTTGCAAACCTCAAACTCTGTCAAAAAAACACATTTTTCTCACATTTCTGTGATAGAAAGTTCTGGAATCTGCGTGGATCCACAAAATTCCACTCACCCAGCTTTTCCCAAAGTCTTTTGATAAAAATGGTACCTCACTTGTATGGGTAGGCCTAGTGCCCGCGACAGGAAACGGCCCAAAACGCAACGTGGACAAACCACATTTTTACAGTGAAAACTGACCCTTTTTTTGCAAAGTGCCTAGCTGTAGATTTTGAACCCTAGCTCTGCCGGCACCTAGGGAAACCTAGCAAACCTATACATTTTTTAAAGCTAGACACCCAGTGGAATCCAGGATGGGGTGACTTGTCTGGCTCTCACAAGGTTCTGCTACCCAGAATCCCTTGCAAACCTCAAACTTTGTTTAAAAAAACCCATTTTCCTCACATTTCTGTGATGGAAAGTTCTGGAATCTGCATGGATCCACAAAATTCTACCCAGCCCGCATTCCCCAAAGTCTTCCGAAAAAAACGGTACCTCACTCGTGTGGGTGGGTCAAGTACCCGCAACAGGCAAGGGCCCTAAACGTATTGTGGTGACTTCAAAATTACCTATCATAAAACGACTTGGTTTTGCAGGGGGGGGCACCTGGGTTTTTGGCCCAGGCTCAGCGGCTATCTCGGAAAACCTACCATACCCACACCCCCTGCAAACCTCAAATTGTGCTGAAAAAATCAAATTTTTCTCAAATTTTTGTGTGGGAAAGTTGTAGGATCACCGGGCCGACACAAATATCCTACCACCCAGCATTCCCCCAGGTCTCTCGAGAAAAATGGTACCTACGTTTTGGGCCCTTCCCTGCCGCGGGTACTTGACCCACCCACAGGAGTGAGGTACCATTTTTATCAGGAGACCTGAGGAAACGCTGGGTGGTAGGAAACTTGTGTCAGCCCAGTGATCCTACAACTTTCCCACACAAAAAGTTTAGAAAAATGTGATTTTTTTCAGCAAAAATTGAGGTTTGCAGGGGATTCTGGGTAGGGAAACGTTGGGGAAGCCACGCAAGCCATACACCTCACTGGACTCCCCAGGGTGTCTAGTTTTCAGAAATGTGTGGGTTTGGTAGGTTTCCCAAGATGGCCACCGAGCCCGGTGTCAAAAACGCAGGTGACCCCCCTTGCAGAACCAGGGTGTTTCAAAATAGGAAATTTTGATGTCTCCACAATACGTTTTGGGCCCTTCCCTGCCGCGGGTACTTGACCCACCCACACGAGTGAGGTACCATTTTTATCAGAAGACCTGGGGGAATGCTGGGTGGTAGGAAATTTGTGTCAGCCCGGTGATCCTACAACTTTCCCACACAAAAATTTGAGAAAAATGTGATTTTTTTTCAGCAAAATTTGAGGTTTGCAGGGGATTCTGGGTAGTGAAACGCTGGGGAAGCCACGCAAGCCATACACCTCACTGGACTCCCCAGGGTGTCTAGTTTTCAGAAATGTGTGGGTTTGGTAGGTTTCCCAAGATGGCCGCCGAGCCCGGGGTCAAAAACGCAGGTGACCCCCCTTGCAGAACCAGGGTGTTTAAAAAAAGGAAATTTTGATGTCTCCACAATATTGTTTGGGCCCTTCCCTGCCGCGGGTACTTGGCCTACCTACACAAGTGAGATACCATTTTTATCGGGAGACTTGGGTGGTAGGAAATTTGATGTTTCTTTCTGAAGCATGAAAATTATGGCACAGTAATGCAAGGAAAATGTGACAGTTACATTTTGAGGTTTGCAGGACATTGTGGGTAAGATAACTTGTTGGGATCCACAAGAGAGACATCACCATGTACTCCCCTGGGTGTTTAGTTTACGAGAATATCTAGAGTTGGTAGGTTTTTCTTAGATGGAATGTACACCTAGGCAGAGAAAGACAGAAAACACAAATATTACCGCACAACCATCTATTCCTCAAGCACACACACATACTGGTTGGATTTGGCACGAGGGTGAGTGATGGTTCAGTGTATAAAATTTTATTAACAAGAAATTTCACAAAAATAAAATGCACTGTCAATAATTGAAAGGACAAAAAACTGAACCAGTGACTCACAGCTCGTGAGTTGTAAAGCCACGACAAGGCACCAACCTCTTTACAGGCCATTCATACACCTTTCATTTGTGTGACACATACAAAACGATTCACACCGCCAGCCGCGGGCCCATCACATTACAACACTCACATCAGCAGACAGTGCCATTCAAGGGCCCATCACTTTCACACGCCCACATGCCTGACAGCAAACACACCAGCTGACGGATTGCGTGGACTGGCGTTTAGCTACCAGTGTGTGTAGTGACCAGCAGTAAGTCACTACTTACACACTGCCAGCCAAGCGCCAGTCCACGCACACTGCCTGCCAAGCACCAGTCCATGCACACCGCCAGCCAAACACCAGTCCACACACACCGCCTGCCAAGCTCCAGTTCACGCACACCGCCTGCCAAGTGCCAGTCCACACACACTGCCAGCCAAGCACCAGTCCACGGACACACCCAGCCAAGCGCCAGTCCACACACACCCCCAGCCAAGTGCCAATCCGCACACACCGCCAACCAAGCACCAGTCTACGCTCACTGCCAGCCAAGCACCAGCCTACACACACCGCCATCACTTTTAGGGTTTTTTTATACAAAAAAGAGAACACAAACAAATTGTAAATAGATACAAATCTACTCACACAAAATCTGAAACTAAATACATTGCACTAATGCCAACCTTGAAACTGGACCAACATTTTTAAACAATACAGACCAGGCAGTTCACTTTACCACTCATGGATGCTCCCAAAAATTATTTTGCTTGTGGTACATTCTAAAACAAGCAGGCACACACAGCGCAGGGTTAGAAGGACACTCGGGGCAGTACATACGAGTCTCCTTCCGCGTACCTCTTTGCCAACACACTCTACATCTCCTACTGGGAAAGTCTTTTGAGGGCGTGGGAGGAATGGGATTAGGAAAGTGGCGATTTTTCAATCTAGCCACATCCTCCACCACTCCAACTCTAGGAACACTTTCCTGTTCCACTCCAGCAAGGCTGCCTATCACAGACTCCTGAAACTTAGCAAAAGTCATCTTTGACTCAGGACAACAATCCCTAAATACAACAAAAGCATTATAGGTTGACAAGTGGAAAAGATGGATAGCCAACTTCCTATGCCAAATGTAAGCCTTACGAAGAGCATTGTAAGGTTCCAACCTCTGATCTACTCTATCAACACCACCCATGTGCCTATTATAGTCTAAAATGCACACAGGTTTGCGCACTTCAGCAACCTGACCTCAAACAGTCACAGGTGAAGTGCTTTCATCATGGATGGTAGTCAGCATGTAGACATCTCTCCTGTCTGCAAACTTCACAGCTAGAAGTTCCTCATTACGCAACGCACTGCACTGTCCCCGCACAAGCTTTTGACAAACAAGTTCTTTTGGGGAACCTTTACAATTAGAGCGGATTGTGCCACAAGCAACAGTGTCCACTTTGGCCAATTCCCTAAACAACTGCACACCAGTGTAGAAGTTATCTACATATAAATGGTGACCTTTGTTAAAAAGTCCTCTATCAAGTTCCACACAATTTTCTCAGTCACTCCAAAAGTGGACGGACAACCAGGGGGGGTCAATCCTGGAATCCCTACCTGTCTACACCCTGAAATTAGAGACATATCCAGTCCTACTGTCACACAGCATATACATCTTAATTCCATAGTGTGCCCTCTTGCTAGGAATGTATTGCCTAAAAATCAGGCGGCCCTTAAACAATACCAAAGACTCATCCATAGCTATTTGTTTCCCTGGAGCATAGGTCTCAGAAAATCGATCTACAAAGTGATCAATGACAGGTCGAATCTTAAAAAGACAGTCACAATCGGGGTGATCTTGTGGCAACGCTAAACCATTATCGACAAAATGCAGCATCCGAAGCAGAAGCAAATACCTATCACGACTCATGACTGCCGGAAAAATAGCCGTTGCCATCAAGGGACTAGTAGTTAAATATGAAGACATAGATGGTTTCCTTAGCAAGCGCATCAAAAAAGTTAAACCCAAGAACTTCTTCATCTCTTCCAGATTTGTGGGAGTCCACCGGGTAGCTCTAGAGTGGGGCCTAAGGCTGGCACTGTTGTCCCTCAAAAACTGTTCAGCATACAAATTAGTCTGCTCACCAATCTCTGCCAAAAATACATCGTCCATAAACAACTGAAAATTTTTTATAGGCAAAATGTTTTCAGTATCCACTCTACACCCTGAAACACCAGTAAAGTCTGGCAATGTTGGCTGCACCATGCCTGGGGCAACCCAGACGTCAGCACTTCCAATGGGAGGCCTTGCAGCCCCACGCTGCAACCCAGATGACTCTTGCTGCACTATCGGCACATCAATGTCCTCCTCAGGCACTTCATCTGCACTAAGAGTGGCTTCATCATCCGATGATTCCTCGTGGACAGAAAACTCACTGCCAGAATCTTCCACTGCCTCCTCTGCCTCAGATGCAGAGTCAGTCTCTGAACCATGGTCAGAGGAAGACTCAAAAAGCATACCAACAACCTGCTGAGCAGTAATACTGTGGCTTGGAGACTTTCCAAACAAGTCAACAACAACAAACACTGTGCAAAATAAGTAATAAACAAAGTGTGGCTTTAGCTCAAAAACAATATGACTCACATGCCAAAGATAGCTACACTCACCAGCATCTACTCTGCAGAGACACAGCAAAAAGCAACGATATCCCACTAGAAAGAAAAAACAAAAACAATTACACACAAGACAACAAAATACACATCGAGCACAAATGCAAAAAGATTTTGACACTCAAAAAACAGAAGCAAAGCAGGCAAATGAAACTCATTTAGAGAAAATAGTACAAAAAAAAGTCTCTTACCAAACACATGCAACTACACAAACTGCTGAACCACCAGTAATGAAACCGCAACCTGGAAAATCAGTCGAAAGAGGGAAAGCCTTGAACTAGAATGAAAAGGAAAAATAAAACATTACAATTGCAATTCAGAAGAAATAAAACAATGAACATTATAACACGCTATGTCACTACCCAAATGGTCAAACTGTCAAATGGGCCTTTAAATAGGGCTGAGAAAAATGGGGGGTGATCTTGCCCAAGGGATCTGGTGGGGTTTTCTGCCAGGCCGATCTGTCCCCTGGTTGGGCAGAAAATAGCAGGCAGAAATGTTCCCCCTTGCAAAAGAAATAGATCCCTGGTGCCTAGTAGGGTTTTCTGCCTCCCCCCTCCCACCTAGGGGCAGAAAGGCCAAAAAAGGGGCAGATCTGTCCCCAGGGGGGCAGAAAATACATAAACATAATTTAACCCCTTCGGATGCCGACTTCCGCCATATGTTCTGGAGCTTCCCTACACTACAATCATACTGGAAAACGGTCCACGAGACACTTAGGGGCCGATTCCAATTCGGGCCGGAAATCTCTCCGACCGAGCCGGACCCGGAGAGATTTCCGACCGAATCGGACCCTAGCAGCCCGACCGAACGAGTACGATGCGTACGCATGCTATCGGACTCGATTCGGTCGGACTCCCATTGAAGTCAATGGGAGCCTGTCGTACAACGCGTACGCGGGCTCCCATTGACTCAATGGGTGCGAGGCGAACAAGGGCGCCCCCTACAGTGTGTATGCGGCGAAGCGACTCGCGCCGTACACGCACAGGTAGGGAGGACCCATGGGTCCCCCCTGTGTGCGACTCGCACGGCTACGCGTACAGGGGGGTCCGACACGGACCCCCGAAGTACGGCTCTGACTGCTTCTTCGAGCCGGACGGCGCGAGTCGGTCTGACTGCTCGAGGCGCGCATCGTTCTTGCCCGGTCGGGGAACGTCTCCATTGCGCGGTGCGAGGCGCATCCGTGCGAGTCGGTCAGAGCGGTTGGGATGGGCGTACGAGTCGGTCGGCGAATTCGCACGCGCTCGCATCGTACTCGCTCGCTCGGACGCACGTACGAATCGGTCGGGAAAGAGGGCTCCAAATCGGATCCGGTTAAGCCGAATCCGATTCGGTGCCCTACCGGCCGAGATCGGAATCGACCCCAGAGAGATCTCACAGGTCTACCACACATGAACACATGGGAGGCCTGCGCACTAGGAGTCTTCCGGAGACGGAAACAGCACAAAGTGTCCATCCGCTTCGTTTCACTGGCAACACTACTAGCAAAAAGAGGCATAGCAATGTACTGGCGGTCACCTACGGGTCCCCCGATAGCGGCATGGGTGGGAGCAGTACACAAATGGGCAACAGCGGAGGAGAAGCCACTTAGGGAGGAGGAGGTAAAAGGGATGCGCAAACACCCCATATCCATGGAGTGGACCCTATTGTTACATCAATTCAAACAGCAGCCAACACGTGACAAATCAGACAACTCCACACAAGCCCCAGTAGACTCGCAATCACAAGCCCAGACCGAAAGCGCACACATCGTCACTCACACAGCAATAAATACGTAACGACGCACGACAATGCAATCACGTACCACACAAGACAGCTAGACGAGTGATGACGGCTGGACGGCTCCTCTGTAGCAGAACTCTGTCATACCTGCCAGCAGGATTATAATAGCCCCGGCACCCCGTCTGTCTCATATGCCCAAGGTCCTAAGAATATTACCCCAGTTTCACCCCCCAGTTCAATGTTGACATTGGTTACGGAAGCGATTGTATTGAGTGCAAGATAAATATCAACCCAAAGAAATTATTGTAATGCCCATGGTTGAATAATACAGGAAATGAAGCCAATTTTACATGTATTGAAAAACACAATTTAACCCCTTGGAAGCGACCCTTGGCCAAGGGATCGCTTCCATCTACAATAAAAAAGAATCCCTGGTGCCTAGAGGAGTTTTCTCCCCCCCCCCCCCGGGGGGCAGAAAGGCCAAAAACAAGCCGATCTGCCCCCCGGGGGGGGCAGAAATAACATAAACTTAATTTGCCCCCTTGAAAGCGACCCTTGCCCAAGGGGCCGCTTCCATTACATAAATAAGAAAATCCCTGTTGCCTAGTGGGGTTTTCTGCCCCCCTTGGGGGCAGAAAGGTCAAAAAAACGGGTCGAAAAAACTTGCAGAAAATTTAGAGCCCTTGGAAGCGACCGTTGCCCAAGGGGTCGCTTCCATTACATATAAAATAAAATCCCTGGTGTCTAGTGGG
Organism: Calotriton arnoldi; assembly: GCA_963921515.1. Lineage (NCBI taxonomy): Eukaryota > Metazoa > Chordata > Amphibia > Caudata > Salamandridae > Calotriton > Calotriton arnoldi. The sequence goes on from CAWUFW010001973.1 coordinate 49,259, forward strand.
GTTTTCTGCCCCCAGGCAGAAAGGCCAAAAAAACAGGCCGATCTGTCCCGGGGGGCGGGGGCAGAAAGAACATACAGACAATTTTGAGCCCTTGGACGCGACCCTTGCCCAAGGGTTCACTTCCATTATATATAAATTTAAATCCCTGGTGTCTAGTGGGGTTTTCTCCCCCCCCTCCAAGGGCAGAAAGGCCAAAGAAACGGGGCGATCTGCCCCCGGGGGGGGGGGGGCAGAAAAACCATACTGTAAATTTTGACCCTTTGGAAGTGACCCTTGCCCAAGGGGTCGCTTCCATTACTCTGAAATGAATCCCTGGTGCCTACTGGGGGCATTTCTGCTGCACGATCGCGACGCTGTGCTCGATCGTGAAGCAGAAATGCCATGCACGGAGACATCAGGGGAGAGGAAAAACTCTTTCCTCTCCCCCAATGCCTCTGTGCGTGCAGGAACCCCCCCCCCCACCAGGAGCAAGGAAACCTACCTTACTCCGTGAACGCCTGTAAGCAAATGGCTTCCAGGGCGTCCGGGGTTTCCTGATGACATAGGCGTGCACTGTGCACGCTGACGTCATGGGATTCCCATGGGGGGGTCGGGGGTGGCAGCGGAAACTCTTCCGCTGCCATCCCCCTTTGTGGGAAGTTGTTGGGCTGCCCATGGGTGGAGCGCCAGCGCTTCCCCCATGGGTGGGTGCATTGACGGAGCGGTTCCGTCATGAGCACACGCCCACCGTGGCTCAACATGGAAGGGGCTAAGGGAAGTTTGAATTTTGCCCATGGAACTTAGCGTGTTTACATACTTGGAAATTTCTCTAATAAAGTTCTCACCAGATAACAGGCCATTTGCTCCTGGCCCTTCCTCCAATGAAGCCAATTCTGGGAGTTTAGGATCCATCTTAAAATGAAAACCCTTGCGTCTCTCTGTAGGCATTGGTGACCTGGAGTGCCCTGTGGAGCATGCTGTAGGGTAGTTAGGGAATGATTGGAGGGGGTGCCTAAGGGCAAATAGCTGCAAAAACATTGTAACTTGCTGCACTTCGAGCTGGGATAACTAAGAGGGCACTCAAAGAGTAGCAGTTTTGGGCAACATGGGGAAAACGGTAAATTGCAGAGTCCATTTGATACTGGAAATGGTGTCCCTTAAATTGATTCAGTGCTAACTACAGGAAGCCTGCTGGTCCCCTACCAGGACTCTTAACAAAAGCTAGTGATTTTGACCATTTCCAGCTTTCCAAGAGCTAACTAGAACAAGGCTTGTTCTCTGGCCCATCAAGTGACATCAGTGCTTACCTTTGTCTACAGGAGTGCCCCCTCAGTCTGTGCTTGTCTCTCCTCTGGAGCCAGCTGCTATTGTGGAAGGATGATGCAAAACATCACATGATGCTGTGCAGGCTTGGTGGCAGCAGGAGTGAGAAAGCAACAAGCCCCATTTCTTCTAGGGGGCTCACAAGATCTCGGGTGTTAAGTAAGGTTTGATATTAAATCCCCACCCAATTGCTGCATTTCAAACTGTAGCAGTGGCATTCAGCAAAGCAGCAACCTTCAGATTTCCTGGATCAAGCCATAATTTGCTAGTGCTAGGCAACAGCAACATGCCACATCAAATGGCATACCTGGCGCCTCTGAGGACCTAGCTTGTTGGTGAGTTGCATAGGAATTAGTGTGCATAAAATTGATTGAAGATCCTAATTTAATTATTTAAAAGGTAAATAAAGACAAAAGACGCAATCAAAACTGCATTATTGTTTCTCTCTTTTTCATGGGATGATACTACATATTCAAACCATACATGGCTTCTCACTCCTTTTACAAACCCAACAAAACCAGGGGAAATCTGCTTCAATGAGGCACACATCAGAACTAAGGGACCAGTGGAAAGGACTTTTGGGCTCCAAAAAGCGCACATTCCCGTTGTCTAGATAAGTCAGGTGGAGCCCTCCACTATTCACCTGCTAACACCTGCCAAATTGTAATGTTGTGTCATATGCTGCAAAACATTGCCCTGAGGAGACAAAGCTCATCCGAGGTGAGGATTGTCATGATGAACCCCAGGGTAATGTTCTGGACTTGGATCAGCAGAATGACAGTGATGATAATGGAAATGAGCTCTGGTGTGAACTCATAGAAAACATCTTTGATTAATGGTAAATTGACCAACCATTCCTGTATTACATGTTGTGAAAATGCTGGACCTATATATATAGTAGATGTTTCATTATTGTGCTGTTTGTGATCCATAATTAAAGCTAGGCCTATCATATTTTAATCACAATTAATTGAAAAGAGTCAATGTTATATTACATTAAGAATGTTGTTCATATATTTCATTAAAAGTGAGAGATACAATAGCTAACATGATCTAGTGACATAATTGTATTATTTTTTAGGTTATTCCATCCTGTCATCTGTTGATGCGCTTGCAAGTCGTCTGTGACTTGGACACTGCAAGTGGACCAATAAGCAGCCCCGACGGGGACCCCGGGGGCATGACTGTTGCACAAGCTCACGTGTTAGTTGTTCTTTATAACCCGCCTCTGACAACGGAAGTGGCTGTTAATAGGCTGAGAGCAGGAGCCAATGGTGAGCAAAGATCAAAGGACTTGAGGGAAAGAGCACCAGACAGCGTGGAGAAGACGTCAAACAGAGACGACCAAGAGAAGCTGGGGATGACCGGAGGAGCAAGACGACCACCAATCCAGAGGAAACACCAGGGTGGGAAAGACAGCTCCACAGCCGTCTGAGAAGAAAGAACTGACAGAGGACTCTGGCAAAAGAACCCCAGGGAAAGGCGAGCACGACGTGACCGCTGTGGCTCTGAGGCTGAGTCACGGTTTCAGGCAAGTGCTGCAGCTAGGCTTGAAGTGCATGCTTTTGTGGGTCACTTCACAGCGCTATTTAGTGAGTTTTTAAGCTCACTGGGTACTGTTGGTTGATTCAGGCATAGAGGAAGGGAGGGGAGTACCACATGCACTGATAGTCCCTGCCTCATGGGAGAAAACCCTAATCTGTGCACGTTGCTATGTCCCAAGCCTGATAATACCAATTACAAGGACAGATGTCAGTAATTACTTACCTCAGGCCAGTCCTTACAAGAAAGGGACAGTGTGGTGACAGTTTCTTTATGTAAAGGAAAAAATGATTATTAAGGTCTTTTTCCTGTTTTATTTCCCCAAAGGTGAGATTCGATCTGCAGAAGTCCATAGAAGTTTGGAAGAAGATCCTGAACAGTCAAGACGATCCCTATTTTTGCGCCTCTTGCATTTCCTATACTCATCTATAGCAATAAAGCATACAAAAATACCAGATTGGTGTGAGAGATCTTCCTTTTCCCGTTACATCATCATTAGTTGCATAGTAGACCATTGGTCCAACTTTGAAATGTAAACATATTGTAAGCTATTTACAACAACATTAATGGTTTAGATTTGTTTGTCTATAGTGTTGTTAACGGTCAAGTATTCTTCATCAAACTATGAGGTGCACACATTAGTCTCTGACATATGTGTTTGCTATCCCAAGATAAGGAACATTGTTTTGGTTTTGTTATTTATTCAAAATGATTATATATGTACTAATTATTTCAGTTCTGCATGCATGTTTCAAACAAATCTGAGTACTACATGTAAGATAGCTAGAACATTTCTGTATGGAAGACGATAGTCCTGTGATGTAGTTTTCTCACAAAATGACTGTGCTGGGCATATGATTTACAACAGGAGATATTTTTTGGGTTTCTAAGAATGTTGGCAAAAAACCTGTCTGTCTAATCTCTATTTACCAACATGGTTTCAAGATTGGTAAGTTTTTGTACATTTCTTAGGATTTGTTTTCTCCCTTGTTTTTAGTTTTATTTTAATTAAGGTCTTAACACAATGTTCTTACATATTTTAATTTTATAACAAATCAGAAATATATTTAAAAACTGAAAACAAACATGTGACATTGTTTTTATGAATACAAATAATATGTGTAATTGTATGTGTGGCTTGCAAGTAAGATTTCTAAAGTTATCAACATACATATTATAGCAAAAATCATTGACATACAGAAATCATCACGTCGCATGAATCCACACACAAAGTTGGGTAAGACTCAAAAAATAGATTTCCTGAAAATGATTCCAGCAAATTTCCTTATACATCAATAAAAATGTGGTTACCCATATTCCAAAGCAACAAACATGAGTCATGATGAAAATGTGGAAAAGAATAGTCCACATGGTAAAGGGACGCCATTCACAGGAGACACTAATTGTCTTGCTTTTTTGTTGGTGGGTGATTTGGTGCTGTTCTGTATAGGGGTAGAACAATGACTCATCCTAAGAGCCAATGGAGTAGCATGAGTTACAACAGGTGAGGAGTTAGCAGGAGGTTTAGGTGTCAGAACTGCCCCCCTTTCTGTGAAGGAGCCTGCTGGAGATTTAGGAGGTTTCACAGCGGCAGATCTTCCCCCATGGAATGACTCTGCAAGAGTGTTGATTGCAGTCACAAGAGACTTACAACCATCCTGCAACACCTTGGTCTGTAAGATTTGTACACTCACCTGCCGCTCATATTGTTCCCTCTAAAGATCATTCTGTGCCGTTAGTAGATCTATGATCTGGCTCATTTGACTCTCCTGCTGGCTAGCCATACCCATCAGGATTTCACTTAATTCATTGGGTGATGTGTGACTGCCCTCTGACAGCTTCCCTGCAGATAATCCAGCCCCAGAGAATTCCTGACAGCCCTGTGGCCTTCTGCTAGAGGCTACCGATGTTATCCAGCCCAGGTGACCCTTAGTAGCTGATGATGTGATGCAAACAGGCGCAAGGACAGGTGTAGGTACTGAAAGAGTAAGTAGACGGGACACAGGGCAGGATTGTGGTCACTGTATTGTCCAATTGGGGCTGAACTTCAGGCTCAGTTGCTACCCGCAAATGTCTGCTTGGGAGGGGCATCACGGTTGGAGGTCTGTTTCAACCTGATATGCCGGGCTGATTTGCAAGATCTTCTTCCTGGTGAGGAGAGTACTGTTGATGGAGGGCAGGTTACAATAGTCTATTTGCCAAAGTGGAGACTTGAGTATTTTTATTTATTTATAAAGTATTATATAGCACAAACTTGACCCTAGAAGGGTAACAGAGCACTTTACAAATGTTTCGGTAAGAAGAAAACAAGACAACCAAGAAACATAAATGCTGACAATACCCATTGCAAATCAGGAGAAGGACAGTAAGTTAGAAACCAGGACATAGTCGGCAAGTGCAAACCCTGGTTGGAGAACTGCGTCAAATCAGTATCCAGATTAATGAGTCAGTGGGTTCAGAGTACAGTTTTGTTCATTAAAAGCAGTTTGACATCTTCTTTGAAGGATGTGATTGAAGGGTTCAGTCTGACTTCAGGGGGCAGGGAGTTCCATGTTCTAGGGGCCAATCCGGAGAAAGCTCGGTCATAGGTTTTATTTTTCCAAAGTTTTTGAGGTTTCAACAGGTGGGTGCTGGTGCTTCTAGACAATCTGCCACCACCAGGCAGTTCTAGTTTATCAGCTAGGCACTTCAGTGTGTTGAAGTGTAGGGCTTTATGGGTCATGAAAGCAATTTTTAGCTGTACCCTTGCCTCATAAGGGAGCCAGTTTGGTGCCTTCAGATCTGGAGTGATGTGGTTGTTCCTTTTAGATCCAGTGATGAGCCTTGCAGCAGAGTTGAGGGATGCCCTTAGTAGAACCAACTTGGATCTCGGCAGACCACATATTTTTGCACTTCCATAGTCTAATCTGGGGATCACTAGAACTTTCACGGCTGATTTAAGGTCATTGGAGGGGAGGAAGGGTTTTATTTTTCTTAGAATGTTCATTTGAAAGTTTGACGTGTTCATGCATGCTGAGATTCTTGTAAAGTGTTATTCGCAGAGATCTTGTGGAATCTATAATGTGGAATATATAATGTGTGGAAGGCAGATGAAGGCTGTTAAATGTTTCATCCAATCGTTTATGTTGAGGGATCATTTTGGTGGGGCAATTAGGAGGAATTCAGTTTTGAGTGAGTTGAGTTTGAGGTGGTTTCTGGGCAGCCAGTTTTGGGTTTTTAGCAAAGTTGTGTTGAGTAAATGATTATCTTCAGGGGAGGAGATTTTTAAGTATAGTTGGGTGTCATCTGCATACATGTGGTATTGTACGTTGGAAAATAGCAGAACTTCGGTTAAAGGCTTCATCAACAGGTTAAAGAGAGTAGGTGATAAGGTGAACCCCTGAGGGGCCCCTAAAGTGACCGGAGTGGTAGTGGACAGGGATCGGTTAACCTTGGCTCTTTGAGTTCTGTTATGTAGAAACAAGGCAAATCAATTTAGGACAGCCCCTGATAATCCCATTCTATGTTCAAGTAAGTCAAGGAGGCTGTCATGTTTGACAGTATCAAAGGCTAAGGATAACTCTAGGAGGATTAGGAGGCAAGATCCGTTCTGATCTAGCATTTTGAGCGCGTCGTCGACTGTGTGTGTAAGGACTGTTTCCATGCTGTGACCCTGTCGGAAGCCGGATTGGAATTGGTGGAACTGAGCATTGTGAATGCATAGTTGGATGTGGACGCATTTCTTAAGGAGCTTTGCCAGAGAGGAAATGGTGGAGATTGGAGAGAAGTTATCTGGGTTCGTATGATCTGCTGTGGTTTATTTTTAGAATGGGGGTTACCTCCCCTGATTTTAGGCAGTCTAGTAAAGCCCCTGAAAGTAGTGGAGCATTGACTATCTTAGTCTCTTAATCTCATTGAAGACGTTAGCTGGTAGAGGGTTGCAGATGTGGCTTGACTGTTTAAGTGTTGTTAAGATATTAAGAATGTTTTTTTATCAAAGGTTTCGAATGTGTTCCATGACGCTTTGTTTTTGAGGGTGAGTCCTTGTAGGTCTGGGGGCTGATTGATCAGAGGTGGGCTTGGAGGTATCATTGAGAGGTGCTCAATGGCTGTTTGGAGATCACTTTCAATCTTTTTTGACTTTTCAAGGAAGAAGGAGGCAAATATATTGCAGGTTGGCTGCGGATTTTCTTTGGCGATTTTCTGGCTTTGTCTTGTTGAACTCTGAAGAAATTTGCCTTTGAGTTCCTAATGCATTTGTTGTAGGTGCTCCTCGGTGATTGCAAGTGCTTAAGGTGTTCTAGGGACGTTGAGGATCTCCACGCTTGTTCAGCTAGTCTCAGGTTGCGTCTTTCTTTATTTAGGCTCCCATTGTACCATGGTTTAGAGTCTTTAGCTGTAAGGGCACAACTGTGTCAAGACTGATCATCATGGATTTGTTGGAGTGGTTTGTATGGTCATGGACATCTGACTTGTCCACTGGAGGAGTAAAGACATTTTTGCTGAGGGATGTCAAATCATTAAGGTCTTTGTTATGCGGGTTCCTTTTCCAGTGCCTGGGTTTCTTAGATTGAGGTTTATGTGCCCTCACTGGTTCAGTAATGAGGGAGGTGATGCAGTGGTGGTCACTTCAGTTGCATGGGATGATAGATTCAAGTTGAATGGAGTTTGCCTTAGCAATGACTAGATCCAGGTTTGCACCCAGGCTGTCACAGATTTGGTTCCGGATGAGGTCCGCTAGGAAGGTTTTTAGGCTGTTAACTGAGGGGTCATTTGGGTCGTTCCATGAAGGCTGAAATCTCTGAGGAAGATCTGTGAGCAGTGTTGCCCTACGATGGTAGTGATGATTTCCATGATTTGTTCGATGAATTAGATTTTGTCACCTGACAGGTGGTAGATCACGTGCAATTTTTATAGAGGTCTGTTTTTGCTTGCAATGTTTAGGCATAGGTATTCACAAGAGGGTAGCTTGACGGTTTGTAACTGATTCACCGTGAGGTTATTGCGGTGTATACAGGCAATGCCTCCACCCAGTCTATTAGGTCTGTCTGATCTTATAATGTTATAGCTAGGTGGGACTAATATGTCAAGGATTGATGCAGAGGAGTCATTTAGTCATGTTTCTTTTATGAATAATAGGTCGAGCTCATGTGCAAGAATGAGGTCAGCGATGTCCGCCTCGTGTTTCATGGCCGATCTGCAATTAAGAAGCATGCATTTCAGGTGTGGTTTGGTGTCCACTGAGGTTGTCTGTGTGATGGGGTCTAGCTTAATGTTGGACTTATTTACGTCTCTAGAGCTAGGCCTAGGTTCTCTGTGTGGGTTGGAGGCAATTGTTAGGTTGGGAGTCAGATTGTCTGGGTTGTCGTGGTGTGTGGGAGTATATGTGAGAAGGGAGTGAATGTCACTGTCTGATAGCAGATCCTTAAGCCAGACAGGCCTCGTTGAGGCTTTGGGGTATGGTGTAGATCGCCATTTTGTGAGAGGGGGCAGCAAGATGGATGCGAGCCTGTTGTAAGGAGTGCTTGATGGCAGTCATGAGTGGTATTTGGTGTTTTGTGAGTGGATGTGCCTATTAATTTCTGGAGTCCTTTTGGGCCATCTGTTATAGGCCAACTCTGATGTGATATTTATTAGGCTCTGTAGGTCAGACTTGAGTTGAGTATGTGTTGTGTAATTTTGACAAGACTGGATTCTATCGAGGCGTGGGAGCATGTGGTCATGGTTTGGGGCAGACGGCTGGGAAGTGGGGGGGCTCTGGATAATGTTGTTGTGTTGGTGCTGTTCTGAGAGAGTTGGTGGGGGAAAGGTATGGATGGAGATGGTTTTAGGCTTGTATTCTGAGATCGAAGGTTGGGTCGGGTGGTGGAGATAGTTTTATCGATGTGTAGCTCGATGGCCATTGCAGTAGCAGTGTTGTGTGGGCACGTATAGGTATGGTGAGTCGGTGTGGCTGATTCTGCTCCATCAGGAGGTGTGGAAGTGTTGGTATTGTGTGGGCTGATCAATATTGTGGAGCGTGTGGGAATAAGGGTGGACAGTTTAATGTGGCTAGGCTGTATGAGGACATTATTTGAGGCACCTGCGGTCACGTGTAGATCTAGGAGGCTCTTGAGAGGGGGCTGAGTCCTTATTAGATACTGCATGTTTGATGATAGGGAAGAATTTTTTTAATACATCTAGGTTGCTGTCTGATGACTGGACGATGTTAATCCCATTGTTATAATTGGAGATGGTTATTTTTGCAATGAAAGCAGGTGAGGGAGAGTCTTAGGCTATGCACAATTTTTCTGGATATAGAGATCAAGAACATGCAGTAGAGGGCTTTCCTCCATTGAGCTCTTTTCTTTGTGTAGAAGATGAGATCATTTATTAAGGTTCCTTTAGATGTGCAGAAGTAGGGGTCAGAGATTAGGGTTTCTGGGTTCAAATTGAGAAGTCTGTGTTTGAAGTTCTTGGAGGCGTTATTATTAGATTGGGTGGATATTTAATTTTATAGGCATTGCACCCATTGAATTCCAGGCTGGTGTCCAGTGCGTTGAGCGAAAAAGGATTCATATCTGATAGGGAGCTGGACCCAACTAGACAAAAGAGTAGGTATAGTGAGAGTAGTCACTTATGGGTTGCCGTCTTCATAGCAATAATAGGAACGGAGGAAGTCCTACGATCTGTGAGTCTGTAAATTGTTTTTGTCCAAACTTATTGATTATAGCAAACTTATTGATTATAGGAATACAGGCAGGGCCTACTGTTTGGGTAGGTAGGTATTAGAGTAGTGACTGCTTGCACTGGTAACACCTCATCTATAAGATATAGTTTGTGGTGGCAGCCCTCAGTCATGCTGGAGGGAAGGGATGTAAGTGTGAACTTGCGCTGTGATGGATGGTGAGCTAATTGAATATATGACAATACAACGCATACCATTACAACACATACTTTTACAACGCAGCTTTTGCAACAACACTACCATTACAACGCATATTTTTACAACGCATAGCATTACAACGCACGTTGATAGACAAACATAAAAATAACCATTAAAATGCATACCAATACATCGAATAACATTACAACAGATAATAATCATCCCTTGGTAAACATACACATATACAAAATAAATAATTGATCAATAAATAATGCTTTCCAAAATAAATTACAAATATTTCGACATATACAAAACCTTTAACAATAAAAAAAACAGTGTACATTCATTTCACAAACAAGCATATACGTCCAAAACAAAAGGTCGTTCCACTATTTCCACGAAAACATCCTAGTCATTAACGACAATAGAAAAAATGGTGTCCTTCCACCATTTCCACTACATCTGCCTGACCACCATCCACCTAAAATGGCTGCCAATCTCAACGGAAACATTAAAACCAACATTTTATACACAACATGAAAAATACACATTCAGTCAGATTCTGCATCACGCTGAAAAATAGATTTCAACACATATTTTTGTTTACATTTTCGTTTACCCCTAACAAACGTATAAATTAAGCCGGCCACCATTTTGTGCTCAGTGGTGCACTGACTTCCTTGGTAATCACACGCATCTACAGTAGCAGGACAAAACTGCCAGCTGCGACTGCAGACACTGTCAGCTATTGACAAAAGTGAGTGTAAGTTTTAAACGAAACACATTTAGATTTTAAAAAAATTAATTAAAAAGGCTAAAATTCTTTTTACAATTTTTATATATTTGCAGAACTTGAAAATTCATCCAACCATACAATAGCTATATTCTGACAAAAGTAAGTCTATGTTTTAAATAATTATCAAATAACCTTAAATTTAAAAAAAATACAAATGAAATGTTTTTTAATTATTGACAGAATTTGACCATACTCAAACAACAATCAACATTGGAAGAAATTTCACAGAAAATTCATATTGTAAGTACACTGTAAAGTATTTTTATTAAATAAATAAAAAGTTATACAGTTAAATGTATGAGTATTAATGTACTAACTACGCAGCCTGCTTACCTCAGGAAACATGCTAGTCAGTAGTAGGGGACAAAATAATTATTCAAACTCAACAGGGTGCTTGGCTCAGGAAAAGTGCTGATCACTAGTGGAGGGCAAAATAACTATTATAACTCTGTAGCCTGCTTACCTCAGGGAAGGTACTGGTCACTGCTGTAAAGCAAAATAACTATTCTAACTCCACAGGATGCTAGCCTCAGGGAAGGAGCAGGTCACTGGTGGGGGGCAAAATAACTATTCTAACTCCACAGGGTGCTTGGCTCAGGGAAGGTGGTGGTCACTGGTGGAAATCAAAATTACTATTCTAACTCCGCAGGCTGCTTACATCAGGGAAGGTGCTGGATAGGGCTGGGGGACAAAATGACTATTCTAACTCCACAGGATGCTTGACTCAGAGAAGGTGTTGGTCACTGGTGGGGGGCAAAATTACTATTCTAACTCCCCAGGGTGATTACCTCAGGGAAGGTACTGGTTAGTGGTGGAGGGTAAAATTAATAATCTAACTCCGCAGGATGCTTGCCTCAGAGAAAGTGCTGGTCACTGGTGGGGGGCAAAATTCCTATTCTAACTCCACAGGGTGCATACCTTAGGGAAGGAGCTAAACAGTGGAGGGGGGGCACAATAAGTATTCTAACTCCACAGGATGCTGGCCTCCGGGAAGGTGCTGGTCACTGCTGAGGGGCAAAATTACTATTCTAACTCCACATGGTGCTTACCTCAGAGAAGGTGCTGGTTAGTGGTGGAGTGCAAAATTAATAATCTAACTCAACAGGATGCTTTCTTCAGGGAAGCTGCTGGTCACTGGTAGGGGGCAAAATTACTATTCTAACTCAGCAGGGTGCTCACCTCAGGGAAGGTGCTGGTCAGTGGTGTGGGGCAAAATTACTATTCTAACTCCAACAGGTGTTTGCCTCAGGGAAAGTGCTGGTCAGAGGTGGGGGCAAAATTACTACTCCAACTCCAACAGGTGTTTGCCTCAGGGAAAGTGCTGGTCAGTGGTGGGGGGCAAAATTACTATTCTCACTCCACCAGGTGATTCCCTAGGAAAAGGTGCTGGTCAGTGGTGGGGGGCAAAAAAACTATTCTAACTCCAGAAAGTGCTTGCCTCAGAGAAGGTGCTGCTAACTGTTGAGGACCAAAATTAATATTCTATCTCAATAAAAGTGCTACTCAGTGATGGGGAGCATAATTAGAATTATACATCCACAGTGTGCTTCACTCGCAAAATGTGTTGTTCACTTCTTGCTTTTTAAAATATAAACAATAAAAAACTGAACACATACATTGATTGTTTTTATCTTTTACACAGCTTCAATAAAGTCCATCTAAAATCAATAGAAACAAATTCTTCAACAGTATTAGAAAACACCTTCTTCAACCCTTCTTCACCAAGCAGAAAGCCTTTCACAAGTAAAATATTTCAAAAAGCTAATATTGCAAGCACAACTAACCAAACCATTTATTTACATAAAACCAAAAACCAAACAAACATAGATGATTAAAAATATACTCTTCCTTTTAGACCTACCCAACATCACCATCAAAGGGCGAAAACGTAAATCAGCAAAAACAGCTAAAGATACCAAACAAGACCATCAAACAACAAACAAAGCAACATTACTAAGGTGAGGCATACCCTCTTAACTACATAAAATGCCTCTGTATCTTTTAACAGAAATCAATAACAAAACATTTTTGATATTCAATTCTGGCAAAATATAAACCCAACTATTTAATAAAGAAGAGGTTCTTCGAAAATTCAATTAACCACAAATCAACTGTTAACCATATGTTTTTTACAGGTTATAAACAATAAACATTTACAATTAACAAATGCATACTAATAACTGAAAACATTGTAAAAAATGTATTTTAAGATATATAATCTCAAACATGTAAAACCAATAACATTTTGTTTACAGAGTAAACGTAATTAAATAAAATTTAACTCAAAAACGAAATCCCAAAGAGGAAATCGACTCCTAAAGCACGGTGGCTACCTTTATTCTAAGGAGAAATTAACTGAGCCCAGGAGTCATTGGAGGTGTGTTCAATATTACTCATCCCATTGCACAGGCAGAGCGGTTACTCTGGGTGACACTGTTGAAAGAACCGCAGAGCACAACCACTCTGCCTGTGAAATGGAGATAGAGTTTAGAGAAAACATTAACCAAATGAAAGATCTTGCATCCACCTCCAATGAACCCTGTGGCGCAGTTTTGAGGGAGGTATCCCAACATATTCCTATACATGTAGCAAGTTCTATGCCAACAATTCCAAACTTACGCAGAATTATACAGAGGAAAAAATAGGCAAGTAACCCTCAACGTATAACACCCCAAACATACTCTGATATTCACATTCCTCCAGAACTAACTGTTACTGTTACTAATGAAACCTTTCTATTGCATGGCAACAAAAACCCTCAAAAAAGAATCCTAATCTTTAGCACACCCCGCAACCTGGCAAACTTGGAGACTAGTGATATTTGGATGATGGATGGGTCGTTCAAATCCACACCCCATCTATTCACCCAAATATACACTATTCATGCCTACATTAATAATACTGTAGTTCCCTTAGTGTACAGTTTACTCCCTGATAAGCAATCCTCAACTTACACTGAATTATTAGCAGTGCTAAAATCTAAAACACAGAACATAAGTCCTAGAAAAGTGATAATTGATTTTGAATTAGCAACGATTAATACCATAACCAAAATGTATCCTGAAACCCAAATTTAAGAATGTTTTTTTCACTTTTCACAGGTGTTTTAGCGAAAAATTCGAAAAACATCCTTAGTTGAGGATTACTTAGTTGAGGGCCCCGCCCCCTCCCAGCGCCTTGAGACCCTCGCGGGTATGTTAGTGCGCTCTACAAATGTCTGATTGATTGATTGATATCAGACAGTAAAATGCAATTTGAGTTAAAAAAAAACGAACTGCCTTGTGCTTTGTTCCTCCTGACTGTGTGGATGAATACTACACATCAATTACTGAATCTGACTATTTTATTACAAATGAAGACAAATTAGGCACCTTACTAAATTACTTTGAGGACACATGGATTGGCCATCTAAGCAGATTGGGTCGCAGAAGGAATCCAAGGTTTCCTGTAAAGTGGTGGAACTGTTACACGACCTGCTTAGAAGGAGGAGCAAAGACCAATAATGCCATAGAGGGATGGCACAACTTCTTCAATAAATCAATTGGAAAACCTCACCCAAACATTTTTGGGAAATTTTGATTAAGGAGCAAAGTTTCCAAGAAATGAGAATAGCGCAATCATTGACTGGTAGTCTGAACCGACGAATTCCCAAAAGAACAAAAGAAATGTCTGAGAGACTATTGGGTCAAATTCAACAGTTTTCGTTGAGGGTGGCTTCAGACTACCTAGACAATATTGCACACATACTACATTTCTAACTATCACTAAAACCTATTCTATCTTACTTGCCTGTTCTGCGTTTTTTAAATTAAATGAAATTGGCATTTTTCACAAACAAATTTCAAAAACATTTGAAAAAACGGACTTCCTACCTTCAGTTGTCTTCCTTCTTCAACTCTTGTTCTTCGCTAAAATTCCAAAGTCCAGCAAGAGTCAGCAGGTCCCCAAATATCCAAACTCTCAAACCATAATGTACTATCCAATCCAAAGCACGTGCATAACTATCAAAAAAGTCACAGACTGGCATAGCCATTTTCACAGCAACCCAATTGCTGCAAAATAAACTGTGTAAACTAAAAGAAACGCATCTAAAAAAAAAATCTCGAAAAAAAAAAATGTTGGCAAAAAACGCAATCAGAAATACATCGTTGCAATCCTCTTTCATTCAATTTTCAATCCAAGGTGTGTCAGAAATCAAAATTCCAAACTTACAAATGCTGAAAAAACATGCATTAATGAAAAAATCCATTAACAAAAAAACTCCAAATTGTCCAAAAGATCCGTTTGGCCATCCATGGCAAAATTCCACATAGTCAAACATCCATGAATAATTTTTCTTTTTTTTTAACGCGATGCACCAAAGATTGTAAAAAGAAATATTGCTTCTTTTACACATTGGTTCAAAATAAAGAATAATACTTCTGTCCACAAACTTACTTTTTTTTAAACCAAGCGTGTAAAAAAAAAACCAATCAACCCGACATGGGCCTACAACTGCTACCTGTATAGGAATTAAATTGTTGTTAAATATGTAAAAACATACTGTCATAGGGATTCTGCACACACAGAGCTATGCACAGGATAATAGAACCTCGGTATATAGTGGTGAGCCAACCATAGCCCTTAGCACCTAAAACCCCAACCCAACTAGCCTTAGCGTCCCATTAGCACCAATGTACCAATGATTGGACAACCCAGAACACGGTATCTCTATCTCAGGACTCGCAGAAGCAAGAACACTCTTTCGTCACTCACTCGTACCTGTCCACAACGTGCGTAAGAAGAGACACTGTATAGGTTAAAATGTTTATTTCACCTTACGTGCTCTAAGATACAGTACACGTGTCAGTACTATTAGCATAATACATATGAATAATATAATCAGCATGGTTACAACTCCATAGAATACAAACGGGAAAGCATCTCATAAAGCAGTGGATATATGTCTAACTAACATTACCACCTTCCCCGTGCTGGAAGCTAGTTTATTATAAAAATAGAAGACCTCTGGGCTTTGACTAGCGAACCCCCATACCTCAGTCTCTAGATGCAAAACTACATCAGCAGACAATCACAGCTCTTCTCCCTTTTATGTCTAGGTGTGAGGGACTGGCCAAATCAGCAAGACAAGGAAACGTTGTTATTCGACCTTGTACATGTTGTGCAGTCTGAGCCCAAAGTGAACAGGAGAAAAGGTGAAAGATAGAAAATGCAGCCAGTGCTAAAAGAACTTGGCAAGAGCAGAGGTCGATAGAACAACGGCTC
Organism: Calotriton arnoldi; assembly: GCA_963921515.1. Lineage (NCBI taxonomy): Eukaryota > Metazoa > Chordata > Amphibia > Caudata > Salamandridae > Calotriton > Calotriton arnoldi. The sequence goes on from CAWUFW010001973.1 coordinate 65,008, forward strand.
AGAGTAATGTGTGCAAAGAAAAGCATTATGGCAGCCAGGCCCAAGACAACTTAGCAAGGCAGGCCAGGGCCAGGATGCCACAAACCACAAGACACCCTCCCCTGGACAGTCCATCGGCCAAGACAAAGGACGAAGACAGAGTTCAAATGGGCCTAGCAGAACAAAAACATCTGTAGGTTATGCAGTCCCCATGAGGGAGAGGGACAAAAAACAAAAGTGTCCAATGACAAATGAGCGAGGCAAGCCATTTCAATCCAGAAGCGTGTAAGTGCAGAAAAATGCTATAGCATCCAAAAGGACATCATTGGAAGTGTCAGAAAACATAGACGCCATCCAGTCCAACAGATCAAACGAGCAGGAATGTTCCTCAGAGGACGGAGCATCCAAAAGCAATGCGGGACAGCTTGCGTGATATTCAATATAGCTTTGTTGTAGGAGATCCTGAGCAGCCGCCCAGATATCCCATTGTGCCAAAATCCCAAGTGCAGCCGCACGCGTCATACAGCCAGTAACGGAACAGTCCTGTTCATGGGCCTCCAAGGGACCCACCAACCGAACAAAATCCGGAACAGACACCGACGAATTGGAGAGGCAATAATCCATGGTCCAGGTGAAAGGACAGCGGATGCAAGACATCACAGGTTGCACGCAAGTGAAATACGCAAAGCGAAAAGAAAGGGTATATGACACACTGATGGTCGCCAATGGCAGAACACCGAAACCAGCCAGGAGTCGCTCACGGAGCAGCTGGAGGCGTTCGGGATCGAGAAGGGCCCATCGGGGAGCAGCCATTGCGCAGAAAACAGACCAACAGCAAGACACCAGCCGCCAAGGCGAGGATTAATGGGAAGCCACCAAAGACGCTGGAAAAAATAGAATGAATGAACGCCGGTATCACACCGAAAATAGTTTGGAAGGTGGACACCAGGCCGGACCCTACAATCTTAAAAAAGTGCACCAGACCCTCAGTGTTTGATGCGTTAAAAATACGATGTATTAACTCCCCGAAATGTTGGGGGAGGTTAGTGTTCAAAAGGGCCTGTATTTCACTGTGGGTACTCGCCACCTGGAGAATGAATGTCTCCCGGGCGGATGTGAGCATAACCTCCTCATTCAATAATAGGGCCTTTATTCTGCTCAACTTATTGAAATCTGCCTCCATGGTAGGAATGGAAGGCCAAATAGAGTTATCAACGATGTCGTGAGGGGGAGGAAAAAGCACATTCTTGCAGCAGACAACTCTGTGCGAAACCGTGACAATATACGGAATGCCGGCCTGTAGGCCACAACAGTCTTCGTTATTCAAAAGCAAATAGCTACCATTAGTAAGCAAAGTAAAGGTAGGAGAAATAGCAGGAGCAGGAATACCCTTTAGCACACATGCAAGATTTGGAACGGAAACGCTACAAGCTCCGTGCAGCTTAATATGTTTACAAATAAGTGAATGACCTACAGTTGAATCACAAGACTCCCCGTGAGAAAAACTTCCTTGCCGTCTCTAAGGCATTTATACATGAAAGGCAAGGACCAAAGTTCATGCAGGAAGGCACTACCCAAAGGCTGGAAACGGCCCACAGGATAATGTTTCATGCACGAGCTAAATTCAAACAAGGAAAAAGGTAAAGCGATAACCCCATGAACTAGCCACACAGCAGAATCTAGTTCCGCTACAGAGAATGGTAAAGGATCCACTTTCTCGATATGTAACAAAGTGTAAGATGCATCTTTCATGGACATGAACTGCTGTTTTTCAGTCAAATTAAAAGGCAGAAATAGGTCAGTGGTGTTCAAGAAATTCCAAGGAACTTTACCTAACTTAAGGGTTTGCAAAGTCCACGCAAACTGCATTACTGAACGCAATTGATTCTGACCATGGTACAATATAGAAACATCATCTTGTACAATATCAACAACAGAGGACACAATATTCTCTAATGTGTAAATGCGGGAAGACAGGGTATTTATACTATTGTCAACAACAGCAAGCACCTTTTCCAAATTTGCTTGGTCTATTTCCCGCAGACGGGATGCAGCTTCCATTTGTGACAGCTTCCAGAGTTCATTATACGCTTCATAAATAAATCTCTTTGGTCGTGGACCACGAGGCCCCAAGACAAAGTCGGACAGATCAATGTTGCCTGAAAGGAGGGATAAAAGCTGTTTAACAGAGTCTAGGGATGAATGCTGCAACCACTGTTTGCATAATTTACCAACAGAATATGTGGTGACAGTACGGGAATCAGAAAACCTCGGATCAGGCCTGTCCTGTTTGTATCCAGGAACTGAGCCGTGAAAACGCAGTTGGCATGCATTAGACGATATGGGCCATACCAACCAGGGCGACTGTACAAGTGTAGAAATATTGAATGAATTGTCCTGAAACATGGCCTGCAAAGTCGCAAGGGACATATTAAAACGCAAACTATCATTGGGAGCGCTTGACAGGGATGGAAGGGAAGGTGCGTTTAATTGTTTAGTAGTAGCCAAACCCCAACACGTAGTCTGATAGATGGAAGCATTTAGAAACACAATTTGGGCCGGGATAAGGCAAGCACGGTGCAAAGCCTCTGTGCCCTGCACCTGCCATGGCTTTGAGCCCCAGATTGATTTCAAATCCACAGTGTCCCTCCAGTACTCATAACCACCCACAGCTAAGGCGTTCAAAAAGGAACCTGAATAAAGTAATTTCGTGAGGGTTAACATGATTTTCTGAGTTGCTGGGGCATTCAGTTTAAAATAATAGGACCCAGGGTTTGATCGATTGAAATCAGTGAAATAGGTAAATTTATTTCTAAGAGTCTGGGAGCTACCTGGTATGGGGTTTGGGCAATGTTCCCATTGGGTGTAGGTAACAGCGCTACGGAGTGCACTCGGTTTGTGGAGAAAATGGTTGCCCCAATGCTGGTAGCAGTACAAATCGGCATAATTCGCAGAATTCATATACAAATCCTCAGCATTAAAAGAAGCATAATATTTGAAATCAGCAAACAATGCTTCAACGGCATGCACATCCCAATCATCAGAATGAATATTACTTTTTACTACATCACCCATCGAAACACGAAGGACATTCGGTACATTAATTATTTCTGTCGGACCATGTATTTGAAAGTTTACCGCATCCCATACGATGCCATCAGCAACTGGAAACGCTGAAATGTTCACAAATGTGTGGTCACGCTTCATGATGTGAGATGAGGAATGGGGAGCTAAAGTTCCAGCAACACTGTTCACAGCAGAGCGTTCAGGTAAATAGTGACCATTGATGAGTAGAAAAAACACTGTGACAAAGCCAATGGACATGAACAAAAAAATCAAGAAAAGCACCAACCAGATGTATGTCCAGGGGGGAATCAAAAAATTGTCTCTAAACCAGGATACAAAAAGACTGAACCTGGACGGGACTCTTGAAGAGGTGGAATCCGAGTCAAAGGAAAAACGTGTCGGGCTCAGTGGCGTTGTTGGTTGGTGTGCCACCGACTCTGTCGCGGGATAGGTATACTCGTCCTCATCGATGCAGGGGGATGCAGGGGGTTCGAATATATTTTCAGGCAAATCAACCATCTCCATGGTAACATCAGTGACCATTCGGGCAGGAGTGCTTCGAACACAAGTCCGATAAATGGCAGGACAAGAGACCGCTGGTGTAACACTATTCAGGATCGGCCAGATGTTGTAGCTTGACATTTTCCACTGAGATGTATCTGTTCTCCTTGCGACCAGGAAGCGGTGGTAAGATTACTGTACGTGTTCCCTTCAAGCCCAGAACTGGAACCGGTGCACGAAAAGAGGGGCCGAATTCTTTTTGTTCTCCACCTTCTCTCGAACCAGGTCGCCAATCTTCGGAAGCCAGCCGGCAACCGGAATCTGCAGAGCGGGGTCTGTGGCTGAAGGCAAATGTGCAATTGCAAGTTTGTCTCGGGCTTCTTGTAAGTCCTGTAACATAGCAGAATGGTTATCTACATCAAACTTGGCGGATTGCGCCGCCATGTCTAGACCATCAAGGTCAGGCACAAACATTCGTATGCCAAAAAGCATTTCGTATGGGGTCCGCCCACCCAGAGGTCTTCTAGGGAGATTATTAAGTGCACGTTGTACGGTATACAAGTGGGCCAGCCAGTTCCTGCCAGTACCTATAACTCTAGCTGTCAAGGATTGCTTTAAGTCACGGTTCATTCGTTCAACGATAGAATTGCCCTCAGGCCTATACGGAGACGAAAATTTCACCCGCAACCCCAATGAACCCATTGCGTCCTTGTAAGCCTTAGAGGCAAACGCCGGACCTTGGTCAGAATGGAAGGTGCCGCATGCGAAAATTCCCACAAAGACACGCAAATCCCTGATGACGTTTTGAGCGTCAGCACTCCGTTGTGGCCAGACCCAGATGAACCGTGTGCACGAGTCCACTGCCACTAAGATATATTTATAGGCAGTGTCCGAAGAAAATGGACCGCAGTGATCCAGGTAAACACACCCAAATGGTCTGTTAGAAATGCCTAGCGAGGTCTAAGGTGATCGGGTAACCGTGGAAGGCTTGATCTGTTGACAAACGTCACAGGAAAGCACATAAGTACGGGTGTCTTTATATCTTTATATAAACCACGCCACCAGTAACGCTGCTGTAAGATGGAAACTGTCGCAGACACACCCACATGAGCCGAAGCCATGCCTTCGTGTGCTGCCGTTATCAAGGAAAGCCTGCGGTCCGCGTTGGGGATCAGCCGATCCCCAACGCCGGGTATTGTTACATAAGGAGCCTGTTCGGGACCTAACTGATAAGAATATTTGGAAGGAAAACCCTAGGGTAATTAACGCCTTCCTTTGTCGCAGCAATAGCTGCCAAGATATCGGTGTCTATTTTAGACATGGATCTAGTAACTGCTGCTACTGAACACGTGACTACTGCTGATCTGGCAGCTTCATCTGCCAGACTGTTACCAACAGCGTGTGCGCCCACCCGCTGATGGCCTAGGGTGTGAACCACCTGTGTGAGCGGCAGACGTTGTTGTAATTCTGCCACTCGAACCCAAAGCGTTTTATGCTTGATTGTGTTGCCTTTAGCGTCTCTATAGTCGTTTTGCGACCAAAAGAACAGATTGTCATTGTATGATTGAACACAGTAGTAAGAATCGCACACAATTAGAGTGGTCACATCAGGATTAACGAACTCAAGTGCAAGCACCAAAGCGCGCAGCTCGGCCAATTGTGCGGTACTATCCCCGAGTGTCTGAGTGTGCACTACAGTGGATTTGAACTTTCCGTTCACAAAGGTACCTGCAACAATAGCACATGCGGCTGAATAAGCATGCTTGGACCCCGTGGCCGGTTGTGCCGAACCATCGGTGTAGATCACACAGTCGTAATCCTCAAGCGGCAGTAAAGACAGAGGAGGAGGATGAACGAATTCATACTGTAAAAACTCCTGAGTCTGAAGAGAAGAATCGAATATGAAGGTGACATCCGGAGACGTCAAAGAGGTTGCCCATTGAATCCAACGGGGGTGCAAAGCTTTAGAGTTCGGTACACTTGCTTTGGTCACTGCCTCTAGGGCAGGATATGGTGTTACCACCAGAATGCGTTTTCCCTGTGCCAGTGCGCGCTCCTTTAGAATCGCTATTTGCACTGCCGTTAGAACTTTTTCTACAGAGGAAAACCGCATTTCCGCGGAAGTGTACAGATGTGACTTGTATGCGATTGGTACTGTATCACCTTTGTTAAAGGTTAAGTACGTGAAACCCACTGCCCCTGGAATGATTCTAATCACCAGGTTTGTGTGGTTATCCCGCGTCAGAAGATATTTAGACTCAAGAAGGTCAGTCTGTAAAGACTGTAGAATGGAGGTATGCTCCGGAAGCCAACAAGACTTCGAGAAAGTAGGTTGTATCAAGGCATACAGTGGCTTGATACGCTGGGCGTATTCGGGAATGTATGTACGTCCGAAGTTCAAAAAACCCAGCAAGGACTGAAGCTTCTTCAGATTAGTAGGAGGGCACAGAAGTGCACATTTCTCTAGGAAATGGGGGGCTAAGCCCTTACCTTCATTGTTGAGCTCGTAGCCCAAGAACAAAACGGTAAATTCAGCAATATGAGATTTGGCAAAGTTAAATTTGTAACCTTGAACCGCAAATTCAAGAATAATGCGGTCTACTCGGGTCAGATGCGGGAACAATTCGTCGTCCGTCAGATAAATGTCATCTACGTACGAACATGCGTCTGGATCGATGCCGTCTAACAAAGAGACAACACGAGCGGCGAATACGCCTGGACTATTCTTGTACCCCATAGGAAGACGCCTGAATTTGAACATTTTACCACTGGAAGTAAAAGCACACCATTGGCCACTCTCCGGGGCTAAGTTGTGCGTGTAGAATACATTTGAAAGGTCAAGTGTCGTTTTATATTTTTTACGAACAAGACTGTCTACAAGCACAGAACTATGAGTATTTTGCACCCCAAAGGTCCGACAATGAGAGTTCAAATGCCGGTAATCCAAAACTAAGCGGTACGATCCATCGGGTTTAGAAACCGCGAAAGGGGATTGTTCATAGGTGATACGCAGGTTTCGATTACTCCCTGATATTCCAACTGAGTCAGAATTTCGGAAACGGGGCCTTTGGCTTCACGTTTTATGGGATATTGGGGTTGTGGCTGCGGTAGTGACCGCAAAGGTATTTCATGGGGGGAGAATCTTCGTCCCAACCCACGTGGTTGCGGTATAACGCAGGAGCCAGGGACACAGCCCACTCAGCTGCAAGAGCCTCCGCTTTGTCCTTTGGGACATGTCGAGAAAAGCTCGGAAGGATTACCTCCTCCCTTTACGCGCAGCAAGAACGAATGGGGGTGGCCAATCCACCTCCGCTAACAAAATGTCATATGAAGAGGTTAGATTTTCCCAAAAAATCCCTTTAATAATGCGCTGTATATCACCTTCAATTTGAATGACAATATTAAAAAGTCTATCAGGGGGTGCCACTCTGGTGTTAGCTGTCTCGACAGTAATGAATGTTTCAGTTGCTGTCGCCTCCATATGAGGACGTAGCGCCTCCCGCACTATGGTAACTTCCGCGGCGCTGTCTAGGAGGGTTACTGCCCACGTCCAATTCAGGAGTCTCATTCTCACCGTCTGTGGCATATTTCGCTGTTAGAGCGGCAACCTTCTTCTTCTGAAATTGTGGTCGAAAACGTTGAAAGTCTTCTGTTTATCCTCTGACTTGTTGTCGAGGTTGGTCTCGTCCCTGGGGAGCCTCTCGGTCCCTTCCTCTATCCTGGCGGTCTCCTCCACCGGCCTGTGACGAAGTCTGTGCCTGTGAAGAACGAGGAGAACGCGCATCAGGGATCTGAAACCTATCCGGTGATTTAATTCTCGCTCTATCGCGTAAATCATAAGTGCGTTCAGAAGAGACTGAAACCGGGGATGCGCCTCTCGACCCCGGCTTCTTTTGTTGCTTACCCTGTTTTTTCAGCCTCCAACTCTTTTTAGTGAAGACTGGTTTCTCATCTTTCTCAGGCTGAGATTTGGTTTGTTGTTGTTGTTGCGATTGTGTTTGCTGTTTTGCAAAAGGCTTGTTGCCCAGGCTATTTCTGCCAATAGTTTTGTAAGCCTGGGTAATAATTTTCGGTAATTCGCGAGGCCTGTCCAATTCTGGGACCAAAGCCAAAGCATTCGCTACTTGAAAGTTCACTGCATCGCCCTTGACATTCGCAAGGATCAGCTCAGCTACTACTTCAAACACTCCCACCAGTCTCATCCCTAATTCCACAGCCGCTTCAGGGCCATGTTCATCCTGTACTTTTTAATTACGGAGGGAGAACCGTCATGGAAGGAGTACCAAAACACTTAGAATATACTGCTGCGAATACCTTACCCCAGTTGTCGCAGGCTGTCAACTCGGGAATTAAGTCTTTTGGCAAACTAATCGTAAGAATGCGGTGTTTATCCACTGGGGTTGTGTGTGGAAAAACTGCCTCCAACTGGTCAAACTTTTCTGCAAGCCAATAAGGAAAGTCGTCCTTATTTTGTGGACGTTTGCCCAACACTGAGTTCACCATTACAGGACTTATGGTAACTCCGCCTGCACCAGCTGGATGGCCTGCAACTCCAGGAGGGGCTCCCTGGATGTTGCCTGTAACATATTGCACTAAGGCTCGATGCACTCGCACCAAAGCCGAATACATGTTGCGCAGTTCCGCGACTGATATTTGCATAAAGCGCGGATGTGGTGTGTACCCGGCCAAAACAGGCCAAGTGGCCCCATCAATAGATAAGGGGCCTAAACGAACCATGGTAGTCGGTTGGGGGAGGGCGCCATCAAACCAAACACGGTGCTGCCACGCCGTGAGCGGTACTTCAAGATTAGAATAAGGTATATATTGATTAGGAACTGCGGTGGCTGTATATTCATGGAACAAATTATCAGTCCCATCCACTGCAGGAAAAGTGATCCATGAGTAGAACACCTCAAAGTGGTAAGCTGGATCGGCTTGTACCACAAAGATCAGCTCAACACCCGCATCTGGCACTCCATACACCCGTAAGTGATCTCGGAGCGCCCCGCGGCTATGTGCCGCAATTTGTACAGCCATTTATGGCTAGAAATAGACGACAATCTAATAGAAGGCAGCACAATCAGGGTTTTATTCTAGAAACCTTTTTTAACAACTTCAAGCTTGAAAGAACCTACAAAAACTTCAATATAGGAGGTATCGCCGTCACACACGCTTCCGGAAGCGTATGTGAGGGGGTCGTGGACAAGCACAAGTACTACTCAAGCGTCTCGCAGATAAGCTGCCCCATTCGTTGGTCGCGCCATGTCATAGGGATTCTGCACACACAGAGCTATGCACAGGATAATAGAACCTCGGTATATAGTGGTGAGCCAACCATAGCCCTTAGCACCTAAAACCCCAACCCAACTAGCCTTAGCATCCCATTAGCACCAATGTACCAATGATTGGACAACCCAGAACACGGTATCTCTATCTCAGGACTCGCAGAAGCAAGAACACTCTTTCGTCACTCACTCGTACCTGTCCACAACGTGCGTAAGAAGAGACACTGTATAGGTTAAAATGTTTATTTCACCTTACGTGCTCTAAGATACAGTACACGTGTCAGTACTATTAGCATAATACATATGAATAATATAATCAGCATGGTTACAACTCCATAGAATACAAACGGGGAAAGCATCTCATAAAGCAGTGGATATATGTCTAACTAACATTACCACCCTCCCCGTGCTGGAAGCTAGTTTATTATAAAAATAGAAGACCTCTGGGCTTTGACTAGCGAACCCCCATACCTCAGTCTCTAGATGCAAAACTACATCAGCAGACAATCACAGCTCTTCTCCCTGGAAAGGTTGTCTCCAAGTGCCTCTAGAGCGGGCCAACCGCAATATTAAAAGCACACTAATTTTTCCATGGCAGCTGTACCTAGTGTTATGTCTAGGTGTGAGGGACTGGCCAAATCAGCAAGACAAGGAAACGTTGTTATTCGACCTTGTACATGTTGTGCAGTCTGAGCCCAAAGTGAACAGGAGAAAAGGTGAAAGATAGAAAATGCAGCCAGTGCTAAAAGAACTTGGCAAGAGCAGAGGTCGATAGAACAACGGCTCAGAGTAATGTGTGCAAAGAAAAGCATTATGGCAGCCAGGCCCAAGACAACTTAGCAAGGCAGGCCAGGGCCAGGATGCCACAAACCACAAGACAATACTTCCAAATACTTACATCTATCTAACTACCTCCCTCCTCTCTCCTTACAATAAAGTATGCCACACACAATCTCTATTAAATAAATAAAGTTTGTCTTACCTGACCGCAGCTCTTCCTTGCTTCCGATCTTGACTGCGACGCTCCACCGACTGTAGAAAGAAATGCTCAACCGTGTACGTCATCTGTAATAGTAAAAAGGAAAAAAGGATAATTTCACCCATTGAATCCAACGGCAAAACGTGGGAAAAATGTTAAAAATATGTTTAAAAATGGTTACTGTACCTCTTTCTTAAACTTTATATTTTTCAAAATTAATATATAATTTGACATGTTTATATATTTATTAAAAAAATTCTGTCAGATGCTTATATTTTTTTAAATAAAAATATTTTTTTAATTAATGCTTTCAACTGTCCGATTTATTTACTTTATATTCAAAATATAAATAAATGTTCTTTTATTGCTATAATTTAACCTATTTTATTTTTTTTAAAACTTAGGGGTCGATTCCGATCTTGGCCGGTAGGGCACCGAATCGGATTCGGCTTAACCAGATCCGATTCGGAGCCCTATTTCCCGACCGATTCGTACGTGCGTCCGGGCGAGCGAGTATGATGCGTGCGCTCGCAAAATCGCCGACGGACTCGTTCGCAGGACCCGACCGCTCCGACCGACTCGCACGGGGTCGACGCGCACCGCGCAATGGAGACGTTCCCCGGCTGGGTAAGTACGATGCACACCTTGACCGCTCCGTCCGACTCGCGCAGTCCGGCTCCAAGGAGCTGTCGGAGCCGCACTTTGGGGGTCCGTGTCGGACCCCCCTGGAAGCGTAGGCGCGCGAGTCGCACACAGGGGGGACCCATGGGTCCCCCCTACACGTGTATGTACGGCGCGACCCGCAACGACGTGAACACGCTGTAGGGGGCGCCCTTGTTCGCGTCGTGCCCATTGAGTCAATGGGAGCCCGTGTACGCGTCGTACGACTGGCTCCCATTGACTTCAATGGGTGTCCGACCGAATCGAGTCCGATAGCATACGTGCGCATCGTACTCGTTCGGTCGGACTGCTAGAGTCCGATTCGGTCGGAAATCTCTCCGGGTCCAGCTCGGTCGGGGAGATTTCCGGCCTGAATCGGAATCGGCCCCTTGGTATGTACATTTAACCCTTTTCACCTATCTTGGATACTTATTTTAATTTTTTACTTATCAACTATTCTTTATTAAATAATGTTTTTTAATAACTACTCTGCTCTACCCCAAAAATCTATTTTCATATCTTAACATACCAAATTGTTAATGTTAAATTCTCATTTTTTTCTAAATTAGAAAAAGCTATTTTAAAATGTTTTAATAAAAGTAAATTACTAAATAGGTATATAAATTAATACCTGAGTACTAATACACTCCCCCACCAAAAACCCCTGTTTTCCTAGCATCCCATGCTAGAAAATGGTTGTCTTACCCTCTAAAATATTATTTTTTTATTTTTAAATTACATTAAAAATAATTATAAGGTTAATACAAATTTGTACCAGGGTGCTAAAAATAATACACAAGTATAAATACACTCCCCCACCCAAAACCCCTATTTTTCTGGCATCCTGTGCCAGAGAAATGGTGTCACACCCTCTCAAATTTTAATTATATTTATTTATATATTACATAAAAAATAAAAATCAGGGTAAACTAAAATAATATCATGGTATTAAAATTAATACCTGAGTAATAATACACTCCCCCACCGAAAACCCCTACTTCCCTGGCATCCTGTGACAGATAAAGAATGTGACAACCTCACATTTTTTTAATGCATTTTTAAATTACTTCAAAAATAATCTTAAGAGCAATATAAATTAACATACGGGTATTAAAATGAATACCCAAGTAGTAATACACTCCCCCACCCCAAACCCATATTTCCCTGGCATGCCATGCCAAAGAAAGGGTGTCACACCCTCTTTAATTATAGATATATATTTTTTATTTACTTAAACAATAACATTAAGGGTAATATAAATGAATACCAGTGTATTAAAATGAATACCCAAGTATTAATACACTCCCCCACCCTAAACCCCTATTTCCCTGGCATCCCGTGCCAAGGAAAGGGTGTCACACCCTCTCTAATTTTATTTCAATGTATTTTTAAATTACTTAAAAAATAATATTAAGGGTAATATAAATTAGTACACTGGTATTAAAAATAATACTTGAGTATTAATACCCTTTCCCACCCAAAACTCCTGTTTCCCTGTCACACCCTCTCAAATGTTATTTAAATTAATTTTTTATTACTTTTAAAAAGAATATTAAGGCTAATATAAATTAATTCCTGTGTATTAAAATTAATACCTGAGTGTTAATACACCCCTATCCAAAACCCCTCTTTCCCTGGAATCCTGTGCCACAGAAAGAGTGGCACACCCTCTCAAATTTTATTAAAATTATTTTTAAATTACTTAAAAATAATATTAAGGGTAATATAAATTAATACCTGTGTATTAGAATTGATACCCGGGTATTAATACACTCCCCCACCCAAAACCCCTATCTCCCTGGCATCCCGTGCCAGAGACAATGGTGTCACACCCTCTCAAATATTATTTAAATTTAATTTAAATTTATAAATTACTTTAAAATAATATTAAATTAAAAAGGTGTCAGACCCTCTCAAATATTATTTAAATTTAATTTAAATGTATAAATTACTTTAAAATAATGTTAAATTAACAAAGAATTAAAACTAAGGTATTAAAACATAAAGATAAAGAACTTACCTAAACACTTACCTTAATTCAAAATGTAATAGCATGCATTGTAATGTCAAATGCGTTGTAAAGGCATGGGTTGTAATGTATGCATTGTAATGGATGTTTCCCGAGCAGATTACAAGGTATATCCTATAGAGATAATAAGAGGAAGTGTCAACATAACCACAAAAAAGATGGCCGCTCCATTAGCATCCAGGGTTCTTACCAGGTTGGGTGCCGAAAGGCCTCCCTTACATACAGTTTTGCAGCTCGTAGAAAATCCTACATTGCAGTCAATGAGTTCAATAGAGGATCACCCCAGTACTGTTCACAGATGGCCGTTCCTTTAGACATGGGTGTTCCTTCCTCATTGGAGAGCCAAGAGTCCTTTTTTGCTTTTTCTGTAACTGCTTAAGGCAGAGTCCTTCTTTCCTTTCCATATGCCTAAGAATGGCAAGTCCTCTGTCACTATCGCTTAGGAGGAGGAATACCACCTTAGAAAGAGGCCAATATGTAGCGGAGGGGAGAGGGGCACCCTAACACCCCAAGACAAGCTCAGGCACCTTTTACCACAGATCTTGGGATCATCAGCCAGTATAATGGGTGGGGTGCGGGTCCAGTACTACTAGCCAGTGCTGCAGCACCGCCCTTGAGATTGCTCTGTGAGGAAGGCGGGCAGCACTAGTAACGCGGGTCCACCATCGACCCCGCAGTGCAGAACGGACCAGTCTGCACAATGGAGGGGTATGTCTGACACCGCCAACTAGCGTTGTGAATGTCCAGTAAGGAAGGCAGGCAGCTTGAAGAATGAGGACCCTACTCCAACCCTGTTGTGCATAATGGGACAGTCTGCACGATGGACGGGGCCGGGTCCAGCACCATCACACCAGTGCCGCAACGCAGCCAGGGATAGCTCCGTGGAGCCACCTGACTGCTCAGCTGGGTCGACGCACTCAACCACGGGCCATTGAAAACCCCAGGAAAGTCAGCGGCCCTCCAGAGAGAGGGCAGGTGTAGAGCAGGAGACGTGCACGGTGGCGGTCGGGCCATTATCCAGAGCGGATCCCCCTTTGGAACCGCGGCAGAGCTGCCCCGATTCAAATCCAACACCTGGGCATCCGGCCGACACGACAAGAGGCACGCTAGTGCTGAAGTGGCTCTGCAGCAGCAGAGATCCAAAGACCAGCGACTAGTGGGCGAACTTTGCCAGTAAGATAGTTTACTACGTCTTCCTCATTGCTTTGGTACTTCTAAAGGAGGTGGATGGCAGGGTAAAGACAGAGGGGCCGATTCCGATTCGGGCCGGAAATCTCTCCGACCGAGCCGGACCCGGAGAGATTTCCGACCGAATCGGACCCGTGCAGCCCGACCGAACGAGTACGATGCGCACGTATGCCATCGGACTCGAGTCGGTTGGACTCCCATTGAAGTCAATGGGAGCCTGTTGTACAACGTGTACGCGGGCTCCCATTGACTCAATGGGTGCGAGGCAGACAAGGGCGCCCCCTACAGCGTGTACGCGGCGAAGCGACTCGTGCCGTATACGCACAGGTAGGGGGGACCCATGGGTCCCCCCTGTGTGCGACTCGCGCGGCTACACGTACAGGGGGTCCGGACCCCCAAAGTACGGCTCCGACTGCTCTTTGGAGCCGGATTGCGCGGCTCGGTCAGACTGCTCGTGGCGCGCATCGTACTTACCCGGCCGGGGAACGTCTCCATTGCGCGGTGCGAGTCGAGTCCGAGCGACTCGGTCGGTGCGGTTAGACCCGGGAACGAGTCGGTCGGAGCGGTCGGGACGCCCAGACGAGTCGGTCGGCGATTTCGCATCGTACTCGCTCGCCCGGACGCGCGTACGATTCGGTCGGGCAATAGGGCTCCGAATCGGATCCGGTTAAGCCGAATCCGATTCGGAGCCCTACCGGCCGAGATCGGAATCGGCCCCAGAATATTTATCGGTTAATCACTCCAACCCTGGGAGCTTCTTTGTCTAGCTCCAGCTCGATGGCCTTCTTGCTTGAAGATGAATGTCTTTGTTTATCTTCCAATAAATAAATAATTATCAGATATGAAATGTATAACTCTCCTATATTGTGTATTAACCCCTTCGCTGCCAGGCCTGTCCCTCCCCCCGTGCCAAGCCCTTTTTTGGCTCTTTGGGGTAGTTTGCACTTAGGCCTCCATTAACCTTTTGCCCACATAAGGTATCCACACCAAATTTGTGTCCTTTTCTTTCAACATGCTGAGAATTCTAATGGTAGCCAGGGTTTGCGGATTACCCTGGAGGGGACATAGAAAATAGGCAAGATACAGCTAAATTTGGGTTTTTGGGGACAAATGGGAAAAAAGTGCTGCAGAATAAAGCGTCTGTTTTTTTCCCTGAAAATGGCATCAATGAAGGGTTTGTGGTGCTAAAATCACGATCTTCCCAGCTTTCAGGAACAGGAAAACCTTTGTCAGAAAGCCAAAATGTTCTAAACAGTTTGGGCATTTTACTGGGACATAGCCTCTTTTTCCTATTTTTGTGTGCTTTCAACCTCTTTCCAGTTAGTGGTTGAAATGGGAGTGAGACCAATAATGGAAAGCGTTTCTTAAAAGTAGACAAAATTCTGAATTCAGCAAGCGGTCATTTGTGTAGATCATTCAAGGTAGAAAGGAACATTTGGAATAAAAGAATTTTGAAATGCAGTTGAAACAAACAGCCATTTGTGCCTGCATTTTCACTTTTAACTTCTTCTACCTATAGTAGATTTTTTAAATCTATATACCGTTACGTCCACAGGACCCTTCTGGTTGCGTGGATATATGAGGCTTGTAGGTTCACCAAGAACCCGAGGTACCCAGAGCCAATAACTGAGTTGCACATTGCAATGGTTTTTCATTGTGTACCGGGTATACAGTAATTCATTTGGTAAAATATAAAGAGTGGAAAATAGTTATCAAGGAAACCCATGTATATCTGAAATGGTAACAAGATATGGAGTTTGTGGGTACCCATATTAGCATGTGAATTAGAGGGTATTGTTCAAAATGACTTCTTTTTTTCACACTGTCTTACGTTTGGAAGGCAGAAATGCATGGAAAGCCAAATGGTAATAACATTTGTTCTACTATTCTGTGTTGCCCTAAGTCTTCCTGTTGGAAAGTGGGTTATTAGTAGTGGCAAATGTATATCTGCCCCTGGCATAAGGCCACTACCACAATATAGGGCTCAGTGCAGGTCTTAGAAAATTATTCCCATGCACAACCCTTGGTAGCTTGGCTGGGAGCAGGCAGACTTAACTTCAAAGACAGGTATGTAAATCATTTAAAAACACCAATTCAGTAAATAATTAAGACACAACACTCAATTAAAATCCAACATCAATTTATAAAAATAGGAAATATTTGTTTCTTTGAAATGACACCAAAACGAAAAAAATCCAATGTAGGGAACCGGAGATATGAATTTTTCAAGATTTAACACTATATAGCACATGGAAAACTAGAATGCCTATTGGGACATCTGGTCACGCTAGACCGGGTCAAAGTCAAAGTTTCAGTCAGACCGCGATGGAGCCCTGAGCAGCTAACCCTCGCGGTAGGTCTCGGTCAACGTTTTTACCTTCTAACTTTGAAAATTTTCTGGAGTTTTTCTTCCTGGGGTGCCTCGAAGCTCTCAGCAAGTCCTGATTCGGAGAGGGTTCACCAACTTGCCGTGAGACGAACTCCCGGTCAAACTTATGGAAGTCCGACCTCCGGAGCTTTCCAGCAGGATGAACCAGGGATCCAGACTCGCGGCTGAAGGTGGGAAGCTTGACTCTCGCGGTTGGTCCAGGTCACCTTTTCTACGTTCGGAATAGAAACTTTTATGGAGCTTTTTCTTCAGGGGTCCCTCGCTGCTCTTCACCAGGCCGGCTTTGGTGAGGGTTTGCTGGCTTGGGTTTCCGCCTGCTCCCGGTCAAACTCTGGAAGTCAGGCCACTGGGGCTTTTCAGCGGGACGAACCTGCATGCCAGGCCAGCTCGCGGTTGAAGGTGTCTGGCTTGGCTGGCCAGATCGAGTGGGTCCACTTATGGAGCCTTTTTCCAAAGTTGCTCCAAACTTCTTGAACTTCTTCCTTAAGTTCCTCAAAGGGTCCCAAAGTGTCCAAAACTTACTCCAAGGGTCTGGAATCTCCAATATGGTCCTTGAAAGTTCAGGAATTCAGTTCCCACAATCCACTTGGAAAAAACCCTCACAAATCCACTGGTAGTTCTCCAGGCTGGGGATTCTTCTTGATGATTGTCCAGGTGAGCTCTGTTAACTTGTAGCTTGCAGGGAGTCCACTCTTTAGTCCTTTTGAAGCAAGGTAGTCTCTGGGCTGTAGTTCCAGATTGTGCAACAGGTGCAATCTTCACATGCAGGGCCTGGTTGGTACAAATCAAACTCCTCAGCAGGGACCCTTCTTCTCTCAATTTTCAAGCAGCAGATCTGAGAGGCTCTGTCCTTCTCAGATACTTATTCCAAGTTCTCTGGGTCAAACAGGATGTCACTTCTGTCCAATGAGGTGCAGGGCAATACCCCAGGGTATGACAACATCCTCCAAAGTGTGGCAATATTTTCTCCCAGAGAACACCATTTCTTCAAAATTCAAAATAATGGTTTTCCAGCAGAGAGAGCAGAACTAACTAAACCAGCCTACAGGATGGCTTCATCTGCATAGGTCCTCTCGCCTTACATCTGCGAATTCCTCCTCAATCCCCCCATCTGGCTGTGGGGCAGAGGGGAGAAGTGTAAATGAAACTCATTTCTACAGCTGGTCTCCTCCCCTTGAAGAGCATTATTTACTACGCCCCTCTGGCTTTGGCATTCCTATGCTCAGCAACTTCTCCTCCCATAAAGTCTTTCTAACCCCAGGGGTCATTTATCACCTCTTCAAAGCAGCCAGGCTAATCCACTTATCTCTGACCAATCAAGGCAGAGCACTAGAGGACAGCAGTTTGGCTTACAGACAGGAAAGTCTTAGAACTTCTTGGCTGTACATTTTAGAATAAATTCAACAATACCATATTGTTGGATTTATCATTACCATTCTACTGAGATCTTTAATCCTAGTTGTATGGCTTTACTTTCTGCAGTTATTAATTAAAAACCTCCTGTAATGTTAACCTATGGGCTGGGGATCTGCAATGGAAAAATGAACTGGGCAATTTCTTCAATGCCAGGGCCTATAAAACATGTTTTATAAGGAGCCTCCTTATACCTACAGGACCCCCTACCTCTGGAACACCTAGGAAAGACTTTAGGGGTTCTGAATATATAAATATATTGCAGCTCCTCACTTCAAAATGCTTGCAGCACACAGTCGATTTTGGGAAGCACTTTACTACAATGTGGGAAGTGAAATGTGCAATTTCACTAACCCCAGGGCACATAAAAACATTTTTATTAGGGATCTCTTTATAAGTACCTTGGCCCCCCCCACCCCTAGGACACCTAGGGGAGACCCTGGGGGTACCTAATATTCCCAAACATTGTAGTTTATCAATTTGTAAGTGCCCCAAACACAAAAGTCGAGTTTGGGAACAATTTTCATTTTAAAAGCAGCCCTGCAACACAGGGCTGCTTTTAAACTGGCCTCAGACTTCAGCAGTGCACACATGCAAGTGCAGAAAGGTTGCTGGCCTTTAAACTGCCATGGCCTATTGTATACCAGGGACTTAAAGATAGTTTCAATCCCCCTGCCCTATTATGTACTAGGGCCTTATAGGGGCGGTCATGCAAATCCTAGGGGTACCCTGACCCATAGTTGTTTTCACTGTATTCTAAGGGGTCGATTCCGATCCCGGTCGGAGGCGCACCTAATACCATTCAGCCGGGAAAAAAGCCAGGCGAATGCCTGTTTCCCGACCGATTCGCACATACGTCTGAACGAGCAAGTACGATGCGCACAACTGCCCAAATCCCGACCCAGTCGTACTCACCCAATACAGGTCCAGTTCTCCGACTGATGCGGATCTGGAAACGCAGAATCGAGTCGCACGGAAGCCAAAATGCAGCCCCATCCGGCCGGACAAGTACGATGCGCTTTCTGTACGCGCCGAACCCGTCGCTACGCACGGCACATCAAAGCATCCGGGAGAGGCGCACATAAGCTCCGATTCGCGCCACAAGACGATCCACGGCTACGAGACGAACATGCCAGCGACGAGGACGAGGCGAAGCAAAGAGAAAGACGAACGAGACGAACCAACCATGAATCCCATCGTGCCGATCCTACCAATATTCTACATCTATTACCGAAACAGGCACGGACGCATTTGGCGCAGAAGGTAGGTCAGACACCAACCACAAAAACAAACTACACGTACCCGACATATACACACACACACAGAGGGATGCAGAAATTACTTACACCAGCAACAGCAGCACCATAGGGGCGGGATGGCCATCACCAATGCCACATATACACATAGGGGCCTGGATGCCCACCACCACTACCACCCCTACTCAGGGGTGCCAGATGCCTACCACTACTACCACCTCTACCCATGGGGGGCAGGATGCCTGTCACTACTACCACCTCTACCTATGGGGGGCTGGATGCCTGTCACTACTACCACCTCTACCCATGGGGGCTGGATGCCTACCACTACTACCACCCCTACTCAGGGGGTGCCAGATGCCTACCACTACTACCACCTCTACCCATGGGGGGCTGGATGCCTACCACTACTACCACCTCTACCCATGGGGGCTGGATGCCTGTCACTACTACCACCTCTACCCATGGGGGGCTGGATGCCTACCACTACTACCACCTCTACCCATGGGGGGCTGGATGCCTACCACTACTACCACCTCTACCCATGGGGGGCTGGATGCCTACCACTACTACCACCTCTACCCATGGGGGGCTGGATGCCTACCACCACTACCACCCCTACTCAGGGGGTGCCAGATGCCTACCACTACTACCACCTCTATCCATGGGTGCCAGATGCCTACCACTACTACCACCTCTACCCATGGGGGGCTGGATGCCTACCACTACTACCACCTCTACCCATGGGGGGCTGGATGCCTACCACCACTACCACCCCTACTCAGGGGGTGCCAGATGCCTACCACTACTACCACCTCTACCCATGGGGGGCTCGATGCCTACCACTACCACCTCCTCTACCCATGGGGGGCTGGATGCCTACCACTACTACCACCTCTACCCATGGGGGGCTGGATGCCTACCACCACGACCACCCCTACTCAGGGGGTGCCAGATGCCTACCACTACTACCACCTCTACCCATGGGTGCCAGATGCCTACCACTACTACCACCTCTACCCATGGGGGCTGGATGCCTGTCACTACTACCACCTCTACCCATGGGGGCTGGATGCCTACCACTACTACCACCTCTACCCATGGGGGGCTGGATGCCTACCACCACTACCACCCCTACTCAGAGGGTGCCAGATGCCTACCACTACTACCACCTCTACCCATGGGGGCTGGATGCCTACCACTACTACCGCCTCTACCCATGGGGGGCTGGATGCCTGTCACTACTACCACCTCTACCCATGGGGGCTGGATGCCTACCACTACTACCACCTCTACCCATGGGGGGCTGGATGCCTACCACCACTACCACCCCTATTCAGGGGTGCCAGATGCCTACCACTACTACCACCTCTACCCATGGGGGCTGGATGACTACCACTACTACCACCTCTACCCATGGGGGCTGGATGCCTACCACCACTACCACCCCTACTCAGGGGTGCCAGATGCCTACCACTACTACCACCTCTACCCATGGAGGGCTGGATGCCTACCACTAGTACCACCTCTACCCATGGGGGGCTGGATGCCTGTCACTACTACCACCTCTACCCATGGGGGGCTGGATGCCTACCATGACTACCACCTCTACCCATGGGGGGCTGGATGCCTACCACCACTACCACCCCTACTCAGGGGGTGCCAGATGCCTACCACTACTACCACCTCTACCCATGGGGGGCAGGATGCCTACCACCAACAACACCCCCACTCACAGGATGGCTAATGCATGACACAACAAGCACACACCAACATAAGGAATGCAACAAAAAGACATCCCCCAACACCATGACAAGCGTGTGTAGACTGTGTCAAATGCCTACAACACTGAACATGACTTTGAACATACAATGTGACCCCCTATCACATGTGTCACACATAAATGTGTGTGGCCCCCACAATGCAAGCAGACCATGACCACTGTGGCAATGGGGTCCAACCCCCATCATCACAGTGACCAAAAGGTAAGTGTGGGGTCCATAGCTGAAGCACATTTTGAACATTGTGGCAATGGGGTCCAACCCCATCATCAAAGTGACCAAAAGGTATTTGTGGGGTCCATAGCTGAAGCACATTTTGAACATTGTGGCAATGGGGTCTAAACCCCCATCATCACAGTGACCAAAAGGTAAGTGTGGGGTCCATAGCTGAAGCACATTTTGCACATTGTGGCAATGGGGTCTAAACCCCCATCATCACAGTGACCAAAAGGTAAGTGTGGGGTCCATAGCTGAAGCACATTTTGAACATTGTGGCAATGGGGTCTAAACCCCCATCATCACAGTGACCAAAAGGTAAGTGTGGGGTCCATAGCTGAAGCACATTTTGAACATTGTGGCAATGGGGTCCAACCCCCATCATCACAGTGACCAAAATGTAAGTGTTGACATTGAAAAAGCTGCAACTGCCAAACTGCATGGATGATTCCTGGTCACAGAACAACAAACACATCAGTGGCAAAGTAGTGCAACATAGATTGTGTGAGGCAAACAGTGCAGTGCAAATAAGACATACCTTTGGCCATGTGCAGACAAACATCACCCATGGGGGCTGACACTGTCAACATCCATCAATGACACAATGACAGAAGTGACCATCATAATGCAGACCCACATATTTGCACCAATGGGCACACAAAAGTAGATACCCTGTGGAGACTGTAGATGTGAGGTGAACAAATAACATACCATGGCAGCAATGGGACACACAAACAATGATCATTGTGCTGACTGATGACCTAGGAGTCCCAGGGACAGCAGGTGAAACCCACCAAACAACATACAGCCAATAGCACACTAAAGATATGCCAATGCAGTGGTGCAGATGCACAAACAGGCAGACCCACACTGCACATCAAACACAACAGGTGAGGGGGGGTGCCAGTGTCCCCAGGCAACCACACAACACATGATGAGGCCTGAATACCAATTACACAGATGCACATACAGTGCCACACAAAAGTAACTCATGGATCCAAATCCCCTATGTGGGCAATCAGGCATTGTTAGATGAGAGGGAGCACAAATTACACATGTCACACAAGCTTGTAGGAACAGCAACTAACACAGCAAGAGACAGACCCACCACAGCACTACCCCCAGGGACCCCATATTGTGCTGACACTAGCCTGCATGATAATCCCACTGTGATGACAATGTTAGATGTCGTTCACACTGTGAACCCCAGCCATGTGTCCTGAGCAACTAACTACCATCACACCTACACAAGCTCCAATCAGCACGGCCTGCCAGCCAAGGCCAATATGGAGGTAGGGGTCTGGCCGTGCAACAACTCACTTTTGCACACACTCAACACCACACACCCTGATCTCCACCAATGTGCAGCAGTGAAGCTCACATGGACTGGTGACATTGCACATGTACCCATGACAATACCAGGGGTGGTGGTGGGAACCAAGGTGCAGAAACCCATCACACATGGCCAGTCAACAAGACTTGTCAATGTCTGACACACAGCACAGTATGCTGTACATGGGCATGATGTGAAATCCACCACAATCAATGGGATCCTGGCCATAGTCACACACCAATGAAGAAGCCAAGGTGACACACGAAGAACACACGTACACAACTACCAACATTGCAGCTCTGACCCTGAGGAGTGGCAGCAGTCACACACACAACGTGTCACAATCACTGTAAGCTAACACAAACTGTAAATCACATTACTCGTGTAAACAACAAGTGCCAAGGGGAATCCTGAATGTGTCCCATCTGCGTTTGCCCACATCCCCAGCACTGACAACAAAGACAACCTGGGATGACAACCTTATGAACATTAGTTTGCCATGCACCCACATCACAGAGAAACCAGGTCCAAGATGCTGGATGAACACAGAACAACTCAGCAAGCATCACAAACAGGAACATCCCTAGGGACACAGCCTGTGTAGGAAAAGGGAAGGGAACACGCACAGACATGCTTACACAACACAGGCCCACGCAATGTCACCAGATTACACACTGCCATGAGGGCACACCACTCCTGTGGAAGGTCCGCTGTGCCAAACCTTGTCTGTGCACGACCCAAACATGTCAGCACAACACTCCGTCAGTGAGTCAACAACCACAACACACAGAAGGCTCTGCTCACATCAGCCTGGGTACGGGGGTGTCACGTCAGTCATCTGCACACACACCAAACACGTGTCAAGCAAGTTGCACTGTATACACAGATGAGTCCTTCGACATTGATGTGCAAAACTGCATGTCCAGTGGAGCTGGGCACACAGTCAGGGAAATCAGAACATTGAACAGTGGTAAGCCCACCAGATGTGCATCAGTGTAAGACAAAGATGTTCATTTACAAATGCAAAAAGGACATCTCTGTGTCAAATGCTGAACATTACACCCTCAGACTGTAGCAAAGGATGCCATAGATCCAGAATACAACAGGACACATATCCCATGGACCACATGGAGTCCATCACTGCAACACTTCATCGTCCTGATGTGAACACTATTACAACTGCAAATGCAGGATGCTACTCATCCACATCATGTACATCAAAAGAAAACCCAAAAGTAAACAAAAAGAGGCTTTATTCAGCAAATGTCAGGGTAAAAACGGAAGTCCAAAAGAAACTAAGGCCAATGGCCAGTCCAAAATCACAGTACCAACGGGGTGAGAAGTGACAACTGGTCACACATTGCTTGCCTGCACTGGTACGGTTGGGGGACATCACCCTTGGAGGGGCATACAAGTGGCAGGCCACGCACCGCAGGGACAGGATCAGGGGATGGCAGAGTGAGGCAGTGAAGGGGTGGTGGGTGCAGGAGTGTCACCGGCAACTGCAGTGGAGGTGTCTGACTCAGGGGGGGCCGGCACCACCGTGGTACACAAGTCAGTTGGTGTGGGTGCCGCAACCACTGCAGTGGGCTGGACTGATGTAGTGGACTGGGTACCCACTGCAGTGCCTGCTGTGTAGGTGGGGTAGCAGGCGAGGCAAGGGTAGGGGTCTTGGAGGGAGAGGATTTGGAGGACTGCGGAGTGAATGTGGATGCCTGTGTGTGTGTGTGTTCCCCATCCCCTGTGTCTGTGGTATCAGTCCCCTGAGGATGCTTGTGTGCACGTCTTGCCTTACTCTTGGGTGTGTCTGTGCTGCTCGTGTCTGTGTGTTTGGATGACTGTGCAGGTGTGCATGTGCTTTGGACAGGTAGGGGGGCAGGAAGTGTGGATGGGGCAGAGGTGGGAGGGGTGAGGGACTGTTGGAGGAGGGACACTGCTGCCGTCAGGGAGGAGTCCATGGACCTATTGCTCCTCTGTAGGGCAGACATACCCATCGAGATGCCCTCCATGAACGACACCAGCTGTGTCAACAGAGTGGTGTGTGCATGGAGGACACTCAGCATTGCTGTCTGCCTTACATGGAGCTGCCGAAGGAGGTACACAGACTCCTCACTCAGGGCAGCAGGGGACACAGGGCCAGGGGGTGCGGTGCCTGGCACGAAGGAGACACGCTCCCGAGCACGGGAGCCTCCACGGACCTCAGGAATGGGAGCCGATGGGAGGGCGGTGGTGGTGGTGGTGGTGGCGGGGCCAGACAGACTAGCTGGCCTTTGGTGGCTGCCGAGACCCGCCTCCACAAGGGAGTCATCCTCTGAGCTGCTGTGGTCCCCAGCTGAGGTGGATGGTGCTGAGGACTCCTCGGTGTGGCTCCCCTCGCCCTCCATGCCACTGGGTCCCTCTGACCACTCGTCCGATGCTGACCCAATCTGGCTCCGCTGCTCCTCCTGGTCCGTGAAGCTGTCCCCTCCTGTGGCCGTGGATGTATCTGCAAACAATTAGGGAAACAGACAAACATCAGTCACCTGCACTGACCGCACACACCACAGTAAGTACAGCACATTACAGAGCAAGCCCTGGCATCCTTAGTTGAACATTGCCTAAAGTCCTCACACAGATTCGGGGAAGCCAATTGTCAGTCTGATGGTCAACCATGGGACTCATACCCCTCCTGCCCTTGAACCCATCTGTCTGGTGCCTGTCTGATGGTAAGACCCCAGTGTGGACACATGCACCACCTACACAGTTGTTGGACATTGCAGGGAACACGGTGAAGCATGTGAACATGCACACATCACATCTCTTGCCACTGAGTCAGTGCAGGTGTCCGGATAAAGGGATGGCCAGATTCTAATTAGAAATGCATGTGATGCATACCAGCACCAGACACCATGATGCACCCATGTCCGGATAGTCAATGCCACAATGGGGTGCATGTTGCACATGTCACTCCCCTGCAGGATCAGTCCCAGGAAGTTTAATGCCATGACACAGGAATGCGTGCAAAGTCATACATTACTGTCTCAAGTCACATGGCTATGGCAGCCAGACAACAACAGTCTGCACTGTGTCACAATCCGAGGGCATGGGGAATGCAATTTATGTGACTGACAAGTGCACATGTCCATCCCCCAAAAACCACATCATCTGTACTACTATTTGTCCACGTCATACAAACTGGACATATGGGGGACATGAAACACAACTCTCTGAACATGAGCACCTCACAGTGTGCTGTGAATGAAAATCAAGCTGCCTGAAAGTCACAGTCGCAAACACCTGTGTGCACAGTCAAGTGATCAGACACCTATAAGTCACGGAAGTATCGTCTATCATGGTCACATCTCAGATGGCATGCTGAGCCCCAAACGATGAACATACCAGTAGTCCTGACAACGAAGACACAGCACAATGAGACAGAGGCAGACACTTGAGGGTACATTTCACTGATCACAACATGTCAGATGATACACGGGAGTGGGAGTACAGAGTGTATTGTATGAACTGGAGTAGGCATGACTGTCCAGCTCCACCTGTAAGAGGGATGAGTCCTGGACAGTAGGCAGGTGGCTAAGCATGTGTGACACACTTGACATACATACTCCTGAGGCCCAAATATTGTTCCCACCAGCAGCATGGGTGTGTACCACATTCCCCAGGGACATGTGGTGAGTCAGAGCAGCAAGCGGACCACATATCAAAGTTACACGCAGATCACATGTCAGAACTTAGGCATTGTGTAAGCAATTGACCCACCCATGAATCGCACAACATAGTCACGGGAACAAATGCTGTCCCCGACCTTGAGCAAAGCAAAATGCAATGACACAGTCCCCAAATGACACAATTTCCTGACTATAAGGGCCACACATATGCGTATCAGAGGAGAAGTGGGCATGTAACAAATGAGGGACATGGGTCCTGGACCACATGACTGATGTACTGTGGAAGTTTAACCAGGCCAGAGGAGGGCACATAGCATGGCAGACAAAGTGCACAGTGCAGTCATGGACTCACCCCCTCCTTGCTGCTG
The DNA here is from genome assembly GCA_963921515.1 of Calotriton arnoldi. NCBI lineage: Eukaryota > Metazoa > Chordata > Amphibia > Caudata > Salamandridae > Calotriton > Calotriton arnoldi. The sequence continues at coordinate 91,113 of CAWUFW010001973.1, forward strand.
TCTGTCCTTCAGCTGCCCATCCAGGTCAGGGAAGACCACCGCCAGGATCCGGAGCATGTGGGGGGTCAGGGTCCGGTGTCCGCCCCTCCTGCAAGGAGGCGACAGCTTCAGCTGGACCCATGCGATCCTCCGGGTCCAGCCACGAAGGTCCTGCCACCTCTTTTGGCAGTTGCGGATCCTGCGCCTGTAGACCCCCACGGATCTTACTTTCCGGGCGATGGTCAGCCAGATGCCCTGCTTCTGGTGGGCATCAACCTGTGAGGATGACAAAGTGAAAAGGCCATTACTACACATGCAACATATACGTGCATCACACAGTTGGATATACATGTCTCAATTACAGGGGCATATGATGTACACAGGCAGTGCAACAATGGCTATGAACAGTTTGCCAGCAGTCACTACATGGCATGGGAAGTAAACCTAGTTGGAATGCACTGTTACTGCACTGTACCAGTTCAGTGCATGTAACTACACACTTTGGGGTGTGACAACTACTCAGTGGGCATGCTAGCCAGTGGTGTGCACAGTGAAAGTCCTGCTAGTCAGACAACATGCACAATTAGTGATGCAGTGGACAGCACACTCACCTGCTCCCCTGGTTTCCCATACAGCTTGCTGTACTGTGGAAGGAGGCTGTCCAGCAGGGCCTGGTTCTCCTCAAGGCTGAAGGCTGGGGCTCTCTCCACAGTACGTGCCATTGCAGGAGCCAGAGGATGCATAAACAGCAGCAGTGTTGGTGGCAGATGTTGTCCTGGAGCATGTAGTGCAGGCAAGTGAGCTCTCAGGGGAACAGCCAGCATTATATGTGTGCTGCAGAGGCAGATACTGTCCCATGTGTCCAAAGTGATAGGTCCAAGTCGTTTGCATCTTCTAAATCTGACCAATCCATGGTATAGCAGCACTAATACACGCCCACAGCATCCTTCAAATCTTCAACTTCATGACACCCATGATTTTGCAACATTGTTGTGGCTGGCCAACTGAATTCACTGCATCAGACTCGTTGGAGCTTCGAAACGCGTCCGTTGCCATGCCAGGCCCCAGCCAATGTGTGCGCACCGATCGGTCCATTGCTATACAACGCGTACTCGGGATACAACGCGTACTCGCTCACATTGAATGCAATGGGCCGGCCGGGCACACCGATCGGTCCATTGCAGTTCAACGCGTACCCGCGATACAACGCGTACCCGCTCACATTGAATGCAATGGGCCGGCCGGGCACACCGATCGGTCCATTGCAGTTCAACGCGTATCCGGGATACAACGCGTACACGCTCACATTGAATGCAATGGGCCGGCCGGGCACACCGATCGGTCCATTGCAGTTCAACGCGTACCCGGGATACAACGCGTACCCGCTCACATTCAATGCAATGGGCCGGCCGGGCACACCGATCGGTCCATTGCAGTTCAACGCGTACCCACGATACAACGCGTACCCGCTCACATTGAATGCAATGGGCCGGCCGGGCACACCGATCGGTCCATTGCAGTTCAACGCGTACCCGCGATACAACACGTACCCGCTCACATTGAATGCAATGGGCCGGCCGGGCACACCGATCGGTCCATTGCAGTTCAACGCGTACCCGGGATACAACGCCTACCCGCTCACATTGAATGCAATGGCCAATGTGTGCGCACCGATCGGTCCATTGCTGTACAACACGTACCCGCTCACATCGTATGCAATGGCCAATGTGTGCGCACCGATCGGTCCATTGCTGTACAACGCGTCCCTGTACAAGTCACTGGCATATGTCACCATGCCTGTCACAGGTGAACATATGCCAGCCACATATACTTCCCAGGGAGTGAGGGGCACACCTACAACACAAAAGCCTGTCCACACTGTATCCTAAGGCATGTAAGGCTGCATTACATGTTCCGTGTATGGGGGTCAACATGTTGTTTTTTGGGTGGCACTTGGGGGCAGCCACTCCCAGGCTGTGCACGTGTTCATGGGGACAGAATCCTTGGTGTGTTGTGCACATGAACACTGTGGTGTGCAACTGTTCATTTCAGGGCATGTGGCATGGTCACATTTCACGGTTGTGTATGTGTATGTCATGTCACATACCCCTGAGTCCCATGTGGGACGGTATGTACGTCCCAGGGTGACCCATTGCCACAATTGTGATGGCCCTCCACAGTCTGTGTGCATGTCGTGTTTACAATGTCTCTGATTCCATGTGCACAATGGGAGACAGTCTCCACATCCACTTTGTTTGTGCATGGACTTTGATGTTGTGCGTGTGTGTGTCACAGACGTCCATGTCTGTCCTGCCGAGGCAACAGGGACCACTACCTGTGGGGGTCATGGTTGTTTAGCTGTGGTGTATTCATGATGCACCATGTCATGCCAGTGTCCATGTGTCAATACAGGGTCCCTGGGAATCTACCTGTCGATGAGCTGTGATGCCTGGGGCACATCTGTCCTCACATGTCACTGTGGTGTGTGTTTGGAACGTGACAGCAGTACATGGGTACTGTGACACAGCCTAATGATATCCCATAGCACAACCTGGGACTTGTTGAGGACACATGTTGAACTGTGATGTTAGATGTTAGCCATGTAGGTGCCATACATGTCCTTACAGAACGGCACACGCATCATGTACTTGTGTCTCGTAATGATGTATCATGTGATATTGAGTCTGGTCTATGCCACATATGTGGGGTGACTGACAATCTTTCTTTCTTCACCTATGCACTGCAGGGCACCAGCTGTCCATCGGCCATTCCCTGACCTTGCAATGGTGGTTGAATGGGACTGCATCCGACGGTACCGCTTCACCAGGCCACTGATTGAGGAATTGACGGTGCGGTTGGCCCCACATTTGCAACCTGGCCGGACATACCCTACAGCGCTGACCCCCAAGGTGAAGGTGATGGCAGCCCTACACTTCTTTGCCACCGGTACCTTTCAACACACTGTGGCGTCTGCTGGTGGGATGTCACAGACCATGTTCAGCCGTGTGCTCCGCGACGTTTTGGAGGCTATGTTGAGGTACCTGAACCAGTACATCTATTTCCCTAGACTTCAACAACTCACTGACGTGAAGAGTGACTTCTATGCCCTGGGGAGGATGCTGCATGTCATTGGCTCCATTGATGGGACACATGTGGCTTTGGTACCACCACAGGCCCAAGAGCAGGCATACAGGAACCGCAAACACTACCATTCGGTCAATGCACTGGTGGTATGTCTTGCAGATATGAGCATCACACACGTCTGTGCCCGTTTCCCCAGTTCTGCACACGATGCCTACGTGATGAGGAGTAGTCGCATCCCGAGGATGATGTCACAGATGCGGAACCAGCGTGCCTGGCTTGTTGGTGTGTACTGACTTTGTACCATCGTGTGTGTTCTGCAATGTAGTGTTCCACCCTCTTTTCCAACTCAGCTAATGTGCAATTGTCTGTATGTAGGTGACTCCGGATACCCCAACATGCCGTGGTTGCTGACGCCCCTCAGGAACCCTGTGACACCAGCCCAGATGCGCTACAATGAGGCACATGGTCGGACCAGGAGAGTGATTGAGCGGACATTTGGTCTCCTGAAGAGCCGCTTCCGCTGCCTAGATAAGACAGGAGGGGCCCTCCCATATGCCCCAGCAAAGGTGTGCAAGATTGTCATCGTCTGCTGCATGCTACACAACCTGGCAGTGCGGAAGGAGTTGCCTCTCATCCTGGATGACGATGACCAACATCCGCCACCTGTGGAGGATCCTGGGCTGGACCACGATGCCAGTGGTGATGATGATGATGAGGGTGATGTCCGCACACAGCTCATCACCAACTTCTTCAGCTGAATGTGAGTATCCAGGGATGTTATGTCAATGATGTGAGTTTGCATGATATGTGTTGGTGGTGCTCTGGTGCTGTTTGAGTGTGTCCATGTGCTACTTGACTGGATGCGTGCAGCAATGTGTCCTTACAGGTAGTCTGTACTCCACAACAGTGTTGACATGCTAACTTGGTCCTGGGTGGGTATCTTGTGACATGTATTGGGCATGAGTATTGCAGTTCTGTCCTGTTCTTCAGTGCTTTTGACTGTGTGTCATTTCTGTCCTTCACAGGGTACTTTCAGAGTTGTTTGGTCAACTGTGATCCCCCGACACCGTGAATCAACTTCCAGGGTGGTAGCTGTCGTTTCCCTACAGGTGATGTGCGCCACACCCATGGACTTCCTTTCTTCTACACTTGTTGACTGTGTGCCCACTGCCAGGTGGGATTTCCTTGCATCTGTAGTGGTTACAACATGTTGCAAATGTGTAATAAACCTGTGCTTCACTTTGTGATGTGCGTTGTCTGTGGTCACACATCTGACTGACATTTGCTTCCTGCACCAGTGGGCTAGTTAACACAGACTGTGAATAGGTGTTGTGTCTGTGCATTGCACCGTATTTCCTGGCAACATCAGTGTAGGCGATGAGTCAGATGGCCCTGGTGTGTATGTGTTGTGTAGCCCTGGTGGTGTGTCTCCCTCATATGTGTCACGTCGCCATGACTCACATGCCGGTGTTGTACTTGCTGTAGCAGTTAGCATGCACAGTGTCATTTCACAGATCATCATCTCCACTTCAGAAACAACGTTGTAATCACAACAGAGGCAAGTATGGTGTATTAGTGAGTTTATTGACATACATGTGTGAGTATAGTGCACAGGATGGTGGGTGCTGTACATTGTGATTGTAATCCAAAGTTCCTACATGATTTGGAAGTCCTGATAGCAGAAATGTCCTGAGTAAATTCCACAGTCATCTGATACATTGGTCCAACTTGAGCTCCCCATGTCATGTGGGAGAGTTGTGTTGCATTCGACAGGGTGAAGAGTTTGCGCACAAAGGTGATTTTCCGGAACAGGTGTTGGCTTCCTGGGGGTTGTGCATGGCCATCAGCCTCTCAGTTGTTCTTCCTCGGATGACCCCCTCTTCTTTGGGGGGACCCTCAAGTGCAGGCTGCTGCGGTGCAGGGGACTCTCCGCCAGAGTCATCCTCCCTCCCTGTGGCAGTTGCAGTTGTTGCAGCACCAGATGTTGTGGGCACACAGGGAGGTGTTGACATGTTGGTGCACATCTGACGGAGGCATTGTAATATGTCCCTATGCACCGCCGTCTGTTCTTGCAATGTGTCCCACTTGGACTCCATGCGGGACATGTGTAAGTCCAAGCGGGCATGATGGGCAGCCTACTGCTGTTGAATGTCCCTGAGGATCCCCACTACCTGGCTGAACTCTCCGGTGCTAGTCTGGTACGCATCAGCTATGCGTACCAGTTGTGGGTCATCATGCAGTCCAGACCCCTCTGCAAGCAGCGACCTATGTCTACCACCCCTCCCACCACCCCTGGCAACACGTGAAGGACCTGCGTTGGCACGCACAGGTGACCCTGGGCCCCCTTGGGGGTTGTTGCTGGTGTTGGTGTCCGTAGCTCCACGTTGGGCCAGGGTCCGTGTGCTGTTGGTGGTGGTGGTCCTTGGTCTGTCCGTGTCGGCAGGGGTGGTCTGAGTGTTGGCAGTTGTTGGAGGGGTGGGTGCAGGGGGTGCAGCTGGTGGTCCTGCTGGTGCTGCATGATGACTCACTGCGGAGGTGCCAGGTAGGTCTTCGTCATCCGAGGTGGGCAGAGGCTGTTCCACACCAGTGAGCTCAGTGTCCCCCGGAGCCTGGGACAGGGACTCCTCAGCGTCTGCTGCTGTGTCCCCATCATCACCTGTATTTGGAAGAGACACACAATGTATGTAATGTTTCTACAGGCATCAATGGTTCAAACACCTGACAGTTATGACTGTACCTCTGGATGCGGGCCTGTACATTGCATTGTCCTAAGTTGTCACAGTCAGCTGTTGATATTGGTGTAGCGCATTGTCCTGACAACATGAAGCATTTCAATGTGAATGTTGAGGTGTGTGCATAGCCAGCATTGGTGGTATTTGGTTGACATCCGGACATCCTTCTCCCTCCAGCCCAGTTATCCCACCATGAAGCATGCCACCCTTGCAGTGGGTGCAGGTTGACTCTCAGGATGTCAGTCAGTGGTGTCCTGCTGTTGGTTGGTGGCCAGTTCCCATCAGGGCCTTGTGCTCCCCACAACAGAGCACCAGTGTCAGACATCTTTGATGGGGCTTTCCACTCTCTGTGAGGTGTGCATGCTTCAGTGTGAGCTTGCTGGGCCATGTGGGGGGATGTTGAGCTGTGACTACCACTCACATCATGCTATTGCCTCCACCCCCTTCCCAACATGCCCATACTTCCTTCCTTTTGAGTGTACTTCACTGTGTGTGGGTGTGACAGCAATGGCAAGATGGCTGACAGTGGTGTCCTGCTGTTGGTTGGTGGCCAGTTCCCAGCATGGCCTTGTGCTCCCCACAACAGAGCAGAAGTGTCAGACATCTTTGATGGGGCTTTCCACTCTCTGTGAGGTGTGCATGCTTCAGTGTGAGCTTGCTGGGCCATGTGGGGGGATGTTGAGCTGTGACTACCACTCCCATCATGCTATTGCCTCCACCCCCTTCCCAGCATGCCCATACTTCCTTCCTTTTGAGTGTACTTCACTGTGTGTGGGTGTGACAGCAATGGCAAGATGGCTGACAGTGGTGTCCTGCTGTTGGTTGGTGGCCAGTTCCCAGCATGGCCTTGTGCTCCCCACAACAGAGCAGCAGTGTCAGACATCTTTGATGGGGCTTTCCACTCTCGTGAGGTGTGCATGCTTCAGTGTGAGCTTGCTGGGCCATGTGGGGGGATGTTGAGCTGTGACTACCACTCCCATCATGCTATTGCCTCCACCTCCCTTCCCAGCATGCCCATACTTCCTTCCTTTTGAGTGTACTTCACTGTGTGTGGGTGTGACAGCAATGGCAAGATGGCTGACAGTGGTGTCCTGCTGTTGGTTGGTGGCCAGTTCCCAGCATGGCCTTGTGCTCCCCACAACAGAGCAGCAGTGTCAGACATCTTTGATGGGGCTTTCCACTCTCTGTGAGGTGTGCATGCTTCAGTGTGAGCTTGCTGGGCCATGTGGGGGGAATGTTGAGTTGTGACTACCACTCCCATCATGCTATTGCCTCCAGCCCCCTTCCCAGCTTGCCCATACTTCCTTCCTTCTGACTCTGCTTCCCTGTGGGGTAGTGTGCCTGTGCTGAATGGATGGCTGACAGTGTTGTCCTGGCGTTTGTTTGGCTACAAGTCCCATGTGTGTCACTGTGCTTCCCACAGCATGACCCAGGGTGGTGGTTCTTTGTGGGATAAATATTTTTAGTGTGAGGCAATGCATTTTCCCAGGTGAGTTGTGTGTAGTTTGGGTTAGGGGTGTGTGTGGGAAGAGCTGCTGGTAACTATGGTCATAGCTGTCAGTCCTCCTTCCCACCCAGCCAGATATCCCACCACGGAACGTGCTTCCATTGCAGGGAGTGCAAGTTGTCTTTCAGGATGTCAGACAGTGGTGTCCTGCTGTTGGTTGGTGCACAGTTCCCAGCAGGGCCTTGTGCTCCCCACAGCAGTAGCCAGTGTCAGCCATCTTGTCAGTTGTTTGCCACTCCCTGTGATGTGAGCATGGTTCAGAGTGGTGTTGATGGGCGTATTGTGATGGTGGGCAATATCTGTGACTACGACTCCCATGATGCTATTGGCTACACTGACTTGACCAGCATACACAGAATTCCTTCCTTTCTGTGGGATTCCCTGTGTGGTGGTGTTGTAGTGGTGGCTACATATCTGACAGTGTTTGTTGGTTAGATTTGTGCCACTGCCTAGCTTTATTTGTTGTAGGGTTTGTACATGTCATGACACAGTTACATATCACTATGAGATGGCATGTATTGTGTTTATCTGACTGACATACACATCTTGGGATGATTCTGGTTTTGTTGCTGTGGATTTGCTAAGGGTGCATGGTTTGACTATCCTCTTGACAGGGATGTGTGTGTATTGTCACACGATATTGGGTATATTGGTTGTGTACTCACCAGGCTCTGGGATGTCTTCTAGTCCATAGACGCTCACTGGTGGTAGGATGGCCCGCACCTTCTCCTCCCAGGGCCTGAGGTATAGTGGTTTGGCAGGAGGGCCACTGCCGGTGTGTTGGCTCAAGATGTAATCCTTCTTCAGTAGATCCCTGACCCTCCTGCGCACATCATACCACCTGTTCTGGATGTCTTCCTTTGTGCGCAAACATGGTGATTGTGCGTTCACCCTGTCAACGATCCTCGCCCACATCTTGGTTTTCTGCGACATGGGGGTCTGTTGGACCAGTGTACCAAACAGCTGTGGCTCTACCCTGAGGATCTCATCTACCAGGACTTCCAATTCACTATCTAGGAACTTTGGATTCTTCTTGGGGGCATGGTGATGGGTGGTGGTGGTGAGTGATGTGTGTGTTGGTGTGCAAGTGAGGGTGTGTGAGTGTGTGTTTTGCTGGGTGTATGTGAGGGTGCTATTTGTTGAGGTGCTGATGGTGTGTGGCGGATGAGCTGTGAGTGTGTGTGTGGTTGCTGTCTGTTGGTGTTCTGTGCTGGCAGGTCATTTGAATTTGCAAAGGATCATGGTAGGAATTTGTGTCCTTTATATGGGTGGAGTTGTGGGTGTGTCTTTGTTCCCTGTTCCCCCCAGTATTTATTGGCTTTGTAATTGCTTGTTTGGCCTTTTTTTGTGTTTTTCCCTTTGTACTTTTTGTGCAGGTAGGAGACGTTCTTCTGACCGAGTCGGACCCTGCAGTTGTCTCGTGCGAGCTTCTCCGAGTCTTTCACGCTGTGTTTGTGCTGTTTCCTGTGCTGCGTACGCGTCGGTCGCGGTGTATTGGGTTGCTTCGGCTCGCTGTTTTGTATGCGTGTCGGTCGTACGGCTTGAGCTCCGTTCGACTCGGTCGAGTTTTCCACGCGTTGCATTGTACTTGGCGGGTCGGAGTTCGCGGGTACGTTTCGTTCGGGATTCTTCCTGGTGCGTGTCGGTCAGTTCGATTCGCGTGCTTTTCTGGCCGGATAGCTGTTTTCCGCGCGGTTCGGTCGTTCGGCTTGTGTTCCGTACGAGTCGGTCGGATTTTGCACGCTTTTCATCGTACTTTGCGGGTCGGGCTGCACCGGTACGTGTCGGTCGGAATTAATTCCGGCTCCGAGTCGGTCGGTACGTTTTCCGGCCCGAATCGGAATCGGCCCCTCAGTGTCTCTTTCACCATAGCACTGGCCATGGGCCTGGTTAGGCAGAGCCCAGGGTAAGTCAGAAATAGTAACTACCTGTACCAGTCAACATAAAAAAGAGGGAGGTGCCCAGGGCACAGGATGACTTTTCAACACTACTGATAAAAAGGATACCTCACTTGTGTGGGAAGGCCTAGTGTCTGCGACATGAAATGGCCCAAAATGCAACATGGACACATCACATTTTTCCCCTGAAAATGGACCCTTTTTTTGCAGTGTGCCTAGCTGTTGATTTTGGTCTCTAGCTCAGCCGGCACCAAGGAAAACCTATACATTTTTAAAACCTAGACACCCAGGGGGATCCAGGATGGGGTGACTTGTGTGGCTCTCACCAGTATCTGTTACCCAGAATTTTTAGCAAATCTGAACCTTTGTAAAAAAAACACATTTTCCTCACATTTCTGTGATGGAAAGTTCTGGAATCTGTGGGGAGCCACAAACTTCCACCTACCCAGCATTCCCACAAGTCTGCCTATAAAAATTGTACCTCACTTGTGTGGTTAGGCCTAGTGCCCACAACAGGAACGACCCAAAATGCAACGTGGACTCATCAAATTTTTCCAGTGAAAACTGACCCTTTTTTTGCAATGTGCCCAGCTGGTGATTTTGGGCCCTAGCATAGCCAGCACCTAGGGAAACCTAGCAAACCTGTACATTTTTTAATACTAGACACCCATGGGAATCTAGGATGGGGTGACTTGTGTGTCTCTCACAAGGGTCTGTTACCCAGAATCCCTAGCAAACCTCAAACTTTGTCAAAAAAACACATTTTCCTCACATTTCTGTGATGGAAAGTTCTGGAATCTGTGGGGAGACACAAACTTCCACCTACCCAGCATACCCACAAGTCTGCCTATAAAAATTGTACCTCGCTTGTGTGGGTAGGCCAAGTGCCCGCAACAGAAAATGGCCCAAAACACAATGTGGAGACATTAAAATTATGTATCACAAAACAACCTGGTTTTGCACGGGGGCATCCGCGTTTTTGGTCCCGGGCGAGGCGGCTATCTAGGGAAACCTACCAAACCCAGACATTTCTCAAAACTAGATGTTTTTCTACCCAGAATCCTCTGCAAACCTCAAATTTAACTAAAAAAAACACATTTTCATTACATTTCTGTGTGGGATCACCGCGCCAGCACAAATTTCCTACCACCCAGTGTTCCCCTTGGAATTGATAAATATTTTGCTGTCTCCACAATAAGATTTGGGCAATTTCCTGTCGGAAGCACTTGGTCCACACACACAAGTGAGGTACCATTTTTATCGGGAGACCTGGGGGAACGCTGGGTGGTAGGGAATTGGTGTCTCCCCATTGATCCCACAACTTTCCCACACAGAAACATGAGGAAAATGTGATTTCTTTAGCTAAATTTGAGGTTTGCAGGTGGAAAACATTGGGGGATCCACGCAAATCATAGCTCCCTGGACTCCTCTGGTGTCTAGTTTTCAGAAATGTTTGGGTTTGGTAGGTTTCCCTAAATGGCTGCCAAGCCAGTGACCAAAAACGATGGTGACCCCCTTGCAAAATTAGGTCGTGTTGTGATCAATAATTTTGATGCCTCCACAATACATTTTGGGCCCTTCCCTGTCTCAGGCACTTTGTTCACCCCCACAATTGAAGTAGCAGTTTTATTGGGAGACCTGTGGGAATGCTGAGTGGTAGGAAATTTGTGCGGGCCCGGTGATTCCACAACTTTCCCACACAGATCTGTGAGAAAAATGTGATTTTTTTTTAGCTAAAATTGAGGTTTGCGGGGGATTCTGAGTAAAAAAAACATTGGGAGATCCATGCAAGCCACACCTCCCTGGACTCCCCTCGGCTGTCTACTTTTACCCCGGGTGCAAAAACGCAGGGGCCTCCTTTGCAAAAACAGGTTGTTTTGTCATAGATATAACTTGCAAACCTCAAATTTAGCTAAAAAGTCAAATTTTCCTCACATTTCTATGTGGGAAGGTTGTGAGATCACTGCACCATCACAAATTTCCCACCACCCAGCGTTCCTCTCAGTCTCCCAATAAAAATGATACCTCACTTGTGTGGGTGCCCAATGCAGTATCAGCCTAAAAACGTATGAAAAAAATCCTGCCACTTTGGACCCACTTTGGTCCCCCTTCAGTTTTTCATTTTTTAAGTTTTTAGTTTCTCTGCTTTGGGCACCCACACAAGTGAGACATTGTGTTTTTTCAGGCGACTGAGGGAAATGCTGGGAAATTTGTGCCAGCACAGTGATCCGACAAAATTTCCACACCGAAATGTGAGGACAGTGTGAATTGCTAGCTAAATTTGAGGTTTGCTGGGGATTCTGGGTAATAAAACACTGGAGGACCCACGCAAGCAACACCGCCAGCCAAGTGCCATTCACGCACACCACCAGCCAAGCATAATCCATGCACACCACCAGCCAAGCAACATCCAAGCACATCGCCAGCCAAGTAACAGTCCATGCACATCGCCAGACATGTGCCATCCATGCAGACCTTTAGCCAAGCAACGGTCCATCACACAGCCAGCCAAGCGCTAGTCCGCACACACTGCCAGCTAAGCACAAGTCCACACACACCGCCAGCAAAATGCAGATTCACACACAGGCAGCCAAACACCACTAAGCACAGACCATCAGCCGAACTCCAGTTCACACACACACACACACACAGAGAAACTTTCTCTAGTGTCTAGTGGTTTTCTGCCCCCTTGGGAGCAGATGTGCCTATAAATATAGTTGATCTGCCCCCAAGGGGAGCAGAAGCAGCCAAAATGTGTTCACAAAAAAGGGGAGCAACCCATGCCTAAGGGGCTGCTCCCTGACATGCCCATAAACATATCTCTGGTGCCTAGTGGGCCTTCTGCCCCCCCGGGGGGGCAGATCACTGGCTATTGCCCCCATATGCCCCCCAGGAGGGCAGAAAGACTGTTCCTTTTGTATTAGGGGTGGGGGCATTGGCATGCCCGATGTGGGCAGCCCCCACCCCCTTTTATAAAAAGGAAATCATCCCTGGTGCCTAGTGGGCTTTCGGGGGGCAGATCATGGGCTATTGCCCCGATCTGCACCCCATGTTGGTCAGAAAGACATTGTCGAAATTACGGGAGGGCACCAGGGATGATTATTTTTTTCATACAAGAGGGGTGGGGGCATTGGCATGCCCATTTAGAGCAGCCCACACCACTAAGTACTAAAAAAAATAATCCCTGGTATCTAGTAGGCTTTCTGCTCTCCTGGGGGTAGATCGGGGGTTATAAAAGAGGGGTGGGGGCTGTCCACAATGGGCATGCCAAAGACCCCACCCCTCTTTTATAAAAAAAAACAATCATTCTTGGTGCCTAGTGGGCTTTCTGCACCCCCTGGGGAGCTGATCAGGGACTATTGCCCCCATCTGTACCCCAGGGGAGCAGAAAGACTGTGGCAGTTTTTGGAGGGGTGGGAGCATTATAGTGCCCATTTAAGGCAGTCCCCATCCCTAAGTATTAAAATAAATCCCTGGTGTCTAGTGGGTTTTCTGCCCCCCCCCCAGGAGGCAGATCAGGGTAAATAACCCCTATCTGCCTCCCGGGGGGGCAGAAAGACTGTCCCTTTTGTGTTGGGGGGTGGGGACATTGGTATGCCCATTGTGGGCAGCCCCACCCCTCTTTCATAAAAAAACAAAAACAACCATCCCTGCTGCCTAGTGGGCTTTCTGCCTCCCGGGGGGGGGGGGCAGATCGGGGTTATTGCCCCCATCTGCACCCCAGGGGGGAGCAGAAAGACTGTGGCAAATCTTTGGGAAGAGTGGGGGCATTAGTGCCCATTTAGGGCAGCCCCACCCCTAAGTATTAAAAAGAGACTCCCTGGTGTCTAGTGTGCTTTCTGCACCCCGGGGGTGCAGATTGGGGGCTACTGCCCCCATCTGCCTCCCAGGGGGGAAGAAAGACTGAATATGGCCATAGAGTAACGGAGGGAGCAAAGGCCCTTGCCCAAGGGGCCGCTCTTCCCTCCCTGGTGTCTAGTAGTTGATCCCTGCATGAGGATCGTCCTCCTGCTGCAATCCCTAGCAGGGATCCACTAGGGATGGGTATCATTGGGAAAGGGAGATTCTCCCCTTTCCAATAATACTTCTCATGTGTGTTTCGATATTTTGGCGCTGAGATAGCCCCACAAGCACCAAAGCAGTGGAACTGAAATGAGCCGATCGGCTCATATCAGTTTCACTTTCAATGTAATGATGTCAGTGTGCCATGTGTGTGATCGTCATTACATTGAAATATAAATGCCTCGGGAGGTTGGGGAAGCTCTTTCCTACCTCCTGAGGCAAAAAAAAAGGAAATCTCTCTGCAGTTTTCAGCAGAGGGATTAAGCGGTGGTGTCCCTTGGACGTAACGGTTATGTCCATGGCACTGGAGCGCCACAGCCATTGACCTAGCTGTTACGTCCATGGCACTGAAGGGGTTGTATCCTAGTACATTTACTGTGTATCAAACACAACAGTATCACAAACTAAGATTAATACTCTTTTAACCCCTTCCCTGCGGGGTAATTCCCCCGCGGGGGCGGGGGTTGAGCGCGGCGCCGCGGTGCTCGTGGACGAGACCAGCTCGTCATGAGTCACGGTGGAGCTGTGCTCATGACGAGCTGGTCTCGTCACGACCCCGCCCACTGATTAATTCTCCCGCACAGGCAGGGAATTAATCCCGCGTGGGCGGAGCGCAGCCGTTATGACGAGACCAGCTCGTCATGAGCACAGCTCCACTGTGACTCATGACGAGCTGGAAATGATGTGGGCACAAGTGAAAGTAGCAGAGCAGCAAGAAGTAAACAATGGTTCTCAAACAGGTAATCAAATGAATGGTCAGAATCAAATTGGTCAGGTATACAGTGGAGGTAAAGGTAGAGGTAAATTGAGCAAAGAAGAAGCTAAGAAGAAATTTCCTTGTGATGCGTGCGGAAAGTATGTACATTGGAAGAACGAGTATAGATCTGTTCAAAAGAATAATGGGGTAAATCAAAATTTAAATCCGCAGATGCAGAATGAGGTGGGTGTGAATCAACAGCAGCAGCAGCAGGTAGTTGCTCCACAGTTACAGGTGCCACAAGCTCCTATGCCCAATAATGTGAATGCTCAAGTGCAGAGGTGCAGTGCGAACACTGGATTTCACGGAGGTGATCAAATTGGTAAGAATCAAAGTGTGCACATGGTTCCGCAGTACTGGTTGCAGTGCAATGAGAGTGATTCAGACTCATCTCAATGACGGTGCCTGAGGGGGGAGGAAGAGTGCGTACTTGGTGCATCCTTGGCGGTAGATCAGTCAGGTCCATTTGTTGATGGAAAGGTGGAAGGTAGTGATATTACATTCTTGGTGGACACTGGTGCTACCCGTTCTACTGTGAGAGCAGCAGAAATTCCGAACCTACCCCTCTCGGGAGAAACTATCCAAGTTGTAAAGTCTCCAACAAGCATATTAGAACGCCAGTCACAAATCCGATAGAAGTTCATATTGGAAATTTCAGAGACATGCATCGTTTCGTGGTATGTGACTCTAGTCCAGTACCATCTATTGTACGCCAGATAGTATTGCGTTTCAGACACCTGATGAGGATGTAAAATTAAAGATGATGTTAGCGAAGCAAGGGACAGAAGTGGATGAGTTGTTTTCACTTCTCACAGAAGAAAGTCTGCCCGAAGAATTAAAAAGTGCAGTAAGGATGGATGGATGGGATTTTACAGGAAAGGAGATTGGCCTAATGTCAAATGTAGATCCAATACCCCACCACCGCCAAACTCAACTTCCAGAAAGGAATGCAAGACATCGCAGTCTGGATGACCAACAGCTGCCTGAAGCTCAAAGCTGAGAAGACAGAAGTCCTCGTCCTCAGTACCACCCCTTCAGCATGGGACAGCACCTGGTGGCTGACCGCCCTCGGAAGCCCACCTACCCCCTCAGACCACGCCAAAAACCCCGGCATCGTACTCGACTCATCACTCACCATGAACCGACAGGTCAACGCCGTCTCCTCCAGCTGCTTCAACACCCTCCGCATCCTCCGCAAGACCTTCAAATGGATCCCCCCTGAGTCAAGGAAGACAGTCACCCACCCACTCATCACCAGCAGACTGGACTATGGAAACGCACTCTACGCCGGCATCAACAAGTCCCTACTCTGCAAACTCCAGACAATACAGAACACCGCCGCCAGACTAGTCACCTTCAAAATCCTCACTCACGCCTACAAATGCCTACACAATAACGGACCCACATACCTCAACGACAGAATCAACTTCCACATACTCAAAAGAAACCTCCAATCCTCCAACCTCGCACTGGTCGAAACCCCGCAAATCCACAGAGCCAGAGCAGGCGGAAGATCCTTCTCTCACATTGCAGCCAAGACCTGGAATGAGCTACCAGCAGTCATCAGACGCGCCCCCTCCTTGAACACCTTCAGGAAGACCCTCAAGACCTGGCTCTTCGGCTAAACAGATCTGCAGACCCCCCCCCCTCAGCGCCTTGAGACCCTCACGGGTGAGTAGCGCGCTTACAATTCCCCTGATTGATTGATTGATTGATACTGCAGGTGGTGGATCAGTGGGTTCTCACTGATTGCAAAACCTCTACAGAGGTTAACACGAAAAGATGTGAATGATCCGATTGTGTTGGATGATGAAAGCATGGAAGCTTTTACTAGATTGCGAAACAGTCTTTGTCGAGCACCTGCATTGGGAATGCCAGATTATGCAAAGGATTTTGCATTGTACTGTTGTGAGAGAGATGGGTGTGCACTTTCAGTTTTAACTCAAAAGCATGGAATGGCACGATGTCCAGTAGCATATTGCTACTTTGGATTCAGTGGCCGCAGCGTTACCAGGCTGTTTAAAAGCAGTAGCTGCTACTTGTGTGAGTTTGGAACAGAGTGAAGCAATTGTGATGGTACATCCAGTCAAGGTGTATGTGCCACATTCAGTTGAGATCCTTTGACACGTACCAGGACACAGTATATGACCTCTAGTCGGCTGACTAAGTACGAAAGAGTGATTTTGGGTGCTGAAAATGTGACCATGGTACGGTGCACAACCGTAAGTCCGGCGACCCTGTTGCCGAATTCATATTGTGAGGAAGTAAGAGAAGAGGCGGATCATGATTGTTTGGATGTGACAGAGTTATGCACGAAACCCAGGCCCGATATTGAGGACGTTCCATTAGAAGAACCAGATTGTGAGGTGTTTGTTGATGGATCATGTTTAAGAAATGAGAAAGGAGAATTGTGTTCTGCCTATGCTGTTTGCACCATAGTGGGAGTTCTAGAAGCATCCTGTTTAAAAGGAGTAAATTCTGCCCAAATTGCTGAATTGATAGCTCTGATTAGAGTGTGCAAAATTTCCAAAAGCCTGAGGGTAACCATATTTACTGATAGTCAATATGGTTTTGGGGTTGTCCACGACTTCGGTCAGCTATGGATGCAAAGGGGATTTCTGACTTCTTCAGGTTCCCCTATAAAAAACAGCAAAATTGTAAAAGATTTATTGGTTGCTTTACAACTGCCCAAAAAGATTGCAGTGGTTAAATGTTCCGCACATAAATCAGGAGATGATTATGTGACGAAGGGCAACAGATAGGCGGATCAAGTAGCGTGTTTCTCTGCACGAAATTTAATTGCTCTAAACAGAGGGATGGAAAAAGAAAATACCAATTGCCATCTTATGTTTTCTTCTTCATTTGAAATTTGGGACGAAATTAGACAGCTGCAGGAAGAAGCAAGTGATGAAGAAAAGGGAATTTGGATAAATTCAGGTTGCAGAAAGAGAGCAGAGGACGAAGTGTGGGTCTATTTAGACGAAAGACCAGTCATGCCAGACAGTTTACTATCCCAAATGGCAAGGGTATACCATGGAATTGCACATGTTGGAAGAGATGCTATGATCAGGCTCTTCAAGCAATCATGGTATAATCCAAAGTTCAGGGCCATTGCAAAGAGTCTCTGCCAGAGGTGTGTCAACTGTCAGCAGCAAAATCCAGGCAGAAAGACAGTTGTTAGTTGGGGACGGATTGGAAAGGCAGCAGGACCATTCACCCGACTCCAGTTAGATTTTATTGAGCTCTCCCGTGCAATGGGCTGAAATATGTGTTGGTTGTTGTTTGTTTGTTTTCTCGCTGGGTGGAAGCCTATCCAACGAGAAGGAATGACAGTTTAACAGTCGCGAAGCTACTTCTAAGAGAACTGATACCTAGATTTGGATTTCCAGTCACTTTAGAAACAGATAGAGGAACACATTTTAATTTTAACAATGAGATAATTCGGATGATTTGTGCAGCATTACAGATTGAGCAGAAGCTGCATTGTGCCTATCAACCCGAAGCATCTGGAGTGGTTGAGCAGTTAAATGGCACAATAAAATCTAGGTTAGGAAAGGTGTGTGCATCCACAACACTGAAATGGCCTGATGCTTTACCCCTTGTATTGATGAGTCTTAGAAGCATTCCTGACAAAAAGACCGGTTTGAGTCCTCGCGAGATTCTAATGGGAAGAGCAATGAGACAAGCATTTATTCCAGCGAACAAACTGATGAATATATCTGAGGATCTAGTGATTGACTATTGCAGAGGATTGGCTGATCTGGTGCGTTCTGTGTCTCACCAGGTTGGAGAAAATGCCACTACGACACAGCCGAATCAAGCTCACGATTTGAGTTCTGGAGACTGGGTTCTCGTGAAGAAACATGTGAGGAAATTGTGTTTAGAACCCAGGTGGAACGGACCATACCAGGTGATTCTGGTGACGACAACAGCAGTGAAGTGTGGTGGCTTGCCAAATTGGATACATGCGAGCCATACCAAACGAGTCCCAATTCTACTTGAAAGACAAGAAGAGCAGCAATTGGTAAACCAAAGCCAAAGACCAAAAGCTGAAGTGTGTGAAGCTGAAGAATCTAGAGTAACAGATTCTGAAGAACAAACAGATGACGAACAGCCAAGCACAAGTCAAGTAGAGTGGGCACCAGTCACTGGGTCTCATGAGACTGCTGTAGAACCAGAAGAAAGGGAAGTTATTGAAAGTCAAGAAGAAGAACAGATAGAAGAAAGGCCAAAAAAAAGAACCTATGAACCAGATGAAGAAGGTGAAGAAGTAGTTCAAACTAAAAGACCGAGAAAAGGTGACAATTGGCCAAGTGGAGTAAAAAGACTGAAATACACTCTTGTGAGGAGAAAGACAAAAAGAAGACCAGAGCAAATTAATGAGGTCTCAAGTCAAGCAGAACAAGAAGAGTCAGGAGAAGATTTAGTACGAAAAACAAGGAGAGTAAGAATTCCAAGTAAGAAATACACAGCACCGGAATGGACGTACGTGATCTTGGAAGAAATTGAAAGCTCAGATCCAAGTGAAGAAAGAGACGGTACTGGCACTGAGCAAGTGGATGAAAGCAAATTAAAACCACCTTAAAGAGAACTGTGAAAAATTAAGGTGAAACCTTGTCAGACGAAAAGAATAGAAAGACTCAGAAGATTTAAAGAAAATAAATAAAAGAGAGGGGTAAAAGAAGAAAGCCTTGAAGTGTAGGATTACACTATTTTTCAGAATTTTTTTTTTTGTGTAAATTTAGAGTTTTTATAGATTAGATTTTTTATTTAATAGAGTACAAAATGGCCGAAGCAAAAGTGACTGAACATCCAAAATCTAGCCTAAAACGTAGATGTATTAAAGCTTGCTTATGTAGTGTCTTTTTACTGACATTTATGTGGATATTATTAACTGTTATTGTACCTATTCTAATGGTAACTAATAATGGAAACAATACTAAGGATGTAATAAGTGAAAGAGTGAATGATGTTACTAAAGAAACTCCTAATACTAACATAGAACAGTTAGATGGAAGTATTTTCCATCATGATAAATCAATTAGTGATTTCTCGTTAAATGTGTTTACAAAATTGTTGTACGAGTATGTTAATACGATGAATGTGAGTACTTGTTATGTGTGCATGCAATTACCTTCGTCTGTCTCAGAGGGGGTGACCTATCATCACCTATCTTTAACATACGGTGTGTCTTGTAGTGTCTTAACCAGCCTATTCTACGTGACGGGGAAGCTGGAGTATCATTATTACAATATAGATTTAGGGGTCGATTCCGATTCGGGCCGGAAAAAGCACCGACCGAGTCGGAGCCGGAATTTATTCCGACCGACACGTACCTGTGACGCCCGACACGCCAAGTACGATGCAAAGCGTGCAAAATCCAACCGACACGTACCGAACCCAAGCCGAACGACCGAGCCGCACGGAAAACAGCAATCCGGCCGGAAAAACACGCGAATAGAACCGACCGACACGCACCCGGAACAAATCCGACCGAAACGTACACGCGAACTCCAAACCGCAAAGTACAATGCAAGGCGCGAAAACCACGACCGAGTCGGACGGAGGACAAGCCGTACGACCGACACGCATACAAAACCGAGCCGAAGTAACACAAAACACCGCGACCGACGCGTACGCAGCATAGAAAACTGCACAAACACAGCGTGAACGAAACGGAGAACACCGTACGAGACAAATGCAGGGTCCGACTCGGTCACAAGAACGTTTCCAACATGCACAGACAGTACAAAGGAAAAATGACACAAAAAAAGGCCAAACAAGCAATTACAAAGCCAATAAATACTGTGGGGACAGAGAACAAAGACACACCCACAACTCCACCCATATAAAGGACACAAATCCCAACCATGATCCTTTGCAAATGCCATTCCACTGCCAGCACCCAACAGACAGCAACCACACACCCACAGCTCATCCCTCACACAAGCCACACACCATCAGCACACCAACAAATACCTACCTCACATACACCCAGCAAAACACACACTCACACACCCTCACCTGCACACCAACACACACATCACTCACCATCACCACCCATCACCATGCCCCCCAAGAAGAATCACAAGTTCCTAGATTGTGAATTGGAAGTCATGGTAGACGAGATCCTCAGGGTAGAGCCACAGCTGTTTGGCACACTGGTCCAACAGACCCCCATCTCCCAGAAAACCAAGATGTGGGAGAGGATCATCAACAGGGTGAACACACAATCACCATGTCTGCGCACAAAGACCGACATCCAGAACAGGTGGTATGACGTGCGCAGGAGGGTACGGGACCTGCTCAAGAAAGACTACCTCCTGAGCCAATACACCGGCAGTGGCCCTCCTGCCAAGCCAGTATACCTCAGGCCCTGGGAGGAGAAGGTGCGGGCCATCCTTCCGCCAGTGAGCGTATATGGACTAGAGAACATCCCAGAGCCTGGTGAGTACACAACAAATGTACACAATATTCTGCCACAATACACACACACATCACTGTCAAGGGGAGAGTCAAACCATGCACTCATAGCAATTACACAGCAACCAGAACAGAATCATCCCAAAATGTGTATGTCAGTCAGAGAAACACAACACATGCCATCTCAAAGTTACATTCAACCGTGCCATCACATGTACAAACACAACTACAACTACAGCTAGGCAGTGGCACAAATAGAACTAACAAACACATCCAGACATGTAGCCACCACAACAACACCAACACACAGTGAAGACCACTGAAAGGAAGGAATTCTGTGTATGCTGGCCAAGTCAGTGTAGCCAATAGCATCATGGGAGTCGTAGTCACACATATTGCCCCCCCCCACAACTGTCCCATCAACACCACCATGAACCATGCGCACATCACAGGGAGTGGAGAAGGACCCACAAGATGGCTGACACTGGCAACTGCTGTGGGGAGCACAAGGCCCTGCTGGCAACTGTGCACCAACAAACAGCAGGACACCACTGACTGACATCCTGAGAGACAACTTCCACTCCCTGCAATGGAAGCACGTTCCATGGTGGGATATCTGGCTGGCTGGGTGGGAAGGAGGACTCGCACCACTGACCATAGTCACAAGCACCTCCCCTCACACACACCCTCAACACATACTCCACATAACCCACCTGGGAGAATGCAATGCCACACATCCTAACTCAAGGTCCCACAAAGAACCTCCACCCTGGGTTATGTCGTGTGAAGCACAGGGACACTCATGGGACTTTCAGCCAAACAACTGCCAGGACAACACTCCCAGCCATCCTGTCAGCACAGGCAGCCCACCCCACAGGGAAGCAGAGTCAAAGGAAGGACGCATGGGCATGCTGGGAAGGGGGTGGAGGCAATAGCATGATGTGAGTGGTAGTCACAGATATTGCTCAGCCTCACAACTGGCCCATCAACACCACCCTGAACCATGCTCACATCACAGGGAGTGGATAAGGACACACAAGATGGCTGACACTGGCTACTGCTGTGGGGAGCACAAGGGCATGCTGGGAACTGCACACCAACCAACAGCAGGACACCACTGTCAGCCATCTTGCCAGTGCCCTCACACCCACACACACTGAACTCCCCACAAAAGCAAGTAAGTATGGGAATGCTGGGAAGTGGGGTGGAGGCAATAGCATGATGGGAGTCACAGTCACAGACATAGCTCACCCCCACAACTGTCCCATCAACACCACCCTGAACCATGCTCACATCACAGGGAGTGGAGAAGGACTCACAAGATGGCTGACACTGGCTACTGCTGTGGGGAGCACAAGGCCCTGCTGGCAACTGTGCACCAACAAATAGCAGGACACCACTGACTGACATCCTGAGAGACAACTTCCACTCCCTGCAATGCAAGCACGTACCATGGTGGGATATCTGGCTGGCTGGGTGGGAAGGAGGACTTGCAGCACTGACCATAGTCACAAGCACCTCCCCTCTAACCCCCCCTCAACACAAACTCCACAGAACCCACCTGGTAGAATGCAATGCCTCCCATCCTAACTCAAGATCCCACAAAGAACCACCACCCTGGGTTATGTTGTGTGAAGCACAGGGACACTCTTGGGACTTTTAGCCAAACAACTGCCAGGACAACACTCCCAGCCATCCTGTCAGCACAGCCAGCCCACCCCACAGGGAAGCAGAGTCAAAAGGAAGGAAGCATGGGCATGCTGGGAAGGGGGGTGGAGGCAATAGCATGATGGGAGTGGTAGACACAGATATTGCTCAGCCTCACAACTGGCCCATCAACACCACCCTGAATCATGCTCACATCACAGGGAGTGGATAAGGACTCACAAGATGGCTGACACTGGCTACTGCTGTGGGGAGCACAAGGCCCTGCTGGCAACTGTGCACCAACAAACAGCAGGACACCACTGACTGACATCCTGAGAGACAACTTCCACTCCCTGCAATGCAAGCACAGTCCATGGTGGGATAACTGACTGGCTGGGTGGGAAGGAGCGCCGGCTGTCAACCAAATACAACCAATGCAGACCATGTTCACACCCCAACAAATACATAGAAATGCCCAAATAATGCAGGACAATGTGCCACACCAATATCAACCCCTGACTGTGACGACTTAGGACAATGCAATGTACAGGCCCGCACCCAGAGGCACAGTCACAACTGTCAGGTGTGTCAACCATTGATGCCTGCAGAAACATAACATACATTGTGTGTGTCTCCCAAAAACAGGTGATGATGGGGACACAGCAGCAGACGCTGAGGAGTCCCAGTCCCAGGCTCAAGAGGATGCGGAGCTCACTGGTGTCGTACAGCCTCTGCCCTCCTCGGACGAAGAAGACCAACCTGGCACATCCGGTGCAAGTCTACATGCAGCACCAGCAGGACCACCAGCTGCAGCACCAGCAGGCCCACCAGCTGCACCCCCTGCACCCACCCCTCCAACGACTGTCACCACAAATACCATCCCTGCCGACATGGACAGAACAAGGAGCAACACCAGCACAGGGACCCTGGACCAACCTGGGGCCATGGACACCACCACCACCACCAACCCCCAAGGTGGACCAGGGTCATCTGTGCGTGCCACTGCACGCACTGCACATGTCAGCAGGGGTGGTGGGAGGGGTGGGAGACAGAGGTCGCTGCTTGCAGAGGTTGCTGGTGTGCATGATGACCCACAACTGGTACGCATAGCTGATGCGTACCAGTCCAGCACCGGAGATCTCAGCCAGGTAGTGGGGCTCCTCAGAGACATGAAACAGCAGCAGGCTGCCCATCATGCCCGCTTGGACTCTCACATGTCCCACGTGGAGTCACACATGTCCCGCGTGGACTCACACATGTCCCGCGTGGAGTCCAAGTGGGATGCACTGCATGAGATGACGGCGGTGCACAGGGACATTTTACAATGCCTCCGCCAGATGAACAGCAACCAGTCCACACCTCCCTGTGTGCCAACAACATCTGGTGCTGAACAAACTGCAACTGCCACAGGGAGGGAGGATGACTCTGGTGGAGAGTCCCCTGCACCGCAGCAGCCTGTACTTGAGGGGCCCCCCCAAAGAAGAGGGGTCGTCCGAGGAGGGGCAAGTGAGAGGCCGATGGCCAAGCGCAACTCCCAGGAAGCCTGAACCTGTTCTGGATGTTCACCTTTGTGCACAGACTGTTCACCCTGTTGACGGCAACACTACTCCCACACATTGCATGGGGAGTACAAGTTGGACCAATGTCTCAGACAACTGTGGCCCCGATACTGGGGATTTTGTCTACCAGGACTTTCAATTCACCTAGGAACTTCTGATTGCAAGATTTATGTACAGCACTACCCATCCTATGCACTATTCACACAAATGTATCACAATAAACACACTAATACACCATACTTGCCTCTGTTGTGATTCCAACGTGGGTGCTGTTATGGGGATGATGAACTGCAAAATTACACTGTGTATGCGAACTGCAACAGCAAGTACAACACAGGCATGTGAGTAAAGGCAACGTGACACATATGAGGGAGACACACCACCAGGGCTACACAACACATACACACCTAGGCCATCTGACTCATTGCCTACACTGATGTTGCCAGGGAAGACGGTGCAATGCACAGACACCACACCCATTCCCAGTTGTAGTCAAGTAGCCCACAGGTGCAGTAAGCAAATGGCAGTCAAATGTGTGACCACAGACAACGCACATCACAAAGTGAAGCACAGGTTTATTACACAGTTGCAACATGTCGTAACCACTACAGATGCAAGGTAATCCCACCTGGCAGCGGGCACACAGTCAACAACTGTAGACGGAAGGAAGTCCATGGGTGTGGCGCACATCACCTGTAAGGACACAACAGCTACCACCCTGGAAGTGCAATCACGTCGTCGGTGGACACAGTTGACCAAACGAATCTGAAAGTACCCTGTGAAGGACCGAAATGACACACAGTCAAAAGCAATGGAGAACAGGACAGAACAGCAAAACTCATGCACAATACATGTTACAAGATACCCACCCAGAACCAAGTTAGCATGTCAACACTGTTGGGGAGTACAGCCCACCTGTAAGCACACATCGCAACACACATCCAGTCAAGTAGCCCATGGACACACTCCAACAGCACCAGAGCACCACCTACACATATCATGCCAACTCACATCATTGACATGACACCTCAGGATACTCACATTCAGCTAAAGAAGTTGGTGATGAGCTGTGTGCGGACATCACCCTCATCATCATCACTGGCATCGTGGTCCAGGCCAGGATCCTCCACAGGTGGCGGATGTTGGTCATTGTCATCCTGGATGAGAGGCAACTCCTTCCGCACTGCCAGGTTGTGGAGCATGCAGCAGACGATGATAATCTTGCACACTTTCGCAGGGGCATATGGGAGGGACCCTCCAGTCTTGTCCAGGCAGCGGAAGCGGCTCTTCAGGAGACCAAATGTCCGCTCAATCACTCTCCTGGTCCGACCATGTGCCTCATTGTAGCGCATCTGGGCTGGTGTCACAGGGTTCCTGAGGGGTGTCAGCAACCACGGCATGTTGGGGTATCCCGAGTCACCTACGGACAGACAAGTGCACATTAGCTGACTTGGAAAAGTGGGCGGAATACTACAGATCAGATCACACACAATGGCACAAAGTCAGTACACACCGACAAGCCAGGCACGCTGGTTCTGCATCTGTGCCATCATCCTGGGGATGCGACTACTCCTCATCACAAAGGCAGCGTGTGCTGAACCAGGGAAACGGGCACACACGTGTGTGATGGTCATATCTGCAAGACACACCACCAGTGCATTGACCGAGTGGTAGTGCTTGCGGTTCCTGTAGGCCTGCTCCTGGGCCTGTGGTGGTACCAAAGCCACATGTGTCCCATCAATGGAGCCAATGACATGCGACATCCTCCCCAGGGCATAGAAGTCACTCTTCACGTCAGTGAGTCGTCGCAGTCTAGGGAAATAGATGTACCGGTTCAGGAATAGCAACATTGCCGCCAAAACATCGCGGAGCACACGGCTCAACATGGTCTGTGACATCCCACCAGCAGTCGCCACAGTATGTTGGAAGGTACCGGTGGCAAAGAAGTGTAGGGCTGCCATCACCTTCACCTTGGGGGTCAGCGCTGTAGGATACGGCCGGCCAGGCTGAAAATGTGGGGCCAACTGCACTGCCAAATCCTCAATCAGCTGCCTGGTGAAGCGGTACCGTCGGATGCTGTCCCGTTCCACCATCGTTGCCAGGTCTGGGAATGGTCGATGGACAGCAGGAGCCCTGCAGTGCAGAGGAGAAGTAAGCAAGATTGTCAGTCAGCCCACATATGCGGCATTGAACACACTCAATATCCCAACATACATCATTATGAGGCACAACTACATGAAGTGTGCAGTTCCGTAAGGACATGTATGGTACATACATGGCCAACATCTGTCATCACGGTCCAACAAGTGGCATCAATAAGTCCCAGGTTGGCCCATTGGATATCATGAGGCCGTGTCACAGTTCCCATCTCCTGCTGCCGTGTCACAATCACCCCCCACAGTGACATGTGAGGACAGATGTGCCCCAGGCATCACAGCTCAACAACAGGTACATTCCCAGGGACCCTGTATTGCCACATGGACACTGGCATTACATGGAGTAGCATGTATACACCACAGCAAAACAACTATGACCCCCACAGGTAGTGGTCCCACTTGCCACTGCAGGACAGACATGGACGTCTGTGACACACACACGCACAACATCAAAGTCCATGCACACACAACGTGGATGTGGAGACTGTCTCCCATTGTGCCCATGAAATCAGAGACATTGTAAACACTACATGCACAGAGACTGTGGAGGACCATCACTATTGTGCCACTGGGACACCCTGGCTCAAACATACCGTCCCACATGGGACTCACGGGGTAAGTGACATGACATACACATACACCACCGTGAAATGTGACCATGGCACATGCACAGATATGAACAGTTGCACATCACAGTGGTCATGTACACGTAACACCCAGGATCCTGTCCCCATGAACACGTGCACAGCCTGGGGGTGGCTGCCCCCAGGTGACACCCACAGGACAACATGTACACCAACATACACACAATAGGAAATGCAGCCTTACATGCCTTATCATACAGTTTGGACAGGCTGTCGTGTTGTAGGTGTGCCCCTCACTCCCTGGGAGCTATCTGTGGCTGGCATATGTCCATCTGAGACAGGCATGGTGACATATGCCAGTCACTTGTACAGGGATGCGTTGAACAGCAATGGACCGATCGGTGCACCCGGCGGGCCCATTGCATTCAATGTGTGCAGGTACGCGTTGTACCCCTGTACGCGTTGTACCGCAATGGACCGATCGGTGCCCCCGGCCGGCCCATTGCATTCAATGTGTGCGGGTACGCGTTGTACCCCTGTACGCGTTGTACCGCAATGGACCGATCGGTGCGCACCCATTGACAATGGCCTTGCCTGGCAACGGACGCGTTTTTGAAATTCGAACGAGTCGGTTGCTGGAAATTCAGTTGGTCACCCACAACAATGTTGCAAAATCATGTATGTCATGAAGTTGAAGATTTGAAGGATGCCGTGGGCGTGTATTGGTGCTGCTATTCCATGGATTGGCCAGATTCAGAAGATGCAAACGACTTGGACCTATCACTTTGGACACAAGGGACAGTATCTGCCTCTCCAGCACATATATATTGCTGGCTGTTCCCCTGAGAGCTCACTTGCCTGCACTACATGCTCCAGGACGACATCTGCCACTGTACTGCTGCTGTCTCTGCCCCTCTGGACCCTGCAATGGCACGTACTGTGGAGAGAGCCCCAGTCTTCAGCCTTGAGGAGAACCAGGCCCTGCTGGACAGCCTACTTCCACAGTACAGCAAGCTGTATGGGACACCAGGGGAGCAGGTGAGTGTTCTGTGCACTGCCTTTCTGAATGTGCATTTTGTCTGACTAGCAAGGCTGAAAGTCTGCACGCCACTGGCTAGCAGGCTCACTGAGTAGTTGTCACCCCCCATAGTGTGTAGTGACATGCACTGGACAGGTATGGTGCAGTGACAGTGCATTTGAACAAGGTTTTACTTCCCATGCAATGATACCATGTAGTGACGTCTGGCAAACTGTCCATGGGCAGCGTTGCACTGCCTGTGTACATCATGTGCCCCTGTGAATGAGACATGTATATACAACTGTGTCATGCACGGATATGTTGCATGTGTAGTAATGGCCTTTTCACTTTGTCATCCTGACAGGTTAATGCCCATCGGAAGCAGGAGATCTGGAAGGACATCGTCCGGGCTGTCCGGTCCGTGGGGGTCTACAAGCGCCGGATCCGCAACTGCCAGAAGAGGTGGCAGGACCTTCGGGGCTGGACCCGGAGGATTGCACGGGTCCAGCTGAAGCTGTCGCCTCCTCGCAGGAGGGGCGGAACACGGACCCTGACCCCCCACATGCTCCAGATCCTGGCGGTGGTGTTTCCAGACCTGGATGGGCAGCTGAAGGCCAGACAGCAGCAAGGAGGGGGTGAGTCAAAGACTGCACTGTGAACTCTGTATTACGTGCTTTGTGCCCTCCTCTGGCCTGGTTCAACTGCCACAGTACAGCAGTCATGTTGTCCAGGAGCCATGTCCCTCTATTGTGCACTGCCCACTCCTCATCTGATACCCAGTTGTGGCCCTTACATTCAGGGAATTGTGTCACTTGGGACTGTGTCCTTGCAGTTTGCTTCACTAAAGGTGGGGGACAGCATCTGTTTCCCTAACTCTGTTGTGGGCATCATGGGTGGGTCCATTGTTCACACAACGCCTGTGTTCAGACATGTAATCTGCGTGTTGCTTTGATATGCGGTCCACTTGCTGAGCTGAGCCACCACATGTGCCTGGGGTATGTGGCACACGCACATGCAGCAGGTGGGAACAATGTTTGGGCCCCAGGAGTGTGCAGATTACGTGTGTCACACATACATAGCCAGCTATCCACTGTCCAGGGCTCATCCCTCATTCATGTGGGGCAGGACAGTCATGCCTACTCCAGGCCATGCAATGCACTCTGTACTCCCACTCCCGTGTATCAGCTGACACATTGTGCGCAGTGATTTGACCCCTCAGGTGTCTGCCTCTGTGTCAGTGTGCTGTGGATTAGTTGCCAGGACTGCTGGGGTGTTTCTTGGTAGGGGCTCAGCATGCCACTGGAGATGTGACCATAGGAGACGATACTTGTGTGTCACATAGGTGTTTGATCAGCTGCCCGTGCAGACTGGGTTATGCGAATGTGAAGTTCAGGCAGCTGTTCCCCATTCACAGCAGATTGTGAGGGGCTCAGGTTCAGAGGGTAGTGTCACAGGTCTCCCATATGTCCAATCGGTATGACCTGGACAGATGAGGGTTAAGATGATGTGTTGTGTGGGGGATGTACATGTGCACTTGTGCAGCTCCAGGACTTGCATTCCCCATGACCTACTATTGTGACACAGTGCAGAGTGTTGTTGTCTGGCTGCCAAGTCATACATCACTGAGACAGTGATGTATGACTTAGCAGTCATGCCTCCGCCATGGCATGTGTCTACTTATTGGTGATCCTGCAGGGGAGTGACATGTGCTACATGCACACCATTGTGGCGATGGCTATCAGGACATGGGTGCATCATGGTGTCTGTCGCTGGTATGCATCACATGCATATCCTATTTGACTCTGGGCGTCCCTTTCATCCAGAAACCTGTACTGACTCAGTGGCAAGAGTTGTGATGTGTGTATGTCCACATGCTACACCGTGTCCTCTGCACTGTCCAACTACTGTGTAGTTGGTGCATGTGTCCACACTGGGGTGTTGCTATCCAACAGACACCAGACAGATGGGTGCAAGGCCATGTGGGATGTGAGTGCCATGGTTGGCATCAGACTGACAATTGGCTTCTCCTGTTCAGTTAGGGCACTTTTAGCAATGTACAACTAATGATACCAGGGCTTGCTCTGTAATGTGCTGTGCTCACAGTGGTGTGTGCGTTTGGTGCAGGTGACTGATGTCTGTCTGTTTCCCCATTGTTTGCAGATACATCCACGGCCACGGAAGGGGACAGCTCCACGGACCAGGAGGAGCCGGAGAGCCAGACTGGGTCAGCAGCCGAGGAGTGGTCGGAGGGACCCAGTGGCACGGAGGGCGAGGGGAGCCACACCGAGGAGTCCTCAGCACCATCCACCTCAGCTGAGGACCAGAGCAACTCGGAGGATGACTCCCTTATGGAGGCGGGTGTCAGCAGCCACCACACCCCAGCTAGTGTTGCTGTCCCCGCCACCACCAGCACCACCACCGCCCTCCCATCGGCTCCCATTCCCCAGGTCCGTGGAGGCTCCCATGTTCGGGAGCGTGTCTCCTTTGGGCCAGGCACCGCACCCCCTGCCCCTGTGTCCCCTGCTGCCCTGAGTGAGGAGTCTGTGTACCTCCTTCGCCAGCTCCATGTAGGGCAGACAGCCATGCTGAGTGTCCTCCATGCGCACACCGCTCTGTTGACTCAGCTGGTGTCGTTCATGGAGGGCATCTCATCGGGCATGTCTGACCTACAGAGGGGCAATAGGTCCATGGACTCCTCCCTGACGGCAGCAGTGTCCCTCCTCAGACAGTCCCTCACCCCTCCTGCCTCTGCTCCATCCACACTCCCCAGCACCTTACCCGTCCCAAGCACACACACACCGGCACAGGCACACACCAGCACACACACATCCAGCACACAGACACACACGCCACAAACAAAACGCACAGTCAGGGGACTGAAACCAGACTCACAGGGGAGGGGGCCCTGGAACACACACACGCATCCACGAGCACTGCGCAGTCCTCAGTTACCTCTCCCTCCAAAGCACCCTCCCTTGCCTCACCTGCAACCCCAAAGACCCAGCGGCTCTTCCTCAGTGACCTCGGCCTCTTCCCTTCCGATCCAGCTGATACAGCATTCAGGGGGAAGAGGAAGCCCACCCACACGGAGCAGAGTGCCCCTCGCCCCCGGACACCCTCCCCCAGGCGCAGACAGACTGAGGCCCCCACCCGCAAGTCCCCCGGAGTCGTAAGAGCAAGACCCCGCCGCCGCCCTGCAGCTCAGGCACCAGGTCTCCTTCCTCCATCCCTCAGGCCCCCACTCCACAGGTGCCCCCACCACACCCTGCCCCAGGTTCCCCCACCCACAGATATACTATCCCCAAGAGGATCCGGCCTTCTCCCCCTGCCACTTGCTCTCCCGGCACCACACCCCCCGCTGCGCTTGTCTGTGCCACTGATGTGGTGAGGGTGTCCTCCCCCTGTCCAGCCCACCTTGCCTGTTCCCCATTCTCCTCCCCTGTGGTAGGCACTGCAGTGGAGTCCACTACCACCCTGTCTGACTTGGGCACTGCAGTGGCGGACCTGTCCACTCCATCTGCAGGGTCCACTGCAGTCGTGCCGGCACCCACAACATCTGAGTCATGCCCCCAGTTGTGCCGGCACACACCATGTCAGACACCTCCACTGCAGTTGTCAGTGGCTCTCCAGCACCCACCACCCCTTCCCTGCTTCCTCCTGGTGAGCCCTGATCCTGTCCCTGCGGTGCCTGGCCTGCCCTCCCGGTTGCCCCTCCTAGTGGATTGTCCCTGGTTTTGTGCAGGCATGCGTAGGGTGACATCTGCCACTGTCACCCAGTTTGGACTTTGACAATGGACTGGCCATTGGCCTTTGTGTTTTTTCTGGACTTTGTTTTCATTACACACATATGCTGAATAAAGCAACTTTCTGTTCTCTAGTGCTTATGCTTCTGATGTACATGTTGTTGATGATGCTAACCATGCCCTTGCTGCAGTGATGGTGATATTTGGTCTCATGATAATGAAGTGTTACTGTGCAGGAACCCATGTGGTCCAGGGGGAATGTGTCCTATCCTGTGGTGTATCCATGTCATCCATAGCAGCATCTGAGGGTGTCATGTGTTCAGTATTTGGCAATGGGATTTCCTACTTAGATTAGCTATTTCACATCTGTGGCTTCCACCCCTGCACATCTGTTGTGCCTGCCATTGTTCAATTCGTCTACTTCCCTGACCGTGTGGCCATCTCCACTGGACATGCAGGTTTGGGCATCAATGGGGAAGGACTCATCCGTGTTGTCAGTGCAACATTGCTATACAAGTGTGTTGGATCTGTGCTGATGATTACGTTGGCACTTCCATGACCAGGCTGATGTGACGGGAGCCCTCATTTGGTGCTAATTGTTGATTGTGTGACCAAGTGCTCAGCTGACATGATGGGGCCCTACTGAGGCAACATATGGCACAGCTTTCCTCACACAGGAGTGGAGTCCCCTCATGGCAGTGTGTACTCCTGTGACATTGCCTGCGCCCAAGGTGTGTGTTGTATGTGCATGTCTGTGTGTTCACTTCCGTTTAGCTGTGCATGCTGTGATCCCTAGTGTTGTACCTGTTTGTGATGCTTGCTGAGTTTACCTATGTTCCCCCAAGTCTTCTCCCTGGGTTCTCTGTGATGTGGGTGCATGGCACATTACTGGTCATCAGGGTGTCACCCATAGGTGTGTTTGCTGTCAGGGCTGAGTTTGTGTGCAGACGCAGATGGGTCACAGTCAGGTTTCCCCTTGGCACTTGTTGTTTGCCCCTGTCATGTGATTTCAGTTTGTGTTATCTTTCAGTGATTGTGACACATTGTGTGTGTGACTGCTGGCACTCCTCAGGGTCCGGGCTGCAATGTTGGTTGTTGTCTATGTGTGTTCTTTGTGGGTGACCTTGGCTTCTTCATTGGTGTGTGACTGTGGCTGGGATCCCATTGGTTGGTGTGGTATTGCCGTCATGTCCATGTACAGCGTAGTGTGCAGTGTGTCAGACATTCAGGAGTCTTGTTGAGTGGCCATGTGTGATGTGTTTCTGCACCTTGGTTCCCACCCACCACCCTGGAATAGTCATGGGTGCATGTGCAATGTCACCAGTGCATGTGTGCTTCACTGATGCACATTGTTGGAGGTCGAGGGGTGTGGTGTTGAGTGTGTGCAGATGAGAGTTGTTGCCCGGCTAGGCCCCTGCCTCCATGTTGGCCTTGGCTTACTGGCCATGCTGATTGATTTGTGCTTGTGTAGGTGTGATGGTAGTTTGTTGCTCAGGACACATGACTGTGGTTCACAGTGTGAACGACATTTAGCTTTGTCATCACAGTGGGATTGTAATGCAGCCCAGGGTCACCACATTGTGGGGGCCCTGGGGGTAGTGCTGTGGTGTGTCTGTGTCTTGCTGTGTCAGTTGCTGTTCCTACGTGCCTGTGTGACATGTGTGATTTGTGCTCCCTCTCATCTGACAATGCCTGCTTGCCCACATAGGGGATTTGGATCCATGAGTTACCTTTGTGTGGCACTGTATGCACATCTGTATGATTGGTATTCAGGTCTCCTCATGTGTTGTGTGGTTGCCTGGGGACACTGGCACCCCCCTCACCTGTTGTGTATGATGTGCAGTGTGGGTCTGCCTGTTTGTGTTTGTGCATCTGCACCACTGCATTGGCATATCTTGGGTGTGCCATTGGCTGTATGTAGTTTGGTGGGTTTCCCCTGCTGTCCCTGGGACTCCTAGGTCATCGGTCAGCACAATGATCATGGTTTGTGTGTCCCATTGCTGCCATGGTATGGTATCTGTTCACCTCACATCTACAGTCTCCACAGGGTATCTGCATTTGTGTGCCCATTGGTGCAAATATGTGGGTCTGCATTCTGATGGTCACTTCTGTCATTGTGTCATTGATGAATGTTGACAGTGTCAGCCCCCATGGGTGTTGTTTGTCTGCACATGGCCAAAGGTATGTCTTATTTGCACTGCAGTATTTGGCTCCCCCAATTTATGTTGCAATGGGACACATGCATTACTTTGCCACTGATGTGTTTTTTGTTCTGTGACCAGGAATCATCCATGCAGTTTGCCAGTTGCAGCTCTTTCTTTGTCAACACTTACCTTTTGGTCACTGTGATGATGGGGGTTTGGACCCCATTGCCACAATGTTCAAAATGTGCTTCAGCTATGGACCCCACACTTACCTTTTGGTCACTGTGGTGATGGGGCGTTAGACCCCATTGCCACAATGTTCAATATGTGCTTCAGCTATGGACACAACACTTACATTTTGGTCACTGTGGTGATGGGGCGTTAGACCCCATTGCCACAATGTTCAGAATGTGCTTCAGCTATGGACCCCACACTTACCTTTTGGTCACTGTGATGATGGGGGTTTGGACCCCATTGCCACAATGGTCATGGCCTGCTTGCATTGTGGGGGCCACACACATATATGTGTGGCACATGTGCTAGGGGGTCACATTGTATGTTCAAAGTCATGTTCAGTGTTGTAGGCATTTGACACAGTCTACACACGCTTGTCATGGTGTTGGGGGATGTCTTTTTCTTGCATTCCCTAGGTTGTGGTGTGCTGGTTGTGTCATGCATTGTCCATCCTATTAGTGGGGGTGGTAGTGGTGGTAGGCATCCAGCCCCCCTGGGTGAGGGTGGTAGTAGTGGTAGGCATCTGGCACCCCCTGGCTAAGGGTGGTAGTAGTGGTAGGCATCCAGCCCCCTGGGTGAGGGTGGTAGTAGTGGTAGGCATCCAGCCCCCGTGGCTAAGGGTGGTAGTAGTGGTAGGCATCCAGCCCCCCTGGCTAAGGGTGGTAGTAGTGGTAGGCATCCAGCCCCCCTGGGTGAGGGTGGTAGTAGTGGTAGGCATCCAGCCCCCTGGGTGAGGGTGGTAGTAGTGGTAGGCATCCAGCCCCCTGGCTAAGGGTGGTAGTAGTGGTAGGCATCCAGCCCCCTGGGTGAGGGTGGTAGTAGTGGACGGCATCCAGCCCCCCTGGGTGAGGGTGGTAGTAGTGGTAGGCATCCAGCCCCCTGGGTAAGGGTGGTAGTAGTGGTAGGCATCTGGCATCCCCTGGCTAAGGGTGGTAGTAGTGGTAGGCATCCAGCCCCCTGGGTAAGGGTGGTAGTAGTGGTAGGCATCTGGCACCCCCTGGCTAAGGGTAGTAGTGGTAGGCATCCAGCCCCCTGGGTAAGGGTGGTAGTGGTGGTGGGCATCTGGCACCCCCTGGCTAAGGGTGGTTGTGGTGGTTGGCATCCGGCCCCCCCTGGGTAGGGGTGGTGGTGCGCATTCAGGCCCCTGTGTGCATATGTGGCATTGGTGATGGGCATCCCGCCACTATGGTGCTGCTGTTGCTGGTGTAAGTATATTCTGCATCCCTCTGTGTGTGTGTGATGTGTCGTGTACGTGTTGTATGTGTTTTGTGGTTGGTGTCTGACTTACCTTCTGCGCCGTACGCGTCCGTGCCTGTTCCGGTAGTAAATGTAGAATATTGGTATGATCGGGACGAAGGGATTCATGGTTGGTTCGTGTCGTTCGTCCTTCTCGTTGCTTCGCGTCGTCCTCGTCGCTTCGCGTCGTCCTCGTCGCTGGCGTGTTCGTTTCGTAGCCGTGGATTGTGTTGTGGCGCGAATCGGAGCTTATGTGCGCCTCTCCTGGATGCTTTGACGTGCCGTGCGTAGCGACGGGTTCGGCGCGTACGGGAAGCGCATCGTACTTGTTCGGCCGGACGGAGCTGCATTTTCCCTTCCGTGCGACTCGATTCTGCGTTTCCGGATTCGCCTCGGTCGGAGAACAGGACCTGGATTGGGGTGAGTACGGCTCGGCCGGATTCTGTGCTGTTGTGCGCATCGTACTTACTCGTTCGGTGTGCTGTACGGATCGGTCGGGAAACAGGCATTCGCATGGCTTTTTTCCCGACCGAATGGTATTGGGTGCGCCTCCGACCGAGATCGGAATCGGCCCCTAAGTATTTTCAGAGATACCTATTATAAAGGAACTAAACAAGGTTTTAAGTAGTAAAAATGCACGTTATATGGGAGAATTCTTCCATATTACTAAGACACTAGATATAGGATATGCCTACAAAAACAATCTAACATGTTGTTTGCGGGTTGAAGAAAAGGTGTTCATAGATATGGTAGAATATAGAAGAGAAAGTTTCCAAAGGAAAGTTGCTGAACAGAAGTCACAGGTACCACCATGGGCGTTTAGAGAAGGAAATTATGAGAAAGGCGAGACGTATGCTGCAATGTCCCTGGACTGGTATAAAAAAGGGGAAAATCTGCTTGCTTAGAATGAAAACTAACTATAATAATCATTTCATTGGTTCTAGTGAATGTGAGCATACTTACCAAATTACTGGAGGTTGGGGATTGAAGGGTGGAACTGATCCTGTTTTCCCAGGAGTCTATTATGTGTGTGGTAAGAAAGCCTATTACAGGCTACCTGCACATTGGTATGGTAGTTGTTATTTTGAAATTGTTTTCCCAAAGGTTTACCATGTAGACAAAAGTAATAACAGAATCAATGAAATAAAACAAGGACTAACACGTAGCAAGAGAGCTAGTTTCCTCAGAAATAGTAGGTGATATTTTTGGTGCACTGATACCATCAGTTGGAGTCGTTCTGAATTCGCATAAAATTCGAAAATTGTCCACGGTGGTTGATCGTTTATCAACAGATACTGCTGGTGGTTTCTTGATGATTGACACCGAAATGGTTGCGATCAGATCAATGGTTTTGCAAAATCGACTTGCCCTTGATATCTTATTGGCAAAAGAGGGTGGAGTTTGTGGCATGTTGAACATTCAACACGGCTGTACTTATATCCCTGACAAAAGTAAAGGTATTGAGGCATATATTAAGAATATTACGAGATTACATGAAGACTTGACCCAACTGGAGGTTGACGGTGTCTGGGAGAGACTTGGTAAAAGTTTCTCTACTGTAGGTAAATGGTTTACTACCTTTGGAAGAAGTTTATTAGGAAAAATAATAATGCCAATGATTTCAGTAGCTGGAGTAGCCTTAGTGATAATAACGATATATAAATGCTGTAAGTGTCAATGTGGAAGAAAAGAGATGACAGAATCAAACAACAAACGATAAGCAAGAAAGAGAAAAAGAGATGAAATAGAACTAGAAGATATGAAAGGAGATTATTATGACAAAATGAAGGAGCTAGATGAAAAGATGATGAAAAGAGAAAAGAATACTGATCTTTAGATAGATAAAGATGGCACTTGGTATGGTGGGTATTTTATGATGGCTCCAGGAAGCCATCAGAGGGGGGATTGATGGAGCAGGGTTTCGCAAAAAGAAACCTGCTCGAATTGACTCCCCCATAATACTTATTAACAGTGTGCAGTATAAACTAACATGCAAATCACACGAGCTACATGGGAAACCGCTTTGCGCATGCGTGCACTAATGTGAACTAATGCATGAAAGAACTAGGCCGCATTTTACATTATGTTTCAAAAGAAACGAGATTTATGCATGTTTAGGCCGCATTTCGCATCTTGCATCTTGCTTTGAAAATGATAATAAATAATGCCGCTTTGCATGAAGCATATGCTGGGAATATATTAACAGGGAATAGTGTAAAGGTGGGTGGTAAACAGTGAAGGATGCATTTCCATGTAATTAATAATGTATGTGTTTATTTCATCAAAGTGAGCCGAATGGGCCTGTATTTTCCTAAATTGTCAGGATAGATGAGGGGCTGAAAAATGAGCAAGAATGACCTGACAAAACCGACAGAAGTGCTGAGCGCTGCGGATGATGAACATTAGTCCAAGATTAATCAGCTCAGAGAACATTGTTTGCCTGCCAAAAGATGAGACTGGCCGTGGGATCCACGACTTCTTCCGCAGACGTGGCTGAGAATTTAATGAAAAGTAACAAGAATAAAATTGTATGGACTAGTCAGTAAATACGCAATGGGAAAGGAAGTAGAACAATGAGTATGAAGACTTTTGAATGAAATCACGGTGGTGTGATGCACCACCTCCCCAAGCATCCAATGAGCAGTCGAATTCTGTGCAATGTTTCAATTAATGTGGGTTGGACATGCAGGTTTTAGGGTATAACTGGAGTGCTTTTGGGGGTGTGGTTAGCGCGGAGTTGCAGCAGTAGGAGATTGAGAGGGGAGATGCGTCGCTGTCCGTCGGTTTGCAGAGAGGCCTAGCTGTTTCCTGTCCTTGTCCTGTCCCGTTCCTGAAATCTTTGTTTCCTGACTCTATTTCAGGGGACCCCCACTACTCCCTTGGCCAGGGGGGTGGTATTTCATTAATCTTTGGCTTTGTATTATCTTCTTACTCGTAATTTACATAATCATTTGCGAATGTGATTTTTGTCTCTGAAACTTATGTCGCTTCATCTATCCACTCTGTCATAAGTATTATATTGTTTTGCATTATTTCGCTGAAACTTATGTCTCTCTTTCTATCCACTCCTTCATATGCATATCGTTCATTGAATAATGAGTATGACACTGTTTGCATTTGTTAATTGATTTTTCTCTCCTTTTGTGGGATTCATTGTTTGCATTGCAACCTGTATGCGATGAGCATTTATCAATTACATTTATTTGAGATAAACTTTATTAATCTTACCGAGAGTCTGTGATTATTTAGCTGGTTAGATAGTTAGTTAGTTCTATTATTACCATCAACTTCTCAACTAATTGGTCCGTCGACCGAGAGGAAAGAGAGTTGATACATAGGTCTAGTTATGTATTAAGAAATATTAAACGTGAATTTGTGAAGGAAATAATTTTTCTCAACATTCAAACTTGACCATCCAGCGCAACAGGGATTTGTGAGTTGAGTGAATGTGTATGGGACAATTGTATGAAATATTTATGAGTATCGATCCCTGATAAAGTGTAGCGCTGGATCACTCTCAAGGAGCGGGACAGTGCAACACTTGACAGAATGCTTCTTGAGATATAAAGAAGAATTTATTCAACTTCCTTCCCATACATCCCCAGCCCAAATTAGGCTGGAGTTTGGAATTTCGAAGCAGGTGCTGGCACGGAAGGCGGCCTTCACGATATGTTGTCACAAACTTAGGTCAGCAAAAGCAGACTCGCTGGGCCATTACATCTGGGCTAGAAACCAAGCAAATGTCTTCGGCAAGAACCTACCGGTCCCAGGCCTTAAGCCTGATTGGTCTAACGAATGTCAGGGACCTAACCATCGGTTATCAGGATTTTTTTTTAAAAGGGTGATAAAAACTAGCACAAAAAAGCTCTCACTAACAAAGGAAAAGGCCTGCCTGTCTCAATGCAAACACAGCTGGATGACACTGCACACCTATGGATGCTTGAAACCGTAGTGTTGTCTAAGTGAACTTTATAATGGTTGGGCAAAGGCTCAGTTCATGAAACTCAGGATGGGGAAAATTCCTATCCCAATTTATTCTCCTGCATGGAAAAGATGTGAGGAATAGGTGAACTGTCGGCTATGCAACCAGTGCAAGGAAGAAATAATTCATGTACTGTGCTTATGCACTACCCTTATGGAGGACAAGCGGGAGCTGCTAAGAAGAAGGTTGATCGCCCGAAGCATAAGGTCCTGCAAGGAGGCAGTGTTGGCCTGCTTTGAACCATCAGACATTCAACTAAACTGTGCACTGGTGAATTTTTTTCATTGTTTTTTCAAAAGATTGGAGTCCACGGCTCCAGCAGCTGAAGGGAAGGGGTGTGATTAGACAATTAACAGGTCTGGTTTTAATACCCTAAATGCCAATCTCTTGGATCATTTTTAAGGTCCTTCCCCCTAAAGCTTCATCAGGTGCACATAGGTACAAATTGGAAACAGCCCCAGATATCTAGACCCTGCACATACACCTGTTTTAGTGACAATAGCTTAAACTTCTAAACCATCCTAATTTAGGCACACTGCACTTTATTCGATTTAGTATTAACAGCTTAAGGGGCAGATGTGCGACCGGCTTTTGTGGTCGCAAACGGGAATTTGGCCCGTTTGTGACCGCAAAATAGGTCAGTCCCATGTACAAACAAAATTTTAGGAGTCGCTAACCTATTAGCAAATCGCAAAATATGGTTTGCGACTCGCTAGTAGGAAGGGGCGTGCCAAGGTCGTCCCTTCCTAATAGCGAGTCTCACACTAAAGTATGATTGTTTTGCAACCGTATTTGCAGTCGCAAAACACTCACAGTTTACCACCCTTTTCAAAAGGGTGGTAAGCCACTCGCAAACAGGAAGGTGTCCCCAGGGGACCTCTTCCCCTTTGTGAATGGGTGCGTAAATATTTTTAAGAGCAGGCACTGGGACCACTGCCTGCCCTTAAAAAATGAAACTGAAAAGTTTCATTTTTCTTTTTTGAATGTATCCCATTTTCCTTTAAGAAAAATGGGCTGCATGTAAAAAAAAAACCTGCTTTATTTAAAAAGCACGTTACACGAAGAGTATGCTGGTCCCCAAAAAAACGGTGTGGACAACGTGCTACAGGGGTAGGAGGAGGGAAATCCTCCTTTTCGGAACTAGAGTCCTCACACACCCAGCAAGCTAGGTGTCATGCTTCATCATATGGACTTGCTCCTCGTCGGGTCGGCGCTGCAATACCTGACGGGCACCCATAAAGGGGCTCTTTGGCGGAGATCTTTAGTTCCTTGCCGTATGGTGCTGTGGGTGTGAGGGCCCTAGAGAACAGTGTAGATGTGATGTGAGTGGGTGACGTTAAAAAAGGTTGGATAATCCGAATGAACTTTTTATTAGGGTGGCTATCCACCTTAGAAGTGGAGTGGCTGCTCTCTGGCTCAATGGTCCAGCGGAGCAGAGCTCAACTCTTACAATGTGGTCAACATGTTTCATGCATTGCGGTCAATACTGATCCATTGCATTTCATCAGGACCTAAGTGTAAAACTATCTACACGTGGTGGTGGGTGGAGGGGTTCCTACCTACCACTCTTCATGGATGCGAGCACGAGGTCCCGCCAGTCCTAGTTGTAACCTAAAGGGGGTGACATGAAGCAGTATAAAGTTACTAGATACATAGATCTAGTCAACAGGTCATATCATCCCAACAGCCTCATAACAGTTGTCCATCTAGTAAGTGCGCAGGGGTTGTATAGTGCACCCCTTATCTAAAAAAACATAAAATAATTCAAAAGAGTGACTGGATTAAAACAACGGCCCCAACTATAATAATGGTCCGGTTTTTCCAGGACCAATTCCACCCCCGTGGCAGTACCCGATGTACCCTCAGGGCCCACCACAATACTTCCCTATGAGTAACCCTCCTTTTTTAGGCAGAGGTTGGGGCAGAGGAAGAGGGAGAAGAAGAGGAGCTCAGAAGGTAGTGCAGTGGCAAGATCAGACCCCGCACTCAGTAGAGACCAGGAGCATGAGCAGGGGAAAGAGGGCCTAGTGGTCAACCTCTCGAATAGGAACTTAACTAACATGGAGAAGACAGTCCTTGAGAAAGGCCTTGGATTTGTCCCCACTCCTAAACCTGACCAATTTAGTGAGATGTGTGAAGTCCAGGAATTCTTCAGGAAGGTGCGTCTCAAGGCCTTTTTTCAAGATAGGATCTCGCCCGATCTCGGCGACACCGGCCTGCGCAACCCTTCAACATTTACCCCGAACAACAGTATGGTGCCACCTGAGATTTTGACTTTTGAGGGGCGGTACTCAAAGAGTTATCCGCTTCCCCCACAACCTACCCATTCCACAACCTCAGTAACGATGAGAGAAATGCGGCCATGACATTGGCCAACGATACCAGCATCACCATCAAACAGGCTGACAAGGGTGGGGCCACTGTAATTCAGTCTACTACAGACTACGATAGAGAGTGTAGACGCCAGCTTGGGAACACCAGACACTACACACCTCTATCGATAGACCCTACTCATAGACTCGCCTCAGAGATAGCGACTATGGTCTTCGAGGCTGAGAACAATGGCTGGATCACAAAGAAGGAGGCTGACTTCCTCATAACCAAAAATCCCAAGACATCGTACTTCTATACCCTCCCCAAGGTCCATAAAAATATTACACCGGTCCCAGGGAGACCTATAGTGTCTGGGATAGGGTCCCTGTTGGAACCATTGTCTAGGTTCTGCGACCACTTCCTCCAGCCCTTGGTGAGGAAGAGACCCTCCTACGTGCAGGACACGACTGATGTTCTTCGCATCATCGACAACACTGAGAGCCTCAATGGGGTCAATCTCCTAGTGACATTGGACGTGGAAGCGTTATATACGAATATTCCACAACGGGCAACCTTGGAAGCTGTGGAGGTTAGTCTATTGAAGGAAGAATGGGATTCACCTACTCCGGTCTCCTTCATTATGGGGTGTGCTACTTTAGCACTTACTGAAAACTTCTTCGAGTATGAGAAACAACTATTTCATCAGACCCAGGGGACTTCCATGGGGAGTACCTTCGCCCCTAGTGTGGCCTGCCTCTACATGGCAACGTTTGAGGAGGAGGTTATCATGAACCCGAACAACCCCTACAGAGCGAACTTGATACTATGGAAGAGGTTCATAGACGATATCCTCATCCTGTGGAGGGGAGACTTAGCAACTTGTGAGGCGTTCTGCCAATGGGTTAACGCACAAAATACGTTCCTCAAATTCTCACACACCATATCAGACACGAGTATCCCCTTTCTAGATTTAAGGATAAGACTTACCAATGATGGATTGAGTACGACACTGTATACAAAAGCTACAGACAGGAATAGTCTGCTTCTTTATAATAGCCATCATCCAATGGCCCTTAGGAACAATCTACCGTTTGGACAGTTCCTCCGCATTAGGAGGAACTGTAGCTTCTTGACTGACTACAAAACAGAGGCCCAACACCTACAACAGAACCTTAGGGAAAGAGGCTACCCGGCACGCCAGGTCAGGAACTCTTATAAGAGGGCTATGAACAATCCACGTGAATCACTACTCCATGTCACCACCAAAGAACAGGCCGAAGTATTAACGTGTGTCACTTCTTTCACGTCTCACTCCAAACTGATCAAGAGGATCATTAACAAACACTGGGGAATAGTGAACACAGGGGATCTGAACCTCCCTAGACCTAGGTTTGTTTTCAAGCGTACACAAAATCTGAAAGACATCTTAGTACACACCAGGCCGAAGACCAAGGAATCGGGGGTCCAGAGGACACTTTGGGACCTACCACCTGTGATCGGGCACCACCCTTGTGGTACGTGCTCAGTATGTGAACAAACTAGCACTGTCAAAGAGATCACGCTGACTGACACGTTCACATGGAGGCTCAAGCGGCACACTAATTGCAATACATCTAAGTGCATATACCTGATTACATGTCCTTGCGACAGAAAATATGTAGGGATGACGATGAGGCCGGTAAAGGTACGCATCACTGAGCATAAGAGCAATGTGAGGTGTATGAGAGTAACCACCAAAATGTATACACATTGCAAAGACGTTAACCACTCTGCGGAATCTCTCAAATGGGTGGTCCTCGAGGCACACCCCAGAATTACACAACATGCCCTCTTCAGAATTGAACAGAGATGGGTGCACCGCCTGTCTACCAACACGCTCGGTCTCAACGATGACATACCTTGGGCCGCGCTGGCTGGGAGATAGCTACTTATCGACTCAATACCTTTCTCAGGGGCCTTTTACCTGCCCCG
Organism: Calotriton arnoldi; assembly: GCA_963921515.1. Taxonomy (NCBI): domain Eukaryota; kingdom Metazoa; phylum Chordata; class Amphibia; order Caudata; family Salamandridae; genus Calotriton; species Calotriton arnoldi. The sequence goes on from CAWUFW010001973.1 coordinate 134,142, forward strand.
TCCCCGAAGCCTTGGTGGTGGCCATTATCAGTAGACATCTGTAGGTACACATACCTGATATACACCCTCTGGAATTCATGGGTCCCGCCTCTGACATTTACACGCATGCTGTACCAAACAAGCGCTTGGATGCATGCGCCGAATGGGTACCACACGTGAGGTTGGGACTTATTTATATTTGTGTGTGATTCTACGGCTCCTGAGTCCTGACACGGTGTACGACTGCATTTTGGCTGCCTTAACTATACCTACATATTGAGCAGCCAGGACATGGGTAGTGGCTAGCAAATGGCAATATTGCCCCCAATAAGTATAACGGTGTATGACTGCGTTTTGGCTGCTTAGACTATACCTACTTAATGAGCAGCCAGGACATGAGCAGTTTTTAGTAATTGGCAATATTTACTTCAATCCATATCACTTCCCTACCCTCTAAGATGGCCGCCTTGTTCTCAGTGCCGGCTCAGCTCAGACTACTGAGACGCTCTCTGTACCACGTGACATGACGTGACGTGACGCCGGCTCACTACGCAACGGGCCGTAGGAAGCGAGGTAGATTCAAAAGTGCTACCCCGGTGTCAGCCTTTACAGTATCCAGCTTTTCAGCTCGGCGTTGGGTAGATCACCGGCACACGTCCTCCTAGGACAGGTGAGTGAGCTGGCAGTTTTGTGCGGCTGTGCAACTGACGGCATTGGCTTTCGGACCGAGTGGGTCCTGTTTGGTTGGTGATTGGGTTTCCTTGGCTTCACCCAGCCCCCGGCCGCGGATACTTGTGTGGCCCGGGTTAGGAATGACTCCTGTGGACGCACTTACGGACGGAGGGAGAACCGAACGGGCTACCCCTCCCCCGGGCGGCAGGTAGACCCGCCGGTGTTGCCACGTCCCGGACTTGCTTCACGGGGGGTCAGCTGGTTCATACGACTTCTGTACTAGAGGGGAGGGGTGCTCGGTTGGGTCTCCTACTCCCCCACATTGGGCTACATATCCGGGCCGCGTTCCATATCACTGTTGGAATAGCTAATGAGGGCTATTTCTTCTTTTTTGTCATCCCTTTTGTCATTAATCTTACCTCTAACTTTGCAGGACACCACCACATTGGTGTCTGGAGCTGATAAGACCAAATGGAGTGAGTGTTACCCTCCAGATAGGTGAGTTGCATTGTGGACTACTGACTCCCTATCTAGGGTTTGTTCTTTTATTGCACTACTAGTCTCTCTCTTTTTAGCCATTGTTTTAATCCAGTCACTCTTTTGAATTATTTTATGTTTTTTTAGATAAGGGGTGCACTATACAACCCCTGCGCACTTACTAGATGGACAACTGTTATGAGGCTGTTGGGATGATATGACCTGTTGACTAGATCTATGTATCTAGTAACTTTATACTGCTTCATGTCACCCCCTTTAGGTTACAACTAGGACTGGCGGGACCTCGTGCTCGCATCCATGAAGAGTGGTAGGTAGGAACCCCTCCACCCACCACCACGTGTAGATAGTTTTACACTTAGGTCCTGATGAAATGCAATGGATCAGTATTGACCGCAATGCATGAAACATGTTGACCACATTGTAAGAGTTGAGCTCCGCTCCGCTGGACCATTGAGCCAGAGAGCAGCCACTCCACTTCTCTTTTAATAAGGTGGATAGCCACCCTAATAAAAAGTTCATTCGGATTATCCAACCTTTTTTAACGTCACCCACTCACATCACATCTACAATGTTCTCTAGGGCCCTCACACCCACAGCACCATACGGCAAGGAACTAAAGATCTCTGCCAAAGAGCCCCTTTATGGGTGCCCGTCGGGTATTGCAGCGCCGACCCGACGAGGAGCAAGTCCATATGATGAAGCATGACACCTAGCTTGCTGGGTGTGTGAGGACTCTAGTTCCGAAAAGGAGGATTTCCCTCCTCCTACCCCTGTAACACGTTGTCCACACCGTTTTTTTGGGGAACAGCATACTCTTCGTGTAACGTATTGACTGGGCACGTGTGCTGGACCCCGTTAACAAGCCCTATCAGTCCCCCTTCCTTGTTAAAGATTATTTAAAAAGCAGTCACAGACATGGTGGTCTGCTGACCCCAGCAGGCCACCATCCCTGTGAGTGCTAGCCATTCCCAATGGGGTCGCAAATTGCGCTTGCCTCATAAATATTGATGAAGCATGCAATTTGCGACCCCATTGGGAATCGCAAACAGTGCCTGAGACACTGTTGTACATTGCATTTTGCGAGTTGCAAATTGCGAGTCTCAATTTGACGCAATTTGATACTCGCAAAAATGCAAGCATCGTACATCTGGCCCTAAGCCTTTTATATTCAGGTTAAGCATACTGCACCTTACTCGTTGCCCAGGTCCACCAATCCGCTAAGGTCTCCAGATGTTTGGACCTCTTGTATAGGCACCTCTTATTAACAACAGACTTTGTCATTTTATCTGCTGCACCCGCACTTTTAGGTTCAATGTGTACAATTGTCTGCTTATGTGAACCAGGAATGCTTTAGAAGGAGGAGTTCATCAAGAAAACTGGTCACACTCTACTGGCTTCTCTTAATCTTTTGCACACCTCCCCCGGTGTGAGACGAATGGTATTAACAGGCTCGCAGCAGTCTTACCTCAGTTTTACATTAATTTACAAGGTATGCATTGTGTCTCTTTCCGGGGCTCTATCTTTTAAAAACCAACGACAATGGGACCACATTTCTGTTTTAAAGCAAAAAATTTATGTAACTTATGAATATATGTTTTATGTATTTATTGTGTAGTGTATTGCAACGGTCTTAACAATCAAGCAATAAAGATTTTCACTATTCATTTGGATGATGTAAAAACTCACAGTGATGCATGTTTACCTTTTAATAAAGATGTTATGAAAAATGTATTTATGTTTTAAAGGCATTACTTATAAATAAGTGTGACATATCTGCTATCATTTAGCTACTTTTATTAAGTGCTGTCTGACATTATTGTTATAAAGCGCACAGTGACAAACAATATGCTTTGGCAGCAGTGAACTATTTGTATAAACGTTGCATAAATGCTGGATTGTCAGAAACTACACTCTGGTGGAGTGTCTTATTGTGTTACACATATTCAATTTCTGGTGGACTTTTGTTACATTAAATGTAACACTAATAGTAGACCTACACTATTATGTTAAAACTTTGGGGCATATTAGCAAGACCCACGTTAAAATTATCGCCGTTTTAGCGTCAGGAAACTGCCGCTAAAACGGCGATATAGGCTTGCTAATATGCGTTATGGAATTCCAATAGAAGCCCATGTTAGATGTGCAGGACATCTAACCTGGGCTTCTATTGGAATTCCATAACGCATATTAGCAAGTCCATTATCGCCGTTTTAGCGGCAGTTTCCTGCCGCTAAAACGGCGATAATTTTAACGTGGGTCTTGCTAATATGCCCCTATGATTTTAAATCAGACTCTGCATACCTTTGTACATACAGTATATATGCAGATAAAACACATTCACTCATTATGAGCTAATAAAAATGCAGAACTGAGGGGCATATTAGCAAGAAGAGGCGATAATCATCGCTAACCCTGCTTAGCGTGATTTTTTTATCGCTGGCTATCGCTGGAATATATCGCCACGCTAACGCTGTATTAGCAACGATTAGCGCTATGGCGATGAATATTCCAGCGATAGCAGGGGAAATGGGCCAACATCGCTGAAAAACCAGCGATGTTGCATGGAGAAGGGAGAACACCTTGCTGATACGACCCTGTGGTCGTATCAGCATAATCCACCCCCATGTTAGGTATGGCTAACACCTGCTAATTGCAGGTGTTAAATAAATGGCGATGACCCCGGTTAGCGCGACTTTTCACGTCGCTAACTGGGGCCATGGCCACCTTGCTAATAGGCGATAGGCCTGTTAGCGAGTGTTTCCCAGGTTTGTTCGTCGGAACGCCCACTTTGCATGTCATTAGCGATAAATATCGCTGACATGCAAAGCGGTAAAAAACGGGCGCTAATGCCCGCAAACTGTCGCTAACTGATGTTAGAGACAGTTTGCTGATAGGGCGATTTAAATATCGCCGCTTTAGCGGCAAAAAGTGCCGCTAAAGCGGCGATAGTGCCCTTGCTAATATGCCCCTATGTTTGAGAGACAAAAGAGCAATAAGTAGATTGAGTGTCAGCTGGGTTTTCAAAACAGAATAGGTACGGTGGAACAATGTTTGAACTTACACCTTATTATAGGCAAATACACCATGGCGAAACAACCTAACTTGTATCTCTCTTTTATGGACCTGTCGCTGGCCTTCGACTGTGTAAACAGAGCTAAGTTATGGAAAATTTTAATTGAAATGGGGATGGACCCCACACTGATGCGCACTTTAATATCTCTACACGGTGAACAAAAGCACCTGTTGGGTTTGGGACCGGTGGGGAGTTATCTGATGTTTTTAATGTTGAATGGGGTGAGCGTCAAGAGTGTGTGCTTGCCCCTTTGTTATTTATTTTATATATAAATAACCTCAGTCTGGACCTTATAAACAGTCCCACCGATGTCCCTATGGTAAACGGCGCACCCATTCATGTACTTTTATATGCGGGCGACGCCGTATTATTGACCTGTACCCTGAAAGCCTTCATTATTTTAGCCAATTCTTTTGTGGATTTTATGGAGATATTAGATCTAAGGACCAAAATCTCAAAATCGTTTACTATGTCCTGTGGCACGAAGCGCATACGATGATCACCCATCACTGTGGGTTCATATACTTTACTGCACACCAGCACTTCTACATATTTAGGGATTTGATCTAGTGCTTCTAGCTCATGGGTGTCCCAAATTGGCCAAAATAGAATGAAATTGTCGAAGGCTGTAGGCTCCCTCCTTAGCTTACCATCACCACCAGGAGGCAGGGCCCTTGCCTCATTGTTACAAATATATTTAGCCCATTGTGTACCTATTGCTACCTACGGGGCAGGAATATGGAACATTAGTGACCCGCAGCCACTGCAATTGGAAGAAAATCACTTTTGCAGGCAAATATTAATGGTACCTGCATCGACCTCACATTATATTTGCCATAAGGAGTTAGCACTTAATTATTTATGTGACCAAATACGTATTCACCTTGGGCTGCTGTGGCTCTCTGTTATGAGCAATGTGGAAGCCTCACTCACTAGAAAGATACGTTTTGACTGCCTGGCCATTGACAAAGAGTTCTCTGTTCCCTGGCTGTCCTAGGTAAAAAAATCTTTGGAAGGGATTGAGAAAAGGTTCGCTGTCTCTGAGTCAGCTATAGGTGCGCTACCCAGCAGAAAGCAAGCCCTGCTGTTAGAAAAATTGCAGGGTGTTAGGTTACATGAGGAATCACAGAAATCCAGCATTGGGGATCACTACTTGCTAATTCTGGCGCTCTGTCAACCGATTACCTGGTGAATACAACTGGGAACTGGGTGGCCTCCCTTCTATTGCGATTTAGAGCAGGGACCCTGAAATATTCCCTCTGTTTCCCACGAGGTTCCCAGCACAATTTGAGCTCACAAGTTAGCATATGCAAAAATGTATCAAAGCAAACCTTGATTCATTTTACTTTTTTCTGTGGGTACTACCCATTATTTACAAGAATGTATTTAGTACCTTTTTTAAGGTTCAGAAAATATCGTAAATGCCAACAACCTCTTAGGTGTCTGCAAGATTTAACAGACCATGAAACCTGTTGTTGCATAAGTTTGTTTCTTAAGGCAGCTGTACGTTCAAGAAGCACCATGCACTTTGACTAAGTTCTTATACTCTTTTAGTCTATTTACTTATGTATGCCATGCTTTGCTCAAGCCCTATATGATACATGTTGGTTGCCGTTTGATATTTATTTCATTCTCCCTTGTATGTATTTTAATTTCTTCTATGGCCGGTTTCCCTGCCGAATAAAGATGCTTTTGATTTGATTTGATTTGAGCAATAAGTAAATGTTTACAGTACAATACCTAGTAAATCTCATAACAGAAAAGTACAAGGTACTGTTCCTAATGGGTAATTTTAACAGGAAGAAAGGCAAGATAAGATAAAATATCACATATGAATCAAAAATGTAGGTATGTGATACCTGATTTTCCCCAAAAATATTTTTGACTTGAATAATCATGATATTTAAGCCACATATATATTTTGAAAATAATTTAAAAGTTACACTACAGCTCTGCAGTTAATACATAGAGTTCAGTAAGAACGTATCACCCTTTCAGATAATTTTTGTTGATTCATCCTAAAAATCAATTTTTGTTTTGTAGGGACTAATCCAAGGCAACAGGGTTATGAGTCAACGCTACTGTTACCATCGCATGCATAAGGAACATCACATGCCTTCACTAGGAGCAGTACCACTCCTGCCACTTCAGACATCCAAAATGATTCATCTGGACCATCAGGTTTATTTGCCTGGCCCCCAACTACTTGTGTAGGTTCTATCAACAACACTTCATCCAGTAATGTTCTGTCTTCCACTCCAACCTCCACTATTGTGCCAGTGACATAGGCCTGGATCATTACCTCCCCATCCATACTGTATTCAACCCTATCTTGCCTCACTTCATAATAAGGTAAACCACAACATTGTTGTCAGTAAGAAAAGAGAGACATTCGGCCACAACTCAAAGGTCACATGAACGTTTTTGAAGCTGGTGCGATAGAACCTTCTGTTGAGAAGGATGTGCACAGTGCATGTCAACATCTCAATCAAATAAAGAACAACCTAATTTGTGTGGCAACATGGCAGGAGGAGCAGTTTGCAAAATATTAGATTTCTATTGTATATTTTTGCACAATAGTATATTGAATACTTTTTCAATGAGAAATCATTTCTAAATATAATTACAATAATTAAGCCAAAAAATGTCTCAGATTACTGTATTATACTAAACATAACATTTATAATTGACAATGGTTCTTGTGGTACTACCACGAGACTCGGAACAGGATGTATAAAGTATGTCTGATTTCCCGTGAGGGCTTGTCATTGCTGCGGTTATCCCGTGATGGTACTGCGATACCACAGAAAGAGAGAAAAAAATATATTACATTACAATAGTATTGTAAATAGGTTAAAAAAAATCTCGAATTAACATTGAATTTGACTTTCAACATAATGGTAGACATCACATAAAAAACCTCTGAAAATCACAGAAAAAAACAAAGGTTAAGGGGACTTTATAGTGATGTTATAGTTAGATGTAATAGGGTATGCTGAGGGACTAGCCTTTTTGCTAGATTATTCAGTTTAAGGTGTTAATTTGAGAATCAGTATAATGGATGATGTCCTCAATGATGTAATTGAACATGTAATCAGTGATGTAATGTGTGAGTTAAGAATCAGTGCATGGCAGGGGAACAGCTGCTAGAAAACAAATGTTAAATCTTAGTTCTAGTTATAGTTAGTAAAACCTATGTTCAAACTTATAATAAAAACCAAAACGTTCAACTACACAAATATTTGAAATTTCTCTGTTATAGTTCTATTATGTGACTGCAATTTATAACACACACTACCATTATTATAAGTTCTACAAAACAACACCCACTGTATTTTCTCACAAACCACACAACTATAACTTGCTTTTCTACTAGACCCTAATTACTAATTACAACATCTCCTGTTACATCAGTCATAGTAACGGAAAACATATCATATCTTGTAATACTTATAATTTAATACATACCATTATAACCAATATCACACTTTATGTAACACTGATGTGTTATAGTTATAGTTGTGTGGTTTGTGAGCATGGGCATATGCACAAAGGAGAAGGGAGCAAGAGTTTGAGGAGATGGCTGCAGGAAGTTCATCAGTGGCAAAGCAGGTGGACTCTGCAGGACCGTCCACCTTTTCAGTCTCTGGTGCAGCAGCACCACCAGCCAGTACATCGGCTGCGGTATCTGTACCTCTTGCTGGGACTGTCATACCTGTGGACATGTTGAGGCAAAACAGTGACATAGTGGAAGTGTATGCTAGTGCTACTTACTGCCTCCTGTGCCACAGAGCCATAGCGGCTGGTGAGAGAGATTCCAGCATTGTTAGGGCAGCTTGTTATTCCTCCCCAATACCCTGCTCAACATCCTTATTTTTTTCTTTCCCATCCTTCAATTCCAATATTGATCCTTTCCATGTTTTTGTTGGTACTGTTGACTGGTTAGGAAAAATAATAAAAAATCCATAAGAAAATGTAACAATTCAGAAAAGAATTAAAAAAAAGGGTTCTTTCAGAACTACCCAAATGTTAGGAGCATCTTTTATCCACAGAAGCACATGAAAGTGTGTCACTTCTCTTGTTTGATACTCTTTTCCCCAAAAGAAATCAAGTACCTCTCCACAGAAATGTTTCTTCTTGTTGGTCAAGTATTGAAGCATGGTTTGAAATTTGTGGTTGAAATATCTACAAACATTAGTGGTGTAGCTCACTGATAGGTAACTGTTCCATTTTGTTGGACAGAAGTTCATAAGGAAGATGGTTTGACTTGTTGGGCACAATTTTATTTTTCGAGCCAGGGATTCTTGCAAAAAAACTTATGTAGCTTAAGATGCATTCCATTTGTTATGTGATTGTTTACTGGTTTCCATTATCATGTGAACATAAATTGGGCTTTCAGTTGTTCATGTAGTAAATCTCAAACTTTACATATGCCGTCTAGTCCATTTTTTGGGCTTCCTAGATACTTTTAGTAGTATTGCACTACATATGAAGCCCAAAGTGAACAGATATCACTAACGTCCACTTGCAATAGCAAAAGGGATCATCTAGACACTATAATGTATATTCATAGCAAACGTAATCAAAATCCAGTCAGCCATTTCTGCGCTACTCCAAATTTAAAAGTCTATGGAAAATATATTGGGGGGAAAAATCGGTTTCGCAAGCAAAAAATGGTTTCACAGCGTCAGTCACTCCAATCCAAAGACGATTATCTTCCAACAAGTTGTTCTAAGCACTCCTAATTTCAACTAAACCCTCCAGACAATGTTCTGTGCCTGTCACCAACAAACCTCATGTTAAGTTTCGAAAAGATATAGTGTGCCTTTCACCAACAAACATTAAATTACTTCTTATGGAATGCATTCATGTACACACTAGCAGACATATCCTGTTTCCCACCTCTCCTGACCTCCTTACACACAGCTGATGCTCCGAGTTCCTTCACCGCAGGTCCAGCAAATACCACCCACTGCCGCAGCAATGCTTGCGTTGTTCCTCTTCCAATTGTACTCACATCGTGGAATAATATGTGTTCCTTCAGGCGGTTTTTAATCGCACAGATTTCATCTTTTTTCTCCTTATGCATGGTCTTACATCCACACCGCCCAGTACCTCTGTCAAGCTTCGCTTATTTTTAAAAACTCCAGTTTTCTTAATTGATTTTAAATCCTTTTCTCCTTCTTTCTGTTTCCTTTTTATTTTTTTCCCCAGAGATCAACAGGCATTAGTCTCAGGCATACACTTTTATGTACTGTTGATGTTGGTTCGTGAATAAGGGCAGGCTCGAGGTCTTCCCCGTTGAAACCGAGCTGGTGTGGCCGACGCCTGGTGGTGGCTGGCGCGGGTCCGGGGGCCTCCTACCCCTGCGGGTCATCGGAAATTGTCTCCGAGGCTCCACGGGCCGTCCGAGGTCCAGTGACGGGCTGCATCGGCCGGAGTGGACGGAGATCCCTAGATGGGGAGAGCGACGAGAGGCGGACAGCCATTTTGCCCAGGAGTACCCCCCTCCGAGTCCTCTGGTTTCACAGCGGCATGAAGATCCCTGCCGCGGCCTGCCGCACCTTCGCTCTGATAAAGGGGAAAACAGATTCTACGCACCAGGATTTTCTTTACTCCGACCATGAGAGGCGGCAAGACCGAGAAACGGGCGATCCCGGCTGCCTGATTCAAAGATGGCGGCTCCTTGGGACGAAGATGTGGTTTCGGGAGCCGGCTCTCCTCTTTTCTGTCCGGTGAGAGACTACAACCCTGCACCTCTCGAGCACTACAATATTTACTGCCTTGCTCTTCTGAAGGAAGGATCGCACCTGAGGAACGGGCGATCCCTGCTGCCTGACTCCAAGATGGCGGCTCCTCGGGACAGAGACCGGCAGTGCCCTCCGTCGATCCACAGCTTCATGCCCAATATCCAGCACCAGTCACTAGAGAATGCTACATTGACACCCCTCCAGCCGTCTCTTTGTGACCAAGGTTTCCTCACAACTGTACTCTTTAACCAACTTTAGAACTGTTGGCAACTTGAACTAACCACTGTGCCATGGAGACAAATTGACTAGACGTACCTGACTCTAAGATGGCTGCCAAATCCACACTCCTCCTCCTACCTTGCCTTCCCTGCCAGCGCCTACCACCCGTCTTTGCTTTCTTGCCTTTTGAGCCCCTCCTGATCCTCACTCTACTCTGGCGGTGCCCTAAACGCATGCATGGCCGTTTCCCGGTGGAGCTGCTCTGACAGCTATAGGGGAGATTGGCCCTGGCACACCGCTATGGCCGTCACCTACCCAGCCAGATCTCGGACATTTGTCTCGTTTTCTCCCCCGCTGCTGTCTCTTTCGTGTGTATTACCAGCTTTCCCTGGTCTTTCCTTTCCTGATTTTCGTATTGGCTCATTTACTCCTGTATTGTTTATTTATCCTCTATGTAACCATTGTAAAACTTTTGCAACTTGTAACTCGCTGTGTCCTTATGTAAGTGCTCAGATACCTCCGGGTCTAGCCAGCGCTATATAAAACTCAAGTAAATAAAAAAAAATCCCGGTATCTTGTTGTAAGGGATCGAAACGTCGTCGACTTTGTACACCTTGACACAATCATTATTTTTCTGTCGTAATGTGCTACGGTGTTGTTTTCCGCTTTTGCTTAGAACATTGTGTATTCTAAACCCAAGCGTTTGTAAATGCCTGAGCCTTTCCATTTTATTTCTTGGTTTTTATGTTGAACGTGTTCCCACTTGAGTATTGATTGCTTGTTTTACTTAGAATATATTAAAGGTTCCTTGTCCGGATGGGCAGACTCATATAGATCTCATTGTATTTCTATATCAATCCCTATTTCCATTTGTGTTATGAGGGACCAATGTCTATATAAAATACTTGTACCCAATGGTGCCTGGCCGACTTTAAATTGGGTTCCCTTGTTTTGCACATAACACTTTTAGAACGTTGGCATTTTCTTATTTTAAACATTCTGTGCCCCTGTCTGTCTCTGAATACACGTCTGGGGGGTGACAGCTGGGGTTTGTGCATTCCCTCTAGACAGCCACACACAAAGAGAGCTTAGGTGTGCTTGATGGGCCAGTCACATCCTTATGGGCCATCACCAGGCTGATGGGCCATCCTGGGCAGGATGGGAAGGTGGAGCTGACACTTTAATAAGGCTGTGCCTGTCCCCACACAAAGAGCTGCATGCCCTCCTGTAGTGAGTCTGGAGGCAGGGCAGGGATCTTGTGCACTTCAAAGGCCTTTCTGGGAAGTCTCCACAACGTCAAAGGCACAACTGAGTATAAGTACTGGACCCCTGACATCACCAACTCAGTGCACTTCTGGACCTGAGGGCATTCTGCCAGGAAGAGGGATTGCTGTGTTGCCGAAAGGACTGTCACTCTGCTGGACTTTGCTGGACTCCTGCTTTGCTGTGCCTGCCCTGCTGCCTGCTACCCTCCTTGCCTGGGAGGAGAAGGACTGGACCTGCATCTCTGCAGCCTCTGGACTCTGCCAATGATGAGTCCTGCCCTGCCAAGTGCTGCCAATCCAGCCCTGGGCCCTTGGAGTTGGGTTTTGTGGCAACCCTCCTTGCCTGGGAAGAGAAGGACTGGACCTGCATCTCTACATCCCCAGAACCAAAGTGACTCCAACGGCTTGCTGGCTTGCCTCCTGTTCTGAAGTCTCAGGGACATCGAAGACTCCCAACTACCCTTCTGCAGCCTCTGTACTCTGCCAACTGTGAGTCCTGCCCTGCCAAGCAATGCCAATCCAGTCCTGTGCCTTTGCAGGTGGGTTTTCTGGCTGTTTTCCTTCAAAACGCATCGATGTTGTTGCGCCAGTCGGAACAGACACATCTCCCCTCAATGCCGGCGCATCGTTGCTGAGGGCAAAGTCATTGCATTGCTGGATGTGCGGCTTCATCAAGAGGGGTTTGCCCAGGACACATTTCTGACTGCGCTGATCAGACCCAACGCATCGCCTACATCCAGCCGGCTTGACGACGATGCATCCCCTTCCTCTGCTTCTCGCATTAGGTCTTTGACGACGACGCATCCGTCAATCAAAGGTACTTTTTCAGCGGGACAAGGTTGGTCCCTGTATCTGTCTCGTGCTCCATCGCGGTCGGCGTGAAATTTTGGATTTACCCCGGTCAAGCGTGACCAGATGTTTCTAAGACCTATATTTCAAGATATTCTGTAAGAATGTATAACTTCGGTTTCATTTATTGGATTTTTTGTTGTTTGGTCTTGTTTTGTTCATTAAATGTAGCTCTATTTTTCTAACCTGGTGTGGAATATTTTTGCGTGATGTTTTCACTGTTTTACTGTTTTAATTGTTGCACAAATACTTTACACATTGCCTCTTAAGTTAAGCCTGAGTGTTCTGTGCAAGCTACCAGATGGTGAGCACAGGTTAATTTAGGGTGTGTATCTGACTTACCCTGACTAGGATTGTGGTCCCTACTTGGACAGGGTGCATACCTCTGACAACTAGAGACCCAATTTCTAACATTGGTTATCAGCGGTGAGGATAGGATTTGCGTTTGTGCAGTGCCTTACAGTAATCTGGTATACACTAACATCAACATATGAGACCACTTCGAATCAATTGTCTCTGATCTTCATTGTTATTGTTTTCCCTGTCCTCTCTGATTGGCATTTAAACATTTTCTATACTCCCTGATTTGCATTTTTGCTTTTTGCTAAAATAATGTCTCTGACTGGAGGTCCTACATCTGCACTTGCACTTGCAGGAAAAAATGGATTGTGAGCTGGCCAGCCTGGAGAGTTGCAATCTGTCCCAGCTCAAGGATTTCTGCAAGGGATTTTGACTTTCTACAAAAGGCTTCACTAGGGAGGTGGAGCTGCAAAAGGTGCTGAGGGCCTGGTTAGAAGCCTGAGATGCAGGACCTGTGACCCCAGAGGAGAAGGATGAGATAATGGAGGATGATGTGGAGCTGGACCAGGATTCACTGGAGAATCTTTAACTGCCTGAGAGGCAGGAACCCAATGAAGTGGAGGTTCCCGCTAGGGCAGGGAGCAGTGTATCCTCTAGAGGCCTGTCCCCAGAGGAGCTGGAGGTCAGAAGGGAGGAAAGAAAGTTAAAGTTGGAGATATCAAACCTCAAATTAGAGAAGAACAAGGTGTTAGAGAAGAAAAGGCTGGCCCTGGAAGCAGAAAAAGGTCCCTTGAGGAAATTAAACTGGCCGTAAAGGAAAGGAAATTCATGTTGGCTCATGAACTGAGTCTAAAGGAGCAGGACTTAAAGGCTAAGCAAGTAGAGTCCAGTGGTGGCAGCAATTCTTCAGTGCCCTCTGACAGGAGGGTCCACATACCCAAGGGTTTGATGTTTGACTTTGTGGAAGCAGACGACCTAGACAGATGGTTTGAGGCCTATGAGATTGCTTTACAGATGCACAAGATCCCTGAGGAGGATTAGGGAGCTAGTTTGTGGAGACACTTACCTAGTGAGGGGAGGGACACCCTACTAGTCCTAGAGGGGGTGACAGGATGGGTATCTTCCCATGAAGGAGGCCCTAATCAGGAAGTTTGGTCTGACCCTAGAGTAGTACAGACAGAAGTTCAGGGACAGTCAGAAGCTATCCCACCAGACCTGGGTGGATAGTGTGGATTCCTTTTGCAAGGCACTGGATGGTTGGGTGAAGGGCAGTGAGATAAAGGATTACCAGCGGCTGTATAATTTGATTAATCAAGAGCACATGTTCAGTCTTTGTTTTCCAGATTTGCCCCAACACCTCGTTGATAGTAAGCTCACTGACTGCAGGAAGCTTGCTAAGGAGGTGGAACTCTGGGTCAGCACTAAGGCTGGGCATAGTTTGCAGAGTTGCACTATGCAGAATTCCGCAGAATTGCTTAAAAACTCAGTGGAATTCAGCGGAGTTCTGCTGCACCATACTGTAAGAACAGTGATCGTCCCTGCTCCCTGCACTCACTTCTCAGCGCCGTCTCCTATACCCAGTGATGTTTGCTGAAAGGATGCCTCGCTTCCGCAACCATTATGTCCTTTTTTTAAACAGCAAAGAGTTATTTTCAGCCCAGGGCATGAGATAAAGCAACAACAGGTGGAGTGAGATGTGGCTGCCTGATCTGTGATCTCCCGGCGGGGACCCCAATCCTGACATTATCCTGATGCCATCACTGACCCTTGGGGGCTACTAACCTCTGATATCATAAAAACCTGGTGGGTGCAGTCTGTTGCTGCCGGAGGCGACCGCCGGCATTGGCCATGTTGGGCGGCTTTAAGATGGTGGCTGCCCATCCACTAACTGCAGCAACAGCAGCATGTTCCTCTGATTGCAACTGGAGCTGCCACAAGGCACCATAAATGCGGCTGGTCCCGAGGCATCCTATAGAGGCCTCATGGGACCCCTCACAAGACTGCGGACCAAAGAATGACAAATTTGGGCTGCCATACATCGATGACCACTTTCGGCCTCCCCTCACTGCTGATTTCAACCTCCTGGGCGTGTTGAAGTGCAACCGTTGGTCTCAGTGCGGCGGTGAGGGAGCCATGCGACTGCTGCCGTCACTACAGCACATCGGGGCCATTGGACACCACTGCTCGCTACCCGGCCCGGACCTGATCGTGCCTCTCGCTTTAGTGTAACGGTGAGAGAGCCACTCGGCCGCTGCTGTACTTGCAGCCCCCAGATACAGGTCAGTGCGGGGACTATTGGTGAGGGGTGCCCATTAATTGGCTGCAGGGCACCCGACCTCTACACCTTTGCGTTGTCTACCAGTGCTGCCTCAGCGGCCCACCTCAGGCCCTCTCTGGCTTTCCCGGGGTCCTTACTGCCGGCTGAGCAGGTGTTATTAATATTATCTTGGCCCACATTACTTGGTGATGAGTCCCCTTTCTCCCCCGCCCACATGTAGTGTGTGCTGAACTACTGGAGATGACATTGTGGATCATGTTTTCATTCGTAGGGGTGGGCAGCGGGGGAAAACTCCGCCACGCGGCGGAATCTGAGTTTTTTGCGAACTCCACTCTTCCACAGAGCGCGGAGTTGGTGAAAACTCTGCAAACTCTGCTGGCGAAGCGGAGTTCACTGCCCACACTTAGTCAGCACCCGGGTTCAAAAGAAGGTACCTGGGAGTGACCCTAAGAAGGGTAGTTCATGCTCCCCTCAGCAGAGTGAGGGGAGATCAAGGGTGACGCAGACAGGTCTCATGGTAAGGGAGAGGAAATGGATCCCATACCCCTTCTGAGAAACAGGGTGGAGGTTCTAGTGGCCCAGGGCGCCCCATTCCCAAACCTGCTGCTTTGATTGTTCCTAGCTAGGACTAAAGCAGGGGGACCCTGCCCTTCCTAAGAAACCACCCACTGGTGGGACCTCTACAGGGGTGGCCAATGTGACCTTAGGGTTAACTAGTCTCCAGGGGTAGGTCATAGACCTTTCCATGATCTCCCTTAGTTTGAATGTGGACTCAGAGGGTGAGTTGGTGATCCCTGAGGGTGGGAGTCCTCACTTCCACCAGGTGACAGTGAATGGGGTCCCAGTCACTGTTCTGAAGGACACCAGGGCTAGCCGGACCATGGTAGTGGGAAGGCTTGTTTCCCTAGAGCAGTGCATCGGCCAAGTGTTTAGGGTAACTCGAGCCCATGGGCAAGACTTCTTCAGCCCTATGGCCCTGGTATCCCTAGAGTGGAGTGGTGAAGTGACACAGAGGAGAGTCATAGTTAGTCCCCGGATGCCAATAGACTGTATTCAGGGGAGTGAGTTGCCCCAGGTGTCAGGAGCACTTACTGCACATACAGGACTCAACATGCACGGCATGCCAGAGCAAGGTTCTGGGTTTCACAAAATAGTTGAACTTTACATATGAGGAGCCAAGAGCCTCACCTCTCTTCAGCACTCACTATAAATTCAAAAACACAGTACGCTGCAACCCCGCCATATGTGATGCACCCAGGGCATGGATGGTAGTCCAGTGCCCACTATGAGGGCACATTTAGTGCCGCTCTACAGGTCACAGACAGGTTCTGGACCTCACGTTACTAGGGACATGCCTAGCACTGCATGTACATGCTAGATTAGCATGACAACAGGGACAAAACAATGGGGATACCAGTTTCACAAGCAGTCAATCACTCAGGGCAGGATACATGCCTTTCACCATGCAGCAGACATTCCCGTCCAAACAGTTATGTTATATTAATGCTGTATGTAGAGTTCAGCATGCACATAAGCGTCTTTGAACTGTAAAATAGCACAACCACTAGAATAACAGAAGAAAATCCAAAAACAAAAATACAACCTAAGAGTTACTAGCTGATAAGCCAGTTTTTTTTTTAATGTATGAAACCTCAACAAGAAGGACCCCATGCACAAGGAAAAAAGACATGCACTTTATAACTTGGCGGCAGTCACAGAGAATGCCCTATCACCAAAATTAAAAGTTCTGGTTTTGGGAGATTCTAAAAGCCAAAGATGGACAGAGCACAGATGATGTTGTGTACTGTGCAATCTTTATTTAGCTTTCACAAATTCTGGGGTAAAGTTGTTGACTGTCCTATGGATCATTTCCAGGAAGGAAGAGTACTCTCGTTCAGTTGAGAAACAATGAAGTTCATGAACAATGCAACTGACATTCTTACATTGTTAAACTCTATTGAGAAACTAAGATGCAGCATTTTGCACCAATTATAACCTGTTCAACAGCTTTACATGGGAACCACTATAGGGAGAGTTCTCAAAATTCAATTTTGACAGTATAAGTTGGGTCGGAAAGCTCTGATTTAAGAAGAGAGGAGGGGAGCTAAGAACCACATGCCCCAGGCTCCCTCATGGCAAGTAAGCTGCAGACAGGATTTTCGTGCCCGGAGGCGCCAGCTTTAAAAACTGCTTTGGGCTCCCGTAGCGTGAGTTAGAAAGCGTTGACAGTGAAGAAGAGAGGTGGGGGGCTTGGAACCGCATGCCCAGGCTCCCTCGAGGCAAGGAAGCCGCCAACAGGATTTTCGCACCCAGAGGCACCAGCTTTAAAAACTGCCTTGGGCACCTGCAGTGTGGGTTGGAAAGCTCTGACAGTGAAGAAGAGAGGAGGGGGCTTGGAACCACACGCCCCAGGCTCCCGTACAGCAAGGAAGCCACCAACAGGATTTTCGCGCCCAGAGGCCCAGCTTTAAAAATTGGATTGGGCTCCTGCAGCGTGGGACCCATCCTGGCATGTGCCCGGACGAAGACTGGGCCAAGACGGGTCCGTCATAGCCCGACTGAAGCTAGCCCCATTCTCTTGGTCCTTGGTTTTAAGATTACCTGCCACCTCATAGAGGTCCCACCTGCTGCACTCTGAAGGTACTTGTCTCTCAATTCCTCAATTCCTCTGTTACTTGCCTTTGTCAATCATCACGTATCTATTTGCTCCTACTTGCGGTCACATGGGGAAAAGAAAGGCGATCCCAACAAATAGTGTAGAGCCGCAGCATTACCCTCACACAACAATTGATAGCTTCCTAGTGAGGGCTGTGTAGCTTGTGGAAAACAAGATAAAACTGGCAGAGTGGTGTCTTTCACTTACGACAGATGATCTTCGTACATCGCAACAGTCCCCACTTACCCCATTAATGCTTCCTACAACAGCGAATGCTGAATTAATCGACGCCCCAAACTTTCATACTGACTCACTTAATACATCTATTGGGGGTAGCTTTGGGGACTCTGGCCACCCTGGCTCTGAGTCAGCAGTGGGTCGTGCCTTGGCTAATAACTCGGTAATCCTGATGTGTTCTCCTAACCAAGAACCGTCGAATATGCATAGAAAAAGAGCACCTAACTAAGCACCAAAACACAAACAAAAACCAACAATCCCCAAACAGGCGCCATAAATTGATGGTCAGCCCAACATGCCAACCTCACAATTCACATATGCAAATATTTGGGAGTCTCGAAGTAAACAAGTCAGTGACCTTTTTGATGCCAGATTGTGCCCTTTCTACAATCACCTGACTGCCGTCAAGGTTGGTTTAACCCAACTCTTAAAAGCTATAGAGGAATAGGCTATAAATCCAGGGATGGTTCCACCCTACACAACAACTGACCAGCACCCCACACAAACCCCAGCAACACTGGATTTACAGTCTGTCCTGCAGCTTCCTATTGACATGTGACATTGGGCGAAAATGGTAGGACAGCTACTCAGAATTCGACTATCAATGTGGGAATATCCTACCATCCCATACATCATGATGATGGGTTTCCATCTGTTAAATCTGCTGTACCAAATCCAGGTACACGGGTCGAAAGCAACACCCCAGCTCCCGTTTCCCTGCTTGTGATTTATCTTCCCTCATTTTCCTGCCCCTATGTCATTATATTGGCAAATGTACATAATCTACCTGTAGGCTCCACGGAATCAACAGGGGCATTAAGGAATAAAGTCCTCTCCTGGTTAAACAACTCATTAACCTGTCAATGGGACCTCATCATGAGATATTATTTGTGCATCAAGTGAGGGGTATTGGACCTCTAGAAAGGAACTATCCTGGTGACACTGTAATTATTAATGTCCGCAAACCCAAGGTTGCTGTTTTTTTTTTATCCTTTGCACGGGATGGCATGGTGAAACCAAGTCCGATAAGAATACTCCCATTGGGCTTTTTACTGCAGACATTTAGCACCAGCTGTTCCACAGAAAGACTGGGACAATAGCTCAAATCATTTTCACAACAAACCCCATCCAACATTTTAAGCTTACCCATCAGAAACAGGTTTATACCCCTGGAAGGTATGAAGGAAAATTATTGACTTCAAGTAGAGGGACTTGATGGTGCAGCTACAGTATCAGACTCTGGGGCTAACATTCATCCAACAAGCATTATTGCTGACAGACATGGCATGCAGTTTCTATCGTGGAATATTGCAAGGATCCAAAATAAATTTCAAGATGAGGATTGGTTATCTCTTATCAAAAAATTCGACATACTATGTTGCCAAGAGACCTGGGCCTTTGATCCAATAGCCATTAATAGCTTCAAATCTTATTGCTTTGGGGCAACCCTATCTATTGAGGGAAGAGGGAAGGAGGGTCTAGCTATTTTCATATCATGTACTATTAGTAACTTGAAGTTTAAGGTCTTAGTATCAGAGTCATGTTATCAAATTCTGAATCTTTATTCCCCAAAACAGTTTAATATCCTTTTAATACATTTTTATTTTAACTTCTTTTCTGCACACCCAACAGGTATTATTGAGGAGCTGGGAAAGTCAGTCTCAGACTTTATGCCTAGGCAGAAAAAACACACATCAAATATATGGGCGGGTGATTTTAATATTTCTAAATGTTTGCATAGAGGGGACTGTATATGTGTTTTTACTAATGATCAAGGGAATGATACTGGCCACTTTGTACACTCAAATTATGGTGAAGCCCTAAACCAGTTGGTTTTCTTGTATAATTTAACCTTTTTGTCTGATATCCAGGCCAACGGCAAGCTTATCCACCTACCTTGGTAGGAAGGGGAAAGGGTAGTACAATAAATGTTGTCTTAGTATCAAGGGATCTGGTATGTGATCTAGTACACTATGAGGTTTTTTCACTCCCCCATAGTGATTACAATCCAGTCATTTTAAGTTTCCGAACCTCTTTCCAGCACGCATGGCAAGAATTTACTCCTGCTTAATTATCTACCAAATAAGGTCGATCGATCCACACAAGTTCTTCAACACCTTGGTGGTTGAGTCCTATAATGAAATCTCTAGCTGTCTTTCTACGGAGGATGGCGTAACCAAAATCCGGTACAGCTTTGTGGGGATCTGTGAAATGATATCTTGTGAGCTTGTCTCGAATAAATCCCAAAAAGAACAGTTTCGTTCTGAGAGCACTCTAGCACTCAAAGCCCTAAAGCTGGCTACCACCAAAACGATGCATGACATCACTAATATTAGGGACGCAAGAAACAAACATAAGCATGCTCTGCAATAAAGGAAACAATATATTAGAGCCAAAGCATAGGAGGATATAAACAAAACAGACAATTTGAAATATACCAGACTCTTCTGGGAAACAGTCAATCAACCATTTTTTTCAGACAGTCTAGTTTCTACCATTGAGTGCCATATCCCCGAACAAGACTGGATTGATTACATCTCTCTCATCTTTAACCCAGATAAAAAGGAGGGAGTGGGTGTCAAGGAAAATAGGCCTGATCACAATCCTATAAATGAAAAGTGATTAACAGATCTAGTAGATTTGACTTCAGTTACAAAAGCCATCATGAGTGCTGCAAATGGGAAAGCTCCTAGTTCCGATCGACCTTTTTAAAAATAATGTAGAGTTTTGGGTCCCTCTTGTTACAAATGTATTGAGGGCAGAAATGAAGGGAGACCTCATAGATTCATGGAGAAAAGCCATCATTGTACCTATTTATAAAAAAGGTGATCATAACTCCCCTGCATGTTTCCGACCGATCTCATTGATTGACTCTACTGCACAGATCCTTGGGTGGGTAATTTTGGGTAAATTGGAGGACTGGGCAGAGGCTAATTTCTACTTCTGCCCTGTCCAATTTGGCTTCCGACAAGGCTTAAGGACTGTAGAGCAGACGCTTAACCTAATACTCATCCTAGGTAAATACGTCAAAGCCAGGAGATGGGCCATACATATGGCCTTTATGGACCTCTCCTGTGCTTATGACCTTGTAGAGAGGGACATATTATGGGACCTAAATGAGCATGTGGGAATTGACCCCTCTCTTTTGGATCTTATAAAGCACTTGCACTGGGACTCTACAATGAGTGTGCGTTTTACACAGAATGGGGATTGTATAGCCCCAATAAAGGTGGCCAGAGGGGTGAGGTAGGGCTTTAAATTAGCTCCCTTCCTCTTTTTATTCTACATTAACTCCCTAGACACTGATCTAGGGCATGCAGCAAAGACGTCCCTAGGAATGGTATGCAGGCAGTCCCTGTGTTGCTTTACGTGAATAACGTGGTCTTTTTGGCTTTTACAGCAAATGCCCTTCAAAACCTTTTGAATGGCTTTATTGAATTCATGCTCACACTAAAACCTAAGGTAAATCAGTCAAAATCTTTTATTAGGAATTGTGCTCCCAAACTTACTAAGTCTAAAGCATTTTATATAAGGGCACCTATTGAAAAGGTTTCCTCCTTTAACTATTTAGAACTTTTGCTTGATGCAAAAGGGGCATGGCATGGGTTATTAACTCAGAAAGCACAAACAATGTGGGCAGCAGGTGATGCAATATTTAGTTTTAATAGATACAAGTGCCTATCGGTGGGCACATATGGATCCGGAGTTTGGGGCTGTGCTGACTGTACGAAACTCCAAGTAGTCGAGAATAGATTCTTGTGTAGGCCTCTGGCCATTCCCAGATCCTCTTCAAGTCTTAGTGCACACCTGCAATTGGGTGTAGGGTTCATGGAGGATCAGAATTTCATGGCACCACTTTTACTGTGGTAAAAGCTATGGAGCTCCCAAAGGCAGACTTTTCAAGGAAGGTGTTGGCCGGTTGTTTAAAATTAGATAATATGACTGCTATCCCATGGCTGGCATATGTGCTAAACACCTTTAACAGCCTGGGGTATAGTCATCTTGATGAGTGACCTCAAAGTATCAGCCCTAACCTTAAAATGAAAGTCAAAAAGAGCTTTAAATCATATAAAAAGGAAATTGGGTATGAAAAGTCCCTAGATATGCCCTTAGTCATCAGGTAAATGCAGATTTTTACATCCTCCGATATGGAACCCTACTTAAAATGGATAATAAATCCTGAGCATAGATTTTATCTTACTAGGCTGAGATTGAATGCAGTTCACTTTTTAGAGGCCTTCCCCTCAGAAGGTACTTGGTTCACTTCCCTTCCATATTGCCCGTGTGATTCTGTCACCGCCCAATCTACTGTACACTTTATGCTTTTTTGCACTTTATATGATTCTCTTAGACTGCGCTTTTTATGCCCAGTTCTTTTGAATAAGCATTTCAATTCTTATAAAGAGAGGTTGAATTACTTGCAAAGATTATCATCATGTGATGTTTGTACTGCTATATTGCTGTTGCGATCAAATTGAGAAGAACTTATGCATTTTAAAGATGAATTTTACTACGGCATCTTTTTAGAAATAATGTGATATTTGTGTTTTAAAAGATGTAAAATATTTTATCCTTGATTTGATTTGACACTATAAGGTCATTAATGTTATGTTTTCTTAAGTTAATGCTTATTTATAGAATGCACGTATGCATAGCTTGTTGGCATTGGCTATAAGTAAGATAACATCAGACTAAAATAAAACTGAGTCAAAAAGAACTGCATAAATTAAATGAAACGGTCAAAAACAGAGCAGTGTGACCTTACTGCTATGGCTTGATGAGGCTCTAATTTATTCTTGCATGGGGAAAAGCTAGGTTTTGACCTTGCGACAGAAGGCAGTAAGATTTATTTCTGCCAGCGAAGTAGTGGGCAGGGCATTCTAGAGCCTCAATTCGGTGACAAAAAATGTCTAATCACTAAAAGTCACAGTGCAGGTCTTGAACACATCAAGTTTACGTAGGCTCACTTAGGGGCATATTTACAAGCCCCTATCGCCACCACAATGTCACTTTTCAGAAAGTTGTAGTGGTGATAGGTGTTTTGCCTTATTTACAAGGCAGTGTTAAGCCACTTAACGTGGCTTAACGCTGTCTTGTAAATAAGGCACCGTTTCACGCTACACCCATTGATTTTGACGCTGCCCCCCATTTACAAGGGAAGCGTAAATAGGAGGCAGCACCAAAATTAGGACCAGGGAAAACTTGATCTTAACCTGGCGAAACGAGGAGAAATTTTTAATTTCTGATTGTTTTTGCTGTTTCCATGTGTGCTGCATTGTGCAGCACACATGGAAACAGCAAAACACCATTGATTGTTTATGTGCAGGAAGGTCTCCCTTCCTGCACATAAACAATCATTTAAAAAAAATCACGTTTTGCAATTTCTATGTGTGCTGCATTAAGCAGCACACATAGATGTTACAAAATGCCATTTAAAGATTGTTTATGTGCAGGAAGGGAGACCTTCCTGCGCATGCACAATCTTCCCCTCAACGCAGACACCCTTGCACTATGGTGCAAGGGTATCTGCGTTGGAGCTAGGCTGCTAAATTTAGCGCCAGCACAGGGGGAAACGCAGGGCTGCACCATATTGTTGTAAATATGGTGCAGCCCTTCGTTTCAGAAGAAGCAGAGTGCGGCGTTAAGCCAGGAAGGCTAACGCCACACTCCGCCACTTCTTAGTAAATATGCCCCTTAGTGTGGTGGTCAGAATGCATGACTAGCCATATTGTCTCAGTAAATGACATTTGCAGAAAGCAGCTGCTAAATACTCCTAAGTTGAATGATACTTCTGTACTATCACACTTATTTTCCTGTGGTAAAATGTCCTTTTCACGTGGTTACTGATGGTGTTGGTGATAACGCTGATTCTTATCTTATCACCTCTAAGAATCTTCAGGTCGCCAGGATCTTTTTACCTGCTGAATAGTGTGAAGGGAAGAAAATCCTTTTCAGTTATGCGGCAATTTAGAATCCAGTTTACCTTAAAGGACCACTGACTCCGAATTCAATTTTGTGGGTTTATTACAGCCAAGAATAACTGCACGTGCAAGCACCTCAACACGAGGTTAAAGAAATAGATGGGCACTAATACAAATAGCATCCTACGCAGGAGTCTAATCCGACTCAGAATAAGAAGAATCGTTAGCTCCAGAAGTATTAGACAAGCGATAACTGCTCCAATCTCTATATTATTCTTCATTTACCTAAATAAGCATAAAACCATTAGCTGTCCCTACTCTATCACTAAGGTGGCATACCTACTTAACGACTTCCCAGGCAAGAGTAAAGAAAAGGTGTCAGCTGTGAAGACTTCCTAAGAAGTGCACTCACATAGCATTTCGAGCTCGTTCTAAGATGCTCCTTCCTAGAATCTCTCTCTCTGCCTTCCTCTCTGGTCTCCTCTACCTCTTCTCCACCTCCTCCCTCGGGGCACTGTCCCTAATACAAAATGCACATACAATTGAACACGCCCTTCTCACGCCTCTTCGGCCAGGTCTTCCTTCTCGTACTTTTCCATCAAAACTCTTACTTCATCCAGGACGGTTACGATGACCTTGAGTCCCAGGCACCTTCTCTGCTGAAAGTATTATCCCTACATTCCAGTTTACTCCCATCTCAATGCCTCCCACCACCCTAACTCTTGAAACAAAGAGCCAGTCTTTCGCTAACGAGGCATGTGTCCTTGCACCTGCAACAGAAGATACATTTCAACAGACTTTCCCTCCCTCTGCATGAATCTACCAACTGTACCCGGAGAGCCTTTCCAAGAGAACCTTCTCTGCCTACAAAATAAGCTAACATAAGAACGAATCAGGCCTTCCCTTTGCGTATATGCAGTCAGGCCTTACACAATTTAAACATACAATTCTTAATTACTTCTTTAAGCCTAGTCTCATTTATTTCATATGCAAAACGTAAAGTACATGTGCAATGTAATATCATACACGTTAACTACTGCATCTTTAACTACACATGAACTAAATCATCTATGCATCTTTTTAAACACATTTCAATTAAGCAATACATTTTCATAATTCTAATAACATAACTACTCTCTTATTCACTCTAAAAATGCGGTTTAGAACCACATTATACTGGCTATTCATTAATACACAACTGGATATATGCGGGTGCAGACTAAAGGTGATTATGATGCACCCCTACAAATTTCACGAGAACATGGCGCTCTATCAGTTCCCCCCTTTGATGACTCCTGTCATCACACCTTTACAACTCCCTTGGAGAAAGAACCGACCTAAACAGAACTTGTTGCCATTCTCCCTTGTCGGAATCTCTCCAAACTCTTAATGTTTCGATAGTGACTGTCCTGCAGTCTAGCCATTCTTGTTTCATTTTCTCTCAAGGCTCTCTCAGCTCTGCCGGCTCGGTACCACTTGTATGCTCTGATCAGACCCCACAGACAAACCACACAAACCACCACAATAATGAGAGGTCTCAGAACATAGCCAAGGAATCCCTTTCCCAAATTCGCAAACCAGCTCCCCACTTGACCAAATCCTTTGCCAACCTTCTCCCAAACTCCCTCTTCAGTCAAGTCTGCTATTTTCGTGTGGATCGTAGTGATGTTACTTATATATTTCTCCAGATCCTTGCTGTAGTCTGGTATATAAGTGCAGCACTCTTGAACCTTCAACATTTTACAGACCTCGCCCTCTTTTGCCAATAGGACATCCAAAGCAAGGCGATTCTGCAAAACCATTGTCCTTATCGACAACATCTCTCCATCCACAAGTATCAACGACTTTGCTGTATTCATTGATAATTCATCCACCACAGTCGCCAATCTCCGGATCTTTACGTCATTCAAGATCACTCCCAGACTTGGTATCATTGCTCCAAAGATATCTCCCACTACAGCTCCTGCACTCGCACCTCTCCTCACTCGTGAATGCTTTCCACCTTCCAAAAGCTCTAAATCCTCTGCATGGTAAATCTTTGGAAATATTATTCCCAAGTAACATGTACCATACCAGTTCGCTGGCAACCTCACATAAGCATTCTTTCCACACACAAAATACACCGTAGGTATCACTTGTACAGGGCCTTGCAGAAAATTCTTTGCTGAATCTTCCATGGTGAAAACATGATCACACGTACTCTGTCCCACCGGGACCTTTTCATAATAGGTCTGATAACGTCTCACACACAGCTTTCCCCTTTGGCCCATATCCAATGCTATAGGACCATAGCTTCCTTTTGTTCGGTGCAACCTTTCCTCTTCGGTCCAATCTACTGGACTATCTCCTGTGTCTCGTGTCTGTGTTAATTTTCTATATCTATCTTCCACCTGATCTACAAACTTCTTCTCTACATCTGACAATGAGCACGTCAAGTTATGTCGGTGGGCATATGCTGTATCTAATTCCAAAGACGGTATGAAATACTTCCTAAGCCTATCTTCTGACTTATAATAGTCGTATTTATTCAAATGTTTGTAAGCTGGAACTTCAGGAAGCACTGCATCGTAATTGGAAAAGAAATACTCAAACTGACCTCTTTCATAAAATATACTAAGCAACAGACTACATGAAATCCCATACGTCAGTGGAAGATGGTGATATCTAATACCCTCATCCACTGAAGCTGGCAACTGCATACACACATAGCAATCTTTCGCATCCATCGCATCTACATACTCATATAGCAGCTTGGCATACGCATTAAACTTAAAATCACTTCTAGACAAATCTACATGCAATCTACGACTCTCTTCTATTAGCAAAGCTCTGTCAGCTCCTATGTTTCCCTCCTTTTTGCTAGGTGTAGTAGGTGTAGGAGTTCCTGGCACCCCCTCCACTGCTAGCTCGTGTGGAACTACATATGAAACTACAACTACTATGATTATAGAAACTATCACACCCCCTATAAATGTGCCTACAATCAACTTGGATCTACGATGTGGATCTCCAGCCTCCATGATTCCGAAAGTTCTCAAAAGTTCTTAGTTTCAGCAATGAACACTCAAAAATCTCCGTCTTCTCCACACGTGACTTGCTTAACCAGTTCAAGAAACACTTCGAAACCTCTGGAGATCCCCTTTTCAACAACAGTGTCTTATTTACATAGTCCAGAAAAAGACTTCCCTAAGTTCTCGTTCCTCTTCGGTGGAAAGTCCCTAAGTTTATTCTTCTTCCACTCGGATCTAGGTTATCTTCTTCTTTAACCTCTTTATTTACAACAGGTTATATTTCATCCACGATAAGATCATCTGCAAGCGCTTCTAAAACATGATACAAAAGTTCAAGGCGAAGAATTATCATTTCATGTGAAGACGGCTCAAATCCAAAAGACGGAAATTCGAGTCGATGTAGAACCAATTCTCGGACCTTACTCAGAAGCGGGGGATTCGGAACCATGAGGGTCAGTATTCCTTCGACTTCAAGCCCTGGTATTAACAGCACCACCTTCAGCACCACGCTCGGGCTCTTGCTGACCACCTGCACAGATCTCAGCCTCCCCGAGCTCACTACCCCCTGCATCAGTCACTGCATAAGTCCACTCAGGAGTAGCGTATCTCTGGCAAGGTACTCTCGTTCTTTTCGACCTCCTCCGACCCTCTTGAGTCTGCTCTCCGTCACTTGCTTCTGATTCAGACGTTTCAGACACTGGAGCAAGATCTCTTTCGGGTGCCAACCTCAGATTCAGTCGCCTCTGTCTTTCAGGCCAAGTCTCCTCAATTCTAGTTGTTCTTCTGCCTTCCCCTTCTATACCCTGTGCACCACTTCCTTCTTCCGCTGAATTTAACTCCACTCCACCCACTGCACCACCTCTGTCATCTGAGTCAGAGTTGAGGTTCTGGTTGTCGGAACCCCCTTCAGCTTGCTCTGGTGCACAACCAGCTGCGTCAGCGGCCCTCACAGCTTGTCTTGTCCTCTCATGTGGCCCTGCCACATCAGCTGGATTTTCATTTACAAGAGGAGCTGTTTCTTCTGAGGGTGCTGAAACTCTGCAGGTATGGGAAGCGTGTACCCAGTTCGGCAATCCTCCACACTTCACTGCTGTGTTCGTTACCAGTATCACCTGGTACGGGCCTCGCCACCGAACATCCAAACAGCTCTTCCTCACGTGCTTTTGGACAAGCACCCAGTCGCCTGGACACAGGTCGTGGCACAGATCACTCGAGGCCGGAACAGCTGCAGCTTGTACCTGCTGGGACACAGAACGGACCACATCAGATAGTCCTTTACAGTAATCGAGAATCAAGTCATCAGTGATGTTTATCAATGCTGTAGCCGGTACTGCTGGCAACTGCATTGCCCTTCCCATCAAGATCTCATGAGGGGACAACCCAGTTCTCCTGTCGGGGACACTGTGAATACTCATTAGCACAAGTGGCAGTGCGTCAGGCCACTTCAGAGACGTTGATAAACAAATTTTTGCCATTCTTGCTTTCAAGGTTCCATTAACCTGTTCCACTATCCCAGAAGCCTCTGGTCGATAACTGCAATGCAATCTTTGATCCACATTCAGTGCCGCACAAAGCAGCTTCATGATTTCACTGTGGAAGTGTGTTCCTCTATCTGATTCCAAAGAGGTCGGAAAACCAAACCTCGGGATGAGTTCCCTCAACAATAACTTAGCCACTGTGAGGGTGTCACACCTGCGTGTTGGGTAAGCCTCCACCCACCGTGAGAATACACACACCACCACCAAAATGTACCTCAACCCATTGCACTTAGGCATTTCTACAAAATCTAGCTGCATCCTATTGAAGGGTCCTCCTGACCTCCCAATGTGACTCAAGGTGACTACAGTTCTCTTTCCAGCATTCATCTGTTGACACGTAACACACCTCTGACAAACTGCTTCAGCAATCGCACAAAATCGTGGGTTATACCACGTTTGTCTAAACACACGCATCATTGCATCTCTACCAAGATGTACCGGTACATGTATTAGTCTCGCCATGGGGCTCAGCATATTCTCTGGCAGTACAGCTCTCCCATCACTGGAAACCCAAACATTCACATCCCCTCTTTCACATCCTGCTTTGACCCATCCATTCCGTTCTTGATCTGTCACCTCATCCTGCAGTCGCTTGAGTTCCTCCCAAGTGTCTGTCATGGCCAACATCATGTTGAGCTCGGTTCTTTCTTGGCTCTCTCCTGTGTAACCCTCTGTAAATATACATCCTTGTTCTGCACAGAAGCGGGCGACTTCATCCGCATAATTGTTTCCCAAAGACACAAAATCCTCCCCCTTTCCATGCGCAGAGCACTTGACAACTGCGATTTCTTTTGGATATTGCAATGCATCTAGCAGTTGTCTTACATGTTCTCCATTCCTAATGGGTGAGCCAGATGATGTCAAAAATCCCCTCTGTGACCATAACTGTCCGAAGTCATGAACCACACCGAACCCATACTGGCTGTCCGTGTAGATCGTGATTAGAATTTGGTCAGCGGCTAAACAGGCACGCGTCAAGGCAATGATCTCAGCTACCTGCGCGGAGTGTACTCCTTCTAGGCAAGCAGCCTCAACCACCCCCGAAATGGTACATACAGCAAACGCTGCTTTTAGTTCACCAACACTGTCTCTTAGGCATGAACCATCGACAAAGAAAATTTCATCCGGGTCAGTCAGTGGTTCATCGACAATGTCAGGTCTCGGTTTGGTGCACAGTTCAGTCACATCAAGACAATCATGGTCCGCACCATCTTCATCATCTGCATTCGGTATGGGCATTAATGTCGCAGGGTTTAAGACGGAGCACATTTTCAGAGTCACATTCTCTGCGGCAAGTATGACTTGCTCATACCTCGTTAACCTGTTATTCGTTAGGTGCTGAGTCTTAGTTCTGGTCATTAACAATTCAACAGAGTGAGGCACATAAACTGTCAAAGGATGACCCATTACAATGCTTTCACATCTTTCAATGCTGACACCTGTTGCGGAAACGGATCTTAGACATCCGGGCAACGCAGAAGCTACTGGATCTAGAGTAGCTGAAAAATAGGCAACTGGTCTACGGACACCTCCATGATTCTGAGCTAAGACCGCTAATGCACAACCTTCCCTCTCGCAACAGAACAGTGAGAAAGCCTTGTTGTAATCAGGCATTCCCAAAGCTTGTGCACTGCACAAATCCTCTCTCAGTCTTAGGAATGACACCAAGCACTCCTCATCCCATGGTACCGGATCACTCACATCCATGTGCGTAAGCCTCTATAAAGGCTTTGCTCTCACGGAAAAACTGGGAATCCACTGACGACAATAGCCGACCATTCCCAAGAACATCCTGACTTCTCTCTGAGTGGTGGGCACTGCCATGTTCATTATTGCCTCAATTCGATCTGGTGACACCTTCCTCTTGCCTTTTTCTAATCTGTGGCCCAAGTACTGTACCTCGTTTAGACAGTACTGCAATTTGTTTGGGGATACCTTGTGTCCATTCTCTGCCAAATGATTCAGTAGGGCTATCGTGTCTATCCTGCAAGCATCTTCTGTTTCTGATGCCACAAGTAGATCATCTATGTACTGCACAAGAACTGAGTTCTGTGGCAATACGAGACTCTCAAGATTCTTTTTCAAGATCTGATTAAAGATCGATGGGCTCTCTGTATACCCTTGAGGGATACGACACCACGTTAACACACGGTTTTCCAGCCGGAAAGCAAAAAGAAATTGGCTTTCCTCGTGGAGCGGTATTGAGAAAAATGCTTGACACAAATCAATGACAGTAAACCACTCGGCTTCACATGGGATCTGAAACAGTATCACTGATGGATTCGGTACCACTGGACAACATGGGATAACTATCGCGTTAACCCTTCGCAGGTCTTGCACGATCCTGAACTTCCCGCTCGGTTTCTGTAGTCCCATGATCGGTGAATTACATGGGCTACCTCTTATCTCCTTCAGAATGCCTTGCTTGATCATAGACTCGATTACAGGCCTAATCCCTGCGATCGCTTCAGGTGACAGATTGTACTGGGGCGTTCTAGGGAATTCAACATTCTGTTTCACCTGGATCTGCACAGGTTCAACCCCTTTGATTAGTCCGATCTCTTCTCCCGTGAAATCCCACACTTCTTGGGAAACAGAATCTCTCGAGTCCAGTGAAAGTTCCTCCACTGTCACCACTGGGTACATTTCTATACACAAGTGCTGATTGGCAACTTTGAAGGTGGCATCTTCATCCTTCGTCTGAACCTCCACTCCCCTAGGTGTGCAATAAATAGTGCAGTTTAATTTACATAACAGATCTCTTCCCAAAAGACAATGGGCTAGTTATCCTTTTGTTCGCCACTCCAACAACTTGGATCGATTGTCCAGAGAGGGGTAGGTTGGGGACCACTGCTGATCTTACAGTGGACCGGGTAGCACCAGTATCAACCAACAGTGTGGGAGGATGACCATCAATGTCCGCCTCCACAAAAGGTCCTCTCTGGTCTACCTCCAAGACTGCTCCAAGCGTGCAATCTTCCTCCCCCCTCAGGCACCGTCAGGCCAACGGGTCTGGACTGTACTCGTCATACCCTTCGAAAAGGGGCATCTGCTGGTAGGTCCGCATTCCTTGCGAAATTCTTGGTGGCTGGGGGACCTGCACTTGTGGGTTATACGTCCCCCCTTTCATCGATCTGGGCCTCATCACAGTATTAACTACCTCCGGCACAGGTGCCTGAACCACTTCTACCTCCTGCTGCACCTGTTTGGCTGGGTTCAAGGGACACTCGCGTTTCCAATGTCCAATCTGATGACAAAGATGACACGCAGTGGTCTTCTTCAATGTCGCCACATCCAGCCCCCGTCTTGGGATCTATAGGTTTCCCTTTTCCCTGACCTTGCCCATTTTGGTTCCCTTGGTAATTTCCCTGTCTCCTTCCCAGCGTCCCTTCACTAGGCTGGACCTGAGCTGTCTGCATCTGAATGAGCATCAGTTTGTCCTTTAGCTTCCGGTGCTTCGAGTCTACTTCATCGCTACAGTACCTCGCATACCGCAAGATTTCATCTACCGGCTTGTTTTGCCAACAGATCAAATGGTGCTGTATCATGAGGCTGACCTCTGGTCTCAATCCCAAGACAAACTTTGAGACAAACTGTCCCATATCCTTGGGGTCTAAGGCATCTAATCCGCTATACTGTTTAAAAGCTTGCAAGAGTCTTTCATAATACTCATGCACTGTCTCCTTCGGTTCCTGCACAGTTCGATCTATCTTAACCCAATCGATGTCTTGAGGTGAAATCTTCAGCTTCAACCATGTAATCACTTGCTCAAATTTTTTCATGACAATGGGTGACGGACCATTTGTAACAGCATCCCTTTCAGGTTCAAAGGTCGGCCACTCAACTGCAATTTTACAAGCTGTCCACAAATCTCCTGGTACCACTATATCAAATAAAGTGTTCAAATCAGTCCATAGTACCTTCGAAATTTTAACGAAACGCTCGACCTGTTTGTACCACTCTACGGGTTTTTCCCTCAGCCGAGGAAAATCATTTGTAAACGCAGTCAAGTCACCTCTACTCCACGGCACATGCACGTACCCTCCGTTCTGTACTTCCCGTAGAGGATAGTTCCCTACGCCCGTCACCCCTCCCCGGAGGCGGCGTTTCTCCTACAGTCTTTTTGGCAATCTTCTTCTTTGACCACCTTTCCTCCCATTTATTCAGCATTATCCATATACGCATCCCTACAATCAGGTCTTTAGTATGCGTCCTTAATCCTGTGACCCTTTTCTCCTCTAGTTCTTGATCACTATATTGCAACCTATGTGATCCTTGCAATGATTTTGTTTTATTCAGATCCACCTCATATTTCTTGGCTAATTCTGTCAATTTCTCATGTGCGGCCCTTGCTTTACAAGTCACATCCTTTTCTACAAAAAGCAGCTCGTCTGGCTCATAGATCTCTACTCTCTCCACAGGCAGGTTCCCACTAATCATTTCATCTACCTCTGCCTTTAGTCTCACTACATCCAGCAACTTTGCCTTCACGGCACTCCTCAACATTTCTCGACAAGCTGCACCATTCCGCTCGTCATAATCACTACTTTGTTCTCGTGACTTGCTCTCTTCCATCGTATTCCTGAACCCTGGTCTGTTTCCTAAATTGTCTGTTCCCTATCTCCTGGCATTCTATCGCTCTGATTCCTTACCGGTGGTGCCCACATTCTCAAGGCTGACTTGGACTCGACCAAAGACCCTATTCTTGCTGGTCTCTCATCCACCTGTCCACTAGAGGAGTCTGCGGTGGCTGGCAGTGGCGTGCTCGCTTCTATGGGCTTTGGAGAACGGACCAATTGTACCTCTACGCCATTCCCTCCAATGCCGATCCCCTCTCTCCCTGTCGTCTGCATTAGACTTCCTTCACTTACTCGATCTGGGTCATACACTGATACTATAGGACCAATGGTAACCGGTACCGTTAGGGAGTCCGGCAACCGCATATTCCCCATGGAAGACTGGGCTCCGACTCCCTCCGTTCCTGTGGAGATTGTTCCCACTACTCTCATTTTTGTCTGATTGTGTGACTCGTCCATCCCTCCTGCCACAATCGAATTTCCTTCGCTATATTCTGGATTTAATGGAGGTGGTCTCTCTGCCAGCAGCCTGTCTAATAAGCTGTCATCCGTATCACTGTCATCTTCCTCTGTGCTTTTTCCCTGCGTACCTCCCGTTTTCTCTAACAACGGATATAATCTGTCCCCCTCAATTGTTTCCACTCGCCATCTTTTCTCCAGTGCATCCCACCTCGCATCTTGAAATGCCCTGATCGACTTCTTCACCCTTTCTTGGCTTTTGTCTCTCTTCCTGTCGTACGCTGCTCTAATCCATGCATGTAATGCCTCAAACTGTGTAGGCCTAGGCAATGGTGGCAAGGAAGACATCACAGATTTCAACTGATATAACACTTCCAACCGGAAAGTACCATAGCGTGGAAAGGTCAATTCTTCATCTCCTTCTGTAATTTTATGCCAATTCTCAAGCCAAATTATAGTATGTAATCCTACATTCTTAGCCATGTAATGTGCTGGCGTATCCTCGGGAGGGGCTTCCTCTCCTGCCCGAGTAACCACATGTCTATCACCTCTACAGACTTCTCGTAAAATTTTAAAACATTTCATGATAAAGCAGATTTCTGTTCGCACCCAATATTTCGTTTCTACTTCCTGACTTCGATCCACCAATGCCAGCGTGGCTCACACCAACCGGCCTATCGCAGCGCGGCACTTGTCTGACGTCACTGTTCCTCCGCTCGCAGCAGTTCCCCTCCTTCCTAATTCGCTCATTCTCGCTCGCACGTGTCCCAGTCACACTCTGAAGCAATTGTCCGTCCTACCGAACAATTACCTCTCTGACTGTCGGTCCACCGATGACCGACCAGCCTCTCGAAATTGTTGATCTCAATCTGGCAACTGTCTGTCCGCGAACGACTGGACAATCACCTCTGACACAATCGATAGGATCCAAGCGCTCAATGTTCTGCACACAACAACCTACGACCAGCGTCGGTTATTCACACACTCACACATATGTTCCCTATCTTCAGTGGGTTTGTCAACGACGTCTCATGACCCCCACAACCTCTGGTCAACAATGTCAGCTCTGGGTGTCTTCTACACCACAATTTTGAATCAAATCTCTCGGCCCCGCGCGCGCTCACGGTCCGATCCTCAATCACACAACTCTCATTCTAACTCCGCAAGACATCACGCAACAATTAAACACTGCAATCTAACAAGCATCCCCCTGTTCATACTCACTCTACCACGAACTGCTACTTCCGCCGCACCGTCACTCTCCGTCAGTTCTCATCAACCACCGTCATCCTCCTCTTACGATCCACTGGATCACCATCACTCGGGCTCTATGGGGCAAATAATCTCTTATCCTGATCTAGATCTCCCCTTACTATCAGAGGAAACCATCCTACTCTGCTACCAACTGATAACGCTGATTCTTATCTTATCACCTCTAAGAATCTTCAGGTCGCCAGGATCTTTTTACCTGCTGAATAGTGTGAAGGGAAGAAAATCCTTTTCAGTTATGCGGCAATTTAGAATCCAGTTTACCTTAAAAGACCACTGACTCCGAATTCAATTTTGTGGGTTTATTACAGCCAAGAATAACTGCACGTGCAAGCACCTCAACACGAGGTTAAAGAAATAGATGGGCACTAATACAAATAGCATCCTACGCAGGAGTCTCATCGGACTCAGAATAAGAAGAATCGTTAGCTCCAGAAGTATTAGACAAGCGATAACTGCTCCAATCTCTATATTATTCTTCATTTACCTAAATAAGCATAAAACCATTAGCTGTCCCTACTCTATCACTAAGGTGGCATACCTACTTAACGACTTCCCAGGCAAGAGTAAAGAAAAGGTGTCAGCTGTGAAGACTTCCTAAGAAGTGCACTCACATAGCATTTCGAGCTCGTTCTAAGATGCTCCTTCCTAGAATCTCTCTCTCTGCCTTCCTCTCTGGTCTCCTCTACCTCTTCTCCACCTCCTCCCTCGGGGCACTGTCCCTAATACAAAATGCACATACAATTGAACACGCCCTTCTTACGCCTCTTCGGCCAGGTCTTCCTTCTCGTACTTTTCCATCGAAACTCTTACTTCATCCAGGACGGTTACGATGACCTTGAGTCCCAGGCACCTTCTCCGCTGAAAGTATTATCCCTACATTCCATTTTACTCCCATCTCAATGCCTACCACCACCCTAACTCTTGAAACAAAGAGCCAGTCTTTCGCTAACGAGGCATGTGTCCTTGCACCTGCAACAGAAGATACATTTCAACAGACTTTCCCTCCCTCTGCACGAATCTACCAACTGTACCCGGAGAGCCTTTCCAAGAGAACCTTCTCTGCCTACAAAATAAGCTAACATAAGAACGAATCAGGCCTTCCCTTTGCGTATATGCAGTCAGGCCTTACGCAATTTAAACACACAATTCTTAATTACTTCTTTAAGCCTAGGCTCATATATTTCATATGCAAAACGTAAAGTACACGTGCAATGTAATATCATACACGTTAACTACTGCATCTTTAACTACACATGAACTAAATCATCTATGCATCTTTTTAAACACATTTCAATTAAGCAATACATTTTCGTAATTCTAATAACATAACTACTCTCTTATTCACTCTAAAAATGCGGTTTAAAACCACATTATACCGGCTATTCATTAATACACAACTGGATATATGCGGGTGCAGACTAAAGGTGATTATGATGCACCCCTACAAATTTCACGAGAACGTGGCGCTCTATCATTGGCATACGATGACATGGATGTAGTCACAGAGCCGGGGCTGTTGAGCATTGCTTCTCCTTCTCTTCATCCTCATTTAGAGGATCATCTTATTTCCAGATTCTTTAAACTGTCCCACCCTTTATAAATCTGGGATCTGGAATCTTTCAAGGATCCTCTTTTGGGAATAGTTATCTCAACTTTTAAGCCGCAATGCTTCTCTACGTAAGTGTTTAGGAAGAGCACCTTGATTTTCCTAGGTACTTTGTTTTCTGGTCAGACCTGCTCTCCAACTAGGTGGCACACATCAATATCTTCTGCAAGACCATGGCATCTTTCCTTTATACGCTCCTTTACCTGTAGAACCTTGATGTCCTGATGGACTCAAAATTTCTTTAGTCACATACATTTCCAAAGTAGCTAAGAGCAGCTCCTTTCAATGAAGACTTCTAACATGGGCTAACTTTTTTTTGTATCCAAGTAGTAACTTCACTGGTGGAGTCCATTTTGACCTATGCAAAACCTGCCTACATGGGCATACTCTAATACATAATGCGCCTTCGACAGCTGCTGCAGAGTTCAGCAGTAAAACTCATCTTACATTGACTCAAACAATGGCCGCATACCAGTCCTTCTCCGAAGTCTGTCAATGGTTTACAAGTTTGCCAGGAAGTGAAATTCAAATCTTTGTGCATGGTATATCAAGACCTTCCAAAACATGCCCTTCATTTGCTTCAGGTAACATGCACACCTTATTAGCCCAGTTGAATACCATACTAAGCATTCATGGGCTTGATATTGGTTCCCGAGGATAAGCAGTCTCTTGTGGGTGGACCCTCTTTTTCTATACCATAATTAAGTCCATGGAGTGCTCTACTGCTGCTCAATAAAGCTGAGCATAAATATGTAGCTTTGCAATATGTTTTCAAAACCCGCCTTTTCCGGTATAATTTTCTTCTGTTCAGCAGCACTATCTCAATACAGTGTGACCTCAAGTGGCAAGGAGCCACCAGAATTTAGTATATTGTGCTTTTTAAACACTCATAATGTCATGAGGAATATTTATCAGGCAAAAAAACAGGTTTCAGAATCATAAAATGAAGAAATCAGACTGTTGAATCTGCTGTGACTAGAATATTGTCAAGATGAAAAACATTTTTGTAAGAAATTCTGACAATTTTTCATAAATATTTGAAAATATATAGATAAAATAAGCACCATGGTGATTATTAAATTCTTGGCCTCCGCTAAAAAATGCCCCCTCAGACAGCGGAAAGCTAACACATAATTCTGAGAATATTAGGAGTTAAATAAATATTTTAAATAACAAGACAAAAATAAATGGAAGAGATGTTTCAGAATACAAAATAAAAAAGAATAAGTCTGGCAATTCTGCTTTTTTTTGTGGTTTTATATCGCACGAACCCGAACCAAAGATATTGGTGAGCTTTATACGAGCACCAGTTATGTTACATCACGGACACATTTATTTTTGATGGGCATGGGGAGATTTAGGGCCTGATTACGAGTTTGGCGGTGCGGGAGTGGGCCCGCCCCACCGCTGCACCGTGAAACCCGCGTGCGCACTGCATGATATATTATGACTTTTTTAGTCGCTGGCGGGCGGTTTTTTGGCATTCCCACGGTGGTGCCTATGAAATAGGCACCGCAATGGGAACGTCAAAGGCAGTACCTGTACGGCATGGACTGGTGCAGTCCAAGCCGGGCAGGTTCTGGGGTGCATGCACCCAGGAGGGCACAACATGTGCCCCCCTGCATGCACCCCATGGCCCAGAGGCACAAGGGGGCCCTGTAGGGCCCCCTTTATTTTCTCTCAGCCACAGTTTTTGTGGAGGAGAAACCGCGAAAACTGGCGGAGATGAAACTAGTAATTTGCTTGGCAGGACCTTGGTGGTACCGCCTAGCTTAATGCGGCACAAAACTGCCACGCTACAACCAGGGATCTCTGATCCCTGGTGGCTGCAGCAGTGCAATGGCAGTACTACCGCCCTAGTCATAATAGGGTGGTCGGAAGACCACTGCCACCACACCCCCGCAAGTCTGGCAGTCTGTAGACCACCAGACTCGTAATCAGGCCATAAGTGATTTGCTCAGAATCACATGATGATGAGCCTACACCAAGACTCGAATCTGGTTCCCCAGCTCCAAAGTCGGCAGCTCTGGCCGTAAACCAATGAGCTTGCAGGGATGAAAATCCTTAAATTCCCTAGCTCAATGTGAAAGACAGCTGAACAGAAGAAATGGTGTAGGGACTGACCCAAACGCCCTCTGTGTAGGAATACGTGTATGTATTTATTATTTACGCTTTTTTATTACATGGGGCTGACGAAACAGCTAAAGTCATCTTTAGGCCAAACACAAAAAGGTTACATGAAAAAAAAGTTCGTGCTTTTTACACGTTAGCAAGAGAAGTCAGAAAAGCAGCACCGTTTTTTATTTATTAAAGCTTATTATTAGAGCCTCGAGTAAGAACCGGTATAGCGCACAAAAGGTAATCTCGGGCCACGAGGTAGTATTAGTTGTCAGTTTGGGGCATATAATAGCAAAACACTTCCAGTAAAGACGCCACTCAGTTCTAATCGTTTGGTTGGATACCAACGCTGTAAATAAAAAAAAAGCGATTATAGAAGCACTCGATGTGAGACGAAAGAGAGCAGTTTTTGTAAGAGTTCATTTTATGTGTCTCCCTGCTGAGAGGAGGCACGAGCTGAGCGCGCCTCCATCTTTCTTCTAACAGCACCTTTCGTGTACCATGGAAACCGCCTTTGTTTGCAAAGGACACGATGTTCAAGCCCGTCTTCATTTCATATCGGTTTGTTTTTTGTTATTGTGCTATTTCGGGTCTTTTTCACAGTCTGCTTTGCAGTTGCTGACTCAGAAAGACCTCAGAGCGACTTCTCTAGCTGCCTAAGGCTGAGAAATGGCATCTCATCTCTTATGCATTTCACTTGGAATGTAAGGCAACCTCTTAAGCTGGAATCACATCTGGCTCTCCTAGGGTCACACAACTCTTTATCCAGCCCTCGCCCTCATATCATGACTAAAATGTCACGTCTTTCATAGGGTTAAAGCGGCACGTTCATGTACAATGGACAGACTAAATATGTACACATGGATTCGAGGTCTCCATAGAATTGAGTAATCTTTTCAGTCAGTGAAGTGTTCTATTCAGAGTTTACAATCGTAGAATATTTCACTGCGCTCTGGTCAGCAAGAAGGGTATAAATTGAGAAAAGTGTAATGGCTAGCGGAAGTGACATCACATGTCATTTGACCCTCATAGCCATCACGAGTTGTGGTGACGCCTGACCTTTGACTCCGATGTCACCACCAGAAACGACATCGTATTACATTAACTACTGATCACATCATAAGAAGAGCCATCACCGACAAACGTCTACAGTAAGTAAAAGATTATTCAAATAACAAAAGTTTTAGATATTTAAAGATAATGCCAGGCAGCTGTGGCCCGCACCATTTTGAGCAGGTGCAATACCAAGGCTGGGATTGCACTGCTCCTGGTGCACACACATTTAAATCCTTTTTGAAGAGACTGACACCTGAGTTTCTGTCTAGGGCATAGTTTCTTAGGGTGTGGGTAGCTGCTCTAAACAACATCAACATACTAGGTTAGGGCTGTTTCTCAACACATGGAAAACAAAAGAATCAACGCAAAGTCTAGCAATTTGCAAATGGCCCCAGACCGTCATTTTGCTCCATTTTCATATCCTTGTTTCATCTTGAAATCATCACTGCATTGATTTAAATCAACAATACTGCATAGGTTTTCTGTAAGTAGATGTTTCCTAATTCTACAACACAAGTTTGTTTTCACCAGTGTAATTTAAAAAAATTATCTTTCAACAATTGCACTGGTGATAGAGAGCATTAAACACAGTTATCCTTGAGCTCTGCATTTGTGTAAGCAAGTGAACAAAAAAGTGAAAGTGCTTGTGAGAAACTGGTGAGAAAGAGAGTAAGGGGTTAACTGTGTGAAATGGGCATGGAATTTGGATCTTCAATGATGGAAAGGAGAATTTGAAAAAGGTAAAGGTGATATGTAGATGTTTGTTTGTGAGAGGAGGTTTTCACTGAGGGATGAGTGTAAGTGAGAATGAGATGGTAAGAGGAGTATTTGAGAGAAAAGGGGATCTTGGAGAGAAGGGTGTGATAATAAGGTGAGACTATAATATTTGTGAGAGGAAGATTTGATAAAGGAATATATAAGATACGATAGTGGGATGATTGTCAGGAAGAGTAGTGTGTGTGGGTGTGTGCGGGTGTGTGTGGGCGTATGTGTGTTGGACTGAGCTTGAGGGAAGTGAGGCTGGAGAGAGCAGTATATCAGAGAACGAAGAGAAATGGGCGTGGAACTGAAAAGTGGGAGATAGGTCTGTATATGAGATAAAGAAAGGGAGGCAGAGTGTGAGAAGGGACAGTGTGAGGATCATGGGACTGATTCATAAACTGTACTTTGTAGGTATTTTTTTGTGCTACAGTAGTACTGCAAAATGTACTACAAACGAGTTATTCACAAACTGCACACTTGTAATAACTCACACTTTTGGGTACGTTTACTACTTTTCAGTATTCACAAACTGCACTGTTGTAGTAACACACTTTTATAGTAATCTACACTTTTGTGGTAAGTCTCTGCCTACATTATTTTCTATGGAAGATTGTTGTAATACTTGTGGTTGGCCATGAGTAGTGCTACAGTTACTACAAAAGTGTAAGTTACAACAATAGTGTAAGTTGAAACAAAAAATCTGAGTCCAATTTTCAACCTTCCCTTTTTTACCAGGCCTGTGGGAGGGAAGGTGTCATGTTTAGACACAAAGCAGGTGGACAACCTTGGCATCAAGAGTAGAAGTGCAGGCAAATTCAGGATGGAATTGGAATCCTTTGGCTCAGACCGGGGCTGGAGTACTCCAGTATATAGTGAAGGGCTTGGGACGCCTGCTACAGCGATTGTCCTTAGCATCCTAAGGTACTCTATTACATTTCCTGGAGATGGATGTCTGGGGATGGTGACTGCGCCAGGGGACCACGGTATGGCCCGGTTGCTCAGGCCCATTTCCCATTGGGTGCCATTGGGATCCCTTCTTGGGTTGGCTCCGGCATAGTTGTTTTGGGGTCCAGATTTCATGCTGGACCACGCTCCCTCTATCTTGAAGGAGCAGGTGAGTTAGCCTTGTGATGTGCAACTGGTTGTGGGGGATCACGCCCCCCCGAGACAATTGGAACAGTCAATGCCATAGTTGCCTGGGGGGTGGTCAACCATGACCACTTTGTTAGGAGAATTCATATATTAGTTACCCCCAATGAAGTACTGTACATATTGTAAATATTATGCAAGAATGTTGTGGAAATGTTTTAATGTCGTGTTTATGGAGTGTCCTAAATACGGCTAGAGACTGGTTATGTTCTCTAATGCAGAACGTCGTTTGGTTATCTATGTTACTCCTGGGAAAACTTCTCACCTCACATGGGAGGGGTTGGGAGGAGGGGGGTTGCATAAGGCCTTTGTGGATGGATTGAAGAAGTCTCGGAATGGTCCATCACCTGTCCTGATGAACCATACCACACTAGGTAGGCAAGGGTTCATTATCCTGTGTGAGACCATGAATGTATGTTAATTTCATAAGAGGTTTGGCTGCTTCTTCCAGAAGTGTTTGCACTTCTCTCATTGCCATCTTAAGGAAGCCAGCGGCAAACCATATTTTGAGACCCTCTGTTCAGAACATCTTATAATTTATTATCAATCAATCAATTTTCAGATAAGCCAGCCCGCATATTGCCAAACAATATTGAATTATTTATTAAACTTTCAGAATTGGGGGCATTCAAACACAACAAAAGCTCAATCTGACCATAGTTCGCCAGTCAAATAGAACAAAAGAAAACTTGAACAAGCATTGATAAAGCCATTTTTAGGTGCCTAGCTCTAGATATTATTTGTCTTCCAACAGCAATTTACATGTAATTCAGTTTCTAATGAGTCTGTTGCTTCCATTGTAAGAAAGCTATGATGAGAGTAATTTGGTGGATGTTTAGTGGATTAGTAAATAATATACAAATAAAACACATTCACACAGCAGGTCTGGTGTTGTCTGCCAGCGTTTTGACTTTGTAAATGGTTGTTTTTGTCATTTTGTTTGCAAAATGTTATTGTTGGGAAAGCTGCCAGACCCTCATCAATCTAAAAAAATTGTCTAAAAGTAAGAATATATTTTTGATCTCCAAAAACACATATTGCCATAGTAGTGCCTGGCTGAATTGAACAACTTTCTTTGTGGATGTGCTCCTTGTGAAAGGGCAGAATGCCATCACTCAAAGTGAAGTTTGCCAATGACTGAAGTGGGCTGACCCTTTTCCCCATGCTGTATGCTTTAGTGAGCAGAAGAAACATGTGAATGACACTTTAACAGACCAATAGATGAAAAGAGCTATCTCAAAGCTCCTGAAAATAAGTGTATTATTCTTATAATTCTAATAGAGGGTTTTGACTAATGCTAGACCTAAAATCCAAACACTGCTGGGGTTAAATCTGATAATTTTCTACCTAACTCTCTTCTCTTGCCTTGTCCGCCTATCCTTTTTCTATATTTATACTTCTCTCCTAGACAGTGACCTTCAACTGTGTTGTCTAAGAGAAATGGGAGAGTGTAAGAGAAAGGATGCAGCCAGAGGTTGGGAGCACAGTATAGTGAGAGAGGCGGAGAAGAGGGAGATGGAAAACAGAACTAGAGATGAGACAGGGAGATAGGTGAGGTAGGGTGAGATGTAAAGTAAAGAAAAAATGGTAAGGTAGCTGTAATGAAAGATACAAAGAGGCATTTAGAGAAAGATGTTAGAAGAGAAAAAAAAATAGAAAGAAGGTAAAGTTTTACGGTGAAGTAGATTTACCTATGGAAATAAATGTAGAGAGGGGGTATTGAGGGATTGAAAGAAAGTAAGGTAGAAGAGCAGTGAGTTAGAGAGAGGTTGAAGTAGAGAGAGTTAGAGGTAGACAGGTAGAAAAGTGAGGCTGTGGGAGATGTACAGAAAGATGCAAGATAGAGCAGTGAGGGAGAGAAAGGGGCAAAATGGGAGGAGGAATAGAAAGACAGATCAGATAAAGAGATCAGTGAGGCAGAGAGTCTGAGGGACGTCAAAATGATTGTGATGATACCAATGTTAGTGCATGTCTACTTAGCCAATCTACCCAAAACACCATGCTATTAATATAAAAAATAGCAATTAGTATGCACATATGAGCTCTTTATTTGTATGTACATTTTCAAACTATATTTTTTTATTGTAGGAGGATGTGGCTTGAAATGTGCAAAACAACCACTGCAAGATGACCTCAAAGGCAGATGGAGTTCCATATGATAGCCTGATTCAGCTTTGAGTCAGTCAAGATTTCAGAGAATGGGTTTCAATATTTAATGGTCAGCAAAACTTGATCAGTTCATAGTGCCCTTGATCTTGTGAAAAGCAAATAAAGTGCACTCAACAGAGCCAAGCGGGTGAGAACTCAGCGTCCAGAAGACTCTGCCATCACATAGTTTCCAGGCAGTACACTCACTTCGGTGCTATATTATTGAAGCATGCTGTCCATCTTGACCTGGAAGCAAAAACACTGTTGATGTTGATTTTCCCGTGGTCCAGCGATTGTGAATCACCACTGTCCTATAATCCCCAGCACCATCTCTCCAACTCTCTTGGTGCCCAGTGAGTCCTGACTGACAGAAAAGTAGAAAGAACGGATTGAAGAGTAGAAAGGCAGA
Source organism: Calotriton arnoldi (assembly GCA_963921515.1). Lineage (NCBI taxonomy): Eukaryota > Metazoa > Chordata > Amphibia > Caudata > Salamandridae > Calotriton > Calotriton arnoldi. Next base: position 177,944 of record CAWUFW010001973.1, read on the forward strand.
TGAGATGTAGAGAAAAAGAGATGAAACAAAAAGACAGGGTTAAAGAAGAGAAAGAGAAGTGAGGTTGATACAGAGGTAGAGAAGGGGAAAGAATGAGATAGAGAGAATGTTTTGAGTTTGAGAGAAAGGTGAAGTAAAGAGTGTGAGTTGAAATCGAGAATGAAGTGCAAAGAGAGATATGAGATGGCAATGATAAAGAAAAAGAAGTAGAGAAAGATAAGTGGCAAGAGAATAGTATGTCGAGTGAAGTTTTAAGGTCGGCGAGGTAGAGGGAACAGAGAAGAAAGAAAGAGGTGAAGTGGAGATTGTGAGATAGTGAATGATAGTGAATGAATGGGAAGGTAAATTGTAAAGTTAGGTATTTAGAGTGAGAAGTGGGATAATAAAAGAAAAGAGAAGATGCTGAGAGAGATCTAATAGAGATAAGGGAGTGAGGTCTGAGAGAGAGGTAGACAGGTGAGGTAAAGTGGCGGAGAAAGAGAGACAGAGAAGTGAACAGAAAGGGAGAGATGACTTTGAGTGTGGTGAAGTAGATGGAGAAGAGGTACAGAGAGGTGAGATGGAAACAAAGCTGTGAGGTGTAGAATGAAGCATGAGGTAGAGAGTTGAGATGGAGAGAAGGGGTAAAGAAGTAAAGTTTTAGAGGTGTACACATAGAGTGACAGTGATAGAGACATAAGTTTGCAGGAAAAGTTGAGTAGAGAGTTGAGCTGCACAAAGAGGAGATGGAGAGAGTTGAGAGAGAGAGAGTAGATAAGAGGGTCCTAGTCACAAAGGTAAATACAAAGGTAAACATGAGTTTACCATTGAAGTTGCCTGTTTTATGCCTGCCAGGCATTCACAAAGGTATTCCTGCCAGGTGTAAACCCATTATACATGACAAGTTCTCTGCTTCCAGTTCTCTGCACGTGTAAATCCCATTCCAGGGGTAGGAAAATGGGCGCCGAAAGCATGGTTAAAATACGAAGCTTGTGAACACCCACAAACAGGGCCCTTTGTTGACAATCGGTTTTCTCTTATTTCCCTTTCCACTCTGGAAAGGCTCAGATTTTCACTCCTGACAAGGGCTGGCATAAGTTCTTCTATACAGTGGGACTGGGAATGAATAATCCCCAAATTTGTCGTGGGTGTTTGGAAGAGGTTTCTCCATGGAGAAAGACATTTTCCCTGTGAAGAAAAAAAAGTGTGCATTTGCACAAGGAATCCTATTTCCGGTGAGTGGAGCTCTCTGCTGTGGTGAACTCTGCATAGCGGGAATATGATCCCAATGGGAAAGTCACATGACCTTTGGTGGACTACGCATAGAAACCTCCAGCTGGTGCTGCTTTCCATGTGTATTTCAGGGAATGTTCGTGAATCTCAGAAAGTTGTAAATGTGCAATCACAAGTTGGTGTAAATCTGAGAGTGCATATTTACGACTTTCTTTTTAGGATCATGCCAATGAGGTGTAGCAGTTGTTAGAAACAGATGTAAACAGAGAGGGTTGAGAAAGAATAAGCGGGGGGTAAAGTAAGTCAAAAGAGATTGGAAGATTATTTTGTAACGTAATTGCCACCAACTGGGCAAGAACACAGGGCTAAATTTAGGCATGAAAAAAAGGCATGTGCAGCTGGCAAATTGAAAGCAAATATGCTAGATAAAAACGTACAAATATCACTTAACCCGCTCCTTTCTCCTGCTCTCTTGACAGGAGCGTTGGTGTCTTGCAGTAGTGGGCAGCACCAATCGCGGGTGGCGGACTCCGCTAACGCCGAACAGGAACCAGGAATCACCCAGGCTCCCCTGACCAATCACAACGCTGCAATGCAGCGTTGTGATTGGTCTGAGCGCCATGGTTCGGTGCTCAGACACAGATAGGGAGCCTGGGCATGTTCTTCACACAGGCTGTAATGCAGAGGGCCCACCAAACAGTAATTGTGCATTTGGAGTGGGCAAACCACTCCTCCCCTGCCTTGCTCTGAGAGCAGGGCAGCCCCGCCTGCCCACCCGCCTGCCCACCCGCAAAACAGCACGGAAACATAAAATGAATATAACTTTGTTATTATCATTTTATGTTTCCTTTATTTACACTGCTTAATAGCAGTGGGGCGATGCTCCTTCCGCCTTAGCGGAGGAGCCGCCACTGTGTACACAACACTTATAGTCTTCAAGTAGGTAGCCTGGGGCTTCTAAGACTTATCCTGCGACAACGTTTGGGTTTCTGAGACCACAAATGGGTTCCAGTGAATGAAGCTCCATTCAGTAGAACTGCTGGAGGATGAACTTTAATGCTAAGGTAATTATTTTTTTTTGTTTTGTTTTTTTATTTTTATAGCATAACAACCATAAAATACATCATTATGTTTACATGGTTACAGAATACAGTGTAGCATGTGGATACATCGCAGCAACAGTTCAGCAGTGACAGTAAAATACAGATCATGACTTTAACAGATAGTGTGTAGCGGATTGCCATATAGAACGTCAGGAGTCCTCTTTCCTAGCCATCATATGCAGTGAACTGCCCCAAATTTCACGAGGCTTGGAGGTACTTGGTAGCTCTTCAGCATAACATGTAAGTTGGTCACGACAATATGCAATATCTTTTAACCAATGTTCATGCTTGGGCGCAGGCTTGCCTCCCCAGTGAATGGAGACTCTTCGTTTTGCTAAGAGTAAAGCTATGGCCACCAGTTTGCGATGAACAGCTTTGATTTTGTGCACATTACCTAGTAAACATATTATCATATTACAGTCTACCTGCTCGCCCACCATTTCTGTCAGTATACATGTGACCCTTCTCCAAAATTCATATATCTTTGGACAACTCCATGCCAAATGCCTAAAGTCAGCATTATCCTCGCCGCAGCGTATACAGCAATGAGAGTCTCTTAGGCCATATTTATAAAGTTGTGCAGGCGTATAATACATTTGGTGTATATATTTGTAATGAATAAGTCTGAGATTCCCATTTGCGGTCAATTGACCTGTCATCCTACAACATGCGATCCATTCATCCTACGCTAATGAATGGGATAGTATACTGTTCCATTTCTCCATGGGACCCATTTCAACATTCATTGTATCTGTCTGGGAGGTTCTATATAAGCGAGTAACAAGTTTGACCCGTGACTGTGTTGTATATATTAATTGCAGTGCTGCTAATGTCGGGGGCTCCTCAGGAAAACATGGGTATAATGTCCGCAAGGTTGCTTGCAGTCTACTATATATGAACGTTAGCATGACTGAGCCCTCCTTGTCTCCTACTAATCGTGAAAGCTCAATAAATTTCCCGTCAGGATATATGTCTCCCATTGTATGTATCCCCGCGTTTTGCATAACCTTTAGTGAGCCTGTCTCACCTGTCACAGAGAGCGCCGTGTGATGCAACAGCGGCATTGCCGGAGCGTACAGCGGCAAACGCCGCAACCTCTTCCCCAGCTCCTGCCATGCGTTAGCTGTAAAGCGCACCGTATCTATTTTGTCGTTTTCAAATACAGTGGTGGTGTTAACAATCATTGCCTTGAGCGGTGTTGGGTGAACAGCGCCAGCTTCCACCGCTACATGAGACGTGTATTGTGGTGCATGTTGCCAGTAGTAGGCATATTGTGCTTGTGCACAAAGATAGTATAATTGCAGATCAGGTACTGTAAATCCACCCATTTCGTACGGTAATGTTAGCACCTCCCATTCAACTCTTGGCTTTTTACCACTCCAAGCTAATGTAATTAGCAAGGTGCGTAGTGTACTAAAGAAATGTTGTGTTAACTTTATGGGAATATTTACACGTAAATATAAAAACTTCGGAAGCACTACCATTTTGATTAATGCTACTCTATCCGCAAAAATTAACAGGAATTTGGTCCATCTGGCGACTTGCTCCGTGAGTCGCGTGATTGCCGTTCTATAGTTGGTCCGTATAATTACCTGCGGATCTCTATGAATCCAAATACCCAAGTATTTAACTGGATACGTCCCCCAGTCTAGTGGATACCCCAAGTCCACCCGCGACGTGCATTCTGTCAATGAGAGCACAACAGACTTATTCCAATTAATGCCGAGTCCTGAGTGCCATTCAAAGCGGATATATTCCCGAATTAGCCGCTCCAGATATACTGCTGGCTCACGCACATAGAGCACCATGTCGTCCGCATACATGGATACTGCCAGCGGCCTCTGGTGGAAGCGCAGCGCCGCCTGCGCATGCCGTTGACGTAATATACAGGCCAATGGCTCCAGTACTACCGCAAACAATGACGGCGATAGTGGGCAGCCCTGCCTCGTACCGCGCTGGATCCGGAACGTATCAGATGTTTTCCCATTAACACGCACACGTGACACTGGATCTGTATACAACAGCTTGATCCAGTTTGTATAAATGTAAGGCACCCCCATGCGATGCAACACTGCAAACATATACCTCCAGGAGACAGAATCGAATGCCTTAGCGGCGTCAAGGAGGACCGCCGCAGCAGGCAATGTAGGTTCGAGAAGGTGCAGTACCGCGAATAGCGTCCGCAAATTGTGTGCCGTGGATCGAGTAGGGATAAACCCTGACTGATCAGGTAGCACCATATCAGGAAGCAGCAACCGCAATCGATTTGCCAATACCTTTGCCAGAATTTTTACATCCGTGTTCATAAGTGAAAGGGGTCTATAGGATTCACAGTTATCCGGCACCTTCCCTGGCTTTAATAGAGTTATGATCAGCACTTCACGGAGTGTGTCCGGAAGTCGTTGCTGCTCATATGCCTCTTCATACATCTCGTGTAGGTAACGTACCAGCAAGTCAATGTACTCCTTATAAAATTCTGCCGGGAGCCCATCCGTGCCCGTAGCCTTACCATTGGGCAACGCAGTTATAGCTTCCCGAATTTCATCCACCGTCAACGGGTGCATTAAGAAATCCTGCTGCCGTCGCGATAACCAGACCAGAGCTATGTCCTCTAAGTATTGCGCTATGTCGTCTTCTGTTGCTGTTTGCCTACTGTCATACATAGCTTGGCAGTATTGCACAAAGGAATTAAGAATGCCCGGCGTATCACAGCGAATAGTGTCATCTGCTGCAATAGTTTTCACTATATGGTTTTTAGTCCATGGTGCAGCAATTTTGGTGGACAAGGCTCTCCCAGGTCTGCCCCCTTCTCCGTAGTACCTGGCCACCCATCCACGTGACATGTGCCTCACCTCCTGATCTGCCAGATCGTTATATTCAGTGACCTTTGATCGAATGCTAGCCAGTATGGTTCTATCTGGTGTGGTTTCATAGCTACGCTCGAGGAGCATCAGTTCCTGTTCCAACCGCTTCATGGACCCCCTTAAAGATTTGAGCACTCCTGCCTGCAACCCTATGCATACTCCACGGAACGTCACCTTAAACGCTTCCCATAGCGTGCCTATACTTTGTACTGATCCAACATTAGTAGTAAAATAGTTTTCAATGGCTTCCCGCACCCCCTCCCGGGACACCTGGTCTTTCAATGCAGAAGATTGCAATCTCCATTGAAATTGTGGTGGTGTATGTGTGGGTATGATCATGGTGAGCAGTACTGGAGAGTGATCTGACAGTGTGCGAGGCAAATGCCTAACAGTGGTGATCCATGAGTTCACATTACACGTGGTCAGCCAGTAATCAAGGCACGACCACGACTGATGGATATACGAATGGCATGTTCCATCCAGCCCCTCTGGATGTCTCAGCCTCCAAGTGTCTAATAAAAACAAATCCTTCATGCCATCCTTGACAGCTTGTGCGGACTTTTTTACTGTGTACTCTGCAGTGGAGCGGCGGTCGAGTGAAGGGTCTAACACAACATTATAGTCACCTCCGCAAATAATCGCAGCCGGTGGTAATCTATGTACTTTACTCCACAACATTTCATAGAAACCAGGGTCGTCTATGTTAGGCCCATATATATTGACAATAGTCATCAATGTACCACACAACTTCCCCTGTACAACTATATAGCGGCCATGCTAATCTTCATCCACATGTAAACTTTCAAACGCGATATTTTTCCTGATTAAAATCATAACACCTCTCGCATACGAGGAGTAAGAGGACATCAAGCGTACCCCCGCCCATCTAATGGCCACCGCTGCCGCTGTATGCTTAGTAAGGTGAGTCTCCTGCAATAATGCCACCTGTACATTATGACGGTCCAAGTAGGCTAGCACCTGCCTTTTTTCTTCGGGTTGTTAAGACCTCTGACATTCCATGTTACCCATGTTATTTTGCCATCTCTTTTGTCTACCATTCCTGTCACACAACGACATGTCTATGATATAACCTGCATCACTTATGCTTATATGTTTCTGCTGTACCCTTTGTATTCTGTACTTCACATTGATGTATCCGGAACATACCCCAACAAATCCCCCCTCCAACTTCAGCATCCCAATTATGCTAAGGATCCCCAAAGTAAGGAACAAAAAAAATACAATAAACCATCCGCCCCGCTGTAGGCAGCTAGTCTGCCCACAGTGCTCACCCTTAACCATAAACTATGTGGGGTGTGCCCTCTCGGAGGTCGCTAGCTGCCCACCGACCCCCTTGATGCATTAAGGGGGGGTCAGGGCATTCGTAGGGATTTCCCCCAACCTACAACTTGACAGTATGTCAGAGAAAACAGCGCCCATAGACGCCCTGCATATCAGCATTCTCAACAGAGGATTAGAACAGTGAACATTAACTTTCGGTATTCTTAATGTGAGCTCCGGCGCCATACCTTGGCGTATAATAGGCATAGCACCTCCAGATCAGCAGTTGGGCAATCATATCTCTACAGTGTGATCTCAGTAGCATACCCCAAATCTGCATACCCTATCAATTACCATCTATCAAGTATCGGATTGTGCGATGCCCAGGGTCCCACCAGTATTGTACATTAGCAACACCTTACTTTGCAATTTTATCCCGAGATAATCAACAATACCAGTCTGAATTTGGTCCCGAACGCAAATGTTCAATCTTCATTATCCGCATCATCGCCAGCTGTTCGTGAAGACTCCTGGCGCTCCAACTGTCGCACAAACTGCAGAGTATCCTTGGGGGATGTGAAGATCCTGGCTTTGCCCCCATGTTGTATCCGAAGGTGCGCTGGGTACAGCATTGCGTACTGTAGTATCAGTGTTTGCAGCTTTTTCTTAACCTGCTGGAACTCACGCCTCGCCTGTTGTACTGCTGTCGTGAAATCAGGGAACAATGCAACTTCCACCCCTTGATACGCAGTGGTTCCCTTTTCCCTGGCCAGCCTCAATGCAGTGTCCCTGTCCCGATAGTTTAGCAGCCTGGCTATTATAGGGCGTGGGGGTGCTCCTGGGATTGGCTTAGGTGCAAGAGAGAGATGTGCCCTTTCCACGATCAGCATGTTCGAGAAATGCTCCACACCTAACATGTTTTTAAGCATCTCCTCCACATACAGCTCCATCCTGCCTGTATTGGTGGACTCCGGCACCCCCGTAATGCGAAGATTATTTCGCCGGGACCTGGCTTTCAGGTCTTCGTTCTTGGCCTGGATTACTGCCAAAAGTTTCTCCATGTGAGTACAGGAGTCGGTGATGGTTTCAACTTTGTCCTCCGTGTTGGATATGCGCTGCTCTGCCTCTGTGATCCACGAGCTGTGCTTGTCGAGTTTTGCCGTCATATTATTAAGCCTGGGCTTAGTTCGCGAAGTAGCGCTACGCGAAGCTACGCAAAGTGCAGTTCGCACTACGCGAGCTACGCATAACACTACGCGAACTGCGTAGTGCACTGTTCGCAATGATTGCACAGTGCCGGATGCTTGTCCGCACTGTGCAATCATTGAAAACGGCATCTTGCACAGTGCGAGCTGTCTTTTACTGCCGCTCGAGTAGATTTTTACTCGAGCGGCAGCTTTCTCAACGCGGACTGGTAGTTTCTCATCGCGAGAGGTCGCGAGCATACGCGACCACTCGCAATGAGAAACCTGACCTCCCCGCGTTGAGAATCTCGCCGGGAGGTTTATTTTCCACGCTCGCGATCGGCAACTTGATGTTGCTGATCGCGAACGAGGAAAAGTCTCGCCGGGATGATCATTTTGCTTGCTCGTGGTCGCCAACTTGACGTTGAGGACCGCGAGCAAGCAAAAATGACCGCTGCACTACGCTACGCGTGTTTGCACTGTGCTACGTGCAATTCGCGTTGTGCGAAGTAGCGCAAACTTCACAAACTACGCGAGCGTAGCGTAGTGCTTTGCCCAGGGTTACATATTATCCATAGGTAGATTCAAGTTATCTATTTTACTGTCAATAGAATGGAGACTTTGCTGCATGGCAAGCATCATGCGTTCAAGCTTGCTAGTGCTGCCAGCTTCCAGGTCCGTTTCAGTGACCGAAGCCGCCCGTTGCTGTGATTTCGTGAGACGCTTGGATTTAAAGGAAAGCTTGGCCTGCTGCTGTTTTTCCGGTTTACCCATCTTTGCGCACTCTGAAGTCAACAAGGCTCGACACTGCACCACAACTCCCCGGCTTTAGAGGGGGCTCCACCGCCGACCAGTGTGGTATTCCCTCAGGTGACAGTAGCCCAAAAGGATCCGTTACTGGGTTGCCTGGGTCACAGGAGCCACGTTGTAATATAGCCGTACCCCTCCGCACAGCCTCAGTACGTTAAGGTTACAGGCCAGGCCCACACTTCTAGGGATTGCAGCTTGTCGTCACACTATTCAAGCCGTCCGCCAGCTTCACCCTGCGTCAGGAGGGTCAGGTGTACCGTAACTCTATCAACAGCCGCCGTCTCTTACTCCCTGTTAGCCAAAGCACCCCGTCCGGTCACAGAGGGGCCAGGAGTCCCGCAGCAGACGCAGTCAATTTGCCCGTATACCAGTCGCAGTTACCAGAGGTGGTGGCATCCACAGCGGGGTTATCAGCCTTTAATACACGTTGTTCACAACACAACTGCCACACAACGTCTGTCGATCGCTTCACAGTTCCATCACAGCACCGCGCCAGCGCCGCAACGGCACCAACCACAGGGGGTGACGATGTAGACTCAAAATGGCGGATACAATCACGCAGCTGATAAATCAAATGGCAGCCCGACAGTGAGCCTCCCTCATGTCCAGTTTGCAGTATTTTCTAGCCATGCTGCCAGCGTCTCTAGTGTTTTTCCCCAGCGATGCCTCAGACAATCAGTTTCGCCCCCAAGTCAGCCACTGTTAATCAAATATGGGGGGGCCACCAGCACATCCCCACAATCAACGCACCTCTGTATCGGGAGCTGCAGATGTGCGCAGTCTGTCAATGCCCACAGCACTCATGCGTGATATCTCAGCACAGCATCTATGTCTCTTGCTAGGGCGGGGTGCGTGGCATGCCGCACCTGCTTCTCCGTATCTGCAGCCGTCTCACTGCTGATCCCGCTATGCCCTCCAGCTCTCACGCATGCAATCCAGCACAGGTATCGGAGCGCTCACCTTCCCTCTATGTCACAAGGGCACCGGCTCGTCTGTACCGCCGCCGTACCTATCCGCCCACAGCAGCCCGTTGTGGACGCTTGCCCCTAGCTCCGCACCTCGTGTCCGCCAGCTATCACCACAGCGAGTCAGCGACACACGGGAGCCGCCATTTTGGAGCCAGCCTGGCAAATCCTGAAAACAAAGTTTTAGATGCCCCCGATCACCAACTCGTTCACAACAGCTCATGCAGCGCAGGCAGGGGGTCCAGAATCACCGTTTCTTGTCACTAGTTGATCGGGGGAAATGCAGGATATTACTCGGATTATGGCCCTGACCAGCAGAGCTGCACTAACGTGCGGCCATTTTGCTTCGGGCTCACTAGCGCCCCCCAATGCTAAGGTAATTAGTAGGGGTGTGCGAAATTCGAATTGCTTGCTGTGGCATAATTCTGTGAAAAGACTGTGAAAGTATGCATAATTACGTGAAATGCAGATGTATATCCATATCAATTTCAAAACATTAAATAAATTACCAAGCAAATAAAATATAAAAAAAAATAAAAAAACAAAAACATTTACAAAAAATATTATAAACAATTAAAAACAAATTAAATAGCAACAAAGACTAGACAATTTAAATTATAAACAAATAGTCATAATCAATATATTTAACAAATATTAGGAAAAGTGGTGAAGTCTGGGAATAATCAATATACTATTCCCACTCCAGTGAAAGTGTAGGACTTTGAAGGGGGTAAATTTATTATTCCCACTTGGGCATGGGGTACTCCAGCTGCGTGTTTTTACAAATAAATGGGCGGGCTTTCAAATTCTGGGTTGCCCGGCCTGTAATAACGCAGCAGAGACAGAATATCATGTACTTTTTTTCTGCCCAGGATACAAGAAGGCGAGAAAACGATGGCTGATTCAGCTATGTAGAAACCTGGGAACCAGGCACTGCGTAGAGGCTCTTGGGATATTGAAATATGATACGCATCTTCCTGTTGCATTTTCGGTAGCAGGCTTTTTATTCTCTATGTGGTGAACTCGTAGAGCTCTCTTGAAGCTGACCCCCATAGATTTTGGCTGATTAGTTTATAATATTTTTATCAGACTTTGGATGTCTTTTTACTTGTATGTAATATTTAGGACTTTTTTATGAGCTTTTTTTTATTACATTATCGATATATATTTGGTTTTATGAATACTGTACATGTGCGTAAAACCACCAATAAGTTGAATGGTGGTTTCTGGGTTAGGGCGTATGCTCATGTAAACAGTTTCTAGTTGATAGGCACAAGCACTTTATAAAAAGCTATTGTAATGGAGGGCCAGTGGGCTTGAGCTCATGCTTACGAGGACTACTTCATGTTTACTTTTGCTTGTTTTCCATATTGCCCACATATTGTACATGCACTTTAATGAAGTTATTGGGTTTGGGCTGGTCAAAACATAGATTGCCTTCATGTTATATTCATGTGATGCACATGCATTCTTGTGAGATGAATGGATTTCCTTTTACTATTTTATCCTTGAATCGAATGAAATGTATTATATTATATATACACTTTTATGGTCATATTGGCCGAAATAAAGTTTTCTGAACTATTATTCCCACTCCAAACAGCGCAACAGTAGGGAAAGTGTTGAATATCGGAGGGGTAAAATGTAAAGGTCCCACTCCAGTCTGTGCAAAAGTAGGGAAAGCGTTGGACTTCTGAGGGGTAAGACTTATTATTCCCACTCCAGTCAGTGCAACAGTAGGGAAAGCGTTGGACTTCAGTGAGGTAAGATTTACTATTCCCATTCCAGTCTATGCAACAGTAGGGAAAGGGTTGGACTTCGGAGCAGTTAAATTTGCAATTCCCACTCCAGTCTAAGCAACAGTAGGAAAAGCATTAGATCTTGGTGAGGCTACATTTACTTCAGAGGGGTAAGAGTTACTATCCCCTCTCCGATCTGTGCAACCGTGAACAAATGTCTTGTACTTTGAAGGGAAAAGAGTTACTATTCCCACTCCAGTCTGTGCAACAACAGAGAAAACGTTAGATTTCAGAGTGGTTAACTTTACTATTTCCACACCAGACTGTGCAAGAGTAGGGAAAGCGTTGGACTTCAGAGGGGTAAGCTTTACTATTCCTACTCCAGTCTGTGCAACAATAGGGAAAGCGTTGGACTTCGGAAGGGTTACATTTACTATTCCCAATCCGGTCTAAGCAACAGTAGGTAAACTACTTCACTTCAAACACATTACATATTTGAATAACCATATTAATTTTGAAAAAATGCAAAACTCTTAATATAAAAGTTATTACTTAACATAATATATATATATATATATATATATATATATATATATATATATAAAATTAATTGTTATTTAATTATTACTTAATGAACTTGCAACCCTATGCCCTACAAACCTAGCAGCCCATACCTAAAATATAACTAAAATAAATAAATTAACACAATTTACATAATTGATAATCAATTAAATAATTAAATAACTATTAATAGTTCATTGTTAAAAAATTAATACTTGATTAACTTCCCACCCTATAACCCCACAAACTCAGCAGCCTACACTTAAAATATAACTAAAATGTATAATTATTAGACAATTTACATAATTATTAATCAATTAAATATGTAGTTATACATTAATAAATATTAATAATTAATTATTACTCAATTAACTTCCCACCCTATACCCCTACAAACCTAGCAACCCACAGCTAAAATGTAACTAAATTAAATTAGTGTTACATAAAGTACAAAATTCATAATCAATTCTATAATTAATAATGGATTAAATGAAAAAAACACTGTAAATAGAGGTGAACCACATACATAACTTATTTCGGGAGCCATTTCTGTAATTGAATATGTAGCATAATAGATTTATTGGTTTTAAAGTGATACATTATTTTGAAAATCACTTTGAAAATGCCCATTTGTGAATTTAAGATTATTGACTCCAGGACTAAACTAGAGTCATATTATGAAAAATAGGTGAAGCTTGTCATTTACATCTTATTGCTTTTTCACAACCATTTCAATGACGATGTCAGAGATTTTACCATTTTGAGCGATTAATTATAGAACCGACAGAAGCTGTGAAATTGTTAAGATCAACATACATTAAAAATGTTTTATTTTGTTTATCATTTTCAATCATATTGTGTTTCTTGTAATAAAAGCTTCTGCATGAGCAAGGCACTGAGAGCTGATGCACCATTAAGATTCATACCAGCTGATCGCTGTATCTTTTTACTCTGTATTCGAATACATCTTCTAAAAAGTCACTACTATGTAGTCTTGTTTGATTGAACATGCCTCTTAGTATTCAGCAGAATGTCTTAATTGTATTATTTTAGCCCACACCTTTAAGTACAAATAGCAGCAGAAAATCTTTGCATGCTAATAGAGAACAAAGTAAAGTAAACGAGTCAGTCAGCTTAACAGGTGAATAGGCAAGAATAAGTCAGACGGGAGAGAAAAGGTATTAAATATAAAGCCAAAACACAGATGAAAAATATGTATTTGAGCAGGTTGATAAAGGAAAATAGGTAGGTGTTGTGGTGAAACTTTGAGCCATATGCATACATTAAGTCAGATTACTCAAATAAGCACAGTTAAAGCTATTAGGTTTAGATTTTTCTCAGGGAAGTGATTGTTAATGTGTTGTCCTCAGCTGTCATAAGAAGAAAATTCCATAATAAGGCACATTTTGAGGTACAAACGTATGGAAGCTGGTAGTAGGGCTCCTTTGTAGAGAAGACTGCATCAGCAGAGCTAAGCTGTACCCTCAAAGAAGAGTGTTATGAAAAGGGGTAAAGATGTCATTAGTGAACAGCACAAGCGAAGGCATCCAAACACCATGCACTTCCTAAACAAAAAAAACATAGACCAGTGATTAAAATGTCATTGGGCCAACAAAGTAAATACATCAGAGCACACACACTGGGTCTCAATTACAAGCTTTTGTCCAGAGCTCACTTTCTCCTTGTAATTCTTACAGGATTTTTTTTTCAAAGAATTGATGATATGATGTATTCCAGACTACTAAATATGTGTGTAGCCTTATCTGAAAACTCTACATTTTACTGTAAAATATGCTTTTTACAATTACAAAAAATTTACAAATAGTTTTAAACGGGACATCACAATACATGGTCACAATATATTATCTAAATTCCTTATACATAAATACTTTCGTACATATTCCTGATCTTGAACAAGGTTGCAACATTTATAGCAAACATTGTTTGACACCAATTCATTTCACTTGATTAGTCACAGCACAGCTCTCATACTATCCTCATCTTGGAGTTTTTCCAAAATCATCTCACATTTAATTAGTCCATTAATTTGCTTATGGTAGACACATTCATAATAGAGCGCTGTTTAAATGTAATTAACAATCCGACCCGGTTAGAGAATCAACATTTTTCGATCGTGCCAGAAAATTTGCAATAATAATTCATTTTAGCACTCCTCAGAGCCATTGCAAGACAAATCCAAAACTCCTAGCAATGCGTTTTTATAGTTTACTACTCAATGCTCCCAATTTCTTATTGAAACATAAACCACCAATGAGGCTCCAAAAAGGGCAGCTCCAGAGCCTATTATATCAATGGCGTATACGTGACCCAACACACCAGGGCAGTCACAAAAAATATTTGAGTTGAATTTATGCAGCTTTGCTGGGTTATGATACAAGATCCAAGTGCTATACAATTGCAAATGTGAGAAATAAAACCGATTCTGAAAAGGCAATTGATTGAAATGTTTTAGCGGAATTTGTGCAATGAAATCTTTAACTACGACCACACCAATGCATTTTCATCTGGCCATCGATCTAAGATGAGTACATGGGGCTATCCTCATACAATATAAAAGTGTAGACTGAGTGAATATGTGGAACTTTAAGAAGCATGAGGCTGTTGCACTGTTTCATCAAATAACTGATGGAAACCTTGTAAGCTGGGGTAATTTAGGGATACGTCTCATTCATGCAAGATATGTAATACTTCCAAGCTGGAAGATTGCCTGGAATTAAAAATTGTTGAAATGTGTACTAGTACTATCTGCAAAAAATGGGGCAGCTAATGAACTACCATCTAAAGTCTGGAAGTGCCAGACCCCTCTTCCTGCCTAGCTAAACGAAGACAGTGGAGGCTAATTCGAGATGGCTTAACTAGCTGAAACAATTCTGTCAGCATTTGGTCAAGCAATTGATAAAATGCAGATCACAAAAAGCATGGAATCTTCATGAGGAACAACAAAAATAGGGGTACATTTGACATTTTACCATTTTAATTTTAATCTCTGAGAATTGCTGGAATGCTACAAAGGTGCATCGATTGTCACCTCAGGACCTGCCTGGGTTCTCATCACTAAATAATTGTTTGGTCCACACAAATGCAACTGGCCGCATTCAGGGCTGGCAGGTCAAAAGATGCTTTCAAAACAAAAACGTACCTTCTGTTTAAACTTTCTTCGCCTCTGAACTTCAATGATCATTGAAACTTCTCTGGCGTAATCACCCATTAGCGTGATGTGTGGGATACTCATAATACAGCATGCGTCACTGTAATGTATGCAGTAGTGAATTGCGTGTTGGCTCTGCCTGTTTTAAGGTGTCTCTCTCTCTCTCTCTTTAACAAGAATGTGGTTTCACAACTATTTTCAAGTTATCCTCTTTAAAACAATCAACAATCTGGTTCCATTTTATTGAACCATCAGAGCTCTTCTCCATTGTTAGCCACAGTCCTCATGACTCTTCTATCCCCGTTGGGCTTCAAAGTGGTCTTAAAATGGTGTAGGAAATTCATATGAAGACAATGACAGTACACTGACCAGTCTCAAACACTTATGCTGGGCCACTGGTTTGGGGCATTTTATTAGGACACCAGGACAAGAGGTTGCTGCCACTAAGCTAGTTACACTGGGGCACAATGCTAGAACAGTGACCCAAAACATAAGCATACTAACAAGAGGCTATTTCCAGGTGGGTGGTGACACAAGGACACTGACGTGGGTATATACTGCCACTGGGACACTGCCAGTGGGCACAGACTCCAGAGCACTGTCAAATGGGTATCAACACTAACCAGGGGATTTTGACCTCGGGATAGTAACACTGGAACATTGACATGTGTCACAAACATTGGCACTAGTACACTCACACAGTTGCACTAACACAGGCACTAAGACCCTGACATAGCAGCACCAACAATCACACAACCACGGTGACACAGTGGCACTGACACTGGGAAATTGCCAAATACTGGTACTGATACAAAAGCACTAGCTCTGTAGATATTATTGACAAGGGGACAGTGACACTGGAATGCTGATGGAGGTCATAAACACTGATGCTGTGACAATGACAAGGGGCATTGACACTGGGGGAAAGGCACAGTGACACTAGGATACTGACACTAAGACAGCGATGCTTGGACACAATTCCAGGACAATGACAGGTTACATGGACACTAACACAAGGGATCCGGTGGGAGGCACACCACTGGGGTACTGGCCTGTGGTTACTGACATGGTGACACTGATACTGGCTTATTGACACAAGGACACTAACATACTGACAAAGACATTGATCCTGATGCTGGGACTCTGGCTTGGATGTTGGGCATTGCAAGCAACACAGTTAAGATGTAATGCCACAGTGATGCTGCCTAGGGACACAGACGCTGACAATGGGACAAGAGGACTCTGACACAGAGATACTGAAACTAACATGAGGACATTGACACATGGACAATGACAAGGAAGAAGTGACATAGGAACATTGACACTGGGACATTGACAACATTGCTTTGATACTGGGACAGGAGTAGATGGGGAAAATGCGAACACTGGCATTGATGCTAGAACACTGACAGGAAAAACAAAAAGAGCAACACTGATGCATATGCACTAACACGGGCATTGTTACACTGACCCAGAAACATTGACCCCGGACACTAACGTTGAAACTCTGACATATGGGCACTGGGAGACTGACTTGTTCTAAGACACATGAATACTGGCACTAACACTATGAAGGGGTTTTCTCCCAGAGTGTCATGGTCGTGGGATCACCATGCTTTACATGCAGGTCCCTGCAAGGCAAAATCAGTGATGGTAGCCTCACCCTAAGGAGGGGGCGGATACTGCTACTGTGGGCCGGTGGTTATTTTGCTGAAGGAAAATCAGGTGATGTGTTTTCATGGGTAATACTTAATCACCACTGGAGAAAGCCCAGCAGAGCCCTCATCTTTTAATGGGATGGAGAACTATGATGTCCGTATAAGACCTGTCAGCCTTAGGGTGGTCCTCTTAAACCTTTTGCCTTTCTCCTCCAATTTTCTGCTGATCTCATTTTTGCTGGTCTTAGGACTCAGTGCACTTTACCACTGCTGACAGTGGCGGCTCGCATAGGGTGTGCTGCGGGGCAGCGGAGCGGGGGAGGGGCAGGGTGGGGGGGTAGTAAACACGGACATACGACGGAACGGAGGAAAGTAATTATTACGTTCCTCCCTTCCGTCGTATGTCCGAGTTTACTACCCCTCCACCCTGCCCCTCCCCCACCCGCCCCACCACCCCACAGCACGCCCTATGCGAGCCGCCACTGACTGCTGACCAGTGCTAAAGTGCTTGTGCTCCTCCTTAAAACATGATAACATTGGCTTACACCCAATTCGCACATTTAATTTACTTATAAGTCCCTAGTATTGTGGTACTACATGTACCCAGGGCTTTGAAATTAAATGTTACCAGCAGGCCTGCAGCCCTGATTGTGCCACTCACTTAAGTAGCCCTTTAAACTTATCTCAGCCCTCTCAGGGCAGCCTGTGTGTGCAGTTTCATACTGCCATTTCGACCTGGCAAAATAAATCTGTTGCCAGGCCTAAACCTTCCTTTGTAATACAGAAAATACACCCCTAGGGTTGGCCCTAAGCAGCCCATAGGGCAGGGTGCAATGTATTAGAAAAATTGTACTTTAAACATTTACATGCCCTATCAAAGAAAAACTCTTACATTTGTTTTTCACTGCTGCAGGGCCTTCCTCACCCATAGGATAACAAGCTGGGGCAAGGGCATGGAGGCAGGAAATTCCAAACACCTCAGGGGGTGGAAACCTCCAGAATCTTCTACTAATTCAAAGCTGGCACCAAGTATAAACCCAACTCTTCAGTACACCTCTGGACCAGTGGAATACTCAGAAAGACTGCTTTGATGATCTGCTCAAGAAGGACTGCTGCTCTGCTGTCCTGCTACTCTGCTGTCTGAGTGAAAAGGACTGGACCTGCATCTTGAACCCAGGACCACTAGATTGACTGCAAGGGCTAGTTGTCTGGTTCCTGATCAGAGCCTCAGGCACAGAAAAGGCTCCAACCACCTTGACCCCAGCACCCAAACTCTGCCTGCTGTGAGTCTTGCCCCCCACGAGTAGTGCCGTCCCAGTCCTGGACCCTTGGAAGTGGGCCTGAAGGTGCCCTCCCAGCCCAGCTCTGGTCCAAACAGAACCGGCGCAGTGAGACGCATCACCTTGCACCCCTGCATCGGAACTGCTGCTGTGAAACACAACCCTGATGCTGGATCCCACAGCTCTTCAGAACCACCACTGCGCAACACCTCCTTGATGCAGGACCCCGCATCACAGCCCTCAGCCCATCAGAACCATTGCTGAGCGACACATCGTCTACGCAGGATCTCGCAATGCTTCACAACCAGGATTGAAGGTACTTTGTTCAGCAGGCCTAACTTGCTCCCTGTATCCAGCACGTGCTCCATCACAGGTGGCCTGAACTTGTGACTTTGTCCTGGTCCGGCATGACCAGATAACCACAGTTGACGCTTGTGCTAATAGGCATTATTTCACTTGAACCTTTAAAATTGCATATCACCGGTTCTACTGATTTGATTTTTGTTATTTTGCTCTCAAATAATTTATACATTTTTATTCTATTTTTATAAGTAGGTTTGGGATCAGCTGCGGCAGGTCCATTGGGGCTGAGGGGCCATGCTCCCTCACCTTTTTCCCCTCAGGAACAGGGGCTGTCAGGCGGAGCAAAGGTCGGCCTGACAGAAACTCTTCATTTTCAGGACAGGCAGCCAGGAGATAGACACACGCTAAATGTGCAGACTCCTGGCTGCCTGAGCTGAACTTTGCCGGGTTGAGGATCTCACAGCTGCTGTGGGAGTGACCTCCTCAGCGATGAAAAAGGCCCTCCCCCTCGGTGACAATGGGTAGCGTCACTCATTGCCTCAGACCTGGGCCCTTCAGTTTTAAGCCCTGAAATGCCCAGGGTCAAGTGTCAATCAGTGGCACTTTGTCACTAGGTGGGGTGGGGTCAGCAGTCTCACCAACCCCATCCCACTCTGTGACGAGGTTGGGACTGCTGCCTTCCCTCATTGGCTGACTGAAGGTCAACCAATGAGGGAAGGCAGCAGTCCCAACCCTCCTCGTACCTCAGAAGCAGATAAATGTGATGTATTTATTTTTTTAATTAATGTTTGGTGCGTTAGTGTATGTTTGAATATTTGGTAATGAGTGTTGTGAATGGATGTGTGTGTATGCACACATGTGTGAATGCATGGGTGTGAGTGAGTGTGTATGTGTGCATGTGTGTCCCGTCTGGCCCCTCCCTCCTAAAATTAACTGCTGCCACTGTGTGGGATTGTTCTTGTGTTGTGTTTTCCCTTTATTAATGTTTGAAGTGCTGCATAAATACTTTACTCATTACCTCTAACTTAAGCTAGACTGCTTTGTGCCAAGCAACCAGAGGGTTAAGCACAGGTCAATTTGAGGTTTGCTTGTGACTTCACCCTAACAGAAATTGTGGTTGCTGATTGAGTAGGGTTTCACCCCCCTCTCAATCGGTAATCAATTTCCTGCACCCCACATCTGCCAACCTCTAAATGACTCCTTAAGACTGATGGACAACTATCTTTTTCTCTAGATGTAATGAAAAATCAAATCCCTTCAAATGAAGTCTCAACATTATAAAGTGAAGGCCAATAAGCTCCCACATAAAGATATTGCTAGCACAACGTTTGAGACTATACAATGAGATATTGACTAAATAACTTACTCACTGAAATCCTTTTCCAACAGACATCGTATATCCACTTTTTGTAGCCATCATAGACTGGATCCCCTCCCCTATAAATCCTTAGTTCCACAACACATACAGATTTCTTTTAGCGCTCAAAAATGATGGGAGGGAATACACTAAGTGTAATTACTAGTGGTTCATCTTTCACATTTGCACTGAGCCTCCCTAAGTGACATGAGTATGTTTAAAAATGTGCCAGAGATCACTCTGCCATAGGGACTCAATCCGCACCTCACTGATGAGATCCAAAAAGGCTACAAAATATCTAGAATTGCTTGTGTTCCCAATTCGAGATGTCCTAGTAATTTGTACAACTTGTGGGGTGGGCAATACTGATTTGTTCATGGTTTCTCCCAAGCTAAAAACAATGTACTGAAATGCGCTGAGATCCTTTACCATTTATTTTTTTGCAATAGACTACCTTTCAAAGTCTGTTATCATAGTGCATTCATGGTATTTATTCATAAAGGACCAAACCCTTTTTGACTGCTCAGAATTTGACAGACAGACCTAACGGTGATGCACCCAGAAACAAGGGTAGTTATCTCTGCATTTTGCCTGGACCCTGAAATCTGAGGCTGGGCTCATTCGACCCACTCAGAGGTACAGGGTTGCCCAACATAGGTCTAGGAAAGCTGTATCCATACCACATTTTCTGGATATAACATAACTATCTAAATGAGTTCCATTTAGATTAATTGCATGTAAATTTATCTTGCAGGGATATCCCAAAAATCTAACATGAATTTGGCCCTCTTGCACCTACGTTGGACACCACTGCACTGATACAGAATGCTTGGAGTTTACTTATTATAATTGCGTTTATAGCATTTAATATCCTGAAGGCATTGAAGAGCTTTAACGGAAAGTAGCATGCTACTCCAGGATTAATGGTTAGGCATTCATGTGGTGATTTTAAGTTAGTAGGTTTAGTCTTGTATTCTCAAAGAATCCCTTAGATTACTGCTTCCCAAACGTTTTAGAACCCCAACCCAATTTTTTACTACAACAAACTTTTGTGACCCACCTAGTTTTAATGGACATGAGGTGGGCAATTTTTTAATTTAAGATAAGTATCCTGTGGTAGAACATTTTCATTTACAGACAGCACGTTTTCCATTGAAATTGTCACTAAATTTGCACATACTGAAAAACTATACTGCACACAAATGGTAATGTGTGGAAAACGAGTTTCAATGAATATTTATTTCCATCACACTTCAAAATTACAATAATAAAATGTGCCTCAGGTTTGCTTTCCTAACTTCTGAATGTGTTTTGTTGTGTGTTATGAAAATGACATCCTACAGTATTTCCTTTCATACTTCATGTACCCCAGCAAGGTTGTCACATAATTCACTTTATTTTTCTTTCTCTGTCTGGGAAGTGAGAGAATTTTGTAAACACCAGCCCTCATGTTAATAAAATAGGCAGCAGAAGACTATGACTTTAGTGGTCTTTCAGCAGGCCACCACGCCAGCACCCCACTGCAAGACTGCCAAAGACTTCCACACACCACCCCCCAGATTAGGAGTTCAATCCTGGTCTTTGGTGCTTTGGCGTCCCACTGTGGTGCCTTTCTAAGGCTCATATCTAAGCCCTAGAAAGACACTGCATTGGGAATGCCAAAGCACGTTTCTGCACGGCATGCACTGCACCATGTTGTGCAGTCCATGCCGTGCAGGAACTTGGGGGGCACAACATGTGCTCCCTGCATGCATTAGCTGGCCTAGAGGCAACAGGAGTTTCCTCACTGCCACCCTTTTCATGGCGGGCTCACCACCATGAAAAGGAGGGCGGTGAGGATACTCGTAATATGCTTGGCAGTGCCACAGCAGCACCACCAGCATATTGCGGTTCCACAACGCTGCAACACCGCCGAGGGATCAAGGATCCCAGGCGGTTGCAGCATACCTTTTGCGGTCCGACCACCAAACTCGTAATAGGGCAGTTGGACTGCTGGTATGGTGGTGATCGCACCACCATGCGGCTACAGCAATCCATAGGACTGCCATAGTTGTAATAAGCCCCTTAGGCTTATATTTAACCTCCATCTTTGAAGTGCAGCAAAAGTGACATGATAAGTACAGAATTGAAAGGCATCTTTATCTATTGCTTGGACTTTCCAGACCCACCAAAAATTAGCACGGTGAGCTATTAAATTGTTGATAGAGAGCAGGCAAGTGATTAACGTATTGAAAGCAGAATGGGTTATTAACTAAAGGTCAGGATGCAGACAGTTCGCACAAGTAGGTATAGAATTCAATTGGAGAACCTACATCTTTGTGTAAGAGTTGTGTAAGGACATTTAATTTGAGCAGAGATAAATAAGAGGGCCATGCAGAGGATAGTAGGTGTTCGCTCATTCTTGTTGTATGTTCAGTTTTTCGAAGCTAGTGATGGAGCAAGGTCTCATAAGAAAGAGACTTGCTCGGAGGCAATCCGCTCATTTAACTTATTAACAAGTTACTAAACGAAACCTGTGAATAACTAATACGCACCACATGAACAGGCAGGTTAGATAAGCTTGCTTATGTGTGTACTAATACAGATAACAATGAAAACGGGCTAATACCGCTTTAAACGGGGAAACTGTTGTGCGCATGCGTCAATTGCATCTACGCAATATGACGAGCTAAAGCTTGGAGGGAAATTCTAGCGCATGAGCAGAAGGTACTAAAATGGTGTCTTGAAGACTCGCGTGCATGGCATCTGCTTAGCTGAAACTAAAACAGGTTATTTTACTAATGCTAATGCGGGGAAAATATTAATAAGTAAATGGGAATAGAGTAGAGGTGGGAGGTATACAGTGAGACCATTTATTTTATGAAAATAACATTTGTCTTTTGACTTTATTATTAGTGCGCATTTGGGCCTCTCTCGTATGACCGAACTAGATGAAATGACGAAACATCTGCGCATGACTATTGAGTGAAGCTATTAAGGTCAACGACGAAGCACTTGAATGGAGGCCAATTCGTAGCGACGTGTCCTGGGAACGGATGGTGAAAAGTTCAGCGATGCGATGTTCTATTCTTTATAGTGTCATAAATGTTGTAAGTTTGCTACATGAAGTGGATGGGAATAAAAATCGTGAATAAAAATTAAGGAGATGGGTTTGCGAACAATAGTCTAATAGAGTATAGTAATATGTAAGCATGGTGTGATGATCATCCCCCCTTGCCTGACCAATTAGATTTCATATTTTTACGATATTGTAACTTTAGTGGGTGGAACATGAGTAAATGAAGGTATAATTAAGGTAGCTTTAGTTAGTTAGGGAGACTGAGATGGAGATTCTGTCGGGGATGCTGTTGCTGGAGAGATGCTGTGAGATGCCGATGAAGAATCGAATACAGACTTTGAAGAAGAACTTTCTATCCTAACTTAATTGGGTTTGATCAGAAGATGGCGGAAGAATCACGAGGAGGAAGAGAGTGTCAGAGAGGGGTGCGGTGCAGTCGTCGGTATTCTAGAGAGGTTAAGTATCCTGTCCTGAATTCTGTCCTGAAGTCTTTGTCTCCTGACCTATCCTGGAGACCCTCACCAGCCCTTTGGCCAGGGGGTTTGGTCTTTCACACCATTCTTGGTAATTATAATTTCTCGTTATTTGCAAATGTTCTTTTCTCTCTGTCCTCTCCCTTTCCGAGCATTAATTATTGCATGAGTCCGAAGTGTATGTTTTGATGTTTGATCAATTGAATTTCTCTCCAAAAATTGAGGGTGATTGCACTGTATTTTTGATGGTTCACATGCATTTAATTTAGATAAAGATTTTAAAACATTCTTGAGTCTGTGATCATTTACTTCAAACGGAAGAATAGTTAAGGGTTAAGTTAATTATCACCATCAATTAGTTAAACTAATGGTCCGTGGACCAGAGGAAAGAACTTTTTGATCAGTGAAAGGTTAGTTAGGAAAAGCAAATAACTAAACCTGAACACTGTGAAGTATAAGATATAAAACTTTAACTATTCCAGCGGTTTTACCCAGGTGTGTTTGTTTGATGGGCCCAGGTGAGTATATGGTAGTAGAGTATCTGTTGTTGGTTCACCGCTGGATCAGTTTTCTGGTAGCAGAGCTATGGTTATTATTGACTAGTTTGGTGATAAATATTGATTATTGATTATTGATCTATGTTTAACCAAAGAGTTAGCGTCTTGTTTTATGTTGTCCGGAATCCCGGGAAATGAATAGCGGGTGGTGATAGAAGCCATACTGCAGTGAGGTTACTCGTCTGTTGGAATAATACTGATAAGCTACGCAGGGCTGGCAGTATTAAACTAGGGATCATTTCATATAAAAGTAGAGTGCGAATGATAGCAAAAGGAGTTCGCTGGTGAAACTTTGGTCTCATTTCCCAATACGGGTGACACTGGAGAAGCAACGGGTTCTCCTGAGCTTGAATGAAGAGTAAACAGGGGTTTTACTCGCAGTAAGAAGAAGAGTAATTTCTGAAACTCAAGAATAAATTGAAATCTATCCTTTTGTTTAGTGGAAAAGAGTAGCGAATGTTTTTATGTTGTTATTAACAAAGAATTTATCGAAAAGTATTAAGAAATAAGTTATCGTATTACCTTGTGAAGGGAGGGTCAGTCGCCGGAGTTATACTGACGTCACAGAGAGCCGTGCTGGAATTGGTTGAAACAGCGGGCGTGAGTCAGAAGCAGATTGTAAAGGAGGGGTCAGTAGCGAGGAGTAA
The DNA here is from genome assembly GCA_963921515.1 of Calotriton arnoldi. Lineage (NCBI taxonomy): Eukaryota > Metazoa > Chordata > Amphibia > Caudata > Salamandridae > Calotriton > Calotriton arnoldi. The sequence goes on from CAWUFW010001973.1 coordinate 202,165, forward strand.
TACTGACGTCACAAAAGGCCGCGCTGGCATTGGTTAGACCACGAGCGTGAGCCTGAGTCTAAGTGGTCGTGAAATAAAAGCTGCGCTGGGATTGGTCGAAAAGGAATTGTATGCTGAGTCCTGATTTGACTGCAGGTGTGAGTCGTGCTGACATAGGACGCGACATAGGTAATAGAGCTAGAAGATATATGGAAGACTCTTTCCTATATAGACCGTCTGAAATGTTTGGAAGACCAAAGAAAATGACATTTATGAAGAAAATTAAAAATTTCTTTAAAAAAGACAAGCCTGTAATGACCAGAGAGGGAATTCCTATTCCGCCACCTAAAACACCTGCTTCATTTATGATGATGGAGAAAGGATATCACACGTGTGTATGGTTGGAGAATTGGGTGGAGTATACTAAAGGTGATGGTGTTTTGGCTTTTCCGGAGCATGGTACTTTCAATTTGAAGGTACTCCAAAATTTGAGAGATAGAATGAATATGTTAGAACCAAGTCCTAGAATGACACAGTATGAAGCCTTGGAAGAATGGGAAATAGAGGCATTTGATCGTGAAAAATACAGAAGTGGTCGGAGATTTAGAGAATTTCTACCTAGATATCCGTATGAGTCAAGTGGAGATCAAATGAAACGTTGGAGGAGAGCTGTAGTGACCGAGGGTTTATATCCAGTATTAATGGCTGAAGAACAATCAGGGGGAAAGTGTAAGGAAAAAACGAAACACATGAATACGACAGGTTATGGCGAATCAGATGATGAATTGTTAGAGGATATTTTGATTAAAAACCCTCCACCGTACCAAGAAGCACCCAGTAAGGTTACCCCAAGTGCACCAGTAATAGGAATGCCTTTAACCCCACAAATCTTACATGATGTATCACTTAATAGGGTGTTACAGGATAATGAGAGAGAAGCTTTAAATAAAACTAGAGAAGAATTAGTACAAAAGGTAAGCCAATTGAATTTAAATGCTGAAGCTTTGACAGTACCAGTGACTATTGGTCCGGTAATCCCATTATATGGAGATAAAAAGACTTGTCAGAAACCTCAAACTGTGACAATTCCGTTAACAAGTCCCAGAAGAGAAGTTAAAATTACAGATGACCAGACTAGTGGAAGTGAATCAGTAATTTCATTAATGGATCTCCCGAATGTAGAACCTCTAATTCAAACCCCGAAGAGAATTATACCTGTAAATTTGAGAGAAAAGAAATCTTTGGTTCCTGTAGGTACTGGAAGTTCAACAGTAGTTACCTCTGAAGATATAGAGAGATGGGCACAGGAAATAGACAATCGAAACCCACAACCAAAGATACTAGATATCAGTAAATTGAAAGTAGAGTTGGAAGAAATGATAACTGGCAATGTGAGCATAGATAGATTGAATGTTTATAATGACGAGGAGTTATTATTCTTATGTAAGAGTATAACTAGAAGGGCAAGAGTATTTCATGAGAAATTAACAGAAGTTGCCTCAGAGATTGGAATAGATATAGGGAAATCGAAATTGTTGCAGAAACCACATCGAGTGGATTTTACTGACAAAGATTTAGAAAGTGTAAATGCTTCTGGTAAGAGATTACAGATAGAAGAGTTGATGAATATTTTACGAAAATGGGGAGACATTGACAAATGGAGAATCAGGTAGATAAGAAAGAAAGAAGAAGTGCAAGCGAGAGAAGCATCATCTGCATTTCCAGTGAGAGAATCGGATAACGTTGAAAAATTGTGTCCGATGAGAGAAGTTCCTGGTGGTGGATATGTTCATGTCCCCTGGAGTAGGCAGGATATTTTGTCATTTACGAATGATTTTCCCAGTTTAAGAGAAAAGCCAGTTGAATGGCATAAACAAGTGGAAAGATTTGTGAAGGTTTCAAAGGTTTTGTTAAAGGATCTGGACGGATTATTTGATATTGTGGTACCTGCTGATTTGTGGACAGAATGTAAGATCACAGTTGATTGGCCAAGTGAGGAGTATGCTAGAGACTCGAAGACAGGAGCACCCTCAGAAGAGGTGATGAAGAAATATCACCAAGTAATTACTTACCTGAAAGGGAAAATCCCTCCTAAAGAAACAGATTGGGTAAAAATAGATAGAACAACCCAAGAGCCAAATGAGTCCGTACATGCATATTATGAACGATTATTACAAGTGTTTAAACAGTATAGTGGTTTTGAGAACATTGGTGATAAGGATATGGGACATTTTGTATATCGGTTTGTGTATGGTCTGAAACCGGAGATTAGTCAGATGATTCAACAGCACATGTTGTGCTGGCAGAGTAAGTCGATAGATGAAATTTTGAAGTATGCCAAATATTGTGGCAACGATATTGAGGCAAGGCGTAGAAAGCTAAAAGAGAAAATGATGTGGGCACAAGTAAAATTGGCAGAACAGCAGGAGAATAAAATAAATACCCAGACTGATAATCAGATAAAAGAGCAGAGTCAGAATGATCAAGCGGTGAATGATGGTAAATTAAGAGGACGAATGAATAGAGAGGAAGCGAAGAAGAAGTTGCCTTGTCATGCGTGCGGAAAGCTTGGACATTGGAAGAACGAGTGTAAGAGCATTCAGAATAATAATGGGCCAAATCAAAATTTAAATCCACAGATGCAGAATGAAGTACTTATGAATCAGTCGCAGCAGGTAGTTACTCCACAGTATCAGGTGCCACCAGCTCTTATGCCAAACTTTGTGAATCAGCAAAAATACAGTGCGAACACCGGATTTCACAGAGAAAGTGGTAAGAATAACAGAGTGGTTACACAATATGTTTTGCAAAATAATGAAGAAAATTCGGACTGCGTGCAATGACGGTGCCTGAGAGGGGAGGAAGAGGAGTGCGTACTTGGCGCATCCTTGCCGGTAGATCAGTCAGGTCCATTTGTTGATGGGAAAGTGGAAGGTAAAGACATCACTTTTCTATTGGATACTGGTGCTACCCGGTCTACTGTGAGAACAGCAGACATCTCAAACCTACCCCTCTTGGGAGAGTCCATCCAAGTTGTAGGCAGGGCCGGACTGGCTACCGGGCGTTTTGGTGTGCTGCCAAGCTGGGGGCTGATTTCACTGCGGTGGGGGCTGATTTTGTTGATGGGGACCTGCGTGTGCTTCTAAATAAACAAGGCAAAACGAATGGTTTTAAGCACACGCAGGTCCCCATCAATGAAATCAGCCCCCAGCTTGGCAGCGCACCAGAACGCCCGGTAGCCAGTCCGGCCCTGGTTGTAGGAGTGTCAAATCAACAGATTAGAACCCCAATTACAAAACCAATGGAAGTACATATCGGAAATTTTAAAGATATGCATCAATTTGTAGTTTGTGATTCTAGTCCCGTAAATCTGTTGGGAAGAGATCTACTGTGCAAGATGAATTGCATGATCTATTGTACACCAGATGGTGTCGCTTTCCAAACCCCTGACGAAGATGTCATATACAAAATGATGTTAGCTAAGCAAGGAACAGAAATAGACGGGATGTTTTCTTTGATAACTGAGAGTGAATTGCCTGAAGAGTTGAGAACCACAGTAAATCCAGAAGTATGGGATTTTACAGGAAAGGATATTGGGCTAATGTCAAATGTAGATCCAGTTAAAGTAACGGTGAAAGAAGGTGCAGTTTATCCAAACACACGACAGTACAAGATGAGTCTAGAAGTGAAAACAGGAATTGCTCCAGAAATTGACCGAATGATTAAACAGGGCATTTTAAAAGAAATAATGAGTAGTCCTTGTAACTCACCAATCATGGGACTTAAAAAGCCTAGTGGTAAATACAGGATAGTGCAAGATTTGCGTAAAATAAATAAAATTGTAGTGCCCTGTTGCCCGATAGTGCCAAATCCAGCAGTGATCTTTTATCAGATACCCTGGAATGCAGGTTGGTTTACAGTAATTGATTTGTGTCAAGCATTCTTTTCGATTCCTTTGCATCCAGACAGCCAGTATCTTTTCGCCTTCCGGTTTGAGGATCGTATTTTGGCATGGTGCTGAGTTCCTCAAGGGTACACAGAGAGTCCCTCAATTTTCAATCAGATACTGAAAAAGTGTCTGGAGTCATTGGTTATGCCTGGGAATTCAGTTCTGGTTCAGTACATTGATGATCTATTGGTGGCATCAAAAACGCAAGAAGATTGTGTCGCTGACACAATTGCATTACTGAAGTGTTGGAAATGGCCCTTTTTGCAGGGTTATCCCCAAACTTTTTGCTTTTTCCTCCTATTTTTCCCTGACCTGTTTGTGTTGGTTTTAGGACTCTGGGCACTTTACCACTGCTAATCAGTGCTAAAGTGCATATGCTCTCTGTGTAAATTGTGTTATGGATAGGTGTTTCCATGATTGGATATTTGATTTACCTGTTAGCCCCTAGTAAAGTGCACTGCGTGTGCCAGGGCTGGTGAATCAAATGCTACTCGGGGGCCTGCAGCACTGGTTGTGCCACGCCCGTGAGTAGCCCTGAAAACGGTAACTCAGACCTGCCATTGCAGAGTCTGCGCGCAGTTTGTAACTGCCATGTCGACTTGGCCAGTGCACACACTGGCCGGTCCCTAACCTTCCCTTTTCTTACATGTCAGACACCCCTCAGGTAGGCCCAAGGTACCCCTGTGGGCAGGGTGCAGTGTATGTGAAAGGTGGGACATGCCCTGGTGTGTGTGGCATGTCCTGATAGTGAATTACAGCCAATTGCGTTCTTCACTATTGCAAGGCTACCAGTTCCCCATAGGATAGAATGGGAGGTTTGTTTATAACATCTTATAAACATAACTGGCCCAGTGAATTTGGTAAGAAAATAGAATTTAGTATGCCTGAACTCAGAATCTATAGATGCATCTTTTAGTGAAGGTGATTTTTACATTCTGTGTTTGAAAATACCACTTTTAGAAAGTAGGTATTTCCTTGCTCAGTCATCCTGTGTGCCTCTGCTGGAATGTGGATTGCCTGTCTGGGTTTTGGATGACAGAAGGCTGGGGGGCCGGAGGGGCTCCAGATAGTCTAGGTAGGTCAGGAAAGGGCTGAATAGACCTGGGCTGCGATGGGGGAAGGGGAGGAGATTTCCTTGCACCTCAAAAGGCCTGGTCTGCCTCTGACAATGCCGTCTCCACCTCCTGCCAGGAAATCACACCAGAGAAGGCAGAACTGGTTCTGGCCGGGCACAGACACCCTCTGCCTGAAAGATCAAAGGATTTTTGGATACAAATACTGGGGCCCAGACCCCTGGACTTTAGAACTCATCTGGAACAAGAAGACTGCCAAGAAAAAGAGCCGGAGAAGCTGCGAAAAGGAACGACTGCTTTGCTGGGTGCTTTGCTGGGCTGACCTGCAGTGGCTGCTTCTGTCTTGGGCAGTGAAAGGCCTGGACTGGACTTTCTGCAACCTAATTTGTGAGTCTCTCCAAGGGCTTGAGGTAGAGCTTGCCCCCTGTTCACGAAGTCTCAGGAACAGCAAAGACTTCAAGTTCTTCGGCCCGCAGCACTGGGGACTGTGTGTTTTGTGCTGCCACCCGAAGAACACCAACTCGACGACGTCTATGACACCACTTCTGACTCCATGTCCTGAAGGCACCGCAGAGGGCACCGCCGCAACGCAACCCTGGTCTCACCGACGACGCCTGTTGATGCCGCCACCGAGCCGCTGCTTGCACTGTGGGCACCGCACTCTGCCCCGCCTCGCTTCACCCCAAAGCTTTGGCACCGCAGGGGGCACCGCCGCAACGCCGCACTGCAACCCTGGTCTCACCGACGACGCCTGTGGATGCCACCACCGAGCCGCTGTTTGCACCGCGACCTGTGGGCACCGCACTCCGCACCGCCTCGCTTCATGCCGAAGCTTTGGCACCGCAGAGAGCACCACCGCAACGCCGCACCGCAACCCTGGTCTCACCAACGATGCCTGTTGACGCCGCCACTGAGCCGCTGCTTGCACTGCGACCTGTGGGCACCGCACTCTGCACCGCCTTGCTTCACGAGGATGCCTTGGCCTGCCTGACGCCGCCACTTCCAGCCAAAATTGACGCAGCTGCTTGCACCGTGGTTTGAGGGCACCGCTCGTAAGTCACACGACGCACCGCCCTCATCCCGCACCGCAGCCTTGGCCTACCGACACCAGCGCCATAGACTCCAGTTCGTCAGCCGACGACAGCGCTTCAGCAACGACAACGATGCTGCTTGCACCGTGACCTGCCAGCACCGTGGTCTCACCGACGCCGCCATCTGAGCACCAAGCCGCTGCTCGCAGCGCGACCTGGGGGCACCGCACGCTGCACCGCTACACTTCACACCGCAGCACCCGACGCCTGCCGGTGCCAGCGCTCCTGAATCCATCAGAGAGGAGCTCGACCTGCAATGCGAGTGACTTCAAGGGCCTCAACGCCCTGCATCTCTCACAGGTACTGTTTGCGGGTCTTCCCGACACCGTAGCTGGCCCGCGACCAGCCAGAACTGTTGGATTTGTTGTTCACGACGTCGTGGTAGCCCGGACGGAGCTATCCACACAAGGAACTCTTTTTAATCAGCGTATTTTTGGAACTGTGAACTTTTAAGTATAGTATTGTGGATTCTTATCGTTTTTGGTCTTGTCTTAATTACATAAAAATATTTGGATATTTTTCTAAACTGGTGTGGTGTCCTTTTGTGGTGCGGACACTGTATTACTGTCGGTAATGTGCAAATGCTTTACACACTGCCTCTAAGATAAGCCTGGCTGCTCGTGCCAAGCTACCAAGGGGGTGAGCAGGGGTTATTTTAGACGTGTAACTCCCTTATCCTGACTAGAGTGGTGTTTTTTGCCTGGCTTTGGCCCACGCCCAAGCCTACCAAAAATCCCATTTCTAACATGAACCATTTGGCCAGAGGATGACACAAAGTGTCTCCAGAAAAATTGCAGTTCTGTCAACAAGAAGTTAGATATTTAGGGCATAAAATAGAAAGAGGAGTCAGAAAAGTGACACCGGAAAGGATAAAAATAATCAAAGAAATGCAGCTACCTCAGACACAAAAGGAGATGAGAATGTTTCTGGGAGTGGTTGGGTATTATAGGCAGTGGATCAATAGCTTCTCCATGCTAGCAAAACCTTTGATACAACTGACTCGGAAAAGAGCGAAAGATCCCATCGATTGGAATGATGAATGTTTGGAAGCTTTTGGGAAATTATGAAATTGTTTATGTGAGGCCCCAGCCCTAGGCATGCCTGATTATTCAAAAGACTTTGCATTGTTTTGTTGTGAGAGAGAAAATTGTGCTCTTTCAGTTTTAACACAGAGACATGGACTGAGCCGACGTCCAGTGGCGTATTTTTCTGTCACCTTGGATCCAGTGGCTTCAGCTTTACCTGGCTGCTTAAAAGCAGTAGCTGCTACTTGTATGAGTCTGGAGCAAAGTGAGTCCATAGTGATGGGACATCCGGTAAAAGTTTATGTTCCACACTCAGTTGAGATTCTTTTGACAAGAACAAGAACACAACATCTCACTCCCAGTCGGCTGACCAAGTATGAAAGAGTGATTCTGGGAGCAGAAAATGTGACAGTGATAAGATGTACAATAGTAAATCCTGCCACATTATTGCCAGATCCATGTTGTGAAGAAGTGAAGGATGAGATTGATCATGATTGTCTAGATGTGACTGAATTATGTACTAAACCCCGCCCAGATATAAAAGAAACACCATTGAAGGAAGCTGATCATGAACTATTAGTGGATGGGTCTTGCCTAAGAAATGAAGGAGGAGGATTAAGCGCTGCATATGCTGTATGTAAAATAATGGGGGTGGTTGAAGCATCCTGTTTACCGGGAGTTAAATCTGCACAAGTAGCCGAATTGGTGGCCTTAACAAAGGCATGCAAAACTGGGAAAAATTGGAGAATAACCATATTTACGGACAGTCAATATGGTTTCGGGGTTGTGCATGATTTTGGCCAACTCTGGATGCAGAGGGGATTTCTGACTTCTTCAGGATCTCCTATCAGAAACAGTAAAATTGTAAAGGATCTGTTGGAAGCGTTACAATTGCCAAAAGAAGTAGCAGTTGTTAAATGCGCTGCACATCAGTCAGGAAATGACTATGTAGTGTCCGGTAATAGATATGCCGACCAAATTGCTCGACACTGTGCAAGAAATACAATGTCAATTAACAGAAAAATTGAAACGGGTGAAACCAGCTGCCAACTAATGTTTTTCTCAGTTCCAGAAACATGGGATGAGGTCAGACAGTTACAGGAAGAAGTTGAGGAAAAAGAGATTTGGATAAAATCAAGTTGTAAAAAAAGGACAGAAGATGAAGTGTGGGTGTACTTGGATGGCAGACCAGTCATGCCAGACTGTCTGCTCTCTCAAATGGCAAGAGTATACAATGGGACAACTCACATTGGCAGGGATTCAATGATCAGATTGTTCAGACAGAGTTGGTACAATCCGAAGTTTAGGGTAGTCGCAGAAAGTCTTTGCCAAAGATGCCTAATCTGTCAGCAGCAGAACCCAGGTAGGAAGACAGTGGTTAGTTGGGGAAAGATTGGAAAGGCAGAAGGACCCTTCACCAGATTGCAGTTAGATTTCATTGAGTTACCTCCATGCAATGGATTAAAATATGTACTTGTCATAGTGTGCCTATTCTCAAGATGGGTAGAGGCATACCCCACTAGAAGAAATGACAGTCTCACAGTTGCTAAACTACTATTGAGGGAGTTGATACCTCGCTTCGGTTTTCCAGTCACTTTGGAATCAGATAGAGGACCTCATTTTAATAATGAGATAATTCGATTAATCTGTGCTGCATTTAACATTGAACAAAAACTGCACTGTGCTTATCGTCCAGAGGCTTCTGGAATAGTGGAACAGCTTAATGGCACAATCAAATCAAGATTAGGGAAGGTGTGCGCATCCACAATGGTGAAATGGCCAGATGCATTGCCTCTTGTACTGATGGGTCTCAGAAGAATTCCTGACAGGAAAACAGGATTGAGTCCACATGAGGTACTCATGGGAAGGGCAATGAGACAAGCATTTATTCCTGGACATAAATTGATGAATATAACTGATGATCTGGTATTGGACTATTGCAAAGGATTGGCTGAAATGGTGCGTTCTGTCTCTCATCAGGTTGGGGAAGTCGCAGTTGAAAGACAACCAGACCAAGCGCATGATTTGAATCCTGGAGATTGGGTGTTAGTGAAGAAACACGCAAGGAAATCGTGTCTAGCACCCAGGTGGGATAAACCCCGTCAAGTCATACTAGTCACTGCCACAGCGGTGAAGTGTGCAGGTTTACCCAATTGGATTCATGCTAGTCATACCAGAAGAGTTCCGAGTCCGCCTGAACAACAAGAACAGCCACTGACTGAACAAGCTGAGACGTCAGAAGTTGAAAGTTGTGAAGCAGGAGAATCTAGAGTAATAGATTCTGAGAGACAACTACATGACGAACAGCCAAGTACAAGTCAGGAAGAGTGGATCCCAGTGATTGAAATATCTGATGATGTTAACAGGACAAGAAGAACAACTAAATTAAAGAGACAGAAAAATAGAGAGGAAAAGTCAGAGAAAGAAGAACACACTCAGGTAAAATTAGACAAAGCTATTCAGAAACATGAGCAGGGTAAGATAGAAGAAGAAGAATAAGTTCAGGCAGAAGAAGAACAAGTTGAAATAAGACCTGAACAGGGTCAGATAGAGTTAGAAGAACAAGTTTAGGCAGAAGAAGAACAAACTGTAATAAGACCTGAACAGGTGCAGGTGGAAGAAGATTCAAATTCAGGAAATACAGAACAAAGACAATCAGAAAGGGAAGAAGAACAAGAACAGATTGTGCCTAAAGTAAGTGAAAATAAAAGAACTATAGAAGAAGACAGAGAAGGTGAAAGGCCAGTGCAGGTCAAAAGAATTAGAAAAGGAGACAATTGGCCTGCAGGAGTGAAGAGACTAAAATATAATCTAAGAAAATCAGAAAAGAAACCAGAACAAGTAAATGAAGTTACGAGTCAGACACAATCTAAAGAAACCTTAGTAAAACTTACCCGAAGAAGTCCAAGATCAAGAATTCTGAACAGAAAATACAGGGCCCCTGAGTGGACCTACGTTATACTTGAAGAATTTGAAAATTTAGACTTATGTGAAGAAACAGAAAAAGTTCATATTGCACAGATTGATGAAAGCAATTTAAGACCTCCTTAAAATAAAAATTAAGAAAATTTAGACAAAGAAAGAAAAAAAAGAGAGAAGAACTTTTCTTTGATTAAAATGGCAGAAGTTGAAGACACTGAGAGACCGAAGCGAAGTATTAAAAGAAAATGCTTAAGATTTTGCTTATGTAGTCTTTTATTAATAATATTAGTATGGTTATTCCTAACAGTAGGAGTACAGTTGTTAATGGGAACAGATAACAAAAATAGTACAATCACTAATGAGAGAGTAAATAGAATAAAAGAAACTAAAATAGAAATAGGGGTAGAAGATGAGATAAATTATCATAATAAATCAGACAATGATTCATCCTTAAATGTGTTTACTAAATTGTTATTTCAATATGTTAGTACGATGGAAATTAATAATTGCTATGTTTGTATGAAGTTACCTTCATCAGTGTCAGAAGGGGAGACGTATCACCATATACCTCTAACATATGGTGTATCATGTAGTGTTTTATCAAGTTTATTTTACGTAACAGGGAAACTTCAGTATTTCTATTCAAACTTAGATGTAGTGTTTTCGGAATTGCCTATTAAAAGGAATATGAATCCAGTAATTAGTAGTAAAAATGCACAGTTCATGGGTGAATTCTTCTTAACAATGAGTTCAATAGATATAGTCCAGGCACACAAGAATAACCTAACATGTATATTACGTGAAGAAGAAAAAGAGTTTTTGAATTTAGTAGAAGGAAGGAGACAGGATTTAACAAAGAAAGCTGCTGAACAGAAATCCCATGTACCTCCATGGGCTGAGAAAGAGGGAATTTATGCAAAAGGCGAAGCTCATGCTGCGATGTCCCTAGACTTTGTGAAAAAGGGAAAATTCTGCCTCCATAGGTTAAAGACAGATTATAATAACGATTTCATTGGTTCCAGTGAATGTGAACACAACTTCCTAATTTTAGGAGGGTGGGGACTAAAAGGGGGAACTGATCCTGTATTCCCGGGAATTTATTATGTATGTGGTAATAATGCTTATTATAAGTTACCTGCAAGATGGTATTGAAGCTGCTATTTTGGAATAGTTTTTCCAATGATCTACCAAGTGGACAGAATCAATGGAATCAATGAAAATTCTAATAGACTAACACGGAGAAGAAGAGCTAGTTTTTCTGAAATAGTAGGGGATATATTTAGTGCATTGATACCCTCAGTCGGAGTCATTCAAAATTCACGTAAAATTTGCAAATTGTCAACCATAGTTGATCGTCTTTCTGCAGATGCTGCCAGAGGATTCTAAATGATAAATACAGAGATGGTTGCAATAAGGTCTATGGTTTTACAAAATCGTCTTGCTCTTGATATTTTATTGGCAAAAGAGGGCGGAGTCTGTGGAATGTTGAAAATTCAATTGCTGCACTTATATTCCGCACAAAAGTAAGGAAATTAAAAGGTATATTAGAAACATTACAAGAATGCATAATGACTTGACCCAACTGGAGGTTGACAGTGTATGGGGAAGATTAACAAAAAGTATAACATCAATAGGGAATTGGTTTACTAATTTTGGGAAAAGTTTTCTAGGTCAAATAATCTTACCAGTAATTGTGATAATAACAATAGTCATGATAGTAATGTTCACATGTAAATGTTGCAGAAGTAAGGGAAAGAAAAGAATGCATTTAGAAAGAGAAGGGAGAGGAAAGAAACGAAAGCGGAAATCGAAGAAATCCAATTAGAAGAAATGAAAGGAAAGATATATAAAAAGATGAAAGACTTAGAAGGTAAAGAAGTAACTGATGAAATGATGAAAGAAAGGGAGAAAACTGAGATGTGCTAAAGTTGGCATCTGGGAAAGGATGGGTAATTTTGTGATGGCTCAAAATGCCATCAGAGAGGGGATTGAAGGAGCAAGGTCTCATAAGAAAGAGACTTGCTCAGAGGCAATCCGCTCATTTAACTTATTAACAAGTTACTAAACGAAAATCTGTGAATAACTAATACGCACCACATGAACACGCGGGTTAGAGAAACTTGCTTATGTGTGTACTAATACAGATAACAATGAAAACGGGCTAATACCGCTTTAAACGGGGAAACTGTTGTGCGCATGCGTTAATTGCATCTACACAATATGACGAGCTAAAGCTTGGAGGGAAATTCTAGCGCATGAGCAGAAGGTACTAAAATGGTGTCTTGAAGTTTCACGTGCATGGCATCTGCTTAGCTGAAACTAAAACAGGTTATTTTACTAATGCTAATGCGGGGAAAATATTAATAAGTAAACGGGAATAGAGTAGAGGTGGGAGGTATACAGTGAGACCATTTATTTTATGAAGATAACATTTGTCTTTTGACTTTATTATTAGTGCGTATTTGGGCCTCTCTCGTATGACCGAACTAGATGAAATGACGAAACATCTGCGCATGACTATTGAGTGAAGCTATGAAGGTCAATGACGAAGCACTTGAATGGAGGCCAATTCGTAGCTTTAGTTAGTTAGGGAGACTGAGACGGAGATGCTGTCTGGGAGTCGGAGATGCTGTTGCTGGAGAGATGCTTTGAGAAGCCGATGAAGAATCGAATACAGACTTTGAAGAAGAACTTTCTATCCTAACTTAATTGGGTTAGATCAGAAGATCGCGGAAGAATCACGAGGAGGAAGACAGTGTCAGAGAGGGGTGCAGCACAGTCGTCGGTACTCTAGAGAGGTTAAGTATCCTGTCCTGAATTCTGACTTGAAGTCTTTGTCTCCTGACCTATCCTGGGGACCCTCACCAGCCCTTTGGCCAAGGGGTTTGGTCTTTCACACCTTTCTTGGTGATTATAATTTCTCGTTATTTGCAAATGTTCTTTTCTCTCTGTCCTCTCCCTTTCTGAGCATTAATTATTGCATGAGTCCGAAGTGTATGTTTTGATGTTTAATCAATTGAATTTCTCTCCAAAAATTGAGGGTGATTGCACTGTATTTTTGATGGTTCACATGCATTTAATTTAGATAAAGATTTTAAAACATTCTTGAGTCTGTGATCATTTACTTCAAACGGAAGAATAGTTAAGGGTTAAGTTAATTATCACCATCAATTAGTTCAACTAATGGTCCGTCGACCAGAGGAAAGAACTTTTTGATCAGTGAAAGGTTAGTTAGGAAAAGCAAATAACTAAACCTGATCACTGTGAAGTATAAGATATAAAACTTTAACTATTCCAGCGGTTTTACCCAGGTGTGTTTGTTTGATGGGCCCAGGTGAGTATATGGTAGTAGAGTATCTGTTGTTGGTTCACCGCTGGATCACTAGCAAATCAAAGTGATCAAGATGGCAAGTTTGGAATAGCTGGCTCTTAACCATTATTCTAAAATCCAGATGGTTAAGAGTTGCATTTATTTTTGCTGGGAGTTAATTTCATAGTCTGCAAGCCTGTACAGAGAAACTAGAGCTGCCTATAGTTTTCTTTTTGTAAGATGGAATGACCAGTCTTGACACTGGTGTTGAACACAATATCCTGGATTAGAGGTTGTAAGAAAATGAATTATCAATTAGGGTGGATGGCAGTCCACAATAATTAGTAAATTCACTAGCCTGTTAGGTCCAGGCAAAGGTTTCAATAATTTAAACCTAAGCTCAACACGTTGTAGCTAAAGCAGAACTCTACTGCAAATTTGGGGTCCACCTGCATGGTCACCACTGATATTTGCCTTTCTTTTCTGAACCAATTTTTGTTGGCTTTTAGGACTCTGTGTACTTTAATCCTGCTAACGAGTGGTAAAGTGCTAGTGCTCTCCTTGAAAATATGGTAATATTGACCTCCACCTGATTGGTACATCTATTTTATCTATAGGTTCTTAGTCAATTTTACTTCATGTACCCAGGGCTTGTAAATTAAATGCATGAAGGAAAATTGGAACTGCTTGCCTTCATCCCAGGCTACTCATAGTGACTACAAAGGTTAGGTGGCGTACCTCCTGAGTAAGCTACAATGACACAACAAGCTTCAGAGGCCTCCCTTCAACTGCCTGGCTGACCTGCTGCAACTAGACCTGCCTGGACCTGCAACTGGACCTGCTTGAGCCCTGCTGCTAGCCTCTGCTGGAGTGAGTCCCGATCCCCAAGAGGTGCCCACAAGTGCCAGTATTCTTGACTGGTGTTGGAAAGTGGATTATTAGGATGGGTAAGTCTGCACCTACCACTAGAAATAAGGCCACCAACGGACTATAAGGTCTGGACAAGGTCTCAATAAATTATTCCCTTGCTCAACCCTTGGTAGCTGGCAACAGCAGGCAGGCGTAACCTAGGAGACGGGTATGTAAAGCATTTAAAAACACCAATACATTAAATAAGTAAGACACAACACAAAATAGAAACCCCACATCAATTTATAAAAATAGGAAATATGTTTATCTTTAAAATGACAGCAAAACAACAAAAATCCAATGGAGGGAACCGGAGATATGAATTTTTAAAGATGATACTTTTTCTACTGCTTAAACACATATAGCGACAACTTGGGAAATCTGGTTGCGCTAGGCCGGGACAAAGTCATAGTTGGAGGCTGACCGCGATGGAGCCCTGGTCGGATGCACTAAGTGGGAGGCCCCAGTCAAAATTTTACCTTCGGACTTAGAAACTTTTCTGGAGGATTTTTTCTTGATGTAGTGCTGTCCCCTCCAGCAGGGCGATTTCAATGCAAAGCCATTGGATTGCTTCTACGCGAGGCACCGGTCAAATTCTAGAAGTCTGGAGCACCAGAGCTTTCAGCGGGATAAACCTGAAATCCAGTCCGGGTCATGGTTGAAGGTAGTTGGCTTGACTCTCGATGTCGGATTGCTCCACTTATGGAGCTTTTCCCAAAAGTTGCTGAAAACGTCTCCAAACTTCTGTAACTTCACCCTAAAGTTCCTCTTTAGGGTTCAACGTGTCTAAAACACTAATCCAAGGATCTAAAAGCTCTGAGACAGTCCTTTGAAGTTTGGAACTACAATTACCGCATTGCACCTGGCCAAATCCTTCAAAGTCCACTCGACGCACTCCAGGCTGGGGACTACTTGAGGGAGAAGGTGCAGGGAAGCTCTGTTAACCTTTTACTTTCAGGGAGTCTACTCCTTAATCTTTTTTGAAGCAAGGCAAAGTCCTCAGGGCTATAGTTCCATGTGTGCAACAGGAGCAGTCCTTAAGGGAGCAATATGTGTGTGGTCCAGACAAGGGTTCCAGCGGGGCAGTCCTTCTTCTCCTTGTAGTTTGAGGCAGCAAATCTGAGTTGCCATGCAGCTCTCGCATATTTATTGAATGATCTGGGTCAACAAGCAGGGAGGCACCCCTGTCCAATTAGGTGCAGGGTGCCACCTAAAAGCATGACAGCTTGACAGCTTCCTCCAAAGTGTGTCATATTCTTGTCCCACAAAGCACTGCACTTTAAAATTCAAGATGGAGATTTCCTAAACCAACCTATGGGTGTGGCTCATTCCCATTAACACTCTCCTTCCTGACCTTCAAATTCCATTCCCGGGCCTGCCATATGGCTGGGGGTACAGGAAGAGGAGGTAGGCTTGGTTGGCATTCCTTACTGTCCTGCTCTCTTTGAAGCCAAGTTTGATTTACCCAGCACCGACCTGGCCTGTTCTTTCAAGCTGCAGAGCCCTCCCCCATCAGATAACCTCTGTTCTATGCAGGCCACTTATCACCTCATCAAGCAGCTTGGCTAAGCCTGTTAAAGCTGGCCAATCAGGGGAGGCTGCTAGAAGGCTGGATTTTGACTCACAGAAATGAAAGTCCTTTAACTTTTTTGCTGTATTCGTTATGATAAATTCAACAGTGGCAAGTTGTTGGATTTATCAATGCCAATCTTTTAAGTCCTTGAATGACATTTTTTATGCCACTTCCTAGCAATATTTATACCTAAATAAAATATTTCAGTGTTAGCTTGTGGAGCTAATAATCTACAATGCGGGGAAACGAAATTGGCAGTTTTTCCCTCACCAGGGCATCTAAAACATCTTTTATAATGTCCCTGCTTATATTTACAGGGCAGCCCACCCCTGCGGCACCTAGTGAAGACCTTGGGGGTGACTTATATGTAAAAATAAGGTAGATTATCACTTTGGAAGTACCTCTAATTCCAAAGTCGAATTTGCATATAACTTACATTTAAAGACAGTCAGCAAAGCAGGGCTGCCTTTAAAAATGACAGCAGGCCACACAGTAGTGCACATTCCAGTCTACTGGTCTCTAAGCCCCCCTTCCCTATTATATACTAGGCACTTAAAGGTAGTTTGAATTCCCCTTGTCTTGTTATATACTAGGGACTTACAGGGGTCTGTCATTGCCAATTGTACTTTTACCTAATTACCATATACCTTTCTCATCAGAACAGTGTCCCTGAGCCTGTCCCTGAGTCAATCAGACTCACTTACCACCAGTATCAGTCAAAAAAAATGGGGGTGATCAGGGCAAAAAGGATGACTTTCTCACATCGTCCCCCTGACCCCCCATGAAATTAGAAGACTGCAAATTTTACCAGTTCCAGTGCAGAGAGTAAAACAAACAGGAGCATCAGTCCAAAACAAATGGGGGTGACCACTCAAAAGAGACACTTTCTCACAGGGATATTTGCGTATTTTGTCTAGAGGAAATCTGGGTATTTACTCTTTATTAACGTTTGAGTGATACACAGTAGTTTGAAAAAAGCTCTTCTAGTAGCTGGTAACCAATGGAAAGCCTTCAGGACTAGGGAAAAACAGGTACATACCTTAATCTTAACTTGTAAATGTAAATTTGCAGCTGAGTTCTGAATCTTCTGAAGATGTCTAATGATTGAGAGTGGAATCCCATGATACAGTCCATTTACATAATAAACATTTTTGAGGATGCGTGATGTTGCTTGAATCTCTTTGTCATGGTTGTGGCATCTCTGCCTCCTGAAGACTTGAGAACTGTGAAACCTTTTGCTGTCCTGCGATTCTCAGGGCTCAGATGATGCCGCATGAAGCCAGAAGCTGTAGGCTATGAGTTCCACTCACATGGGGCTCCCCTCGCTCATGCTCCTAGACTCCTAGCTGCCACTCCTTGCTCCTCTAGCTCCAAAATGGCAAACACCTGTCTGAGCGTTTGCAGCTGCCTTTTAAAGCCGTTCCGCTGCTAGTCCACTTAAGTTTTCATCTCTTTTTGTCCTTTTAGATCATGGATGTTTCTTCCTTGATTCCTTTCTAGATTTCCCAATCCTTTGCCACTTTGTTTGGTGCAGCCACAATGCAAAATGGTAGCAAAGATTTACAAACCCATGCAAGGGCTAATTTGTGTTGCCATACGTGGCTTTGTTTAAAAAAATGTAATTCAAAAAAGTAATTCAAGTAACTTAACAGAGTGCAAATTACACTGCATCGTGTAAGTGTTACATGGGTGGAGTACTGACATTCCCATGCATCCAGCCATGCATTTTGATACAAACCCAGATTTACTAAAGCCAGAAAACGTAGGGTTTGTGCCAAAATGGCACACCTATCCAAGAGAGGCGTAACAAGGAGAAATATCTTTATTTCTCCTTGTTACTTCCTGTTTGCATGTTCATATGCTTTAAGGCCAGTGACTCTGCACAGTAGCTTTTCCCCAGCAATCTTCTCCGTTCATCTAATCCGGCCACGTTAGCAGCCCTAAATCTGCCCGTTCTGTTGCCCAGAACATGCCTAGCGTCCCCTCGGTCCTAACCCTAGGCTGTTCTCAGTTGCCTCCCCCCCTGCATCCAACGTGGCAGTGCCTCCAGCGGCCTATTCTCCTCTCCCTCTATTACCACCAATGGAGCCATCTGGAGTGAGGCCGTCCTCCCCAGCCACAACATACTCACATGCATATTGTCTGGCCACATGGTCTTATGCTCGCTCCCTTTACTCTTGACGCCCTGCTACTCTGCGGACCTCCTGTTTATGCCCCGGAGCAGTACCCTTCACTGCCAGAGCCCTGCATTACTGCGGACCTCCTTGTCTTTACCCCAGAGTAGGGATCCTCACTGCCGGAGCCACACCCGCAACCTCCCTTAGCTCTCCCCTGGCCCTAAAGTTTCCCCTCTCTCGCCAGTATGGCAGGGCCTTGCCTGAACTCAACAGGGGACAACTCCTACACCGTTGTTTATCCTCCTAATCTCTCCAAGACTGCAGCTAAAACCTTCAAACCCTCCATTCTGAAAAGACACCCTGAGACCCTGATCTCTGACCTACGATATAGCGCTGACAAAATCACAATCATTAATGACCTCATCTTCTACTCCAGAAAAACATCCCTATGGTGCGAAACCATCTCGAACCTCCTTAATGTACACGAAACCAGGAACATTCCGTACGGCACCAAGCTCACAATCGCGCCCTCCTCAAACTTGCGAGTTGACCTTACCATCACCTTATACAAAAACGGCATCGTCCTGATCCAAGCACCAACCAAAGACCTCAATAAATTCGCGGACCTTTTCACCCTCCTCAAAAAACACGTGCACGACCCTTATCCTTCCACGCTCCCCCTACACCAACTTTCACCACCGGACCCTCCCCCTCGCTCTGTTCAACGCAGCCCAAAGGGTAAGGGTAAAAGCCCCCGCTTAGTCCCACCAAAGACCCAACCACTCCCCCTCGCCCCCCCACCCCCTCCAAGGGTGTAGACTAGACCAACCCAACCCTTGCCGTTCCCCACTCTAAACGGCCCTCTAGGCAATGTCACCCATACTTCTGCTAGGGATTTTCCTTCCACCCCTACACAACCTCCGCCATCCCTCAAGGAGATCTTGCCACCGCCCTCCTCCTCCAACCAGTGCTCCTCCCCCACTTCCATAGTGACCCATATGCTAGACACCTGTAGGGTAGCAAACACCCACCCCAACGATCCCTCGACTAGTCCGCCAAGCGTGCCTAGCCACTCACAAACCCCTCCTCTAAGGGTTTATGACACAGGTCGACCTAACCCCACTACCATGCTACCTGCTCATGCCAACAGAACCGTTCCCAAACCATTGACCTCCTTCCCGCAAGCTCTTCCCTCACTTATGGATATTGAAACCCTGCACCTCAGAGCATCCAACCTAACTCAGAGCATCCATAACTCCATTCTGGAACTAAGAAACATCCTTCACCTCACCGAACTCTCCTTCTCAAACCTCAAGCTCCCGCAGAACTCTACTCCCCCCCCTCTCATCGAGCCCCTCCATCACCCGTTACTGTTATCCCTGAGACACCTTCGCCCTCGCAAGCAGCCCTGCTACCTCTCGGAGGAGGAAATTCTAGCCTTCCTCCATACCTACAAGTCTGCCACTGAACCCCCAAGTCCACTGGACATGAGTGACAAACACGCTATCCATACGGTTTCAATCAACTCTAACAGATCAGCTACTCTCCGCAACAGAGGAGTTATTAACAACAACCTAGCCCAAGTACCCATTTCCGCCCCAACTCACGACACACACTCTGACCCCCCTCTCTCCGGCCTCTTAATTAACTGCCTCTCAGCAGTAAAGCATGCCGCTGATGTCGCCGATCTCATCCTGAGCCAAAAATCTGACATAGCAATCCTGACCGAATCTTGGCTCAATGAATCCTCATCTCCCTGCCTAGACCTTTTAGTCCCTCCTAATTATAATATCGCAAGGCTGGACAGGCAATCAAAAAAAAAAGGGGGAGGCATTGCCTGCATCTACCGCTCTAACCTCCTCGTAACTGAACTTCTGGCAGATCCCACAGACTCCTGCGAATACCTTGCACTCTCCATATGCAGCAACGCCACTCAACTGTGCAGACTGCACATCTTTTACCACCCCCCAGGCATGAATGACACCTTCACTGACCACCTCATGGAAATCATCACAGTCAAGGTTTCCTCCAATTCTAAAGACATTTTCCTCGGTGACTTCAATCTGCACTGGAACGACCTCAAGGACCCTCAGGTCAACGCCATCAAAGACTTCCTGGCCGACCAAGCCCTTACCCAAGCCTGCACACTCCCAACACACTCGAAAGGCGCCACTCTAGATTGGATCATTGCTAAGGAATCAGCGGTCAAGCTTATCTCTGTAGACCCATGGGACTGGTCTGATCACCTCGCTATTACCTTCCATTTACCTGGCACCCACAAGACAAGGGCACCGCAACTTGTGATTCCAAAACGTTGGGTTAGAGACACTAAGAACCTTGATCCCGGGAAACTGGCTGCACGCTGCGAGATTTACCTCCCCCCCCATATATCACAACGGTCAACAACCTCACAGAACACTATACCACGACTATGTCTAATGTTCTTGATGATCTTGCTCCGCTAAAGCTAAAAAGAACCCAAATCAAAGACAGAAACCCCTGGTTCAACGGATCCCTCAACAATGAAAGGAGAACCCTCCGGCAGACTGAAAGAAACTGGAGACAGCACCCCTCAGCCTCCCATTTAAAACTTCTCCGCCAGACCAGAAATGCCTATAATAGGAACATCTTCAATTCTAAAAAAGAATTCTTCAGATCAGAACTGGGGAACGCCAAGAACAGACCTCGCAAGATCTTCGAAATGGTCAAACACCAATCTAACAAACTGGCTAAAACCTCCAAAGAAACCCCTAAATCCCTAATAACATGCGAGGAATTCTCCTCCTTCTTCTCTGACAAAATTACTGCCCTAGGAAACGAACTTAGATCCGCTACCTACTCCCAACCCCCTCTGGAACAGCCTCATCTCTCCGCGCTGCCCCCCCAGATATCACCCAAAAACCAAGCGCACTGGTCCAACTTCAAAGTTTTTGACAACCATTTCGTCACTAAAATTCTATCTTCCTTAAACCCAAACAACCACTTTAATGACCCACTCCCCTCTAACTGCTTAGCCGCCACCTCCCAATCTATCATTCCTAGTTGGACTGCAATAATCAACGCCTCCCTTCTTCATGGGTCGATACCTGATTCTCTAAAAGCCGGACAAGTCATCCCCATCTTAAAAAAACCTGCGCTGAATCCTGCTTCCCCTGACAACTTTAGACCTATATCCAATATCCCACTCCTCGCTAAAGTTCTGGAGAAATGTGTGCAACAGCAGTTGAGCCAACACATCACCAAATTCAACCTGCTAGACGATTTCCAATCCATGTTCAGGCCTGGGCACAGCACTGAAACCACCATTCTCCACATCGTGGATGATGCCCTCCAAGCCCTTGACCAAGGCAAAGCCTGTCTCCTAATCCTCTTAGATCTATCCTCAGCTTTCGATACGGTCAACCACGAAAAACTCCTCGAACGCCTCAAACTCAGGATGGGACTGGATGGCCACATTCTCGAATGGTTTAGGTCCTTCCTCCAGAACCACTCTCAGAGATTCCTAATCAACGGTAACTTGTCCGCTCCCTCTCAGATTACGGTTCGAGTCCCCCAAGGATCAACCCTGTCCCCTACCCTCTTCAATCTTTACCTCGAACCGCTAGCAGAAGTACTATGCACCGCCAACATCTCCTACCACATGTATGCCGACGACACCCAGATCTACATCAAAATCTGTTCTCCTGAGGAGATTCTTTCCCTGAATGAGGCCTTGAAGCTGACTGTCCAATGGCTCACCTCTAGCCAGCTCAAACTAAATGCAAAAAAAACTGAATTTCTTCTAATCTCCCAACCCAAAACCAACCCTGGCATTCAGGAATGGACTAAGGCGATCACAGCCTTAAACTGCCCACCGACCATAGTGGACTCTGCAAAATCCCTTGGAATAACCCTAGACTGCAGTTTGAACATGCGTGACCACATCAACTCGATGGCCAAAACTGCCAGATTTCACCTGAGCTATCTAAGAAAACTGAAACCCTTCCTCGACACTCCCGACCTAAAAATGGCAGTCCAGGCACTAGTCATCTCCAGACTCGAATATGGATGCTCTACCCTCTCAGGTCTACCCAAAATCTCCCTTGCCCCCTTAAAAGCCTGCCTCAACGCTGCCGCCAGACTCCTAACAGGTTCAAAGAAATTCAACCACATCTCACCACATCTGAAAGCTCTGAACTGGCTTCCTCTTGAGGCTAGAATCCAACTTAAACTGGCATGTATCACTCACAAGACTCTATACACCAAATCCCCTGCATTTCTCGCCCAGAAACTCGTGGTATCCGGAGGAGCCAGAAACTCCCGGCCCGCCAGAGACCTCTTGCTCCAGCCTCCGCGCTTTCGAAAGAAAAAAACTTACAATCGGGCTTTCTCTGGGGCTGCACCAAGAATATGGAACTCACTCCCGCCCGCCATTAGAAGAATTCCGTCTCTGGCACGATTTAAAAAGGAGGCCAAAACCTTCCTAATGGGCAAATTCCTCTCCTAATTCTTGCATTGCACTCACCTCAGCGACTTTGGTTTATATCCTATTACTGTCACACCTTGGACTAACCAGATGCTATCCACACGGCACCTTCGGGCATCCCACCCTTAGGCTCTTGGACCTTTCGCTCTTGTAAATGTATGTAGCTGTTTTTATCCCAAATGTTTCCACCCCCCTTCTAAGTCTTTTGTATACAACTTGTTAATCCTGTAAAGTGCTCTGATACCCTAACGGGTCAAGTTCCCGCTCTATAAAACACAAAATAAATAAATACATGCAAAGAGGACTATGCCTCTGAAAGGATTGTTTTTGCTTTATACTTCCTGCACAAGAACAATTCTGACCACAACGCGGTCACCCTTGTGTCGTGGAGCAAGGGTGCATGCATTGGCACTAGGCAGCCACATGTGCACCACCAATGGGAGAGAGCAGAAGTGTGCCATATCTTAGTAGATATGGCTCATTTCTGCTCTCTCCTTTTCACGCAACACAGGGAAGAAAGTTGCCTTGCTGTGTTGTGTTGCGTTAAATGATAGTAAATCTGGCCCTTTGATAGTCTTAAAAATATGATGGCATAATTTTGAGAGGAATGGTTGGATTTGGTTTAGTACTTGGAGGTCACAGGCGATATCTTATTTTGATACCCTTAGCTTCCCGGTAGCATTGGAACACTTAATAATTCATTGATCCATGAGGAAACA
Organism: Calotriton arnoldi; assembly: GCA_963921515.1. Lineage (NCBI taxonomy): Eukaryota > Metazoa > Chordata > Amphibia > Caudata > Salamandridae > Calotriton > Calotriton arnoldi. The sequence continues at coordinate 225,297 of CAWUFW010001973.1, forward strand.
AACAAACTTTGAGTCATTATTGTTGTTGAGGTTTTTATTGAAGAAAACATTTGAAGCTGTTTGATTGTATCTGGGCCCAGAAATCTGAAGCAAGGCCTTCATTGTTGTTAAAGTTAATAATAGCAGTCCAAGGAGATTTGAAAATCTGTAATTTTGTTACTTTTAACAGCTAGCGGCCTTTTTATGTAAATAAGTAGAAGTAAAACTGAGTTCTAATATTCATGCCTCTTTTTCAGGTTTATCCTTCAAAATCTTACATCCTCATCTTCCACAAATTTTACCACTTACTGAGTACAAGCGCAGTGTGGTCATTCTGACCTGCAGGATCTTCCACAAACTTTACCAGTTACCAAGTACAAGTGCAGTGAGGTCATTCTGACATGCAGGTCAATGTGATCTTTCCAAATAGATAGTAGAAACAGTTTTTCCTTATTTTGGATGAAAGACTGCAGGAAAGAAACAAAGGAATAACTCAGCCCTATCTTCTACAGAATTGAATCCTCTGTGTCCCTTCTCTACACTCCTCCTCACATTTTTTTGCGGTTCGCTGTTTTGGTTTATCTCCTGGCTGCTGCACAAGGTGAGGGCAGTGAATGTTTACATTCTGCTTCTGTGTAAGTATCTGGTTTTATCCACATTCAAATAGCTTTTTCATAGAGTTTATTGTCTCCAGTTGTGTGTTCCAGAGTATGTTGCTAAATGGGATGAGTTAGTTGAGAGCCTTGAAATTATTTTACATGAGTAGGAGATGAGAGGGGGATGATTGGGTACAGATGATAAAGAGGTTTCAAGTATTGTTATAATATCCAGGTTGCAGAAGAAGCAAACTAATGACCTGTTAGGAGAGTTAGCCTAGTGACAATGTGAGTTAAGTTGTGTGTGACCAAGACTGACAAAATGACATCTACGGGTCGTATTACCAAAGTGCCCCGCAGCGCAACGAGCATTTGCGCCTACTTTGTGTGCCCCAGGGGCACTTTGGTATGACAGAAGGGGCCGCAGATGCTTGTAATACTGAAAGCGCTGGCGTACATACAGTGCCAGCGCTTCCTCAAGAGGACGTTTCCTCATTTGCCTGGGGCTGTGACCCTATGCAAATGAGGGAATTCCTTTGCCTCTGCGCCCTCAACGTATTACAAATGCGGGCGCAGAGGCAAAGAAGCTGTCAGGATGCGCACTGTCAGTGCGCCCCCTGATAGCAGACCTCTGGAGGGGAGCCCTATGGACCCCCCCAGACATCCCCTTGCGGGCGTGTGCCATCACTCACTGCACTTGCCTTCAAAGGGGTCTCTAATCCCCCCTTCAGAGTGTAGGTGGGTGCCACCTGCACTGTGAAACATGGAGTGGCTGCTTCAAAGCAGCCGCTCCCTTTTTCACCTAAATGCGCTGCCCTGGGGGCAGCGCGAGTTCGCAGCTGCCCTGGGGGCAGCGCATTCATTATAATGCGGCACATTTTCCTGGTTAGCGCTGGGTGCATATTTTGAAAGGTGCGCTCAGCTCTAACCAGGAAAATATGGCGCATACCATAATACGCCCCTGATGAGGCATTTTAGATTTGTAAAACTAGAAATTTAGATGTCTAAAGATGCATAGGTGAGAGTGTGTGATTGAGGGGACTGATATTGCATGTAAGAAAACATCCCTAAAGCTCCATTCTTGGGTGGAGGTTCTGTTTACCAGGAGCAAGTTGCAGGTTATTTTAGGACTAGGGTTGCATCTTATTAGACATGTTTTTCACCCTTGAATCATATTGTGCATTTCTGTGGCTGTCATGGTTTCCTTGGAAATAGTTGCCAGTCCTCCTCCTTTCTTTCCCTTGTGATTATGAGTGAAGCATTAACAACATGGTGGCATTGCTTCACGAAGTAATTGAGCCATATCCTCTATTCACCATGTTCCTTTGATAAATACTAGGACCGGTTTTGAGTCAGTCAGTAAATAAAATATTGTGCTTATTTAACTCTATTATAGTGTGTTGATTAGTATACAATGTAGTAGGTGTTGTGTGGGTTGGGATCAGGTTTGTGTCTGTGTATTTGTTTGTGCTCGACCGTAGATATGTCATGATTGATTGGTGGATGTCCTTCTTCTTGTGAATTAGAGGGCAGTGAAACCATTTGGTTAGATGAGGTGTGTACGAAGCAGCTGGACCTGACATCATTGTGATTCCAGAATTATTAAAACATGCTAATTTTCTCCACTGGAATTTAGTATATGTAAATCTCCTCATACGCATTCATTGCGGAAACCCTAAATGGACACCTTGAACACAGGGGCTGTATTACGGAAGTGCCCCGGAGGCACAATGGGCATTTGGGCTTGATTTGCACGTCCCCGGGGCACTTTGGTATTACAGAAGGGGCAGCAGACGCTTGTGCATCCTTTTCTGTAAGATCAATATCGCCGACGCACATAAAGCACCAGCACTATCATCAGAGGGCGATCCCTCATTTGCATGGGGGCGTGGGCCCATGCAAATGAGGGAATCCCTTTGCGCCTGCACCCGTGCCATATTATAGACGTGGGTGCAGAAGCAAAGAAGCTGTCAGGTGGCACAATGACAGTGCTCCACCTAAAAAGTGGTGCACTGTCAGTGCAACCCCTGGGGCTGTATTATGGAATGCAGTGCATTTTCCTTGTTAGCGCCGGGCGCACCTTTCTAAAGGTGTGCCTGGTGCTAACAAGGATGGTGCACCGTATTACATTGAATGCGCTGCCCCCAGGGCAGCCTCGAACTCGTGCTGCCCTGGGGGCATCGCATTCAAGTGAAATACAGAGCGACTTTGAAGCTGCCGCTCCGTGCTTTACTGTGCATGAAACAATTTGCCTGCACTTCTAAGAGGGGAGAGAGGTCCCCTTGCATGCGGGTGCAGTGAGTGACTGCACCTGCCTGCAAGGAGCTGTATGGGGGGTCCATAGGTCCCCCTTTCTCCCTTCCAGAAGGCTGCTATCAGGGGGGGTACTGACAGTGTGCCACCTTTTAGGTGGCTCACTGTCAATGTGCCACCTGACTGTTTCTTTGCCTCTGAGCCCACGTCTGTAATGCTGCGCGGGTGCAGAGACAAAGAGATTCCCTCATTTGCATGGGGCCATGCACCCATGCAACTGAGGGCAAACCCTCTGGTGATAGCGGTGGCGCTATGTGTGTACCAGCGCTATCTGTATTACAGAAAGGGCTGCACAAGCTTCGCGGCCCTTTCTGTAATACCAAAGTGCCCTGGGGGCATGCAAAGCGGGCACTAATGTCCAATGCGCCCCCGGGGTACTTCCGTAATATGGACCCTGATGGCCACCCTCTGAAGGGGGAAAGAGGGTCCTACGGACCCCCCCAGACATCCCCTTGCAAGCGGGCGCAGTCACTCACTGTACCTGACTGCAAGGGGATCTCTAATCCTGCTTCAAAGTGCATGTGGCTTCCCGCCTGCACTGTGAAACACGGGGTGGGTTCAAAGCAACAGCTCCATATATCACATGAATGCGCTGTCCCCAGGGCAGCGCCAGTTCGTGGCTGCCCTGGGTGCAGCATATTCTTCCTAATACAGCCCATTTTCCTTCTTTGCGCCGGGTGCATCTTATAAAAGGTGCTCTAGGGGCAAACAAGGAAAATGCACTGTATTTGTGATACAGCACCAGGCTTGGTTTTAGTATTCTGTGGGAAAACAAGTAAATCAGTATTTTCAGTGACTAGTTAACTGTCTGACCACCCTGCAATTCCCTTAACTATGTATTAGCATACTAACATAGCACTGATTTGATGCATATAGTAGTACTAAATGGAACCCTGAGTTGTTATATTTGCCCTATACATGACTGATCTCGAAACTAAGAGGGTCATTACGATGGCGGACGGAAAAACAACCGACCGCCATGGTAGCGGAAAATCACCGTCCGCAGGTACCGCGGAAACCCCGCCGACCCTATTAGGATCAACCGCCAAAATACTCCGTCCGCGGCGGAAGGAGGCATCCAAAAACCGCCCGAAGAGGGCAGAGAAAGTGAAAATGCAACCGCGACGGGCGGTAACATAGCGGAAACACAACAACCCGCCGCCAGACACGCGGAGTAACCGCCAATGCGATTATGATATCCCCGATGCCACGGCGGTACGTTCCGCTATCTCCGTCCGCCGCGGTCGCTAACAGTAATGAATGTGAGATACGGCGGAAGCCTTGCAGCATAGCCATCGCTGCGGATGCTCCGCGAAAAAAATGGCGGCCAAGTAAAAAAAAAAAAACAAGAAGGCCAGCAAATGCAGACAAGCAACTAGCCCTGCCCCCCATTAACCTGAAACATCCCAATGACACACCCCCATGGCAAAGTTAAATATACAAATCACAGGACAACCCACACAGCACACCTGAATGCATTACACCATCTTGACACACCCACATAGCTGAGCATAAAACCAGCCCCTTCCCTGACCACAATCCTTTGCACTACTCCAACCCTGAAGGAACACAACCCTGCAGCACATTGGATAGGCAAAACACCACACATCTCACCAGCACAACAACACACACACACACACCACCTACATCACCCTCACAACTGCACCCCAAAACATCAGCACAGCACACACCATGGCACATCACAATATGCCAAAATTCACTGACACTGAGTTGACAGTAATGGTAGATGAGATAATCAGAGTAGAACCACAACTCTTTGGCAACATGGTCCAACAGACACCATTAGCCACAAGAACAACCATGTGGGCAAGGATAGTGGGCAAGGTCAATGCAGTAGGGAATGTGCCCCGCAACAAGAATGAAATCATGAGGCGGTGGCATGACCTGAAGAGTGTCGTCAAGAAGAGGAGGGCCAAGAACCGTGAGCTGGCTGAGGCGACTGGTGGAAGCACTCCCATCCCACCAAAACCGTTCACTGCGTGGGAGGAGAAGGTGCTTGCCATACTGCATTCAGAGAGTCTTGAAGGAATACCCGGGGGAGTGGAGGCTGGTAAGTACCAACTAATGTATACCATGAAACTGCCATGTACTGTCTTGAACAACTACAAAGATACATCCCTGAGGCACAAGTACACACATCTGCACCCCAAAAACACACACAGGTCACACTCATTATACATCCACACCACCTCAAACATCACAAAGGTAGACCACATCTACTGTAATGTATGTGCCCAGGCAAACAGCACTACGACTCCCACCAGGCCCCCTTGGCCCACAGCTCAGCAGGATGGACTACTCTCCCTACCCACAACCATGTGGCAGTCATTGTGTGCCTCACCCTCACCTAACAGGTAGGTAGCCATCTTGACAGGGAGGTGTCTTTGAAATAGGGAGGCCAGCACTACAACTCCCACCAGGCCCCCTTGGCCCACAGCTCAGCAGGATGGACTACTCCCCCCACCCACAACCATGTGGCAGTCATTGTGTGCCTCACCGTCACCTAACAGGTAGGTAGCCATCTTGACAGGGAGGTGTCTTTGGAATAGGGAGGCCAGCACTACAACTCCCACCAGGCACACCCTGCCCCATCCCTCAGCATGAAGGAGCACTCCCTCCCACCCAGAAGCATGCCTCAGCAATTGTGTGCTTCACCCTCACCTAACAGGTAGGTAGCCATCTTGACAGGGAGGTGTCTTTGGAATAGGGAGGCCAGCACTACAACTCCCACCAGGCCCCCTTGGCCCACAGCTCAGCAGGATGGACTACTCCCCCACCCACAACCATGTGGCAGTCATTGTGTGCCTCACCCTCACCTAACAGGTAGGTAGCCATCTTGACAGGGAGGTGTCTTTGGAATAGGGAGGCCAGCACTACAACTCCCACCAGGCCCCCTTGGCCCATAGCTCAGCAGGATGGACTACTCCCCCCACCCACAACCATGTGGCAGTCATTGTGTGCTTCACCCTCACCTAACAGGTAGGTAGGCGTCTTGACAGGGAGGTGTCTTTGGAATAGGGAGGCCAGCACTACAACTCCCACCAGGCACACCCTGCCCCATCCCTCAGCATGAAGGAGCACTCCCTCCCACCCAGAAGCATGCCTCAGCAATTGTGTGCTTCACCCTCACCTAACAGGTAGGTAGCCATCTTGACAGGGAGGTGTCTTTGGAATAGGGAGGCCAGCACTACAACTCCCACCAGGCCCCCTTGGCCCACAGCTCAGCAGGATGGACTACTCCCCCACCCACAACCATGTGGCAGTCATTGTGTGCCTCACCCTCACCTAACAGGTAGGTAGCCATCTTGACAGGGAGGTGTCTTTGGAATAGGGAGGCCAGCACTACAACTCCCACCAGGCACACCCTGCCCCATCCCTCAGCATGAAGGAGCACTCCCTCCCACCCAGAAGCATGCCTCAGCAATTGTGTGCTTCACCCTCACCTAACAGGTAGGTAGCCATCTTGACAGGGAGGTGTCTTTGAAATAGGGAGGCCAGCACTACAACTCCCACCAGGCCCCCTTGGCCCACAGCTCAGCAGGATGGACTACTCCCCCCACCCACAACCATGTGGCAGTCATTGTGTGCTTCACCCTCACCTAACAGGTAGGTAGCCATCTTGACAGGGAGGTGTCTTTGGAATAGGGAGGCCTGCACTACAACTCCCACCAGGCCCCCTTGGCACACAGCTCAGCAGGATGGACTACTCCCCCCACCCACAACCATGTGGCAGTCATTGTGTGCTTCACCCTCACCTAACAGGTAGGTAGCCATCTTGACAGGGAGGTGTCTTTGGAATAGGGAGGCCAGCACTACAACTCCCACCAGGCCCCCTTGGCCCACAGCTCAGCAGGATGGACTACTCCCCCACCCACAACCATGTGGCAGTCATTGTGTGCCTCACCCTCACCTAACAGGTAGGTAGCCATCTTGACAGGGAGGTGTCTTTGGAATAGGGAGGCCAGCACTACAACTCCCACCAGGCCCCCTTGGCCCACAGCTCAGCAGGATGGACTACTCCCCCACCCACAACCATGTGGCAGTCATTGTGTGCTTCACCCTCACCTAACAGGTAGGTAGCCATCTTGACAGGGAGGTGTATTTGGAATAGGAAGGCCAGCACTACAACTCCCACCAGGCCCCCTTGGCCCACAGCTCAGCAGGATGGACTACTCCCCCCACCCACAACCAAGTGTGGGTCATTGTGTGCCTCACCCTCACCTAACAGGTAGGTAGCCATCTTGACAGGGAGGTGTCTTTGGAATAGGGAGGCCAGCACTACAACTCCCACCAGGCCCCCTTGGCCCACAGCTCAGCAGGATGGACTACTCCCCCCACCCACAACCATGTGGCAGTCATTGTGTGCTTCACTCTCACCTAACAGGTAGGTAGCCATCTTGACAGGGAGGTGTCTTTGGAATAGGGAGGCCAGCACTACAACTCCCGCCAGGCACACCCTGCCCCATCCCTCAGCATGAAGGAGCACTCCCTCCCACCCAGAAGCATGCCTCAGCAATTGTGTGCTTCACCCTCACCTAACAGGTAGGTAGCCATCTTGACAGGGAGGTATCTTTGAAATAGGGAGGCCAGCACTGCAACTCCCACCAGGCCCCCTTGGCCCATAGCTAGGCAGGATGGACTACTCCCCCTACCCACAACCATGTGGCAGTCATTGTGTGTCTCACCCTCACCTAACAGGTAGGTAGCCATCTTGACAGGGAGGTGTCTTTGGAATAGGGAGGCCAGCACTACAACTCCCACCAGGCCACCTTGGCCCACAGCTCAGCAGGATTGACTACTCCCCCCACCCACAACCATGTGGCAGTCATTGTGTGCTTCACCCTCACCTAACAGGTAGGTAGCCATCTTGACAGGGAGGTGTCTTTGGAATAGGGAGGCCAGCACTACAACTCCCACCAGGCCCCCTTGGCCCACAGCTCAGCAGGATGGACTACTCCCCCCACCCACAACCATGTGGCAGTCATTGTGTGCCTCACCCTCACCTAACAGGTAGTTAGCCATCTTGACAGGGAGGTGTCTTTGGAATAGGGAGGCCAGCACTACAACTCCCACCAGGCCCCCTTGGCCCACAGCTCAGCAGGATGGACTACTCCCCCCACCCACAACCATGTGGCAGTCATTGTGTGCTTCACCCTCACCTAACAGGTAGGTAGCCATCTTGACAGGGAGGTGTCTTTGGAATAGGGAGGCCAGCACTACAAGTCCCACCAGGCACACCCTGCCCCATCCCTCAGCATGAAGGAGCACTCCCTCCCACCCAGAAGCATGCCTCAGCAATTGTGTGCTTCACCCTCACCTAACAGGTAGGTAGCCATCTTGACAGGGAGGTGTCTTTGGAATAGAGAGGCCAGCACTACAACTCCCACCAGGCACATCCTGCCCCATCCCTCAGCATGAAGGAGCACTCCCTCCCACCCAGAAGCATGCCTCAGCAATTGTGTGCTTCACCCTCACCTAACAGGTAGGTAGCCATCTTGACAGGGAGGTGTCTTTGGAATAGGGAGGCCAGCACTACAACTCCCACCAGGCACACCCTGCCCCATCCCTCAGACAGCGATGCAAATGTACCTGTGAGAGAAACAGAACTGTGACTCAACTAAACCCATGTGTAAGCAAATCAGGGACCAAATATGCCCTGCACAGAATGACGTGCAAATTCCATGGCTGCTGAGCATGAAGGACTCTAGTAACAATAAAAAGGCATGGTCTATCGAGCAAATAAATACAAGCACAGAACATTACAAAGGTATGCATGAGATAACAATGTGACAATGTCTAATACATGTGCATATGTAACAGCTGTCGGGAAGAGTAATCATCTTCGATGCATCACGTCAAGTTGCATGGCAACCAGTTGTCAGATGACAACTCATCAGTCCCATACAAAGAGTGTCAAGTTGGCCATGGCATCCAATGACTTGTCACACCATGGAACAAGATGTATGTACCTCCACATCATGTCATGACGAACAACACTGTGCAGACATTCTACTCATGAAATACGTAACTGTGTGTTGCATAACATGTAAATAAGAGACATCAAACACAGCAAGCCATATGGCTGTAAGTCAATGACCATGTACCCTCTGTTCCACAGGTGACCAACAACTGACTGCAGAGGACAACAACCTCAACTTGCAGAGCCAGTCTTCTCCCTCGGAACATGGACACTCGGATGCGGAGTCCCTGGATTCTTTGGACGAGGAGCTCCAAGCCGGCCCATCTGGTGTGCCAGGGCGCAACCGGTCACATGACCCCACTGCCCCCCCACCATCAGCAAAACCAACAACGCAGACCCCTGCTGGAACGACCTGTGCCGCCACCACCACCACCACCACTACCACCTTTGCCTGCAACATCTGCCCAGCCACAGAGGATGCCCATCCCACACCAACAACTGTGGAGGGCAGGCTTGTGGCCAGAGTGGTAAGGCAACAGGCCAGTGATAGCAGGGCAGGTGGGAGGACAAGTGGGACTCCAACAACACCGGACACTGTGACCGAAGCCCTGGCTAACATCACCAGAGTCGTGGGTGCCTATGAACAAACACAGGCACAAATGGGCCAGGCCCACGAAGATGCCCTGGAGCTCCAACGTCTGCTGAGGTCCATGGACAACCGTATGGGACAAATTGTGGACCTCATGGGCCAGTTAGTGGCGGTACTGAGGAATAGGCCAGTGCCACATCACACACCTCCACCTCCCCCCGTTGTCCCGCAGGATGACAGTTCATCATCCACCCCTGCGGGCACGGAGAGGGGTGACTCCTCAGACCCCACTGGCCCAACAGACGATGCCCCCTGCCAAAAAAGGAGGGGCCGTCCAAAGAAAAACTTGGGACTCACCCGTGGCAAAGCACCTGCCAAACGCCAGTTGAGGAGCCAGCCATGATGGCAACACTCTTCACCCTGCCATTGACTTTGAACACTGTCCTTACCCACACTGCCATGGAAATGGCATCCGTCTGTTGGACTGTGTCGCCACATCACTGTGGTGCCTACCTGATTGTCTCATCTACCATCACTGCCAACTCCTAGATTCACCATTCACACTCATGTAAATATCCACCTACCTCTCACATATACCCATTGACAATAAACAACAATAACGCACCAATGGATTTGAGTCTGCTCCATCTTTTATCACTGTATGTCCAATGTTTACCATGGTTACAATGTCACAGTAGCATGGAACCTCTGTAGGCAAGGAGAGGCAGAAGGGACCTAGCAAAAGACAACAGAACAAAAGTCACTAGTCAGATTGTGGCATCACAGCCGTCACACAACACATGTCCTCAACGTACAACATGCACACATTACAATGTACAACTGTACCAACATAGACATCCTGTAGCTGTGCCAAACTACCCTGTATCCAACACATAGGCAGCCAGCACTGAGTCAACAACAGGATGCACTCACAAAGATCACATAGACCTCCACCCAAACAACTACATCAACAGACAATGGACCAGTTGTACATCGTCACCCACCTTCAAGTGAAGTAGCGGTTGATGAGCTGCTGACGCTGGTCGACACCTTCCTCCTCACCACTATCCTCGTCACTGGACATTTGTGGGTTCGCAGGTGGGGGCCTCGGCTGGTCATCATCGTCCAGGATCAGGGGGATTTGTTTCCGTAAGGCCAGGTTGTGCAACATGCAGCATGCAACCACTATCTGACACACCTTTTTGGGGGAGTACATGAGTGCCCCTCCGGTCCGGTCCAGGCAGCGAAATCTCGATTTGAGGAGACCAAAGGTTCGCTCCACCACCCGACGTGTTCTACCATGGGCATTGTTGTAGCAGCCGTCAGACGGTGTCCTAGGATTGCGTAGTGGGCTCAGCAACCACGGTCTGTTGGGATATGCAGAATCACCTAGGTGTGAAATAAACATAACGATTCAGTAATACTACTGTGGCAGAGGACAGCATGGCACACACAGCACACAACTTGACTCTGCCTACTCACCCACAATCCATGCCCGCTCCGGAAGAAGATTGGCCATCAGCTGGGGCCCAATGCTGTTGTGCAGGATATATACCCGCCCGCGGCCACATGCGGTCCCCACTCTTTTTATACTCCAATTGCTAGAGATTAGTCTTACGCGGAATTTCTTCCTATTTGAAGACCAGTATTACCAACAAGTGAAGGGCACTTCGATGGGGGCCGTTTTGCCCCCAACTTAGCCATTCTGTATATGGACTCCCTAGAACAAACTAAAATCCTTACACCACTCAATCCCTTCTACGAAGGCATTGTTAAATGGAAAAGATATATTGATGATATCTTCATGATCTGGAAAAGTAGTGAGGGGACTCTTAACCATTTCTTGCACTGGCTCAATAATAACTGTGGTGGCCTTAAATTTACATTGACCCAAAACAAAGAATCTATCCCTTTCCTGGACCTTAACATAATTCACAGGGAAGGAATCCTTATCACCAGTCTGTTCCGCAAACCGACTGAGCGGAACACACTGCTGAGATATGATAGCCACCATCCACGAGCCCTTCGAGACTCATTACCCTACTCCCAATTTCTTAGAATTAGGAGAAACTGCTCACTCAAAGAGAATTACTTCCAAGAGGCTAAAATACTTAGCAACAAGCTTACCAGTAGAGGCTACCCTCGCAGGTTGGTTCGCAATGCCATGAAAAGAGCTTGGTATTGCCCACGCGACGTCCTTCTTGAACCAAAAGAAAAGACTCCCCAGAACCGCTTAGTTTGTGTTACTACTTTCTCTCCCATCTCCAACAATGTACGCAAGACTATCATAAAAAATTGGGAGGTACTCAATGCCGGCTCACTCAATTTGGAACGACCTTTGTTCGCATTTAAAAAGAACAAAAACATTAAAGACCAGCTAGTCCGGGCCGCCCTCCCTAATACTAAATCCCTGGGTAATCTTAATGAATATTGGGGACTCGCACCTTTGGTTGGGCATGCTAAATGTGGCAATTGTAGCGTATGTGACTACAGCATTGAATGTAAGGAATTTGTATTTGAGAAAACCAAGATCACTCTACATTCCTTCTCGAATTGTAACACGCCTAATGTTGTTTATGCCATATTATGCCCCTGTAAGAAAATCTATATAGGCCAAACAACTCAAAAGATACGCGTAAGGATATGCCAGCATCGCGGCAGAGTAAGATGTAAGACCCCTAATGCACCACTCGTTGAGCACTTTGAGGAAGCACACCACAACGAGAATGATATACGCTGGACTGTGATAAGCGTGATTAAACCACCTCCAAGAGGAGGAGATATCTCGAAATTACTGGACAAAGAAGAATTAAAATGGATTTTTAAGACCAACAGCCTGCATACAGGCTTAAACAGACTTGAAGATTGGACTACTCTTGTTTAAATTAACTGTACCCACTCCTATATAGTAACTCACACATGCTGGTTGAATTACTGAGTCCTCCTTCCGTCGCCACCACTGCTCACTGCACAATTCCCATATGGGTGGCTTTAACTGTCTAATAGCCTGATTAATTCCTTGTTCTTCCCTGTAATAGGTTGACTTGACCACTATGCATGGAGTCCTTCTTCGCTCTCATCAGATGCCAATTGCACCACTCCAATATGTCTGCCACGTATTGGTCCTTGTCCTCCTTTCATTTCTATCCTTGGTCATCTGACCTCTCCTCCACCAATCGCACGCTCCTTAAACCCTTCCTTCTACGACTCCTGCAATCCCTCATTAGCTGTCCGGCCTCCAGCGCGCACACCCTCCTGTGAGATTCCCATTGAGGTAAGACTCCTCTATTGCCCCTGGTTGCCCTCCCATGCCTTACTACGGTTCTGGCCACTGACCTGACTTCCCTCCCCCATAGGTACCACTGGTTGCCCTATATCGGCGGGTTCAGCACGAGGAATTATCTACATTACGCCCGTCGCTGCACGCGTTTACCATCGGTAGGTCCCCTCTCTGGCTCCTTCTGAACCGCACCGTGGCCTTTCCTCCCTTCTGCCCTCCCCTTACTCCCTCCTTCCTTTTTGCAGGAAATCGAACCGCATCGTGGTTCTGACACGGAGACTGGTAAGCCTTAATCCCTTTTGCTTACGTTGTCTCTTCTCTCCTCCGGCTCCCACCCGTCATCTCCGCCCTTTCCCTTACAGGTCCCGCGCAATTGCAGGATGGGACATCTTCTCCCCCTGTCAGGTGATCCTTGTTCCTTCAAGTACACGCACATCTTTTATGCGACCTCCATAGGCTCACCTCTATTCCTTCCCTTTCTCTCACAGGTCCGTGCTACAGCCTTCTTGTATCCTTAATTCAGAGTGGCACTCTTCCTGTTCTACTGTTATTCACTATAACGTTATGCTAATAATCATCTGCATGGCCAATTGAATTAATCGAACTAGATTAAATTAACTCTTATGTTCCTTGTTCCATCCACTATTGAGCACACGCACATCATTCATATGACTCACCTCTATTTCTTCCTTTTCACTTGCACTATGATCTCCCTTCACAGGACCGTGCAACAGCCTTCTTGTATCCTTAATCCAGAGTGGCATTCTACCTGTTATACTGTTATTCACTATAACGTAATACTGTTATGTATTATTAATTCCCACAGGTGCTGATATTCATCTGCATAGCTTAATTAATTTGTACTAGATTAATTTACTGCTTATGTTGCTTCCCCTAACTAACTGTACTTTTTCCCTCCTTCATCCCTATTTGTTTTATGTTGTTACAGGCTTTTTAAATTTCAGGCATGCTTATGTTAAGTCCTGATGATGATCCTTGTACTTACTGTATGGATCGAAACGCCGTCGACACCTATCACACCCTATACACTCCCCTAAATGTGTTATTTATTGTGTAAGGGTGTAAAAAGACGATTTGTTGGCCCTATGTGTTATTGCCATATATGACAAATCGACAGCCGTGCCTGAGCCTTTTGTTTTGCTGTCACATTGTATGTGTTCTATGTATGTGTAGTGAGGGCACAGGCCTGTGTCCCGCTTACTCTTATTCTTGGTTCTGAAAAAGTTTTTACTCTGTTAACTACAAACATTAAAGTAGACCTCTGTCCGGCTGGATAAGTCGTTATCAATATAGAACTGATTGAGTCTATATTCATTCTGTTCATACTAGATAGTTCCATGGGACCACTGTTCTCTAGAAAAGTACTATTTCCCAAGGTCCCTGGCAGACTTTATTTGGGTTCCCTTGTCCTTGTCAAATATATGTGCAGGATATATGAATCATGCGCAGAGCCCGGAAACTTGGCACATACATGCGATATGATCATATCGGCCTGGCACACCACCTGCACATTGATGGAATGGGAATGTTTGCGATTCCAATAGATGTGTTCCCGTGCCTGTGGTGGAACCAGGCCAACATGTGTGCAGTCAATTGCACCTACAACATTCGGGATGTGGCCAAGGGCATAAAAATCCGCCTTTACATCCGCCAAAGCTGCACGCCTTGGAAAACTGATGTATTGGTCCTTGTATCGCATCATGGCCAACAGGAAATCCCTTAGCACCATGCTGAAGGTGGGCTGAGACATCCCCCCTGCAATGACCACTGTCTCCTAGAATGACCCACTAGCCAGGAAATGCAGTACCGCCATCACCTTTGTTGTGGTCATCAATGCTGTTGGGTATGTCCTGCCAGCCCGCAGGTGAGGATCCAACATGGCACACAGGACTTGGATGTTCGTGCGGTCCAGACGGAATCTGCGTATCACGTCATCATCCTCTATGTTAGCCAGCAGGGTGACAGGATGATACACATTAGGTCGCCTCCTAGGTGAGATGAAAGGGGACACGTCATTGCAACAGACCATGAGATGTGCACAACTCTGTACCTTCTGATTCACACAGCGCAAACATTGACTGGCATCACAATGCACCATACAGTGCAAGTCAATAGTCGTGACACATAGAGATCACATTGTACTACAGTTCTTCAGTATTACCACTGTGAGAACAACAAACATGGAAACTGTGTCTGTGAATGGTGATAGTCACATTCCAGAATCTAGTGCAAACAGCACGGACAGTAAATGATACCGGACATGTGTGAAACAGAAACACAGCTGGCTTCAAAATGTCTGCTGTACGTGCCACACATTCGTGTGCAGACATGACAGGGGACACATGAACTACACAATTTATCCAGTTCTGAAGGACTCAGCATGGAATGTGAGCCAATACTAATCCACACAAGTCTAGAGACACTCACAGACATATTCACAAGCCTGTGCCAATATATACTGTCATCAGTAGACATGCCATACATGCTGTTACACACAATTCTAAGTCAGTCAATGACTAATGATGAACAGCAAATGCATATGCAGTCTTGACGTGAATCAAGACACAACAACACAACTGCACAATACCATCAGCAGGCACACAGATTGTCAATGTGGCACACAAAAAGTGGATAAGGTACGTGATCCAAAAGGACTGTAGACAAATGACAATCTGCACTAAAGTTGCACTATGACATGCAGAATGGAGCTTGCACTGCCCAGACACACAACTGAAGTGCAACATTTGCCATGGAGCCAATACTCCAGCTGCTTGGACATACAACAGTGACACAGAAACAACCTACACCACCACCCGGACAAAGCCACACCACTACACAAAAAAGGTCAGCGCATGGACATACTGAGTAGATACTGAAGACACTACAGCCTCATGCACATAACAACAGAGGATGTCATCGCACGACACAGGTACACAAGGACAACTATCAAAAGCATCCTGACCCACATGCCACCCAGCCTGTCAGGGACAACAAAGCAGACTCTCAACATTCCTCTGCAGACAAAGATGCTGGCTGTGCATCACTTGTTGGCCTCTGATACCATTAGAACAACAAAAGTCTGAGTCAGATTTGTGCCACAGCCAGCCCTATCAAGGTATATCTCACCTGTCTTGGATGCCATCATTAGCTTCAGTCAACAGCACCATCAGTTCACCCACACAGCGCAGGACCAGCTTGTGCCCCCAAAAGGCTACCACACCATAGCAGGCTTATCCACACGTGTCAATTCAATATCACTGCACACGTGTCCTAATTGTGCACCCTGCTAAAACTGCTAACACTTACTGCACATGAAACCACACGCAATGCTGTCCTGTCCAGGCCAATTGTGGGTCACCTCCCACTGGTCACAGATGCCATGTCAAACTTAACATCCAGTGAGCACCAGCCCCACATTTGCCTACAGTCCCTCACCAAGCCAACATTCCTCATGTGGACAAGGTAAATGCACCTGTCCCTGGTGTGTACCAACGTAACCCACCACACACATCAAATCCACTAGCAACACACTCACAACTGTGGAAATATACATGTAACAAAATCACATATGACAGGCCAAACAACATGAGCACATGCCAGACACAATGTCACAAGTAATGGTGATGACATTTGGCAGATACGGAGACAAAACATACCCAAAGGCAGGGAAACAAGTGAAAAATGATAAGGATGTACAGAATGCCAAGTGTGCCGGTGATGAAATTAACATCCTTGAGTATGTAGAGCACACACATGTCCATGTGGACATATACTGTAGGATTTGCTACTGCGAACAATTACATTACATGAAGGCAGTAACAGGTGATACCAAACAGACAACAGTGTGACACATGTGGTGAGTCATGAAAATAATGCTGAGATGTTTGTACAATCATGTACTGTATAGTGACATATTGTGTGAGACATGGACATGTGTGTAAAATTTGGGGTCAGATATGAAATTGGGGGCTAAATCTGGGGTCAAATATGAAATTGGGGGCAAAATCTGGGGTCAGATATGAATTTGGGGGCAAAATCTGGGATCAGATATGAAGATGTGTGTCAATGTGGGCTCATAAATGAAATTGTGTAGGAGTAATGTGCCCCATTGGTACTTTCAGTGTGGAATTTGGTGTTAGGTATGAAATTTAGGCTGTCATAACATACTATAGCCCATTTGATTTCCATCAAGTGCCCTGATATTTTGTAAGTGACCACTGTTCGAAGTACAGATATGACCCATGACATTGACACAGCACGATGTGTCCATTGGTGCCGTAAACATGCTCAGACAACACTCTCACGCCCATAGTCAACAATGTCATGCTGCACCCTCGCCGTAGCTACCGCCTGGCACCAGCGGTGTGTCACCGCCATGGCCCAAGACACCATAGCGGGATTGATAGGCAAATACACATGTCTAATGGCGGTTGGCATGCTCCGACACCCAGATCACGATCACTCATAGCAATGCATGTGCCCGGAATCGCGGTAGCTACCGCCTGCCACCAGCGGTGTGTCACCGCCATGGCCCAAGACACCATAGCGGGATTGATAGGCAAATACACATGTCTAATGGTGGTTGGCATGCTCCGACACCCAGATCCCGGTCACTCATAGCAATGCATGTGCCCGGGATCGCGGTAGCTACCGCCTGGCACCAGCGGTGTGTCACCGCCATGGACCAGGCCCTGCCAGCCAATGGGAAGCGCCATCGCGGTTGCCTGATGCAACTTTGAAAATCGGGGTAGGCGTGCTCCGCCACCGCGGGGCCGGTCATTGGATGCACTTAAAAGATGCACCACCGCGGAACCGCACGCCTGTCTCCTGCGGTGTGTCACTGCCATGGACCAGGCCCTGCCAGCCAATGGGAAGCACCATCGCGGTTGCCTGATGCAAATTTGAAAATCGCGGTAGGCGTGCTCCACCACCGCGGGGCCGGTCATTGGATGCACTTGAAAGATGCACCACCGCGGAACCGCACGCCTGTCCCCTGCGGTGTGTCACCGCCATGGACCAGGCCCTGCCAGCCAATGGGAAGCGCCATCGCGGTTGCCTGATGCAACTTTGAAAATTGCGGTAGGCATGCTCCGCCACCGCGGAGGCGGTCATTGGATGGATTTGAATGAGGCAGACCTGGAACACCAATTGCAGCAGCTTAGAACCACAGACACGAGCCCTGGGGGCTATATATGTGTGTGAGGGAGCCACACATTGCCACAGCTCACAGAGCCTGCTGCCTGAGACCCCTCACCTGCTGCTGCCTCCAGTGACTGCTGCCTGACACCCCTCACCTGCTGCTGCCTCCAGTGACTGCTGCCTGAGACCCCTCACCTGCTGCTGCCTCCAGTGACTGCTGCCTGAGACCCCTCACCTGCTGCTGCCTCCAGGGACTGCTTCCTGTGACCCCTCACCTGCTGCTGCCTCCAGGGACTGCTGCCTGACACCCCTCACCTGATGCTGCCTCTGGTGACTGCTGCCTGACACCCCTCACCTGCTGCTGCCTCCAGGGACTGCTGCCTGATACCCCTCACCTGCTGCTGCCTCCAGTGACTGCTGCCTGAGACCCCTCACCTGCTGCTGCCTCCAGGGACTGCTGCCTGAGACCCCTCACCTGCTGCTGCCTCCAGGGACTGCTGCCTGTGACCCCTCACCTGCTGCTGCCTCCAGGGACTGCCGCCTGACACCCGTCGCCACCAACTGCCGCTGCTGCTGTCTCTTGCCCACAGTGATGGCGAGGACTGAGAAGATCCGTGCCACTCCCTTCACCCCCGAGGAACTTGAGGTCCTGGTGGACGAGGTGCTCACCCAGTATCCAAGGCTATATGGTGCGCCTAATGTCGTGGTAAGTATCTCAGGGTGTGAGTGAGAGTGTAGGTGGGGCACACACGAAGTTTATCTGCTGCAGTATATGCGTGAGAGTGGGGTGGTGGGTCATGCACTGCCTAGCATGCTGTTTCCAGGGGGAAGGTGTGTTCAGCCTATTCCACACGTTTGCCTGCCTGCACATCCAGATGTGAGTGAAATGTGATGTCTTGTCAGACATACAGTGTGGCTGCACCTTTTCAATTGAGGAGTCAGGACAGTGATTTACTGTCTGAATGTCTTTGTGTGTCCCTGATGTCCTTCACAGGCCCATCTGTGGCCTTAGCTAGTGTAGTTGTCCAGAGGGTAGTGAGGGCATTGTTTCTGACTCAATATGTGCCTCATCTCTGGTTCTGCACTATGCTCAGGACCTCAGTCCCCCAGGGTGAAACTCTTGTTGGTCAATCAGCTATGACACTGTGCATTACAACATTCTAGTGCCCAGACCCTTCCATCACCACCGGCATGTGCACATACTCGCATGTGTTGGCACTGTTTGTGTTTCCAAATAGTCCCTCCATGTAAAAGATGAGCTGCCCCACGTTGGACCTCTGTGTGACCCCAACTGGCCTGCACATTCACTGCCCAATCAGACAGTGACACAACACTGGATGTACACAGTGTCAAATCTGTGCTTTTCCTCTTGACTCTCCGTCAATGAGCCATTACAGAGATGTAGATTGCACAAGACAGGCCTTGTGATGAGGGTTTGAGTTTGTGAGGTCATGTCCCTCAATGTGACATCCATGAAACAGTGTGGCAGTTTAAGGGCAAGTGCTATGAGGGCTGCGCAGTGTTGGGCACAGTGAGTATTCACAGTGACATATGTAGTAATGTCCTGCATGTCTTGGTATTCCCAGAAACTTGCAGTAGATGTGGTCAGCATACACATTTTGCTCTCTGCTGGCATCCTGCATGGCTTTGAGATAGGCATGTACTTTGTCCACCCTCATACCTGCATGCATTAATGTGTTTTTCACACATGCTGATGTTTGAATGTTGCAGATTTGTTGTCTCTGCTGAAGTTAGGGCAGAAGTTGGTATGAGTCTGTGTCATGCTCCTGCACTGTGAAATGGTGGTAGGTTACACTGATTATTGCACCCTCTTGTCTCCCATGTCTGCAGCTCAAAGTCAACCAGCGCAAGGCCGTGTGGAGGGCCATTGCATGCAAGGTGCGTGCACTGGGTGTCTCCAACCGACGGCGCTCCCACTGTCACAAGAGGTGGGAAGACATCTGCCAGCTGAGCAGGAACGTGGCCGAGATGACACTGGGGCTGATTCCTTGGTCCGGCAGGTTGGCGCGGCGCAGCATGACACCACTAATGGCACGCATTTTAGCTGTGACGCAGCCTGAACTGGAAGCACGTCTGAAGGGGCATCAGCAGCAAGCTGATGGTGAGTATTCTGTGAGTGTGACTTTGGGTGTTGTTTGGCTGCATGTGCTCCAAGCCTGGGCCAGTGCAGGGCTGTGATGTTGCTGGTGTGATGCAATGGCCTGTAAGTGGCCACGGTGTTGGGTGCAGTTGTCATGCATTCCCCCTACATGTACCTTCCCATGTCATTGGTGTAATGGCCCTTGAGTTCACATTTGTAGTTGTGGCCTTCTGGTATCATCTTCATTGGTGTCGTCACGGACATCCCATGTCAGGGTCAAGCAGAGTGCATGATATGTGTGTGCCATCATCAATGTGTGCATTGCCTGACGTCTGATTTGTGCTGACTACACATCTAACAACAATGTGCAACTGTAGTTGTGCCCCAAGTTATGACATGGTGGATGGCATGTGCTCATGGCCATTGTGTGCGGATATATTGGAGTCTGTCTCTGTGTAGGACACTTCTGCTGGCTCAAGATGTGACAGTGGCAACATGTTGTGAGTAGGATATTTTACCCACTCAGGGCCCTAGGTGTGCACAGAGGGATATGTGTGTCTGGTTAGCTGAAGCCACCAACAGGCTAATTGGCAGTGTGTCCATCACATTGGTGAATTATGCGAAGTTTGCATTATGCCACGGTAATTTCGATGTTTGGATTGAGGTTGCACAGTGTCACTGCCCATGGTTGTAGGAGAGTAGGATCTGCTTCACATGGGTACCCCCACTTTTTGCTGAAGCTTCACTGTTCTTCGACTTTAGTCTGGCTGGGGCCCTGCTAATCAGAACCCCAGCCTAGCTGCTCCCTCTCTAAAATGGTTTCCATGTGCCTTAGGCACATCTCTGATTGGAATCTGGAGTGCCCTTATAAGTCCCTAGTATATGGTATACTATGTACCCAGGGCATAGGTACCCCAGAGGCCTGCCAGGGGCTGAAGCATGTATTATGCCACCCCTGGAAGGCCAGCCAAAATGACACCACAGGTCTGCTACTGCAGCCTGGGTAAGGTGGTGCATGCCCCCCTTACTGTGATATAGGCTACCTATATCACTACCATTGCACACACATATAAACCTATAAGTCACTCCTATGGCAGGCCTTAACATTCCTGAAGGCAGAGTGCTTGGTTTTTATGTGAGAGGGTGCCCCTGCATGAGCAGAGCCCCTCTGCAGCATTCGGAGTCCCTCCTCTGATGCTGTTTGTGGTACAGCCTGACCATATACTCTTAAGTGCATTATATCCTCGCGGTACAATGCTAACTTTGGACTGGCTGCACCAAAACATGTCGTGTTTGGTGTCAAACATCTTGGAATACTACCCCCGCCAATCCTGGCAGCGGGGGTAGCATTCCACCCTTCTAGAGGGAGAGACATGTACACACCGGGCTACCAGGTAACTTCTTTCCAGAGCCCTGGCATCACAAAATGGATGCCGCTGCCACAGACACGGGTCTGGCCTCCTGCTGCTGACTGAAACTCCGGCAGGGGAGGCCTGGACAATAGGTTTCCTGTCGAAGGGAGGTGTAACCACCTCCCCAGACAGGATAGTGTGTATTGGGGCTGGGCGGGAGCACCCTCTGGTGCTTTGAAGTCCTGCACTGGGGGCACATTTGGTGTCCCTGTGCATATGCCAGTTCAAACCGGTTGCAGGGGCTACCTGTCCCTGCTCTGGTGTGAAACTGGACAAAGGGAATGGGTGTAACCACCCCTCTTCCCTGACCCTCCCATAGGTGGGTCCCCAGAGTATGTCCAACGCCCTAACTTAGTATAAGTATGGGACCCCAGTCCTTAGGACTTTAGATATCCCTGGACGAAACTCTGTAACTGAATCCTGGAACTTCGACGCTCTACTCAAGATTAGAGGACTGAAGAATCTCCCTTGGGGTCAAGGAGTGACTCCCTTGCTTGGCAGGCACCAAAGAAGCAATTGTCCGGTCTGCATCGCCGAAGCTCCCGCCAGATGCCGAAGTCTTTGCAACACCAGAGGTAGATTTCCAGACTTCTCCGAGGCTGCCCTGAGTCCCCAGCAAAGCTGAGGCCCGTAGCTGTCGTGGGTAACGTGGAACTGTGACCCCTGGACACCAATCACATTTGCAAGTTCATCCTCTGCCTAGTCTCCCACGAAGTTGTGCTTTGGGCTCTAAGTAGCCCCCGCCTACAGCACCGACTGCACCGAAGATCACTGGCCTCCACTCCACGAGTGTCCTGTGAGCTAGCTCCAAGTGTGTCCACTCAAGGCTCCTTTGCAGTCGCTAGTCCATTGGCTAGTGGGCCCTCCTGAAGGCTACTCTTCTTCTGCTTGGGCTTCCCCGGTTGCTCCAGACGTGCCCTGACTTACCTTTGCTGGGTGAGTCCCTCAGACCTTGCTGGTCTGTATCACCGTCCTTCTTCCATTTCCACATGACTTGCCGTTGCCAAGGCTTGTTGGGTCCAATCCAGTCGCCGACACCCCAGCAATCGACAGACGTTGTGGGACAGCTCGAATCCAGCTCCTGGTTGTCGTCGACACCTCCTGGACCTCGTGGCTGAAGAGTCAAGATGACCGTCAACCTACCTGAAGCACCCGACATCGGTGGGCATCTGCTCATCGCCTTCCTGGTCACTGGCTAGTGACCCAGACTCTGTCCCCTCTGCTTTCAGGTTCTTCAGATCTTCGATCCACCTTTGGATCCACCCGAACACTTTCGACTTGGTCGCCAGCAGCACTTTGCAGCAGAACGCCATTGAAAACGACGACGAAACCCGACCCCGAAAGGCACCTATGCACCCGGCTTCCCTGGGTGAGGTAACACGAGTACTCCGGTGCTCCCATGGGTATTGACTCTAGAACAGCCTAGTTCTAAAGGGGTTTGCTCCAAGTCCTCCTCTAAGTGTTCTTTTCCTTTAAAACTCCAACCGCGACATTCCCCATAGAAGTCAACGGCGGCTCGCAGCTGTGTTCTCACACTGCACGCGTCGCCCGTGGGTCCCCTGTGTCACTACCTTGGGTGGTTCCTTGAGGGCCAAGCACTTCTACAGGCTCTAGGCCTTGTGTCTAGTTCAGTCGTGGTTCTTATACCACTTTATTGGTATATGGTTTGGTACGCCCCTAGGGCTCAAACGTGTATTTGTGCTATTACTGTTGATATTCAACTTGTAACTTATGTACTTCGAACTCTAGCCTCATAAAGAGACTAGAGGGGTGTGTTTAAGACTAAATACATATATTTTAAATATATACCTGGTGTGGTCCTCTTTCATTTGGTCACTCAAGAGATTATAGACTGGTAAAACAAGCTGCTTTACATTCCTTCAAGATTTAGCCTGAAGGCTGCTCTCCATAGCTACCACTCGGATAGCTTTCAATAAAGGTTGTCTTTAACCTATCTCCAATAAGGGGTTGTTTGGACTGGTGCAAGGTGCCCACTATAATTAGTGGACAGCATATACCAGGCCAACTTCTCACATTGGTGTGCAGCGTGTGGGATTCCAGCTTGCTATTGTTTTACCAGATAATCTCAATTGAATTGATCAACTGAAAACCACTAAGGGTACCTTAGGTACATATAAATCAAGCTTAGGATACAGTAAGTTCTACTGAACTTAGAGTTGTGTGTTAAGGGATAGCACACCCTTTCTACAACTCAAGAGAGTTTAGTAGGCCACACTAGAGTAGGTAGTGCATAAACCACACCACACTAGTAATGTCTTCACTGCCAGGAACCAGTGAGCTCCTGCCATCCAGATATGACAACCTCACATTCTTGGAATTGAGAGAGTTGTGCAAAGTTAGGAAGTGGAAGACAGGCAAAAGTGCCAACACCCAACGTTTCCTGGAGATGCTTCTGCTAGATGATCTTAGAAGAACCCTAAGGTCTGAAAGGGTAGGCAGAGAGGGTGGGGCAGAAGATGAGGGAGGGGCCAGGGATGAAAATGCCCAGGACCTGACCTCTGAAACTGGCCAGGGGGATGACAATGATCCTGACCTGGAAAGTGCAGCTACTCCTGAGGAAGAGGAGGAGGCCCAGGATGACCTCCCCTTTGTCCCCCAGGAAGAGTTGTGAGTGTGCCCAGAAGGACTAGATCTCCTTCTCAGGAGTCTAACCACTCTGACACCTCAGTAGGGACCTCTGTCTCCTCTCATGGGAGGGAATCCTCTCATGAGAGGAGAAAGAGACTGCTTCAGTATGAACAAGCCCAGCTTGAGCTCAGAAAACAGCAGTTGGCTATAGACAGGGAGTCCCTAGATCTCTATAGACAGAGAAAAAGATGGGACTAGAGTCCCATGGTGGCAGCAATTTCCCCAGAGATAGGGAAAGGTCTTATGACCATAGAAACCTGAGCAAGATTGTCCCTCCCTACCAGAGTGGGGATGACATCCACAAATGGATAACTGCACTGGAGAGGGCCTGTAAAGTACAGAGGGTCCCTCAGGAGCAGTGGGCAGCAATCTTGTGGCTCTTCTTTGCAGACAAAGGTAGAGATAAGCTCCTCACTGTTAGAGAAGAGGATGCTGACAATTACAAAGTCTTGAAGAGTGCTCTGATTGATGGGTTTGGCCTAACAACTGAACAATACAGGTTAAAGTTCAGAGATACCCAAAAAGCACAGACTCAAGACTGGGTGGACTATGTGGATTGTTCTGCTAAGGCTCTGGAAGGTTGGTTGATGGGCAGTAAGGTATGTGACTTCACAGGATTGTACAATCTTATCATGAGGGAGCAGATTCTTAATAACTGTCAAAATCAGCTGTTGCATCAGTACCTGGTGGACTCTGATCTGACCTCTCCCCAAGAATTGGGAAAGAAGGCAGACAAATGGGTCAGAACCAGGGTGAGGCAGAAGGTACAGAACCAAGGTGGTGACCCTAAGAAGCAAGATTCTAAAAACTCTGATATGGGTGGGGAGAAGGGTAAAGACCAGAAGTCTTCACAAGGCCCCCAAAAATCTTCTTCAGGTGGGGATTCACAGTCTAACAAGGGAAAAGGCCAAAAGAAACCATGGTGCAAAGTCTGTAAGCAAAAGACACACTGGACCAGTGATTGCACCAAGTCCAAAGACTCTATTCCAGCCCCCACCAATGCCCCTAAGGCACCTGTTCCCCCTAGTGCAGTTACAATTGGTGGTGGGAGTACACAGGCCAAGGGTTTAGTAGGGTTGACCCTGGGTAATGAGGTGAGCTCTGGCCTAGTCAGAGAACTCACTCAGGCTGTCCTAGTCTGTGATGGAGGCATGGATGTGACCTCCTCTATGAGTCCCAGTAATCTGGGCAAGTACAGGCAACAGCCATTAATCAATGGAAAAGAGGCTTTGGCATTTAGGGACACAGGGGCGAGTGTCACCATGGTGACACAAGACCTTGTGGATCCTGGGCAGATTATACTTGGTGAGATGTACCAAGTGACCAATGCTAGCAATGTCAGAACAGACCATACTCTGGCAGTTGTTAACTTCTCCTGGGGAGGGGTAACTGGCCTTAAGAAGGTTGTGGTGAGTGCAAACCTACCAGTGGAATGCTTGCTTGGCAATGATCTTGAAACTTCAGCTTGGGCAGAAGTGGAGCTCAGGACCCATGCAGAAATGCTGGGGATCCCTGCAGATGTGTTTGCTGTGACCAGGTCACAGAGCAAAATGTCTAACACTGAACAGGCCTTGGATCCTGGAAAAATGGACCAAGTGCCATCCAAGAGGAGGAGTAGTAGGGTTAAGGCAGTGCCTTCCCCCTTGGCTCAGCAGGAAGATCAGTCTCTTGAGGGGATGATCTCAGTCCTGAAGAAGGAACTGTCCCAGAGGAGCTTGAACCTGACCAGGTTGAGTTCTTGGGGACAGGGGCCCTTCCAGGGCAGATCTGAGCCAGGAGCAGCAGAGCTGCCCCTCTCTTGAACCCCTCAGACAGCAAGCTGCTGCTGAGGCTGCTGGGAATGCTAGTGGTCCCCATAAAGTGTATTGGGATGATGGACTCTTGCACTCAGAGTGTAGAGACCCCAAGCCTGGTGCCACCAGGAGGTTGGTTATACCTCTGAAGTTCAGGGGCTTCCTATTGACCCTAGCCCATGACATTCCTCTAGCAGGTCACCTGGGCCAGAACAAGACTTGGGACAGACTTGTCCCTCACTTTCACTGGCCCCACATGTCTGAAGACACCAAGGAGTTTTGTCGCTCCTGTGTAACCTGCCAAGCCAGTGGGAAGGCAGGTGGCACCACAAAGGCCCCCCTGATACCACTACCTGTGGTGGGGGTGCCCTTTGAAAGAGTGGGGATTGATATTGTTGGTCCCATGGATCCCCAAACAGCATCTGGGCACAGGTTTATCCTGGTGGTGGTGGACCTTGCCACTAGGTACCCAGAGGCTATTCCCCTTAGGACCACTACAGCACCTGTGGTGGCAAGAGCCCTCCTGGGAATTTTCTCAAGAGTGGGCTTCCCTAAGGAGGTTGTATCAGACAGGGGTGCAAACCTTATGTCTGGATACTTAAAGGCAATGTGGAAGGAGTGTGGAGTGACTTACAAGTTCACCACACCCTATCACCCACAATGCAATGGTTTAGTTGAGAGATTCAACAAAACCTTAAAGGGCATGATTAAAGGGCTCCCAGAAAAGCTCAGGCGAAGATGGGACATACTCTTGCCCTGCCTTTTGTTTGCATACAGGGAGGTGCCTCAAAAGGGGTTGACTACAGCCCTTTTGAACTTTTGTTTGGTCACCCTGTCAGGGGTCCATTGTGCTTGGTGAAGGAAGGATGGGAGTTACCTCTCAAGCCCCCAAAGCAAGACATAGTGGACTATGTACTTGGTCTCCGCTCCCGGATGGCTGAGTACATGAAAAAGGCAACTAAAAACCTTGAGGCTAGCCAGGAACTGCAAAAAGCCTGGCATGACCAAAAGGCTGTACTGACTGTTTACCAGCCAGGACAGAAGGTGTGGGTGCTGGAGCCAGTGGCCCCAGCAGCTCTCCAAGACAAGTGGAGTGAACCCCATACCATTGTTGAACAGAAGGGTGAGGTTAACTATTTAGTAGACCTAGGAACACCCAGGAGTCCCCACAGGGTTCTCCATGTCAACAGATTGAAGCCATATGTGGACAGGGCAGACATGGGCTTGCTCATGGCTACTGATGAGGGACAGGAGGAAGAGAGTGACCCACTCCCTGACCTGCTCTCACAGAACCCTGATGATGGGTCAGTGGATGGTGTAGCCTTGGCAGGCAGCCTCACTGCTCAGCAGCAAACTGATTGCAGACAAGTGCTCAATCAGTACAGACATATGTTCTCTCTGACTCCAAGTCAGACCACCTGGTGCACTCATGAAGTGGACACTGGGGACAGTCTGCCTATTAAAAATAAGATTTATAGGCAACCTGACTATGTCAGGGACTGTATCAGGACAGAAGTCCAGAAAATGTTGGTTTTGGGAGTTATTGATCCCTCAGATAGCCCTTGGGCTAGTCCAGTGGTCCTTGTGCCAAAACCTCACACCAGTGGTGGGAAAAGAGAGATGAGGTTTTGTGTGGACTACAGGGGTCTCAATGCAGTCACTAGGACTGATGCCCATCCAATACCTAGGGCAGATGAGCTAATAGACACTTTGGCCTCAGCCAAGTATCTAAGCACATTTGACCTGACAGCTGGCTAGTGGCAGATCAGACTAGCTGATGATGCAAAGCCAAAAACAGCATTCTCAACCCCTAGTGGACATTATCAATTTGTGGTAATGCCCTTTGGTCTGAAGAATGCACCTGCCACTTTTCAGAGGTTGGTGAATACAGTCCTTACAGGTCTGGAAGCCTATAGTGCAGCATATCTAGATGAGATTGCTGTCTTTAGCTCCACCTGGGAGGATCACCTGGTCCACCTCAGAAATGTTTTGGAGGCCCTGCAAAAGGCAGGCCTCACTATCAAGGCCACTAAGCGCCAGATAGGGCAGAGTCAGGTTGTGTACCTGGGCCACCTTGTGGGTGGAGGCCAGGTTCAACCACTGCAGAGCAAAATCCAGACCATCATGGACTGGGTTGCTCCAACCACCCAGACTCAGGTGAGAGCCTTCTTAGGCCTGACTGGGTACTATAGGAGATTTGTCAAGGGGTATGGATCAATAGTGACACCCCTGAATGACTTAACTTCCAAGAAAATGCCCAAAAAGGTTCAGTGGACAGCTAGCTGTCAAAAGGCATTTGATGACCTGAAGCAGGCCATGTGCACTGCTCCCATTCTCCAGAGTCCTGATTTCTCCAAGAAGTTCATTGTCCAAACAGATGCATCTGAATTGGGGGTAGGGGCTGTACTGTCATGGATGAAGGTCCGGATCAGCCAGTAGCTTTTATTAGCAGAAGGCTGACCCCTAGAGAGAAACGTTGGTCAGCCATAGAGAGGGAGGCCTTTGCTGTGGTTTGGGCTCTGAAGAAGTTGAGGCCATACTTGTTTGGTACTCACTTCCTTGTTCAAACATACCACAAGCCCCTCCTATGGCTAAAACAAATGAAGGGTGAAAACCCCAAACTGCTTAGGTGGTCCATTCCCCTACAGGGGATGGACTTTACAGTGGAACATAGACCTGGGAGTAACCATGCCAATGCAGATGGACTCTCTAGGTATTTCCACTTAGAACATGAAGACTCAACTGGTCAAGGTTAGTTTAATGTCCCTGCGTTTGGGGGGGTTATGTAGGAGAGTAGGATCTGCTTCACATGGGTACCCCCACTTTTTGCTGATGCTTCACTGTTCTTCGACTTTAGTCTGGCTGGGGCCCTGCTAATCAGAACCCCAGCCTAGCTGCTTCCTCTCTAAAATGGTTTCCATGTGCCTTAGGCACATCTCTGATTGGCATCTGGAGTGCCCTTATAAGTCCCTAGTATATGGTATACTATGTACCCAGGGCATAGGTACCCCAGAGGCCTGCCAGGGGCTGAAGCATGTATTATGCCACCCCTGGAAGGCCAGCCAAAATGACACCACAGGTCTGCTACTGCAGCCTGGGTAAGGTGGTGCATGCACCCCTTACTGTGATATAGGCTACCTATATCACTACCATTGCACACACATATAAACCTATAAGTCACTCCTATGGCAGGCCTTAACAATCCTGAAGGCAGAGTGCTTGGTTTTTATGTGAGAGGGTGCCCCTGCATGAGCAGAGCCCCTCTGCAGCGTTCGGAGTCCCTCCTCTTATGCTGTTTGTGGTACAGCCTGACCATATACTCTTAAGTGCATTATATCCTCGTGGTACAATGCTAACTTTGGACTGCCTGCACCAAAACATGTCGTGTTTGGTGTCAAACATCTTGGAATACTACCCCCCCGCCAATCCTGGCGGCGGGGGTAGCATTCCACCCTTCTAGAGGGAGAGACATGTACACACCGGGCTACCCGGTAACTTCTTTCCAGAGCCCTGGCATCACAAAATGGGTGCCGCTGCCACAGACACGGGTCTGGCCTCCTGCTGCTGACTGAAACTCCGGCAGGGGAGGCCTGGACAATAGTTTTCCTGTCGAAGGGAGGTGTAACCACCTCCCCAGACAGGATAGTGTGTACTGGGGCTGGGCGGGAGCACCCTCTGGTGCTTTGAAGTCCTGCACTGGGGGCACATTTGGTGTCCCTGTGCATATGCCAGTTCAAACCGGTTGCAGGGGCTACCTGCCCCTGCTCTGGCATGAAACTGGACAAAGGGAATGGGTGTAACCACCCCTCTTCCCTGACCCTCCCATAGGTGGGTCCCCAGAGTATGTCCAACCCCCTAACTTAGTATAAGTATGGGACCCCAGTCCTTAGGACTTTAGATATCCCTGGATGAAACTCTGTAACTGAATCCTGGAACTTTGACACTCTACTCAAGATTAGAGGACTGAAGAATCTCCCTTGGGGTCAAGGAGTGACTCCCCTGCTTGGCAGGCACCAAAGAAGCAATTGTCCAGTCTGCATCGCCAAAGCTCCCGCCAGACGCCGAAGTCTTTGCATCACCAGAGGGGGATTTTCAGACTTCCCCGAGGCTGCCCTGAGTCCCCAGCAAAGCTGAGGCCCGTAGCTGTCGTGGGTAACGTGGAACCGTGACCCCTGGACACCAAGCACATTTGCAAGTGCATCCTCTTCCTGGTCTCCCACAAAGTTGTGCTTTGGGCTCCAAGTAGCCCCCGCCTTCAGCACTGACTGCACCGAAGATCACTGGCCTCCACCCTACGAGTGTCCTGTGAGCCAGCTCCAAGTGCGTCCACTTGAGGCTCCTTCGCAGTCGCTAGTCCATTGGCTAGTGGGCCCTCCTGAAGGCTACTCTTCTTCTGCTTGGGCTTCCCTGGTTGCTCCAGACGTGCCCTGACTTACCCTTGCTGGGTGAGTCCTGCAGACCTTGCTGGTCTGTATCACCGTCCTTCTTCTATTTCCACGTGACTTGCCGTTGCCAAGGCTTGTTGGGTCCAATCCGGTTGCCGACACCCCAGCAATCGCCAGACCTCTTCGGGCAGCTCGAATCCAGCTCCTGGTTGTCGTCGACACCTCCTGGACCTCGTGGCTGAAGAGTCAAGGCAACCGTCAACCTACCTGAAGCACCCAACATCGGTGGGCATCTGCTCATCGCCTTCCTGGTCACTGGCTAGTGACCCAGACTCTGTCCCCTCTGCTTTCAGGTTCTTCAGATCTTCGATCCACCTTTGGATCCACCCGAACACTTTCGACTTGGTCGCCAGCAGCACTTTGCAGCAGATCGCCATTGAAAACGGCGACGAAACCCGACCCCGAAAGGCACCTATGCACCCGGCTTCCCTGGGTGAGGTAACACGAGTACTCCGGTGCTCCCGTGGGTATTGACTCTAGAACAGCCTAGTTCTAAAGGGGTTTGCTCCAAGTCCTCCTCTAAGTGTCCTTTTCCTTTAAAACTCCAACCGCGACATTCCCCATAGAAGTCAACGGCGGCTCACGGCTGTGTTCTCACACTGCACGCGTCCCCGTGGGTCCCCTGTGTCACTACCTTGGGTGGTTCCTTGAGGGCCAAGCACTTCTACAGGCTCTAGGCCTTGTGTCTAGTTCAGTCGTGGTTCTTATACCACTTTATTGGTATATGGTTTGGTACGCCCCTAGGGCTCAAACGTGTATTTGTGCTATTACTGTTGATATTCGACTTGTAACTTATGTACTTCGAACTCTAGCCTCATAAAGAGACTAGAGGGGTGTGTTTAAGACTAAATACATATATTTTAAATATATACCTGGTGTGGTCCTCTTTCATTTGGTCACTCAAGAGATTATAGACTGGTAAAACAAGCTGCTTTACATTCCTTCAAGACTTAGCCTGAAGGCTGCTCTCCATAGCTACCACTAGGATAGCTTTCAATAAAGGTTGTCTTTAACCTATCTCCTATAAGGGGTTGTTTGGACTGGTGCAAGGTGCCCACTATAATTAGTGGACAGCATATACCAGGCCAACTTCTCACAATGGTGGTGTCCAACATGGATGATTGTTCATCATTAGTGATGCTTCCCTTGCTGATATTTGTAAACTTGATGCAAATGTACTGATCCGACCTCTATCTCTCTCTCATGCAGCATCTCACATGGGCACGGAAGGACAGGGGACGGACACCAGTGGTGAGGCATCAAGCACAACTGCTGCACACCAGCATAGTGACACGGATGTCACCAGCGCATCGGAGGGGACCGTAGTCTTCTAGAGGACTCACAGCCAGAGACGCAGACCTCTACGTCATCTGATGACGGCGGTGGCGCTTCTATGTTTTCTGCCGAGGGTAACGGGGACTCTGCCTCCACGTCCACCACACAGCGTTCAGTGCACACCCTCCGTGCTACTCCCACTGTTGCTGCCCGTGTTCGCACCACAAAAAGGGAAGAGTGTCCTTCACCCCAGGCACCGCTGCCCCTGCCCCTGTCCCCCTGCTGCCATCAGTGCTGAGTCTGTGGACCTTTTGCGCCAGCTGTGTGTGGGTCAGACAGCTCTCCTCAATGCATTCCTGGACCATGACAAAAAATTGGCACAGGTGGTGGCTTTCATGGAGGGCGTGCATTCCGACGTGGGTGGGCTACACCGGACTGTACAGTCTCTGGCCTCTGCAGTGACAGCAGCCATTCAACTTGCCCAAACCCATGGTCCAGCTCCAGTCCCTAGGCCCACCACCCTGCCAGTGGCCGCATCTGATGATAGTAACCACAAACCCCAGACATCAAGGGACAGATACAGCACACGCAGCACACGGCAGCAGCAGCCAAAGCAGTCTAGGCCGCAGACACCATCCCCACAGAAAGGTAAACCCACACCAGAGCGCAAAGGCAAAAACACTTCAGGCCACACCCAGGGCAAGGATGGCAAGGAGCAGGCCTCAGGCTCACATGCCTCAGAGGCATCCCCAGCCAAGGACTCACCGGTCCCAATAGTGTCTCGCAGAGACAAGCACACAGTTTCCGTGCCCAGTGAGAAACAGGTGCCTGCTAAGGGTACATGTAAGAAGGGCTCCAAGGCAAGTTCACCCACAACATCTACTCCCATCCAGAGCCCTGTGAAGCACAGGAAGGAGGCCACTGTAGGGGGACACCAGGTAAACAGGTGATGCAGGGGCAGAAGCATTCCGGGGCCAAGCGTCCCAAAGGTTCCAGCACATCCCCAGAGGGGGGACCAGCATCTGCAGCTGATCCAGCTTTTGTGACCAGTGTGCCTGTTGTATACAGCCCACTTGGCCTTAATCCCAAGACAGGGAAGCCATATCAGATCCCCAAGAAGCGGAAGGGCACCCCTCCAACTTCTCCCACACACACTGGGTCTCGTGCAAGCATGAGTCCACCTCCACGTGCCACCACCCCACCTGGTCCTAGCAGCCCTCCGGCTTCCCAAACCACTGCTGGCTCAACCACACCTGGACCTAGCAGCCCTCTGGCTCCCCAAAACACTTCTGGCTCTACCACACCTGGACCTAGCAGCCCTCAAGCTTCCCAGGACACTGATGGCTCTACCCCAGCTGGGCCTCTCTCTCCCCGAGCCAGTACCCCAACTGGCCCCGACAGACAGCCACCTCCCAGTCATACTGCCAGCCAAGTCTGAGTGTTGGTCACCCTCACACGCATGTCTCTCCCACAGTGGTATGATGGACTGCCCATTTTTGACGCCCTGAGTGTGTTGCTGACCATGGCAGGGTACTGTACCACACATTCCCAGTGCTGGATGTCATGTACCTCACCTGCACTTTGGACAGGCCACTGGCCTTGCTGTTTACTGCTGTTTGCCCCTTGCCTGTGCAGCTTCTCATGTACCTCACCTGCACTGTGTCCTGGCCACTGGCCTTGCTGTTCACTGCTGTTTTACCCTTGCCTGTGCAGCTTCTCATGTTCCTCACCTGCACTTTGGACAGGCCACTGGCCTTGCTGTTCACTGCTGTTTGCCCCTTGCCTGTGCAGCTTCTCATGTTCCTCACCTGCACTTTTGACTGGCCACTGGCCTTGTTGTTCACTGCTGTTTGCCCCTTGCCTGTGCAGGATCTCATGTACCTCACCTGCACTTTGGACTGGCCACTGGCCTTGTTGTTCACTGCTGTTTGCCCCTGGCCTCTGCAGCTTCTCATGTGCCTCACCTGCACTTTGGACTGGCCACTGGCCTTGTTGTTCACTGCTGTTTGCCCCTTGCCTGTGCAGCTTCTCATGTACCTCACCTGCACTTTGGACTGGCCACTGGCCTTGCTGTTCACTGCTGTTTGCCCCTTGCCTGTGCAGGATCTCATGTACCTCACCTGCACTTTGGACTGGCCACTGGCCTTGCTGTTCACTGCTGTTTGCCCCTTGCCTGTGCAGCTTCTCATGTTCCTCACCTGCACTTTGGACAGGCCACTGGCCTTGCTGTTCACTGCTGTTTGACCCTTGCCTGTGCAGCTTCTCATGTACCTCACCTGCACTGTGTCCTGGCCACTGGCCTTGCTGTTCACTGCTTTTTACCCCTTGCCTGTGCAGCTTCTCATGTACCTCACCTGCACTGTGTCCTGGCCACTGGCCTTGCTGTTCACTGCTGTTTGACCCTTGCCTGTGCAGCTTCTCATGTACCTCACCTGCACTTGGACTGGCCACTGGCCTTGCTGTTCACTGCTGTTTGACCCTTGCCTGTGCAGCTTCTCATGTACCTCACCTGCACTTTGGACTGGCCACTGGCCTTGCTGTTCACTGCTGTTTGCCCCTTGCCTGTGCAGCTTCTCATGTACCTCACCTGCACAGTGTCCTGGCCACTGGCCTTGCTGCTCACTGCTGTTTGCCCCTTGCCTGTGCAGCTTCTCATGTACCTCACCTGCACTTTGGACTGGCCACTGGCCTTGCTGTTCACTGCTGTTTGCCCCTTGCCTGTGCAGCTTCTCATGTTCCTCACCTGCACTTTGGACAGGCCACTGGCCTTGCTGTTCACTGCTGTTTGCCCCTTGCCTGTGCAGCTTCTCATGTACCTCACCTGCACTGTGTCCTGGCCACTGGCCTTGCTGTTCACTGCTGTTTGCCCCTTGCCTGTGCAGCTTCTCATGTACCTCACCTGCACTTTGAAGTGGCCACTGGCCTTGCTCTTGTCTGACTTTTGCTGCATGACTGTGTGAAATGTAAATAAAAAGAAGATATTTACTCCTGTTGTCTGCCTTGTGGATTTCCTTGCTAAATAAAGGGTTACTGTGTGGGTAGTGTTTACTGTGACACATGCTCTATTCTCCACTTCAACATTGCCAATGTATTGTTACCTCCGATCATGTTGTTTCAACGTTTGTGTCCCAGACTTCTGCATCTGTGTGTGTTGACTTGGTAGTATTTGTATTTGCTGGGGACTGATTGGCTTCCTGGGTGTGTTGGTGTGTGTGTGATGTTTAGATTGTTGTTATGTGTGTTCAAGGTGTGTCACTCATCTCTGTTTGTAACTGGTATGTGTGTTGTGCACACACAGGCTTGGTGTGCATGCAGTGCTGTGAGTTGATGTTGCCTTGTCCTTGCCTGTTGTGCACCCCCTGATGTTTGGCTTTTGTAGCATGTTGATATCTTTGCCTGTGCATGTGTTGTGACTGATGTGGCTGTGTGCAGTGTTTGTGTTGTGTCATGCAGTTGACTGTTGCTCTGTGTGTGGTGTTCTATTTTCCTGTGAGGGTGTGTGTGTTGTGGTTGTGTTTGATTCAGGTGTGTTGCCATTGTGGTGTGCCTTACTTGTGTGTCTGTCACATGGACTGAGGTCTATTGTGGTTGCAGTGCTTGTTTCATGTGCATCCTTGGTGTTTTCTCCTCTCACATTTGATGTGTCTCTGGTCATGGTTGTGCATGTGCAGACATGTGGTACACTGTGACACCATTTTGTGTGGATGTGTGTTGTGGTATGTCTGTCTCTGTGTCATTGTAGGCCCATTTCTGCCTTTTGGTCTCCATTATTGTTTTTAGTGGATGCACTTCTTATATGTGTTGTGGTATGTTGTCTGTGCGTTTTTCGTGACTGATTTGGTTGTGTACTCCTGTTGTGTCTGTGCTCCCATTGGTTTGGCACTGTTTAGCTGCACAGGTCTTGTCTGTTGTAGTAGTTCTGTGTGTGTGTTTTGATTGTGTTCTGTGTTTGACTGTTGTTTTTGTGCGTACAGTGGTACTGCCATACCTGTGTGTGTGTGATGTTTGTGGATACCACCCAGGGGGTGTGTTTGATTGTCATTGTCTTGACTGGCTATTATTGGCAAGCTTCTGTGTGTTTGTCAGTGGTGTTGTGTGCTGCTGGTGTGATGGGTGTGGGGGTTGTGTGGAGGTTCATACTTGTGTTTGTCTGTCATGGAGTGTTGCAATGGCCCCTGTGTGTTGTGCTGCTGACATACTCCTGTGATGTATTTGGATTCAGATGTGTGGCTGATCAGGGTTGGACTTCATACCCTTCCTTTCATCCCTGTGCCTATTCATGGGTTGCCTTGCTGTCTCCCTGAGTTGTTGCAGTGAGGTGACTGTGGTTTGACTTCACTGACTGTGACTGCCATGTGTGGTTTTTTGGGCTGGGGTGGATGTGATGTGTTCCTTCCCTTGCATGTGATGTACACATTTGTGGTGTTCAGCTCCTTGCCATTCCATTAGTGTGCAACTCACTTTGAGTTGCCTATTTGTTGTCCTCCATTGCTGTTGGCATGTGGTCTGTGTTTGTTGCTGTGTGTCAGTGTGGGGTATGTCTGTGTGACTTGGCAGGCTGTGTGTCCGTTCATTGTCTG
This sequence comes from Calotriton arnoldi, assembly GCA_963921515.1. NCBI lineage: Eukaryota > Metazoa > Chordata > Amphibia > Caudata > Salamandridae > Calotriton > Calotriton arnoldi. The sequence continues at coordinate 261,410 of CAWUFW010001973.1, forward strand.
TGTGTGTTTAAATTGTGCTTGTACTCAGTTTACTTGCCATGGGTGTGGTGTTGTTGTGGTGTGTGTGTTCCCCTGGCCCAGTGCTTGTGCGCTGTGTGTTACTCTGCAGCCACACCTGATGAGGCTGTCTCCCTAGTTGTTTGTTGTGTGGTGCAGTGTGTGTGTTCACCTGGCTGCTTTTTGGGCATGTGGGCTGCTTTTTGGGCACAGGGAGATCACGTGCCATGTCCCTTCATGGTGTGGGTGGGCCTAGTGTGTGGAGTGTTGAGGTGTTGCCCTGTGTACTTTGGGCACTGCCCCTGCCTAGCGCTGGCCCAGCCTACTACATTGTGTGCATTTTTTCTTGCAGATTCTCCGCTGCGATCACGTGTACTGGGCATTATTTCCGGGTCGCGGACATGGTGGCCTGGGTGTGGAGGGGTGGCCTTGTGGCAGGTGGGACATGTGTGGCTACACCTGTGGTTGTGTTCCTGTCCCCAGCAGGGTGTCTGGTGGGGACAGGAACCTTCCATCAGCCATGGAGTTGTGGGTTGTGTTTGTGTGCAGAGTTGTGTGATCGCGTACCTTTGGCGGCGTCCGCCACGGTCCATGGCTTGCTGGAGGTGTATCATGTACAGCACCGGGAAGACGTGTAGTGCCGGGTCCATGGCGGTCGGCTCCGGGTATCGATTGGGCGCTCCGCTGTGGTGCTTCCGTATCTCAGGATGGCCGGTTTCTCCGCGGTGGTGGGCCTTACTGTTTCGCGCATCCTAATTTGTACGGAGGGAGGGACGTCATTCCGCACGCCGGTGGCTCTGGATTGGTTGTCTCCGCCGCGGTGGCGGGCGCGTCTGGATGGCGGTGCACGTAGTACCGCGGCGGACGGGCAATGGGCTGAGTTTGACCATTGTAATATGGCGGACGGGTGCACCGCTGCTCACGGGCGGAAAACAGCGTTTTCTCCCACCGCCAGCATCGCTGAGGTGCATCCGCCAGTCATCGTAATGAGCCCCTAAGTTGTACTTGAAAATATAATTTAAATCCATGAGCTGACAATCATTTTGGGAATAATTGTGATCTTTTTTACAGCATGCACAATAAAAAAAATAGTCTCTCCTCTCTTAAATGACCAGGCCTCCTCCTTGTTTTATTTTAGAACGTCATTTCTCTAAAGTGGATTCTTTGCACTTTCCTAAACCTCTATGACAATAGAAAATCCTGATACATGCAGCACTGAATTTCATGCTTTTTAATTACTTCACACATAACAGATTGAAGTGCTGACCAACGGCCCACGCGCTCGGGGCTTGACAACCAGTCACTAAGCATTTGAGATAAGTTTTAATGGGATTTAATGCCATCTACCTCAGAAGCAATCACATAAACATCTTCTAGTGTTTAATCTGTGTAGGTGTTCATGCCATGCTGGAGAGAATTAATTGACCTCTGTAAATAATGAATTTTGGAAAGCATGTGAAAATAATTCTGCCCACAGTTGTACCTTATATAGTCTATGTGGAACTATCCGAGCTAAACAATACATGCAAAAGGAAACAGTAATCTCCCTGTCTCTGTTTCGTTCTATGTCTCTTCCTCTCTCCACCTTTCACTCTTTTCGTCCTTTTTCTCTTTCTTTCTCTCTCTTCTCTGTATTCTCTCTCGCGCTCGCATGTGAGTGAGGAAGGGTTTATATGAATCATCTGTCTGTCTTTAGCCTCCCTTCAATCAATAGTGAAATAAACGGCACAACTATTTTGCTCCCTGGTGTGTATGTGTTGTCTTTTGCAATATGTGTTTTATTTGACTGATGAGTTAGAAAACATATCAACAAACAATCCAGTGCAGATGGAGCAGATGCATTGAGCGTTCGCATCATAGGCAGAGCCGCGTAACTCCTGTAACTATACCCTGCAAATTTGCAGTCATTTGATAACGACGCTTGCAGCTGTGCAGACACAAAAGACAAGACTGTAGTGTCCTGCTGGACAGAGACGTTTTAAGCCATGGTCAAAGTGGGCTCTGGCCCGGGCCCCAAGCCTTTCAGGGGGCCTCTGGTAGAGCCAGCTCTGTTCTGCAGAGTAATGCCCTGATGACCTTGAATAATTCTTACACAGATTGTTTTAAATACCGTTTTCCTTTGCTTTATTTTCAATGTGGGTGACATGTGAGTGTCTGCTACCGACATTTTGTAGAGGAATGTTGTGTTTATGTTACATGCAACAGCCATAAAAAAAAGTTTCTTTAAGATCAAATCAGAACCTCACATATGAGAAATGGGAGGGTGTCACAGAGATTATTTGCAATAATATTAGTGAGCAGCTGCTGTGTTACAATATTGAAAACACATCACTATCCCTGAATATTAGTGTAAACATAATTAGAATTTGGATGAGTGTGCCTGTGCACTGTCAGGGACCCGGCCAAAGAGGAAATGAAAAGCTGAAATTGGATCATACATTCAAAACTGTTCCTAACAGGGCCCCAAAAATATGCTCGGCCCACGGCCCCCAAAATCTTTAAGATGTCCCTGCTGCTGAACACGTTCTACTGTTCAGGGATGTATAGTTACCAGCCACTCCTTTACAAAGACCACCTCTAGAGCACCAATGCATATCGACTTTACAAAGACCACCTCTAGAGCACCAATGCATATCGACTTTACAAAGACCACCTCTAGAGCACCAATGCATATCGACTTTACAAAGTCCACCTCTAGATCACCAATGCATATCGACTTTACAAATACCACCTCTAGAGCACCAATGCATATCAACTTTACAAAGACCACCTCTAGAGCACAATGCATATCGACTTTACAAAGACTACCTCTAGAGCACCAATGCATATCGACTTTACAAAGACCACCTCTAGAGCACCAATGCATATCAACTTCACAAAAACCACCTCTAGAGCACCAATGCATAGTGACTTTACAAAGACCACCTTTAGAGCACCAATGCATATCGACTTTACAAAGACCACCGCTAGAGCACCAATGCATATGTAGCAGGTTTCATCACATAAACCTACATTATCTTTTCTAAACCGTAGGAATCAAATGTCACAGAACATGTTCTCAGAATAGGAGATGGTGTTGTGCGTGTAAACTGCAAGGGGAGGGGGTCTTGCCTTCTCACTTCAGTAAGGATCAGTGACTTGAGGCTTTTTAAGCTCTTCCTAGAGGCAGCTTTGGATGTTTTTCAAAGCTTTTGTGTTCAAGAAAAAGAAAAGAAAAAAATATACATTCAGAAGAGCATGTTGTGTATCCTCTCTGAAGCTTTTGCATTGCTAATTTGTGTGCTAGCCGAAAGATTTCTTAAAGTGCACTGGGTGGATGGTGAAGAGTGCATGCTGTGCTGTGGAGGTATATTGTTTACATTTTAGCAGCAGTGACTTTTGCGTTTGTGTGCTGCCGAGCAAAGGACAACTCCACCTGTCATACACCTGCTCAACTAGTGCTCTCCACTTAAAGGCCAGCCGAGTGCTGGTCCTCCCTGCTGGGCACCATGATTTTAAGAAGCACAGTAAAGAAACATGTGCACACACCGCAAAGTCGCATGTGGGATGTGCAAGTCAGCAGAGCCTGAGGAAGGCTCAAAGAACCGTGGCAACACGAGTCTGGAGCCCACTGAGGAACGGTGTGGCTCAAAGAGGTGGCCTGGCAATCAATAGGAGGAGGACACGGCCCAGTTCCTCCCTCACAGCCCCATCGAAGACCTTGTCCTGTGCCTGGTCACACCGGGGGACATTGGTTGGGAGCAGCAAGGAGAATGGCCAGGCACGGCAAAAGGCCTGCTGCATGCCCTATAGACATCCACACCAAAATGGGGCAGGACAAGCAGGGACTATTTGGACTTAGAGAGACACTGATCCAGAAGGATGGAGCCCACTTCAGAATCTCAATGAGGGTACTTGAGAAAAGGAACACATTGGGAGCCGAGTACAGAAGAGCAGGGGACAGTCAAGCACCAGTACCAATGTTTACACTCTTGTTTAGTACAACACCATTTCTTTATTTGTGTCCCTTCTCTGTGCTTCCTCTTCACCCTTCTCTTCATCTAATTTTGCCTCCTCTTCTAATATGAACTGACTGCCAATCGGTGTTGTTGAAATTTGAGCACACTGTGGTGCACCTAACCTCCTGTCCCACCTCCCCCTGCATGGGGATGGCACTCTGACAGCTACCCCTTGCACTGCCCTGTCTTGCTTTTCCCTGTCTACGGAGCCACAGTATGCACAATAGCTTTCTCTTCACTTTCATTTATAAGCCAGACATAGGGGTATATTCACAAGAACGTGCGGTAAACATCGCCAAAATAGCTTGTTGCAACTTCTCACATCGCAGTCCATCGTGGGAAAATAACGCTGTGTTAACGTGGCATTCCCAACACGGCGATACCGTGCGATAACCGCACGATAATGCGGCGAATGTCCGCGAAACAACTACCGCGACGGTTATAAAAATGCAAACCCCAACACGAAAAAAGTTGTGATAGGCCCAACCGCGATAAAATCTGTGTGATAATTAGCGAGAGGCCAGCAAGTCCCACGCGTCATGCAGGGAAAAGTACAAGAAAAGCACTCAAAAAGATCACACCAAAAACCAGATGAACCGCGGAGCACCAAGGATGCACCCGGACCAAGTGCAGAGGACAACGTGAAACCCACAAGACCCACGGAGGCCCAGCCATGAAGCCAGGTGTCGTGGAAGGGCAATGAGAGGAGGGAGAGGAAGAAGGGGTACAGTGTGCAGGAAACCCGGATCCACGTCACGGATGAGATAGAACACCACCACCAACTGTACATCACCTCCAACGTGTCATTGGCAAAAAAGATGCTGAGATGGCAGACCATCTTGGACTATGTGAATGCCGTTGCCTCGCCGAGGAGGACAATGGAAGAGGACAAGAGGCGCTGGAATGATGCGAAGGGCAAACCCAAGAAGGAACTCGCTGCCAACATTAAAGCAGCAACGCAAATTGGAGGTGGGGGGCCAGCAGAACACCAGGAGCAGGATGAAATGGAGAAAATGGTGGCCACAGTCATCAGTCGGGAGACGGTGACAGGAGCAGAGGACCCGGACACTGCTCAACATGACCTGACACAACATTAATAGGGTGAGTACCTACCAGGGAGTGGGGGGACGGGGGGAGATGGGCACAATAGCACACATGCACAATTAAGCAGAGCACACTGCACACCCACAATGACTCCGGATCATGTCCCTGATCCCCCTGGAACACTGCAGTACACACACAAACACCAAGTAGTCTCACCTCCACCATGTGCCCAAAGGGGCCCCCACCCAACACATCACCAATCACACAACCAACACATGCACACGTGCGAAACCCAGCGAAGATGCGTATCCGTCAGCCACACTGACAATGCAAGAGACACTACTTGACGAGTAGCATGGCTGCAGTTCAACTATCATGTCAATGTGCAGGCCACGACACTGATGCGGCTGAGTGTGGGCCAGATCCGCAAAGGTGCAGGTCACACTCGGACACATCCACGTGCACAAAAAACCCCTGACATCAACTACACATCCGCCTACTGACCATGACCACGAGTCACAACACGACGAAGGGCACAATTCACTCAAGTCAGCAACATCTCAGCACTGTAGACGCACAGTAGTGAAAGGCACACCGCCTGAAATGGATGAGTGGCAGCCAATTCAGAGCTGCAGGGGCGACTCAGCCACAGTGCAGCATACACACATAAGAAGAAGAGCACCCCAACGTTGTCAACAATGTGGTACATACTGCAACACTTCCACAACAGAACACAGGACACAACTGGTGCTGCATGCGTGCACAAAATTGCCAAGCACATCTGGCATCGCAGGAATCCGTGACATGACAATGGACGAGTACAACCTGTAACCTGTATCAGTTTTATTTACACATGCAGTGCCAGTGGACAATTTGTACTGTCCCATTATTGTACAGGACGGAAACAAAGTGACGTGCTCAGGTGAAGAAATTGGCAATGAGGGTGTTCCTACGGGCTATTCCTGCTGCAGCTGCAGTGGGTTGTGGGCCACCTGCCCCATCATCCTCATCATCGTCCGGTGCATCTGGCACTGGGATCCATGGGGCATTGGAGCGCACACAGATGTTGTGCAAAACACAACATGCAACGATCATCTTGCACACAATGTCTGGCCTGTACAGGGGCCTTCCGACTGTGATGTCCAGGCACCTGAAACGTAACTTCAACACGCCAAATGTGCGTTCCACGATGCCCCTGGTGCGTTTGTGGGACGCATTGTACTGCCTCTGGGCATGTGTGTTCGGGTCTCGGAGGGGTGTCATCATCCAAGTACAGAGTGCATATCCCTGATCACCTGTGACGGTGCAGAGAGAGATGAGTAAATTGGTGGTTCGGCATGATGTGTTGGCAGGCACACTAGTCCAGTGACGCCTGTGCTGGCTGTGCGTGGGGTGAGTGTAAGACAGCCCCCAGGGAGTGTTTGGTGCTGGCAACAACTACAACAGTCATCACTAAATCAGAAGTTCAAAGTACAAACAGCAAGGGACCATGACTTGAGGTGCACAGAGTTAGTGGCCCCGGATGCACAGCGGCCGGCACGGGCACACCGCCACGGGACGGTGACTTGTGATGCACTGGGTTAGGGCCATGAGAGCTGAGCGTGTCCTCGTCGATGTCCAAGGTGACTGTCGCTGAGTGTATCGTGGGACAGTGGAAGGTGTTCCCCCAGGGCATGATGCAGAGGGCACAACCAAGCAGCAACAGGCAACATGGGGGAGATGAATGCCACAGACTCATGCCAAACACCAAGTCCGTACCTGCCAGATGATGAGGACGACAACCCCCATGCCACAGACTCAGACGCCACCAAAGTTCAACCAGAGAGTGACCATGACTCACGGTGCACGGAGTCAGTGGCACCAGGGCTGCAAGGGGATGCAGTCTGCGATGAGGCATGTACATTGCTGTAGACTCAGCCATTCAGAACTCAAGACCCAGTCACAAATGTGGGACCTCCTTGACCGCAGTGTCGGCCGGTGGCAGCGGTGCGCGTGGGCCAACCGCAGTTCAGCCAGCTCCTCCTGGAACTCACACACACGGCGTTGGAATGTCATGTGGCGATGACGTGTGGCTCACGGGGGTGAGGCACCAGAGCTGAGCATGTGTGCAGCCTGCAACGATGCCGTGCCCTGGCTGGTCCCACCTTGATGTGATTGGTGTGAGGCCGGCTGGCCTGCAGTGCATGCCGGAGCCAGTAGTCTGCAGGGGCCCACAAACACATGTCGCCGGCTTGCATTGAACAGGGTCAGTGGCTCCAGGTCAGTTGGTGCTAGTGTTCGGTCACCTCCGTAACAAGGATCCGGCTTTCATCCGGACTGAACCGCATATTCCTCTTACTCCTCTCCGTGCGTTCACTGGTATGGACTCTGCCATTCATGAATCACAACTGAGTGCTGGATGTGGGACCTACTGGACCGCAGTGTGGTCCATGGGCAGCGGTCAGCACGGGCCCACAGACACGTGTCGTGTGCTTGCGATGCAGACTTTGTCTTCACTGATCGGAGGGAGTATAGTGATGTGGACGCTGCCATAGACATTTGGTCACTGCCATTCAAGGCTCAGTTCAATATGTGACACCAACTGGGCCGAAGTGGAGGCCGGTGGGGTATGTAAATGAAAAAGGAGTGCTGCCTGCGTCGTGGAGGCCAGCGATGGTCTGAGGTGGCTGCCAAGGTCGCGGGCCTGGGGCTTGGAGCTTGCACCAGAACGTGGTGGGCCGTCTTTGACACACGCCGGTGTCGGCAGGTGAGCGGAGCGGCCTTGGTGCGCTGGGGCAGGCAAGACGGGTCTGGGGACCAGCGGCCTGGGGTGCAGCAGGCACACAGGGTCGCAGGCCCCGCAGCTCACGGCATCGGCCTCGTGGCGGGCTGAGTAGCGCCGCCCTGGCAGACACGTTGGCCATTCCGGAAGAGAACCAAGCCCAGAGCGATGGGGTTTTTATTCACACCCCTACGCAGGCCTGGCGTACGCAGGGCCAACCCACTCCGCCCACGCCTACAGGGGGGGATGTAACGAGCGACACTTCCATGTTCTACCCCACAGCCTGGGCTGACATGGTAGCGTCCACTGGCCACTACACTCCATGCATCAGCAGTCAATGTCCACATGGCCATTTCCGTGGTTTGCACGCTCAAGTCTGTCCAGCACATCCACGCCACACTTCTCATTGGGTAGGTTCTCATTCATTAGTAACTTGCCTCCTTCGCACATGCCTGCTTCCAGCCTCTCCACACATTCTGCTATTGTGTGGCTGTGGTGCCATGCCGTAGCTGGGTTGTGTACATGGCAAGCCCAGGTTCCCAGCGGAGTCGTGTTGTCGTGTCTGGTCAGTGGGCATGTTGTGTGGCATGGTGCATGTAGTTTTGCTGCATGCCCATTCCCAGGATTGTGAGTTGCATGACTGTGGAGTTGAGGTGTGTGGTGTGTTCATTTGGTAATTACCAACGAGCAATGCATTTCCATAGGTGCCATCCTGGAAGCGCTGGTTGATGATGGACTGTCGGAAGATGAATGAATCATGCACACTGCCTGGGTAGTTGGCCACAACATTGGTGAAGAGTCCCCGGTGGTCCACTATTGCCTGCACATTGATGGAATGCGTGCGCTTTCTGTTGCGGTAGTTGTGTGCAGTGTCGGCAGGGGGCACGAGTAGGACATGTGTGCAGTCAATAGCCCCCAACACGTGGGGGAATCCAGCAATGGCGTAGAAGCCTTGCTTGGTCTCCAGCTGCTCCTGCGCAGTGTGGGGGAAGTGGAGGTGCTGGGGTACCAGGCTGATGATGGCATCCAGGACAGGTGTGATGAACTTGGATAGGGCTGGCTGTGAGAGTCCTCCGACTCTGGCAGTTGTTGGTTGGAAGGTACCAGAGGCCAACAGGTGCAGCACAGCCAGCAGCTTTGTCTGCGGAGGGATGTTGGTTGTCCGCTGTGTTGGTACCGTCAGCCTGTGGGCGATGTGGGTCAGGATGCGGAGGATAGTTGTCCTTTTGAGCCTGTAGTGGGCAATGACCTCCTCTGGCGTTAAGTCTGTGATGCTGGTGCGTTTACGGTAGGTCCGCTGTCTTTGTCTACGCTGCCTCTGTGGTAGTCCGGGGGGAGGGCCGGGGGGGGTCCTGGAGGTGGTGGCGGGCCTGGGGGTGGTGGCGGTGGGTGTTGTAGCCCTCTTGGGTCTCCGAGCTGCATGATCAGTAGCTCCATGGCGTCTGTTGGTCTTCAGGTGTGGCTCTGGTCTGGGCTCCCTTTCAGACTGCAGGTGGCCGTCCCGCTTAGCACCAGCAGAAGGCAGGTGTTAAATACCTGCTGCTACCGCGGCTTATCGCCTGTTTTTGACTCGCATCTCAGATCTGGCTGTCCGTTGTGAATCGCGCGGTGTTGTCTTTTCGTGTGTTTTTGCATGGACACGCCTATTCTGCATCTCATTAGCGTTAGTTGGCGGTGTCGGCCGTGGCGATGATTTTTGCGGCAGGTATCGCAGTTTATGTGGTGATGTAGGCAGTTAGCACCAGCTTGCGAAAGGGGCGGTAATTCTATCGCCACTTTTGCTCAGCTAAAGTGCCGATAACTCGGCGATAAGTCCTTGTGAATATGCCCCATGGTGGCTTAGCCAGAGTGTGTTAAAAGGTGCCCCTGTATCTGAACACTGGGCCAGTACATTTTAAGAGTGTGTCCTAAAATACAATTTACATGTTCATCAGTTTGCCATATACTTCCTGTCAATTATAGTGCTTCATGTCTGTTATTGTAATGCTAATAACGAATGGACAATGGACAGAGACATACATTCCTTGCTTCCCAATTGAGAATGTAGCAGCTCAGTAAAGAAACACTGTCCAGATGCTCTAAACTTGAAAACCAAATATTCTACTTATTTTTAGAACAAAATTGTGTGATGACATCCTGTATGCTAGCGTCCTGCTGAGCACCAGGTTTACATTTGCCAAATATTTTAAAAAGTAAAACAAATACAGTGAATTTTACTTCAATAACATCTTATTAAAGCTTTCGCCTTGTTGCTGTAAAAAAGTTTTAAAATAATTAACACTAGTATTCTGTGCAGTGGATGGCCGAATATATATAAAAGGCAAATAACTATATTGCCCATTGAAGCTCAGGGGTACACAGACAAAATATCGAGTTTTTTATTTCGACATACAGGAATATCGAGTTGATAATATCGACAGTGTTAAATATCGATGTTCTGTATATCGATGTAAAAAATATCTATTTGAGGTGTGTAGGTAAATATCGATGTAAGTAATATCGAAAGCATAAATATCGACATGTGAAAATATCGTTTTTGTATGTTTTTTGAAATATTTTATAGTGCATGTTAAGTATTAAATTGTGTTTAAAATGTGTATAATAATGTTTTATTTTTATATTGTTTTAGGAGCGGGTTGGGTTATAGGGGATAAGGGTGGGGAGTGCTTTAAAAAAGTTAATTTATTTTTCAAAATGTTTATATTTTAAGTATGAATTTATTATTATAAGGGTGGGGAGTGTTTTAAAAAATATTAATACAATTTCGTTAAATTTAAAAAAATTAAAAATCTAATTTTAATTTTAATTTCGAATTTCATTTAAAATTTTTGTAGCGGGATGTTGGGTTTATAGGGGATAAGGGTGGGGAGTGTTTTAAAAAATATTAATATAATTTCTTTAAAAACAAAAATTAGATTTTTAAATTTTAATTTCGAATTTCACTATAACATTTAGGAGTGGGATGTTGTGTTTATTGGGGATAAGGGTGGGGAGTGTTTTTAAAAATATTAACATAATTTTGTTAAATTCTAAAAAAATCAAAATGAAAATGTAATTTGAATTTCTAATTTCATTTAAAATTTTAGGAGTGGGATGTTGCGTTGATAAGGGTGGGGTGTGTTTTAAAAATACTAAATTAATTTGAATAATTGTTTTATTTTATCTATGAATATATTTTATATTTCTCATTTTAAAGTTAACTTTTAGGATTGGCATGTTGTGTTTATATGGGAAAAATGTGGGTATTGTTTTCAAAATATTCACAAAAATATTTGGATAATTTAAAATTTAATATAAAAAATCTTATTTAAAATTTCGAAATGTAAATGAAAATTTTGTAGTGGGATGTTGAGTTTATAGGGGATATGGATGGGTATTGTTTAAAAAAAAAAATTGGAACAATTTTAAAATCATAAATATAAATTATTAAATTAATTTTAAATAAAAAAAAAATTGTTTTCATTTGAATGTTGAATTTATTCATTATAAGGGTGAGGTGTTTTTAGTACAAATATTAAGTTAATTTGTATAAATTGAATAAGAAACAATGTTTTATTTTTATATTTAAATCTAATTTTAAGTAACATAAATAAGTATAATGAAGTGTTTATAGGAGATAAGGTTGCTACATTTTGAAAAATATATATTTATAAATGTTTAAAATATTAAAACAATTAATGTAATTTATATTATAAATATATTTATATTTTATTAAATTTAGTGAAGTGTAAATATATATTTTTTAATTTATTTTTAAAGGAAGTCTTAGGAAATATGTTATAAAGAAAGAAAAAAATATTAATAAAATTATGTACTGGTATATAATTTGTTAATTTAATAGTTATTATAGTGAGAAAATTAACTTAATGTAGATTAGTGTCCAGCACCTATCCCAATTAAATATATATTGGAGTGGGAATAGTAAGTTAATTAAAGTAAGTGTCCAGTACCTACCCCAATTATTTTAGACTGGAGTTGGAATAGTAAATTAATTAGGGTCACTGTCCAGCACCTACCTCAATTAATTTTAGACTGGAGTTGGAATAGTAAATTAATTAGGGTCACTGTCCAGCACCTACCCCAATTAATTTTAGACTGGAGTTGGAATAGTAAATTAATTAGGGTCACTGTCCAGCACCTACCTCAATTAAATATAGATTGGAGTGGGAATAGTACATTAATTAGGGTCAGTATCCAGCACCTACCCCAATTAAATATATATTGGAGTGGGACTAGTAAGTTAATTAAAGTCAGTGTCCAGCACCTAGCCCAATTAGTTTTAGACTGGAGTTGGAATAGTAAATTAATTAGGGTCACTGTCCAGCACCTACACCAATTAATTTTAGACTGGAGTTGGAATAGTAAATTAATTAGAGTCAGTGTCCAGCACCTACCCCAATTAAATATAGATTGGAGTGGGAATAGTAAATTAATTAGGGTCAGTGTCCAGCACCTACCCCAATTAAATATAGATTGCAGTGGGACTAGTAATTTAATTAAAGTCAGTGTCCAGCATCTACCCCAATTAATTTTAAATTGGAGTTGGAATAGTAAATTAATTAGGGTCCGTGTCCAGCACCTCCCACAATTAAATTTAGATGGGAGTTGGAATAGTAAATTAATTAGGGTCAGTGTCCAGCACCTACCCCAATTAAATATAGATTGGAGTGGGAATAGTAAATTTATTAGGGGCAGTATCCAGCACTTACCCCAATTAAATTTAGATTGAAGCTGGAATATTAAATTAATTAGGCTCAGTGTCCAGCATTTACCCCAATTAAATACAGACTGGAATGGGAATAGTAAATTAATTAGGGTCAGTGTCCAGCATCTACCCCAATTAAATATAGATTGGAGTGGGAATAGAAAATTAATTAGGGTCAGTGTCCAGCATCTACCACAATTAAATATATATTGGAGTGGGATTAATAAGTTAATTAAAATCAGTGTCCAGCACCTACCCCCAATTAAATTTAGATTGGAGTTGGAATGGTAAATTAATTAGGGTCAGTGTCCAGCACCTACTCCAATTAAATATAGACTGGAGTGGGAATAGTAAATTAATTAGGGTCAGTGTCCAGCACCTACCCCAAATAAATTTAGACTGAAGTTGGAATAGTAAATTAATTAGGGTCAGTGTCCAGCACCTACCCCAATTAAATATAGACTGGAGTTGGAATAGTAAATTATTTAAAGTCAGGGTCCAGCACCTACCCCAATTAATTTTAGACTGGAGTGAGAATAGTAAATTAATTAGGGTCAGTGTACAGCACCTACCCCAATTAAATATAGATTGTAGTGGGAATAGTAAATTAATTAGGGTCAGAGTCCAGCACCTACCCCAATTAAATATAGACTGGAGTTGGAATAGTAAATTATTTAAAGTCAGTGTCCAGCACCTACCCCAATTAATTTTAGACTGGAGTGAGAATAGTAAATTAATTAGGGTCAGTGTACAGCACCTACCCCAATTAAATATAGATTGTAGTGGGAATAGTAAATTAATTAGGGTCAGTGTCCAGCACCTACCCCAATTAAATATAGATTGGAGTGGGAATAGTAAATTTATTAGGGGCAGTGTCCAGCACCTACCCCATTTAAATTTAGATTAGAGTTGGAATATTACATTAATTAGGCTCAGGGGCCGATTCCGATCTCGGCCGGTAGGGCACCGAATCGGACTCGGCATTACCGGATCCGATTCAGAGCCCGGATTCCCGACCGAGTCGGACGTGCGTCCGGGCGAGCGAGTACGATGCGAACGTACGCGAAATCGCCGACCGACTCGTTCGCGGGACCCAACCGCTCCGACCGACTCGCACGGACACGACTCGCACCGCGCAATGGAGACGTTCCCCGGCCGGGTAAGTACGATGCGCGCCGCGAGCAGTCCGACCGACTGGAGCCGTCCGGCTCGAAAGAGCAGTCGGAGCCGCACTTTGGGGGTCCGTGTCGGACCCCCCTGTACGCCTAGCCGTGCGAGTCGCACACAGGGGGGACCCATGGGTCCCCCCTACCTGTGCGTGTATGGCGCGACCCGCTTCGACGCGTACCCGCTATAGGGGGTGCCCTTGTTTGCCTCGCACCCATTGAGTCAATGGGAGCCCGCGTACGCGTTGTACGACCGGCTCCCATTGACTTCAATGGGAGTCCGACCGAATCGAGTCCGATAGCATGCGAACGCATCGTACTCGTTCGATCGGACTGCTAGGGTCCGATTCGGTCGGAAATCTCTCCGGGTCCGGCTCGGTCGGAGAGATTTCCTGCCGGAATCGGCCCCTCAGTGTCCAGCATTTACCCCAATTAAATACAGACTGGAATGGGAATAGTAAATTAATTAGGGTCAGTGTCCAGCATCTACCCCAATTAAATATAGATTGGAGTGGGAATAGTAAATTAATTAGGGTCAGTGTCCAGCATCTACCACAATTAAATATATATTGGAGTGGGATTAGTAAGTTAATTAAAGTCAGTGTCCAGCACCTACCCCCAATTAAATTTAGATTGGAGTTGGAATGGTAAATTAATTAGGGTCAGTGTCCAGCACCTACTCCAATTAAATATAGACTGGAGTGGGAATAGTAAATTAATTAGGGTCAGTGTCCAGCACCTACCCCAAATAAATTTAGACTGAAGTTGGAATAGTAAATTAATTAGGGTCAGTGTCCAGCACCTACCCCAATTAAATATAGACAGGAGTTGGAATAGTAAATTATTTAAAGTCAGGGGTCGATTCCGATGTCGGCCGGAAGCGCACCTAACAGTATTCGTCCAGAAAAAATACCAGCCGAACGCGTGTTTTCCGACCGACTCGAACACTTGTCCGAACGAACAAGTACGATGCGCATAACAGCCCAGATTCCGAGCGAGCCGTACTTACCCAATCCAGCTCCTGTTCTCCGCCCGAGCCGGATCCGTAAACGCCGATTCGAGTCGCACGGAAGCAAATACACAGCACCTTCCGGCCGGACTAGTACGATGCGTCTTCCGTATGCGCCGAACTCGTCGCTACGTCCGGCACGTTTGAGCATCCGGGAGAGCCGCACATAAGCTCCGATTCGCGCCACAAGAAGATCCACGGCTACGAGACGAACAAGCTAGCGACGAGTATGAGTCGAAGACACGCGAAACCCGAACGAGACGACCCAACCATGAATCCCATCGCGCAGGTCCTACCTATACTCTACATCTATTACCGGGACCGGTTCGGACGCGTACGGCGCAGACGGTAAGTCAAACAACCACAACACAAACAAACGACACGTACCTGAAATATGTCACACACACATAGGGATGCACAAATGACGTACACTAGCAACAGCACAATCATAGGGGTGGGATGGGCATCACCAATGCCATACACACCCAAAGGGGCCAGGATGCCTGCCACTACTACCATCTCCACTCATGGGGTGCTGGATGCCTGTCACTACTACCATCCCCACTCATGGGGGCTGGATGCCTACCACTACTACCATCCCCACTCATGGGGGGCTGGATGCCTATCACTACCACCACCCCTACTCAGGGGGGCCTGGATGCCTACCACTACCACCACCCCTACTCATGGGGGGCTGGATGCCTATCACTACTACCATCCCCACTCATGGGGGGCTGGATGCCTGCCACCACTACCATCCCCACTCATGGGGGCAGGATGCCTATCACTACTACCATCCCCACTCATGGGGGGCTGGATGCCTATCACTACCACCACCCCTACTCAGGGGGCCTGGATGCCTACAACTACCACCACCCCTACTCATGGGGGGCTGGATGCCTATCACTACTACCATCCCACTCATGGGGGCTGGATGCCTGCCACCACTACCATCCCCACTCATGGGGGCAGGATGCCTATCACTACTACTATCCCCACTCATGGGGGGCTGGATGCCTATCACTACCACCACCCCTACTCAGGGGGCCTGGATGCCTACCACTACCACCACCCCTACTCATGGGGGCCTGGATGCCCATCACTACTACCATCCCCACTCATGGGGGGCAGGATGCCTGCCACCACTACCATCCCCACTCATGGGGGGCAGGATGCCTATCACTACCACCACCCCTACTGATGGGGGCCTGGATCCCCATCACTACTACCATCCCCACTCATGGGGGGCAGGATGCCTGCCACCACTACCATCCCCACTCATGGGGTGCAGGATGCCCATCACTACTACCATCCCCACTCATGGGGGGCAGGATGCCTGCCACCACTACCATCCCCACTCATGGGGTGCAGGATGCCCATCACTACCACCATCCCCACTCATAGGGTGCTGGATGCCTATCACTACTACCATCCCCACTCATGGGGGGCTGGATGCCTGCCACCACTACCATCCCCACTCATGGGGGGCAGGATGCCTATCACTACTACCATCCCCACTCATGGGGGGCTGGATGCCTATCACTACCACCACCCCTACTCAGGGGGGCATGGATGCCTACTACTACCACCACCCCTACTCATGGGGGCCTGGATGCCCATCACTACTACCATCCCCACTCATGGGGGGCAGGATGCCTGCCACCACTGCCATCCCCACTCATGGGGGGCAGGATGCCTATCACTACCACCACCCCTACTCATGGGGGCCTGGATGCCCATCACTACTACCATCCCCACTCATGGGGGGCGGGATGCCTGCCACCACTACCATCCCCACTCATGGGGTGCAGGATGCCCATCACTACTACCATCCCCACTCATGGGGGGCAGGATGCCTGCCACCACTACCATCCCCACTCATGGGGTGCAGGATGCCCATCACTACCACCATCCCCACTCATAGGGTGCTGGATGCCTATCACTACTACCATCCCCACTCATGGGGGGCTGGATGCCTGCCACCACTACCATCCCCACTCATGGGGGGCAGGATGCCTATCACTACTACCATCCCCACTCATGGGGGGCTGGATGCCTATCACTACCACCACCCCTACTCAGGGGGGCCTGGATGCCTACCACTACCACCACCCCTACTCATGGGGGCCTGGATGCCCATCACTACTACCATCCCCACTCATGGGGGGTAGGATGCCTGCCACCACTACCATCCCCACTCATGGGGGCAGGATGCCTGCCACCACTACCATCCCCACTCATGGGGGGCAGGATGCCTATCACTACTACCATCCCCACTCATGGGGGGCTGGATGCCTGCCACCACTACCATCCCCACTCATGGGGGGCAGGATGCCTATCACTACTACCATCCCCAGTCATGGGGTGCTGGATGCCCCTCACTACTACCATCCCCACACATGGGGGGCTGGATGCCTGCCACTACCACCACCCCTACTCATAGGACGGGTAATGCATGACACAACCAGCATACTCCCACATAAGGAATCACAGAAAATTACATCCACCCAAACAACATGACAAGCGTGTGTAGTCCATGTCAAATGCCTACAACACTAAACATGACAATGAACATACAATGTGACCCACTATCACATGTGTGACACATAAAAGTGTGTGGCCTCCACAATACAAGCCGACCATGGCCACTGTGGCAATGGGGCACAAAGCCCCATCACCACAGTCAACAAAAGTGAAGTGTGGGGTCCAAGGCTGATGCACCTTTTGATCAGTGTGGCAATGGGGCCTAAAGCACCATCACCACAGTCACCAAAAGGTAAGTGTGGGGTCCAAGGCTGATGGACCTATTGATCAGTGTGGAGATGGGGCCTAAAGCACCATCACCACGGTGATCATAAGGTAAGTGTAGGCATGGTAAAAGCTGCCAAAGACAAACTGAATGGATGAATCCTGGTCACACAACAACTAAAACATCTGTGGCATAGTACTGCTTGTGTCCCATTGCAACATATATTGGGCGAGGCTAACAGTGCAGTGTCACAGAAACATCGTTTTGGCCATGTGCATACAAACATCACACATGGGGGACCACATTGCCAACAATCAGCCAATTACACAATGACAGAAGTGACCATCATGATGCTGACCCACATATCTGCACCTATGGACACACAAATGTATATAACCTGTGGAGACTGTTGATGTCAGGTGAACAAATACCATACCATGGCAGCAATGGGACATACAAACCATGATCATTGTGCTGACTGATGACCCAGGAGTACCAGGGAGAGCAGGGGAAAATCACCAAACTACATACAGCCAATGGCACACTACAGAAATGCCAATGCAGTGATGCAAATGCACTAACACAAACAGGCAGACTCACACTGCATATCAAACACAACAGGTGATGGGGGTGTGTGCCAGTGTCCCCAGGCAACCACACAACACATGAGGAGGCCTGAATCCCAATTACACAGATGTGTATACAGTGCCACACACAAGTAGCTCATGGATTGGATTCCCCTATGTGGGCAATCTGGCATTGTTAGATGAGAGGGAGCCCAAATTACACATGTCACACAAGCTTGTAGGAACAGCAACTAACACAGTAAGAGACACACCCACCACAGCACTACCCCCAGGGACCCCACATTGTGCAGACACAAGCCTGCATGACACTTCCACTGTGATGACAAAGGTAGATGTTGATCACACTGTGAACCACAGCCATGTGTCCTCAGCTACAAACTACCATCACACCTACACAAGCTCCAATCAATCAGCAGGGCCTGCCAGCCAAGGCCAATATGGAGGTAGTGGTCTAGCCGTGCAGCAACTCACATTTGCACACTCAACACCACACACCCTGATCTCCACCAATGTGCAGCAGTGAAGCTCACATGGACTGGTGACATTGCACATGCACCCATGACAATCCCAGGGGTGGTGGGGGGAACTAAGGTGCAGAAACCCATCACACATGCCCACTCAACATGACTCGTCTATGTATGACACACAGCACAGTACGCCGTACATGCGCATGATGTGAAATCCACCACAAACAATGGGATCCTGGCCATAGTCACACACCAACGAAGAAGCCAAGGTGAGACACAAAGAACACACGTACACAACTTCCAACATTGCAGCTCTGACCCTGAGGAGTGGCAGCAGTCACACACACAACGCGTCACAATCACTGAAAGCTACCACAAACTCAAAATCACATTACTTGTGTAAACAACAAGTGCCAAGGGGAATCCTGAATGTGTCCCATCAGCGTTTGCCCACATCCCCAGCCCTGACAACAAAGACAACCTGGGATGACAACGTCATGAACATCAGTTTGCCATGCACCCACATCACGGAGAAACCAGGTCCAAGATGCTGGATGAACACATACCAACTCTGCAAGCATCACAAACAGGAACATCCCTAGGGACACAGCCTGTGTATGAAAAGGGAAGGGAACATGCACAGACATGCTCACACAACACACAACACGGGCACACGCAATGTCACCACATTACACACAGCCATGAGGGCACTCCACTCCTGGTGAAGGTCCGCTGTGCCAAACCTTGTCTGTGCACGACTCAAACATATCAGCAGGACACTACGTCAGTGAGTCAACAACTACAACACACAGATGCCTCTGCTCACATCAGCCTGGGTACGGGAGTGTCACGTCAGTCATCTGCATACACCCAAAACACGTGGCAATCCAGTTCTACTGTATACACAGATGAGTCCTCCAAAATTGATGTGCAAAACTGCATGTCCAGTGGAGACGGGCACACAGTCAGGGTACTAGGAACATTGGACAGTGGTAAGCCCAACAGATGTGCAACAGTGTAGGACAAAGATGGTAATCTACAAATGCAAAAAGAACATCCCTGTGTCAAATGCTGAACATTACACCCTCAGACTGCAGCAAGTGATGCTATAGATCCAGACTAGATTAGGACACATATCCCATGGACCACATGGAGCCCATCACAGCAAAACTTCATTTACCTGATCTGAACACAATTACAACAGCAAATGCATGATTCTACACATCTACATCATGTACCTCCAAAGATTAACCACAAGTAAACAAAAAGAGGCTTTATTCAGCAAGTGTGCAACTGAAATCAAAAGTCCAAAATTAACTACGGCCAATGTCCAGTCCAAATACACAGTCCCAACAGGGTGATGTGTGACAACTTGTCACCAATTGCTTGCCTGCACAGGTACCGACAGGGGACATCCCCCTTGGAGGGGCATACGAGGGGCAGGCCAGGCACCGCAGGGACAGGATCAGGGGATGCCAGAAGGAGGCAGGGAAGGTGAGGTGGGTGCAGGAGTGTCACCGGCAACTGCAGTGGAGGTGTCTGACTCAGGGGGGGCCGGCACCACCGCAGGGCTCAAGTCCGATGGTGTTGGTGCTGCAACCACTGCAGTGGGCTGGGCAGATGGAGTGGACTGGGTCCCCAATGCAGTGCCCGAGTCAGACGGGGTTGTTGTGGACTCCACCACAGTGCATGACTCCAAGGGAGTGGAAGGAGGGGCAGAAGAGCTGGGCAGGACAGAGGGGGGGGACACGGTCTCCCACCAGTGGCACATACAGGCAGAGCATCTGGTTTGGGGGTGGAAGAGCAAGTGGCAGGGGGGGAGGGCCTGCGCAGTTTGGGGATGCGGTATCGGTGTGTGGGGGAACCTGGGGCAGGGTGTGGCGGTGGAACCTGTGGAGTGGTGGCCTGGGGGATGGAGCTGAGAGACTGGGTGGGTGACTTGCAGGACGGTGGCGGGGTCTTGCTCTTCCGGGTCCGGGGGACTTGCGGGTGGGGGCTCACTCTGCCTGAACCTGGGGAGGGTGTCCGGGGGCGAGGGGCACTCCCTCTCTCCGTGTGGACTTCCTCTTCCCCCAGTATGCTGGATCAGCGGGATTGGAGGGGAAGAGGCCGAGGTCAGAGAGGAAGAGCTGCTGTGTAGGTGGGGTTGCAGGTGAGGCAAGGGAAGGGGTCTTGGAGGGAGAGGATCTTGAGGATTGCGGAGTGACTGTGGTTGCCTGTGTGTGTGTCAGTTCCCCATCCCCTGTGTGTGTGGAATCAGTCCCCTGAGGATGCTTGTGTGCACGTCTTGCCTTGGTTTTGGGTGGGTGTGTGCTGCTCGTGTCTGTGTGTTGGGGTGATTGTGCAGGTGTGCATGTGCTTTGGACAGGTAGGGTGGTAGGAAGTGTGGATGGGGCAGAGGTGGGAGGGGTGAGGGACTGTTGGAGGAGGGACACTGCTGCCATCAGGGAGGAGTCCATGGAACTATTGCTCCTCTGTAGGGCAGACATACCCGTTGAGATGCCCTCCATGAACGACACCAGCTGTGTCAACAGAGTGGTGTGTGCATGGAGGACAGTCAGCATTGCTGTCTGCCCTACATGGAGCTGCCGAAGGAGGTACACAGACTCCTCACTCAGGGCAGCAGGGGACACAGGGGCAGGGGGTGCGGTGCCTGGCTTGAAGGAGACACGCTCCCGAGCACGGGAGCCTCCACGGACCTCAGGAATGGGAGCCAATGGGAGGGCTGTGGTGGTGGTGGCGGGGTCAGACAGACTAGCTGGGGTGTGGTGGCTGCTGACACCTGCATCCACAAGGGAGTCATCCTCCGAGCTGCTGTGGTCCCCAGCTGAGGTGGATGGTGCTGAGGACTCCTCGGTGTGGCTCCCCTCGCCCTCCGTGCCACTGGGTCCCTCTGACCACTCGTCGGATGCTGACCCAGTCTGGCTCCGCTGCTCCTCCTGGTCCGTGGAGCTGTCCCCTCCTGTGGCTGTGGATGTATCTGCAAACAATTAGGGAAACAGACAAACATCAGTCACCTGCACTGACCGCACACACCACAGTAAGTACAGCACATCACAGAGCAAGCCCTGGCATCTCAGGTAGAACATTGCCTAAAGTCATAACACAGATTAGGAGAAGCCAATTGTCAGTCTGATGGTCAACCATGGAACAGACACCCCTCCTGCCCTTGCACCCATCTGTCTGGTGCCTGTCTGATGGTAAGACCCCAGTGTGGACACATGCACCACCTACACAGTAGTTGGACATTGCTGAGAACACGGTGAAGTATGTGAACATGCCCACATCACATCTCTTGCCACTGAGTCAGTGCAGGTGTCTGGATAAATGGACGGCCAGAGTCTAAATAGAAATGCATGTGATGCATACCAGCACCAGACCCCATGAAGCACCCATGTCCGGATAGTCAATGCCACAATGGGGTGCATGTTGCACATGTCACTCCCCAGCAGGATCACTCTTAGGAAGTTTAATGCCATGACACAGGCATGCCTGCAAAGTCATACATCACTGTCTCCAGTCACATGGCCATGGCAGCCAGCCAACCACAGTCTGCACTGTGTCACAATCCTAGGACATGGGGAAGGCAAGTAAAGTAACTGACAAGTGCACATGTCCATCCTCCAAAAACCACATCATCTGAACAACTATTTGTCCACGTCATACCAATTGGACATATGGGGGACATGAAACACAACTCTTTGAACATGAGCACCTCACAGTGTGCTGAGAATGAAAAACAGCTGCCTGAAAGTCACAGTGGCATACACCTGTCTGCACAGTCATGTGATCAAACACCTATAAGTCACAGAAGTCTTGTCTCACATGGTCCAATAGCAGATGGCATGCTGACCCCTAACCGATAAACATCACAGGAGTCCCGACAACGTAGTCACAGCACAACGACACAGAGGCAGACACCTGAGGGAACATTTCACTGAGCACAGCATGTCAGCTGATACACGGGAGTGGGAGTACAGAGTGTATTGTATGCCCTGGAGTAGGCATGACTGTCCGGCTCCACCTGCAAGATGGATGAGCCCTGGTCAGTAGGCAGGTGGCTAAGCATGTGTGACACACTTGACATACATACTCCTGAGGCCCAAACATTGTACCCACCCACAGCATGGGGGTGTGGCAAATACCCCAGGGACATGTGGTGAATCTGATCTGCAAGTGGATCACATATCAAAGTTACACCCAGACTACATTGCACGACTCAGGCATTGTGTGAGCAATTGACCCACCCATGAAGGCTAACACAATATCACGGGAACAAAAGCTGTCACCCACCTTGAGCAAAGCAAATTGCAAGGACCCTGTACCCGAGTGACACAATTATCCTGAGCGTAAGGAGCACACCGGCCTATCAGATGGGTAGTGGCCATGTCACAATAGAGGGACATGGGTACTGGACAACAAGACTGATGTACTGGGGAAGTTTAACCACGCCACAGGAGGGCACATAGAATGTCAGACAGAGTTCACAGTGCAGTCTTTGACTCACCCCCTCCTTGCTGCTGTCTGCCCTTCAGCTGCCCATCCAGCTCCGGGAAGACCACCGGCAGGATCTGGAGCATGTGGGGGGTCAGGGTCCGGTGTCCGCCCCTCCTGCGAGGAGGCGACAGCTTCAGCTGGACCCTTGCAATATTCCGGGTCCAGCCCCGAAGGTCCTGCCACCTCTTCTGGCAGTTGCGGATCCGGCGCTTGTAGACCCCCACGGATCTGACTGCCCAGACGATGGCCAGCCAGATATCCTGCTTCTGATGGGCATCAACCTGTGAGGATGACAAAGTGAAAAGGCCATTACTACACATGCAACATATCCGTGCATCACACAGTTGGAAATACATGTCTCAATCACAGGGGCATATGATGTACACAGGCAGTGCAACGAGGGCTATGGACAGTTTGCCAGCAGTTACTACATGGTATCATTGCATGGCAAGTGAATCCTTGTTTGAATGCACTGTTACTCCACTGTACCTGTTCAGTGCATGGGGGGTGAGTACTACTCAGTGAGCATGCTAGCCAGTGGTGTGCACACTGTAAATCCTGCTAGTCAGACAACATGCACAATTAGTAAGGCAGTGGACAGCACACTCACCTGCTCCCCTGGTGTCCCATACAGCTTGCTGTACTGTGGAAGGAGGTTGTCCAGCAGGGCCTGGTTCTCCTCATGGGTGAAGGCTGGGGCTCTCTCCACAGTACGTGCCATTGCAGTAGCCAGAGGATGCAGAGACAGCAGCAGTGTAGTGGCAGATGTCGTCCTGGAGCATGTAGTGCAGGCAAGTGAGCCCTCAGGGGAACAGCCAGCATTATATGTGTGCTGCAGAGGCAGATACTTGCCATGTGTCCAAAGTGATAGGTCCAAGTCGTATGCATCCTATGAATCTGACCAATCCATGGAATAGCAGCACGAAGACACGCCCACAGCATCCTTCAAAAAGTTCAACTTCATGACACCCATGAATTTGCAACATTGTTGTGGCTGGCCAACTGAATTCACTGCATCAGACTCGTTGAAGCTTCAAAAACACGTCCGTTGCCATGCCAGGCCCCAGCCAATGCGTGCGCACCGATCGGACCATTGCTGTACAACGCGTACCCGCAATACAACGCGTACCCGCTCCCATTCAATGCAATGGGCCGGCCGGGCACACCGATCGGTCCATTGCTGTACAACGCGTACCAGGCATACAACGCGTACCCGCTCCCATTCAATGCAATGGGCCGGCCGGGCACACCGATCGGTCCATTGCTGTACAACGCGTACCAGGCATACAATGCGTACCCGCTCCCATTCAATGCAATGGGCCGGCCGGGCACACCGATCGGTCCATTGCTGTACAACGCGTACCAGGCATACAACGCGTACCCGCTCCCATTCAATGCAATGGGCCGGCCGGGCACACCGATCGGTCCATTGCTGTACAACGCGTACCCGCTCACATTCAATGCAATGGGCCGGCCGGGGACCCCGATCGGTCCATTGCTGTACAATGCGTACCAGCCATACAACGCGTACCCGCTCCCATTCAATGCAATGGGCCGGCCGGGCACACCGATCGGTCCATTGCTGTACAACGTGTACCCGCTCACATTCAATGCAATGGGCCGGCCGGGCACACTGATCGGTCCATTGCTGTACAACGCGTACCAGGCATACAACGCGAACCCGCTCCCATTCAATGCAATGGGCCGGCCGGGCACACCGATCGGTCCATTGCTGTACAACGCGTACCAGGCATACAACGCGTACCCGCTCCCATTCAATGCAATGGGCCGGCCGGGCACACCGATCGGTCCATTGCTGTACAACGCGTACCAGGCATACAACGCGTACCCGCTCCCATTCAATGCAATGGGCCGGCCGGGCACACCGATCGATCCATTGCTGTACAACGCGTATCAGGCATACAACGCATACCCGCTCACATTCAATGCAATGGGCTGGCCGGGCATACCGATCGGTCCATTGCTGTACAATGCGTCCCAGGACAGGTCACATGCATATGTCACCATGCTGGTCACTGGTGAACCTATGCCAGCCACATTTACTTTCCATGGACTCAGGGGCACACCTACAACACCACACCCAGTCCACACTGTATCTAAGGCATGTGTGGCAGCATTACCTTATCTGTGTATGGGGGTGAACATGTGGTTTTTGGGCTGGCACTTGGGGGCAGACACACCCAGGCTGTGCACGTGTTCATGGGGACAGGGTCCTTTGTGTGTTGTGCACCTGCCCACTGTGGTGTGCAACTTTTCATTTCTGAGCATGTGTCATGGTCACATTTCCAGGTTGTGTATGTGTATGACATGTCACATACCCCCAGGCTCACATGTGGGAAGGCATGTACGTCACAGGGTGGCCCATTCCAACAATAGTGATGTGCCTCCACAGTCTGTGTGCATGTTGTGTATCACATGTCTCTGACTCCATGTGCACAATGGGAGACAGTCTCCACATCCACGTGGTTTGTGCATGAACTTTGATGTTGTGTGTGTGTGTGTCACAGACGTCCATGTCTGTCCTGCAGAGGCTACAGGGGCCACTACCTGTGGGTGTCATGTTTGTTTTTCTGACGTGTACATGATAAGCCATGTCATGGCAGTGTCCATGTGGCAAGACAGGGTCCCTTGGAATCTACCTGTCAATGAGCTGTGATGCCTGTGGAGCATCTGTCCAGACATGTCACTGTGGTATGTGTGTGGAACGTGAGAGCAGTAAATGGGTACTGTGACACAGCCTAATGGTTTCCCATAGCACACCCTGGAACCTGTTGTCAACACTTGTTGAACAGAGATGTTAGATGATGTCCATGTAGGTGCCATATATGTCCAAACAGAACGACACACACATCAAGTACTTGTGTTTGTTTATGATGTATCATCTGAAATAGAGTATGGTGAACGGCAGATAGGTGGTGTGACTGACAATCTTGCTTTCTTCACCTATGCACTGCAGGGCTCCTGCTGTCCATCGACCATTCCCAGACCTGGCAACGATGGTGGAACGTGACAGCATCCGATGGTACCGCTTCACCAGGCAGCTGATTGAGGATTTGGCAGTGCGGTTGGACCCACATTTGCAGCCTGGCCGGCCGTATCCTACAGCGCTGACCCCCAAGGTGAAGGTGATGGCAGCCCTACACTTCTTTGCCACCGGTACCTTTCAACACACTGGCAACTACTGGTGGGATGTCACAGACTATGTTCAGCCGTGTGCTACGCGATGTATTGGGGGCAATGTTGAGATACCTGAACCAGTACATCTATTTCCCAACACGTCAACGATTCACTAACGTCAAGAGTGACTTCTATGCCCTGGGGAGGATGCCACATGTAATTGGCTCCATTGATGGGACACATGTGGCTTTGATACCACCACAGGCACATGAGCAGGCATACCGGAACCGTAAACATTACCATTCGATCAATGCTCTGGTGGTATGTCTTGCAGATATGACCATCACACATGTGTGTGCCCGTTTCCCCGGTTCGGCACACGATGCCTACGTGATGAGGAGTAGTCGCATCCCGAGGATGATGTCACAGATGCCGAACCAGCGTGCCTGGCTTGTTGGTGTGTACTGACTTTGTACCATTGTGTGTGTTCTGCTATGTTGTTTTCCGCACACATTTTCAAATTGGCTAATGTGCAATTGTCTGTCTGTAGGTGACTCGGGATACCCCAACATGCCGTGGTTGCTGACACCCCTCAGGAACCCTGTGACACCAGCCCAGATGCGCTACAATGAGGCACATGGTCGGACGAGGAGGGTGATTGAGCGGACCTTTGGTCTCCTGAAGAGCCGCTTCCGCTGCCTGGACAAGACAGGAGGGGCCCTCCCATATGCCCCAGCAAAGGTGTGCAAGATTGTCATCGTCTGCTGCATGCTACACAACCTGGCAGTGCGGAAGGAGTTGCCTCTCATCCTGGATGACGATGACCAACGTCCCCCACCTGTGGAAGATCCTGGCCTGGGTCACGATGCCAGTGAAGATGATGATGATGATGATGATGGTGATGTCCGCACACAGCTCATCACCAACTTCTTCAGCTGAATGTGAGTCTCCAGAGGGTTGTAATGTCAATGAATTGAGTTTGCATGATATGTGTGTGTGGTGCTCTGGTGCTGTTTGAGTGTGGCCATGTGCTACTTGACTGCATGCGTGCAGCGATGTGTCCTTGCAGGTGGTCTGTACTGCCCAACAGTGTTGACATGCTAACTTGGTTTTGTGTAGTTATCTTGTGACATGTATTAGACATGAGTATTGCCGTTCTGTGCTGTTCTTCAGTGGTTTTGACTGTGTGTCATGTCTGACCTTCACAGGGTGCTGCTGGAGTTGTCTGATCAACTTGGATCCCCCGAATCCATGATTCAACTTCCAAGGTGGAAGCAGTCGTTTCCCTACAGGTGATGTGCCACACACCCCTGGACTTTCTATCTTCTGCACTTTTTGACTTTGTGGCCACAGCCAGGTTGGACTAGCTTGCATTTGTAGTGGAAACAACATGTTGGAAATGTGTAATAAACCTGTGCTTCACTTTGGGATGTGCGTTGTCTGTAGTCACACATCTGACTGACATTGCCTTACTGCACCTGTAGTCTAGTTGACAGTGACTGTGAATAGGTGGCGTGTCTGTACATTCCACTGTATTTCGTTGCAACATCAGTATAGGTGATGAGTCTGATGGCCATGGTGTATATGTGTTTTGTTGCCCTAGTGGTGTGTCTCCCTCATATGTGTCACGTCGCCATGACTGACATGACAGTGTTGGACTTGCTGTAGCAGTTAGCATGCACAGTGTAATTTATCAGATCAACATCTACATGACAAAAACCACGTTGGAATCACAACAGAGGCCGATATGGTGTATTGGTGAGTTTATTTACATACAGGTGTGAGGATGGTGCACAGGATGGTGGGTGCTGTACATAGAAATTTGAATCCAAAGTTCCCATGTGAATTGGAAGTCTTGGTAGCTGAAATGTCCAGAGTAAAGTCCACAGTCATCTGATACATTTGGTCAACTAGAGCTCCCCATGTCATGTGGGAGACTTGAGTTGGCTTCAACAGGGCGTGCAGTTTGCACACAGAGGAAAAGTTCCAGAACAGGTGTTGGCTTCCTGGGGTATGTAGATGGCCATCGGCCTCTCAGTTTGGCCTCCTCGGACGGCCCCTCTTCTTGGGGGGGGACCCTCAGGTGCAGGCTGCGGCGGTGCTGGGGACTCTCTGCCAGAGTCCTCCTCCCTCCCTGTGGCATTTGCAGTTATTTCAGCAGCAGATGTTGTGGGCACACAGGGAGGTGAGGCCATGTTGGTGCTGATCTGGCGGAGGCATGTGAGTATGTCCCTATGCACCGCTGTCAGTTGTTCCAATGTGTCCCACTTGGACTCCATGCCACACATGTGTGTCTCGACACGTGACATGTGGGAGTCCAAGCGGGCATGATGGGCAGCCTGCTGCTGTTGTATGTCCTTGAGGATCCCCACTACCTGGCTGACCTCTCCGGTGCTAGTCTGGTACGCATCCGTGATGCGTGCCAGTTGTGGGTCATCATGCAGTCCAGACCCCTCTGCAAGGAGTGACCTATGTCTACCACCCCTCCCACCACCCCTGGTGACACGTGCAGGACCTGCAGTGGCATGCACAGGTGACCGTGGGCCCACTTGGGTGTTGTTCCTGGGCTCGTTGTCACCAGCTCCACTTTGGGCCTGGGTCCCTGCGCTGTTGTCACCTGTGGTCCTTGGTGTGTCCGTGTTGGCAGGGGTGGCCTGTGTGTTGGCAGTTGTTGGAGGGGTGGGTGCAGGGGGTACAGATGTTGGTCCTGCTGGTGCTGCATGATGACTCGCACCAGAGGGTCCAGCTTGTTCTTCGCCTTCCGAGGAGTGCAGAGGCTGATCCACATCAGTGAGCTCAGTGTTCCCCGGAGCCTGGGACAGGGACTCCTCCTGGTCTGCTGCTGTGTCCCCATCATCACCTGTTTTAGGGAGAGACACAGATTGTATGTTATGTTTCTACTGGCATCAATTGTTCAAACACCTGACAGTTGTGACTGTACCTCTGGATGTGGGCCAGGACTTTGCATTCTCCTAAATAGTGACAGTCAGAGAGTGATATTGGTGTAGCACATTGTCCTGCCAACCTGTGGCATGTCAATGTGAATGTTGAGGTGTGTGCATGACCAGCATTGGTGGTATTTGGTTACCATCCAGGCCTTCTTCTCCCACCAGCCCAGTTATCCCACCATGGAACGTGCTTCCATTGCAGGGAGTGCAAGTTGTCTTTCAGGATGTCAGTCAGTGGTGTCCTGCTGTTCCTAGTTGCACAGTTCCCAGCAGGGCCTTGTGCTCCCCCCAGCAGTACCCAGTGTCAGCCATCTTGTGAGTCCTTTTCCACTCCCTGTGATGTGAGCATGGTTGAGAGTGGTGTTGATGGGCCAATTGTGAGGGTAAGCAATATCTGTGCCTACAACTCCCATCATGCAATTGCCTCCACCCCCCTTCCCAGCATGCCCATCCTTCCTTCCTTTTGACTCTGCTTCCCTGTGGGGTGGGGTGCCTGTGCTGACAGGATGGCTGGGAGTGTTGTCCTGGCAGTTGTTTGGCTACAAGTCCCAAGAGTGTCCCTGTGCTTCACACTGCATAACCCAGGGTGGTGGTTCTTTGTGGGATCTTCAGTTAGGCTGTGAGGCATTGCATTCTCCCAGGTGGGTTATGTGGAGTTAGTGTTGAGGGGGGGTGTGAGGGGAGGTGCTCGTAACTATGGTCAGTGCTGGGAGACCTCCTTCCCACCCAGCCAGATATCCCACCATGGAACGTGCTTCCATTGCAGGGAGTGCAAGTTGTCTTTCAGGATGTCAGTCAGTGGTGTCCTGCTGTTGGTAGTTGCACAGTTCCCAGCAGGGCCTTGTGCTCCCCCAGCAGTACCCAGTGTCAGCCATCTTGTGAGTCCTTTTCCACTCCCTGTGATGTGAGCATGGTTGAGAGTGGTGTTGATGGGCCAATTGTGAGGGTGAGCAATATCTGTGCCTACAACTCCCATCATGCAATTGCCTCCATCCCCCTTCCCAGCATGCCCATCCTTCCTTCCTTTTGACTCTGCTTCCCTGTGGGGTGGGGTGCCTGTGCTGACAGGATGGCTGGGAGTGTTGTCCTGGCAGTTGTTTGGCTACAAGTCCCAAGAGTGTCCCTGTGCTTCACACTGCATAACCCAGGGTGGTGGTTCTTTGTGGGATCTTCAGTTAGGCTGTGAGGCATTGCATTCTCCCAGGTAGGTTAAGTGGAGTTAGTGTTGAGGGGGGGTGTGAGGGGAGGTGCTCGTAACTATGGTCAGTGCTGGGAGTCCTCCTTCCCACCCAGCCAGATATCCCACCATGGAACGTGCTTCCATTGCAGGGAGTGCAAGTTGTCTTTCAGGATGTCAGTCAGTGGTGTCCTGCTGATGGTAGTTGCACAGTTCCCAGCAGGGCCTTGTGCTCCCCCCAGCAGTACCCTGTGTCAGCCATCTTGTGAGTCCTTTTCCACTCCCTGTGATGTGAGCATGGTTGAGAGTGGTGTTGATGGGCCAATTGTGAGGGTGAGCAATATCTGTGCCTACAACTCCCATCATGCAATTGCCTCCACCCCCCTTCCCAGCATGCCCATCCTTCCTTCCTTTTGACTCTGCTTCCCTGTGGGGTGGGGTGCCTGTGCTGACAGGATGGCTGGGAGTGTTGTCCTGGCAGTTGTTTGGCTACAAGTCCCATGAGTGTCCCTGTGCTTCACACTGCATAACCCAGGGTGGTGGTTCTTTGTGGGATCTTCAGTTAGGCTGTGAGGCATTGCATTCTCCCAGGTGGGTTATGTGGAGTTAGTGTTGAGGGGGGGTGTGAGGGGAGGTGCTCGTAACTATGGTCAGTGCTGGGAGTCCTCCTTCCCACCCAGCCAGATATCCCACCATGGAACGTGCTTCCATTGCAGGGAGTGCAAGTTGTCTTTCAGGATGTCAGTCAGTGGTGTCCTGCTGTTGGTTGTTGCACAGTTCCCAGCAAGGCCTTGTGCTCCCCACAGCAGTACCCAGTGTCAGCCATCTTGTCAGTTGTTTTCCACTCCCTGTGATGTGAGCATGGTTGAGAGTGGTGTTGATGGGCCAATTGTGGGTGTGACCAATATCTGTGCCTACAACTCCCATCCTGCTATTGCCTCCACCCCCCTTCCCAGCATGCCCATACTTCTTTCCTTTTGAGTGGACTTCACTGTGTGTGAGTGTGACAGCAATGGCAAGATGGCTGACAGTGTGGTCCTGTTGTTTGTTGGTGCCCAGTTCCCAGCAGGGCCTTGTGCTCCCCACAGCTGTGGCCAGTGTCAGACATCTTTGAAGTGGCTTTTGACTCCCTGTGAGGTGTGCATGCTTCAGTGCTAACTTGCTGGGCCATGTGGGTGTGAGATGTTGATCTGTGACTACCACTCCCATCATGCTATTGCCTCCACCCCCTTCCCAGCATGCCCATCCTTCCTTCCTTTTGAGTGGACTTCAGTGTGTGTGAGTGTGACAGCAATGGCAAGATGGCTGACAGTGTGTTCCTGTTGTTTGTTGGTGCCCAGTTCCCAGCAGGGCCTTGTGCTCCCCACAGCAGTAGCCAGTGTCAGCCATCTTGTCAGTTGTTTTCCACTCCCTGTGATGTGAGCATGGTTCAGAGTGGTGTTGATGGGCCAATTGTGGGTGTGACCAATATCTGTGACTACCACTCCAATCATGCTATTGGCTACACTGACTTGACCAGCATACACAGAATTCCTTCCTTTGAGTGAGCTTCCCTGTGAGGTGGTGTTCTAGTGGTGGGTAAATATCTGGGAGTGTTTGTTGGTTCTATTTGTGCCACTGCCTTGCTGTATTTGTTGTTAGGTTTGTAGATGTCATGACACAGTTACATGTCACTATGAGATGGCAGGTATTGTGTTTGTCTGACTAGCATTCACATCTTGGGATGAATATGTTTTGGTTGCTGTGTATTTGCTAAGTGTGCATGGTTTGCCTATCCCCTTGACTGTGATGTGTGAGTGTTGTCACACCATATTGTATATATTAGTTGTGTACTCACCAGGCTCTGGTATGTCTGTTAGTCCGTATACGCTCACTGGTGGTAGGATGGCCCGCACCTTCTCCTCCCAGGGCCTGAGGTACACTGGTTTTGCAGGAGGGCCACTGCCGGTGTGCTGGCTGAGGAGGTAGTCCTTTTGAGTAGTTCCCGGACCCTCCTGCGCACATCATACCACCTGTTCTGGATGTCTTCCTTTGTGCGCAAACATGGTGATTGTGCGTTGACCCTGTCGACAATGCTCGCCCACATCTTGGTTTTCTGCGACATGGGGGTCTGTTGTACCAATGTACCAAACAATTGTGGCTCTACCCTGAGTATCTCGTCTACCAGGACTTCCAATTCACAATCTAGGAACTTATGGTTCTTCTTTGGGGGCATGGTGATGGGTGGTGGTGGTGATTGATGTGTGTGTGTGTGTGCAGGTGGGGGGTGTGAGTGTAGGTTTAGCTGGGTGTGTGTGAGGGTGCTATTTGTAGGTGTGGTAATGGTGTGTGGCTTGTGTGATGTATGAGCTGTGAGTGTGTCTGTGGTTGCTGTGTGATGGTGTTCTGTCTGGCAGGTCAGTGGAATTTGCAAAGGATCATGGTAGGGATTTGTGGCCTTTATATAGGTGGAGTTGGAGGTGTGTCCTTGTTCCATTTTTTTTTCCCTCCCTGTATTTATTGGCTTAGTGGTTGCTTGTTTGGCCCTTTTTTTCCTAATTTTTCCTTGGTGTTTTTGGTGCATGTAGGAGTCGTTCTTGTGTCCGAGTAGGAGGCTGCAGTTGTCTGGAGCGATCTTGTCCGACTCGTTCCCGCTGTGTGTCAGCTAGGTTTCATATGCGGCGTACGAGTCGGTCGCGGAGTATTGGGTTGCTTCGGCTGGGTTTTGTATGCGTGTCGGTCGTACGGCTTGTGCTCCGGGCGAGTCGGTCGTGTTTTGCACGCACAGCATCGTACTACGCGGGTCGGAGTTCACGGGTACGTTTTGTTCAGGTTCAATCCGAGTGCGTGTCGGTCGGTTCGTTTCGCGTGATTTCCCGGCCGGATGGCTTGTTTCCGTCCGGCTCGGTCGGTCGTTTTGTATTCCGTCCGAGTCGGTCGAATTTCACATTCATTTCATCGTACTACCCGGGTCGTGCGGCGCCGGTCTGAGTCGGTCGGAATAAATTCCCGTACCGAGTCGGTCGGTGCGTTTTCCGGCCCGAATCGTAATCGGCCCCTCAGTGTCCAGCACCTACCCCAATTAATTTTAGACTGGAGCGAGAATAGTAAATTAATTAGGGTCAGTGTACAGCACCTACCCAAATTAAATATAGATTGTAGTGGGAATAGTAAATTAATTAGGGTCAGTGTCCAGCACCTACTCCAATTAAATATATATTGGAGTGGGATTAGTAAGTTAATTAAAGTCAGTGTCCAGCACCTACCCCAATTAAATTTATATTGGAGTTGGAATAGTAAATTAATTAGGCTCAGTGTCCAGCATTTACCGAAATTAAATACAGACTGGAATGGGAATAGTAAATTAATTAGGGTCAGTGTCCAGCACCTACCCCAATTAAATATAGACTGGAGTGGGAATAGTTAATTAATTAGGGTCAGTGTCCAGCACCTACTCCAAATAAATTTAGACTGGAGTTGGAATAGTAAATTAATTAGTGTCAGTGTCCAGCACCTACCCCAATTAAATATAGACTGGAGTTGGAATAGTAAATTAAGTAAAGTCAGTGTCCAGCACCTACCCCAATTAATTTTAGACTGGAGTGGGAATAGTTAATTAATTAGG
The DNA here is from genome assembly GCA_963921515.1 of Calotriton arnoldi. NCBI lineage: Eukaryota > Metazoa > Chordata > Amphibia > Caudata > Salamandridae > Calotriton > Calotriton arnoldi. The sequence goes on from CAWUFW010001973.1 coordinate 295,257, forward strand.
GTCAGTGTCCAGCACCTACTCCAATTAAATATAGATTGGAGTGGGATTAGTAAATTAATTAGGGTCAGTGTCCAGCACCTACCCAAATTAAATATAGACTGGAATGGGAATAGTAAATTAAGTAAAGTCAGCGTCCAGCACCTACCCCAATTAAATTTAGATTGGAGTTGGAATAGTACATTAATTAGGGTCAGTGTCCAGCATCTACCCCAATTAATTTTAGACTGGAGTTGGAATAGTAAATTAATTAGGGTCAGTGTCCAGCATCTATTATAATTTAATACAGAGTGTACTTTGAGTAGTAAAAAAGGTTAATTAAATAAAAATTAGTATTGGGTGTTTATGTTGAGTTGAGTTGTAAGTATAATTTAGGTGAGTACTTTTTAAATATAGTGTAATAATATTATTTAATGTAAACATATTTAAAACATATTTAGTTATATGTTGAACAAGAATATATTTTTAATATATATTTTATTTTATTAAAATTATATACTTTAAATAAATTAATTATAAGAAAAACATTTTTTCATGTACATTTAAAGTGATAGCAATGAAAAGGTAGTTCAAAAAATAGAAAACATTTTTATTTCACCAATTTTATTATATAAAACATAGAAGTGATAAGTTTATTCAAAATGTTATTTTTTATTGAACAATAGAAAAATAATCACAAAATATAAGTATTTGTAGGATAGTGTATTTATTACAGAGAATTCTTTTTTTATTAGTATGTATATTTTAATAAGTAAATTATTGTAACAAAAATTTTATAATGAACAAAATTATATTTTACAATTGTATATATTTTACAAATATAGCATGATGCATTTCAATTTTTTAAATGACAATTTTGTACATTGGTACATATTTTTTAATAAGTACATATTGTTTTTCAATTTTAATATTGTTACAACTGTTACAGAATTTGGTAAGTATTTATTCACATAATATACTGTAAATATTTTACAATAAAGTTTACAAAACAATAACATAGTTTAATTTTATTATACAAACTAAATATATTTTTATTATTAATATTAATAATAAAATATTAATATTAATAATTATTACACATTAGAACAGTTTTTATTTTATTAACATTTTACATATTTTTTTAAACAATAAAGAATATTAATCCAATGTTTTAGTAATTGTTGTTTAACATATATACATTTTTATAATATTAAATATTATTATGTCATAATATTTATTATTATAATTTTACAATAGATAAAAAACACATAATATATTTAAAAATATAAGGTATATTTTTAATTATTTTATTAGAATGCAACAGTAATTTTTAAATCATTATTTAATATTAAATAAATTGTTTAGTCATTTATTTAACATTTTTATAGTTGACATGTTTATTTGGGCCTTTAATTTATTAACCGCTCGTTGTTGTTTTGGGTCATTTGGGAAGAAAGAAGCTCGCGGTTGGGGGTTGCTTCGCGTTTGAGAATGTAAGAGTAATTTTCTTTTATATTAAACTATTTTAAGTGTGTTTTGAAGGTAGTAGTGTTGTGATTAGGGTGCGTGGAGTTATGTTTTATAAGTTATAGTGTTTTTAGTTGTTTATTTAGGTATTCATTATTAATGTTGTGTTTCGTATTTGCGGCCTAGTTAGTATTTTTCTATTTATGTTTAGTTTACGTTAATATTGTGTTAATAATGTTTGTAGTGGTGTTTTCAAGTGTATTATTTGTACATTTGTGTGGGTGGGAATGTTTGTTTTTCTATTTTAGGTTTTACGACGAAGCATTTTGGAAAAACGGAGCATTGCGGTTTTTTTTTTTTTAAAGGAAGTGTGTATTAGTTATATCAACTAATATTTATTTTACACTTCCTTTATTATTCGGTTTTCATGGAGCGTTTTTTAACTTTTTAACTAATTTTGGGGTTTTTAATGGTTATTGGATTGTCAATTTTTACATGGAGGATCTACTTTTTGACACAGTTGTATTTTTGCATTTTATTGGGGTCTGTTTTTAAAAAATATGGATTGTGAACTACATGGATTATTTTGGATGATGTGGATTTTCGTATTACAGGAGTGGAAAAGGTAAGTGTTTTTAACATTTTTTATTGTGGGAGGGAAATTATGCTATTTTAAATACTGTAGTTGTTTATTTGTTTTGTTGTTTAATTATTTTGTCTCTATATATGTTGTTATAAAATAATAATATATATTAGACAAAATAATTATTTGGTTGATTTAATAGAATGCACAATTCCAATAATTGTTTTTTGAGATTGGTAAATTAAAATTGTTTCATGTTTCAGACTAGAGTTTTTGCTATCATATTTAAGTACTCTAGGCCTCTTGTTGAAGGATATAGCGGTACTTGTTGTTGAAGATACTGATACATTTGAGCAGTTTGTCTAGATAGTTTTGGCTTTAATTGTATGATAGATTGTTCCATTCATAGGGGCCTATTAGGATGGCTGGCGGACTTTCGACGCCCGCCACCCTAGCGGTGCTGGGACCGGCCGCCAGTGGTGCGGCAGTCCCGCACCGGCGATTAGGATGCCACCGTGGCGGTGGCATCCTCCATTCCCAGCATTGTGGCGGGCGGTGCTCACAGCACCGCCCGCCACAATGCTGGGAATGCACTGTGTGCATTGTCATGCACAAGGTGACAGGCACCGTGAGGTGCCTGCCACCATGTCCATGACAATGTAGGGGGGTACCATAGGTACCCCCCATGTGCACCCCCCACCCCTCAGAATACCTGGGGGCCCGCTACAGGCCCCCAATGGCGAGAACCGCATGCCTTTCCGTGGCGGCGTTGCCGCCACTGAAAGGCTAAACCTCGCATGCATCATAATATGGATGGCGGTGTCTACCAGACACCGCCACCATATTAACAGCTTTTCCGCCCGGTAGGCAATCGGGCGGATTGCCTAACAGCGGAAAACCGGCGGACGGTCTTTCCATCCGCCGGGGTCCCCCCCGCCATAGTAATATGGCGGGGGAAATTGGCATGCGGGCGGGCACAAATGTCGGGCGGATCGCCACCGTCATGCGGGCGGTGGCGATCCGCCTGACATGCTAATGGGCCCCTTAGTTCTTGGAAGCTGTGTTCTTTTTGTATGGCAATTAATAGTTTATGTAGGGTAGGAGTGCTTCATCCTGTAGAAGATAGGAAGGCATTATGCCAACCTTCAACTGCGTTGTTTGTTTTGGCTTCTTGGTTAAGTGTAGTTAGGTACACATTCCACCAAGGAATTTGGAATTTAGGTTGCCGTCTATGGCCTGATCTGTGTAATCTCCCCACCCAGGTATCCTCAAAATAATCTAGGAGGGGAGATAATTTTTGTTCATTTTGGTGGTAAAATGGACTTTCTATTAAAATGTTATAGTGCTCAGCCACATCTGTGACTGGCACATAGGCTAGGGCTATTAGGTGTTTTATTTGGTATGCAAAGGTAATATTTGTTGCATATTCCACACTAGGAGGGTCATTACGATGGCGGACGGAAAAAAATCCGACCGCCATGGTTGCGGAAAATCACCGTCCGCAGGTACCGCGGAAACCCCGCCGACCCTATTATGATCAACCGCCAAAACATCGAAAAACCACCCGTAGAGGGCAGAGAAAGTGAAAATTCAACCGCGACGGTCGGTAACATAGCGGAAACATATCAACACGCCGCCAGACACGCGGAGTGACCGCCAATGATATTATGATATCCCCGATATCACAGCGGTACGTACCGCTGTTTCCGTCCGCCGCGGTCGCCAACAGTAACCAATGTGAGATCCGGCGGAAGCCCTGCAGCACAGCCATCGCTGCGGATGCTCCGCAAATTTTTTTTTTAAAAAAGGCCAGCAAATGCACACAGGCAACTAGCCCTGCCCCAAAATAATCAGAAACCGCCCAATGACACCCCCCCCCATGGCAAAATTCAATTATACAAATCACAGGACAACCCACACAGCACACCTGACTGCATTACACCATCTTGACACACCCACATAGCTGAGCATAAAACCAGCCCCTTCCCTGTCCACAATCCTTTGCACTACTCCAGCCCTGAAGGAACCAAAGCCTGCAGCACATTGGATAGGCAAAACACCACACATCTCACCAGCGCAACAACACACACACACACCACCTACACCACCCTCACAACTGCACCCCAAAACATCAGCACAGCACACACCATGACACATCACAAAATGCCAAAATTCACTGACACTGAGTTGACAGTAATGGTAGATGAGATAATCAGAGTAGAACCACAACTCTTTGGCAGCATGGTCCAACAGACACCATTAGCCACAAGAACAAACATGTGGGTAAGGATAGTGGGCAGGGTCAATGCAGTAGGGAATGTGCCCCGCAACAAGAGTGAAATCATGAGGCGGTGGCATGACCTGAAGAGTGTTGTCAAGAAGAGGAGGGCCAAGAATCGTGAGCTGGCTGATGCGACTGGTGGAGGCCCTCCCATTCCACCAAAACCGTTCACTGCGTGGGAGGAGAAGGTGCTTGCCATACTGCATCCAGAGAGTCTTGAAGGAATACCCGGGGGAGTGGAGGCTGGTAAGTACCAACTAATGTATACCATGAAACTGCCATGTACTGTCTTGCACAACTACAAAGATACATCCCTGAGGCACAAGTACACACATCTGCACCCCAAAAACACACACAGGTCACACTGATTTTACATCCACCCCACCTCAAACATCACAAAGGTAGACCACATCAACTGTGTTGTATGTGTCCAGGCAAACAGCACTACAACTCCCACCAGGCCCCCTGTCCCACAGCTGAGCAGGATGGACTACTCCCCGCACCCACAACCATGTGGCAGTCATTGTGTGCTACACCCTCACCTAACAGGTAGGTAGCCATCTTTACAGGGAGGAGTGTTTGGAATAGGGAGGCCTGCACCACAACTCCCACCAGCCCCCCTTGTCCCACAGCTGAGCAGGATGGACTACTCCCCCCACCCACAACCATGTGGCAGTCATTGTGTGCTACACCCTCACCTAACAGGTAGGTAGCCCTCTTTACAGGGATGAGTGTTTGGAATAGGGAGGCCTGCACCACAACTCCCACCAGGCCCCCTGTCCCACAGCTGAGCAGGATGGACTACTCCCAACACCCATGTGACAGCCATTGTGTGCTACACCCTCACCTAACAGGTAGGCAGCCCTCTTTACAGGGAGGAGTGTTTGGAATAGGGAGGCCAGCACTACAACTCCCACCAGGCACACCCTGCCCCATCCCTCAGCAGGAAGGAGCACTCCCTCCCACCCAGAAGCATGTGGTAGAAAGTCCACCCAAAAGATGCCAACTGTACAGGTAAGCAGCCAGTGCATGCACCCCACCATTCCTCAACAAAAGCATTGAGCTAATGACAACACAATGCCACACATCACAACAAAATACACCCCAATTACATCCCAGTAGATAGAATGCCGACAGCGATGTGTATGTAACTGTGACAGAAACAGAACTGTGACTCAATTAAACCCATGTGTAAGCAAATCAGGGACCAAATATGCCCTGCACAGAATGCAATGTGCAAATTCCATGGGTGCTGAGCATGAAGGACCATAGTAACAATAAAAAGGCATGGTCTGTCCAGCAAATAAATACAGCCAAAGAACATTACAAAGGTATACATGAGATAACAATGTGACAATGTGTAGTACATGTGCATATGTAACATCTGTCGGGAAGAGTAATCATCCTTGATGTATCACATCAAGTTGCATGGCAGCCAGTTGTCAGATGACAACTCATCAGTTCCATACAAAGAGTGTCAAGTTGGGCATGGCATCCAATGACTTGTCACACCATGGAACAAGATGTATGTACCTCCACATCATGTCATGACGAACAACACTGTGCAGACATTCAACTCATGAAATACGTAACTGTGTGTTGCATAACATGTAAATAAGAGACATCAAACACAGCAAGCCATATGGCTGTAAGTCAATGACCATGTACCCTCTGTTCCACAGGTGACCAACAACTGACTGCAGAGGACAACAACCTCAACTTGCAGAGCCAGTCTCCACCCCCGGAACATGGACACTCGGATGCGGAGTCCCTGGATTCTTTGGATGAGGAGCTCCAAGCCGGCCCATCTGGTGTGCCAGGGCGCAACCGGTCACATGACCCCACTGCCCCCCCACCATCAGCAACAACAACAACGCTGACCCTTGCTGGAACAACCTGTGCCGCCACCACCACCACCACCACTACCACCTTTGCCTGCAACATTCCCCCAGCCACAGAGGATGCCCAGCCAACACCAACAACTGTGGAGGGCAGGCGTGTGGCTAGAGTGGTGAGGCAACAGGCCAGTGATAGCAGGGCAGGTGGGAGGACAAGTGGGACTCCAACAACACCTGACACTGTGACCGAAGCCCTGGCTAACATCACCAGAGTCGTGGGTGCCTATGAACGAACACAGGCACAAATGGGCCAGGCCCACGAAGATGCCCTGGAGCTCCAACGTCTGCTGAGGTCCATGGACAACCGTATGGGACAAATTGTGGACCTTATGGGCCAGTTAGTGGTGGTACTGAGGGATAGGCCAGTGCCACATCACACACCTCCACCTCCCCCCGTTGTCCCGCAGGATGACAGTTCATCATCCACCCCTGCGGGCACGGAGAGGGGTGACTCCTCATACCCCAGTGGCCTAGCAGACAATGCCCCCCCTGCCAAAAGAAGGAGGGGCCATCCAAAGAAAAACTTGGGACTCACCTGTGGCAAAGTACCTGCCAAACGCCAGTCAAGGAGCCAGCCATGATGGCAACACTCTTCACCCTGCCATTGACTTGGAACACTGTCCTTACCTACACTGCCATGGAAATGGCATCCGTCTGTTGGACTGTGTCACCACATCAATGTGGTGCCTACTTGATTGTCTCATCTACCATCACTGCCAACTCATAGATTCACCATTCACACTTATGTAAATATCCACTTCCCTCTCACATATACCCATTGACAATAAACAACAATAACGCACCAATGTATTTGAGTCTGCTCCATGTTTATCACAGTATGTGAAATGTTTACCATGGTTACAATGTCACAGGAGCATGGAACCTCTGTAGGCAAGGGGAGGCAGAAGGGACCTAGCAAAAGACAACAGAACAAAAGTCACTAGTCAGGTGGTGGCATCACAGCCATCATACAACACATGTCCTCACTGTACAACCATATGCACACATAACAATGTGCAACAGTACCAACAGAGACATCCTGTAGCAGTTCCTACATACCCTGTATCCAACACATAGGCAGCCAGCACTGAGTCAACAACAGGATGCACTCACAAAGATCACATAGACCTCCACCCAAACAACTACATCAACAGACAATGGACCAGTTGTACATCGTCACCCACCTTCAAGTGAAGTAGCGGTTGATGAGCTGCTGATGCTGGTTGACACCTTCCTCCTCACCACTATCCTCGTCACTGGACATTTGTGGGATCGCAGGGGGGGCCCTGGCTGGTCATCATCGTCCAGGATCATGGGTATTCCTTTCCATAAGGCCAAGTTGTGCAGCATGCAGCATGCTACTACTATCTGACACACCTTCTTGGGTGAGTACATGAGTGTCCCTCCGGTCCGGTCCAGGCAGCGAAATCTCGATTTTAGGAGACCAAAGGTTCGCTCCACCACCCGACGTGTTCTACCATGGGCATTGTTGTAGCGGACATCAGACGGTGTCCTAGGATTGCGTAGTGGGCTCAGCAACTACGGTCTGTTGGGATATGCAGAGTCACCTAGGTGTGAAATAAACATAACGATTCAGTAATACAACTGTGGCAGAGGACAGCATGGCACACACAGCACACAACTTGACTCTGCTTACTCACCCACAATCCCTGCCCGCTCCGGAAGTAGATTGGCCATCAGCTGGGGCACAATGCTGTTGTGCAGGATGTATGAATCATGTGCGGAGCCCGGAAACCTGGCACATACATGCGATATGATCATATCGGCCTGGCACACCACCTGCACATTGATGGAATGGGAATGTTTACGATTCCGATAGATGTGTTCCCGTGCCTGTGGTGGAACCAGGCCAACATGTGTGCAGTCAATAGCACCTACAACATTCGGGATGTGGCCAAGGGCATAAAAATCCGCCTTTACATCCGCCAAAGCCGCACGCCTTGGAAAACTGATGTATTGGTCCTTGTATCGCATCATGGCCAACAGGAAATCCCTTAGCACCAAGCTGAAGATGGGCTGAGACATCCCCCCTGCATTGCCCAGTGTCTCCTGGAATGACCCACTGGCCAGGAAATGCAGTGCCGCCATCACCTTTGTTTCGGTTGTCAATGCTGTTGGGTATGTCCTGCCAGCCCGCAGGTGAGGATCCAACATGGCACACAGGTCTTGGATGTTCGTGAGGTCCAGATGGAATCTGCGTATCACGTCATCATCCTCAATGTTAGCCAGCAGGGTGACAGGACGATACACATTGGGTCGCCTCCTAGGTGAGATGAAAGGGGACACGTCAGTGCAACAGACCATGAGATGTGCACAACTCCGTAGCTTCTGCTTCACACAGCGCAAACATTGACTGGCATCACAATGCACCATACAGTGCAAGTCAACAGTCGTGACACATAGAGAATACATTGCACTACACTTCTTCAGTATTACCACAGTGAGAACAACAAACATGGAAACTGTATCTGTGAATGGTAATAGTCACATTTAGGAATCTGGTGCAAACAGCCGGGACAGTAAATGATACAGGACATGTGTGAAACAGAAACACTGCTGGCTTCCAAATGTCTGCTGTACGTGCCACACATTCTTGTGCAATCATGACATGGGACACATGAACTACACAATTTGTCCACTTCTGAAGGACTCAGCATGGAATGTGAGCCAATGCTAATCCACACAAGTCTAGAGACACTCAAAGACATATTCACAAGCCTGTGCCAATATCCACTGTCATCAGTAGACATGCCATACCTGCTGTTACACACAATTCAAAGTCAGTCAATGTCTAATAATGACCAGCATATGCATATGCAGTCTTGACGTGAATAAAGACACAACAACACAACTGCACAATATCATCAGCAAGCACACAGATTGTCAATGTGGAACACATAAAGTGGATAAGGTACGTGATCCAAAAGGACTGTTGACAAACGTCAATCTGCACTAAAGTTGCACTATGACATGCAGTATGAAGCTAGCACTGCCCAGACACACAACTAAAGTAATACATTTGCCATGGAGCTAATACTCCAGCTGCTTGGACACACAACAGTGACACAGAAACAACCAACACCACCACCCGGACAAAGCCACACCACTACACCTAAAAGTCAACGCATGAATATACTGAGTAAATACCCAAGACACAACAGCCTCATGCACATAACAACAGGGGATGTCATCGCACGACACAGGTACAAAATGACGACTATCTAAAGCATCCTGAGTCACATACCACACAGCCTGTCAGGAACAACAAAACGGACTCTCAACATTCCTCTGCAGACGAAGATGCTGGCTGTGCATCACTTGTTGGCCTCTGGTACCATTAGAACAACAAAAGTCTGAGTTACATGGGTGCCACAGCCAGCCCATAAAGGTATATCTCACCTGTCTTGGATGCCATCATTAGCTTGAGTCAACAGCACCATCAGTTCACCCACACAGCTCAGGACCAGCTTGTGCCCCCAAAAGGCTACCACACCATAGCAGGCTTATCCACACGTGTCAGTTTAATATCACTGCACACGTGTCCTAATTGTGCACCCTGCAAAAACTGCACACACTTACTGCACATGAAAGCACACGCAATGCTGACTGTCCTGGCCAATTGTGGGTCACCTTCTACTGGTCACAGATGCCATGTCAAACTTACCAGTCAGTGAGCACCAGCACCACATTTGGCTACAGTCCCTCAGCAAGCCAACGATCTTCATGTGGACAAGGTCAATGCACCTGTCTTTGGTGAGTACCAACGTAACACACCACACACATAAAATCCTATATCAACATACTCACAGCTGTGGAATATACATGTGACAAATACACATATGACAGGCAGACCAACATGAGCACATATCCTACACAATGACACAAGTAATGCTGATGACATTTTGCATATATGGTGACAAAACATACCCAAATGCATACAGACAAGCCAAATGATTAAGGAGGCACATATTTCAAAGTGTGCCGGTGATGTATGTTACAAGCTTCAGTGTGTGTATAGCACACACATGTCCATGTGGACATATACTCTTGGTTTTGCTACAGCGAACAATAATCTTACATGAATGCTGAAATAGGTGATAACAAACAGACTACAGTGTGACATATGTGGTGAGTAATGGAGACAATGCTGAAATCTATGTACAATCATGTACTGTGTAGCGACATATTGTGTGAAATATGAATATGTGTGTGAAAATTTGTCTCAGATGCGAAATTTGGCTGGCAATGGGGTGAGAGACATGAACTTTGGGCAAAATGTTTGGGTCAGATATGAAATTGTGTAGGAGTAATGTGCCCCATTAGTCCTTTCAGTGTTGCATTTGGTGTTAGATATGAAGTATAGTCTCTCATTACGAACTATAGCTCATTTCTATTGAATCAAGTTCCATGTTTAATTGAAAGTGACCCCTGTTCAAAGTACAGATATGACCCATGACATTGACACTACAGGATGTGTCCATTGCTGCATTGAACGTGCTCTAAGAACACCATTACGCCCATAGTCAACAATGTCATGCTGCACCCTCGCCGTAGCCACCACCTGGCACCAGCGGTGTGTTACCGCCATGGCCCGAGACAGCATGGCAGGATTGCTAGGCAAATACACATGGCTAATGGCGGATGGCATGCTCCGCCACCCAGATCCCGGTCACTCATGGCAATGCATGGCTCAGGAATAGCAGGAACTACCGCCTGGCACCAGCGGTGTGTCACCGCCATGGCCCGAGACAGCACGGCAGGATTGCTAGGCAAATACACATGGCTAATGGCAGATGACATGCTCCGCCACCAGATCCCGGTCACTCATGGCTCAGGAATAGCGGGAACTACCGCCTGGCACCAGCGGTGTGTCACCGCCATGGAGCATGCCCATCCAGCCAATGGGAAGCGCAATCGCGGTTGCCTGATGCAACTTTGAAAATCACGGTAGGCGTGCTCCGCCACCGCGGGGCCGCCCATTGGCTGCACTCGTAAGATGCACCACCACGGTACCGTACGCCTGTCCCCTGCGGTGTGTCACCGCCATGGACCATGCCCTTCTAGCCAATGGGAAGCGCAATCGCGGTTGCCTGATGCAACTTTGAAAATCGCGGTAGGCTTGCTCCGCCACCGCGGAGGCGGTCATTGGATGTATTTGAATGAGGCAGACCTGGAACACCAATTGCAGCAGCTTAGAACCACAGAAATGAGCCCTGGAGGCTATATATGTGTGTGAGGGAGCCACACATTGCCACAGCTCACTGAGCCTGCTGCCTGAGACCCCTCGCCTGCTGCTGCCTCCAGGGACTGCTGACTGAGACTCCTCACCTGCTGCTGCATTCAGGGACTGCTGCCTGAGACCCCTCACCTGCTGCTGCCTCCAGGGACTGCTGACTGAGACTCCTCACCTGCTGCTGCCTCCAGAGACTGCTGACTGAGACCCCTCACCTGCTGCTGCCTCCAGGGACTGCTGACTGAGACCCCTCACCACCAACAGCCGCTGCTGCTCTCTCCTGCCCACAGTGATGGCGAGGACTGAGAAGATCCGTGCCACTCCCTTCACCACCGAGGAACTGGAGCTCCTGGTGGACGAGGTGCTCAACCAGTATCCAAGGCTCTTTGGTGCGCCTAATGTCGTGGTGAGTAACTCAGAGTGTGAGTGAGAGTGCAGGGTGGGGGACACATGAAGTTGATCTGCTGCAGTATGTGCGTGGGAGTGTGAGGGTGGGTCAGGCACTGCCTAGCATGCTGTTTCCAGGGGGAAGGTGTGTTTGGCCTATTCAACAGGTTTCCCTGCCTGCACATCCAGATCAGAGGAAGTATGATGTCTTGTCAGACATACAGTGAGGCTGCACCTTTTCATTTCACGAGTCAGGATAGTGATTGCCAGTCTGCATGTCTGTATGTGTCCCTGATGTCCTTCACAGGCCCATCTGTGGCCTTAGCTAGTGTTGCTGTCCAGAGGGTAGTGAGGCCATTGTTTAGACCTCTATATGTGCCTCTTCTCAAGTTCTGCGCCATACTCAGGACCTGAATCCCCCAGGGTGACACTCTTGTTGGTCATTCACCTATGACACGGTACAGTCAAACATTATTGTGCCCGGACTCTTCCATCCCCACCAGCATGTGCACATACTAGCATGTGTTGGCACTGTTTGTGTTTCCAAATCGTCACTCCATGTACGGGATGAGCTGCCCCACATTGGACCTCTGTGTGACCCCATATGGCCTGCACATTCACTGCCCAATCTAACAGTGACACAACACTGAATGTACAGAGTGTCACATATGTGCTTTTCCTCTTGAGTCTCCATCAATGTGCCATTACAGAGATGTAGATTGCACACAACAGGGCTTGTGATGAGGGTCTGCATTCGTGAGGTCATGTCCCTCAATGTGACATCAATGACACAGTGTGGCAGTTGCAGGGCAAGTGCTTTGTGGGCTGCGCAGTGTTGGGCACAGTGAGTATTCCCAGTCACATATGTAGTGATGTCATGCATGTCTTGTTATTCCCAGAATATTGCATTAGATGTGGTCAGCATACACATTTAGCTCTCTGCTGGTGTCATGCATGGCCAGGAGATGGGCATGTACTGTGTCCACCCTCATACCTGCATGCCTTAATGTGTGTTTCACACATGATGATGTTTGCAATTTGCAGATGTATTGTCGCCGCTGACGTAACGGCAGAATTTGGGATGAGTCAGTGTCATGGTCCTGCACTGGGGAAAGGTGGTTGGTTACACTGAATGTTGCCCCCTCTTGTCTCCCATGTCTACAGCTAAAGGTCAACCAGCGCAAGGCCATGTGGAGGGCCATTGCATCAAAGGTGCGTGCACTGGGTGTCTCCAAACGACGGCGCTCCCACTGTCACAAGAGGTGGGATGACATTGCACGGCTAAGCAGGAACGTGGAAGAGATGACACTGGGGCTGATCCCTCGATCCGGCAGGTTGGTGCGGCGCAGCATGACACAACTAATGGGACGCATTTTAGCAGTGACGCAGCCTGACCTGGATGCACGTCTGAAGGTGCATCAGCAGCAAGCTGGTGGTGAGTATTCTGTGAGTGTGACTCTGGTTGTTGTTTGCCAGCATGTGCTCCAGGCCTGGGCCAGTGCAGGGCTGTGATGTTGCTAGTGTGATGCAATGGTGTGTAAGTGGCCGTGGTGTGGGGTGCAGTTGTCATGCATGTGAGAAGTTGGCCTGGTATATGCTGTCTACTAATTATAGTGGGCACCTTGTACCAGTCCAAACAACCCCTTATTGGAGATAGGTTAAAGACAACCTTTATTGAAAGCTATCCTAGTGGTAGCTATGGAGAGCAGCCTTCAGGCTAAGTCTTGAAGGAATGTAAAGCAGCTTGTTTTACCAGTCTATAATCTCTTGAGTGACCAAATGAAAGAGGACCACACCAGGTGTATATTTAAAATATATGTATTTAGTCTTAAACACACCCCTCTAGTCTCTTTATGAGGCTAGAGTTCGAAGTACATAAGTTACAAGTCAGTTATCAACAGTAATAGCACAAATACACGTTTGAGCCCTAGGGGCGTACCAAACCATATACCAATAAAGTGGTATATGAACTACGACTGAGCTAGACACAAGGCCTAGAGCCTGTAGAAGTGCTTGGCCCTCAAGGAACCACCCAAGGTAGTGACACAGGGGACCCACGGGGGACGCGTGCAGTGTGAGAACACAGCCGCGAGCCGCCGTTCACTTCTATGGGGAATGTCGCGGTTGGAGTTTTAAAGAAAAAGGACACTTAGAGGAGGACTTGGAGCAAACCCCTTTAGAACTAGGCTGTTCTAGAGTCAATACCCACGGGAGCACCGGACTACTCGAGTTACCTCACCCAGGGAAGCCGGGTGCATGGGTGTCTTTCGGGGTCGGGTTTCGTCGTCGTTTTCAATGGCGATCTGCTGCAAAGTGCTGCTGGTGACAAAGTCGAAAGTGTTCGAGTGGATCCAAGGGTGGATCGAAGATCTGAAGAACCTGAAAGCAGAGGGGACAGAGTCTGGGTCACTAGCCAGTGACCAGGAAGGCGATGAGCAGATGCCCACCGATGTCGGGTGCTTCAGGTAGGTTGACGGTCGTCTCAACTCTTCAGCCACGAGGTCCAGGAGGTGTCACCGACAACCAGGAGCTGGATTCGAGCTGTCCCACAATGTCTGTCGATTGCTGCGGTGTCGGCGACCGGATTGGACCCAACAAGCCTTGGCAACGGCAAGTCACGTGGAAATGAAGAAAGGTCGTTGATGCAGACCAGCAAGGTCTGGGGGACTCACCCAGCAAGGGTAAGTCAGGGCACTTCTGGAGCAATCAGGAAAGCCCAAGCAGAAGAAGAGTTGCCTTCGGGAGGGCCCACTAGCCAATGGACTAGCGACCGTAAAGGAGCCTCAAGTGGACGCACTTGGAGCTGGCTCACGGGACACTCGTGGAGTGGAGGCCAGGGATCTTCAGTGCAGTCAGTGCTGGAGGCAGGGGCTACTCGGAGCCCAAAGCACAACTTCGTGGAAGACCAGGAAGAGGATGCACTTGCAAAAGTTCTCAGTGTCCAGAGGTCACGGTTCCATGTTACCCACGACAGCTATGGGCCTCAGCTTCGCTGGGGACTCAGGGCAGCCTCGGGGAAGTCTGGAAATCTACATCTGGTGATGCAAAGACTTCGGTGTCCGGCAGGAGCTTCAGTGATGCAGACCGGACAATTGCTTCTTAGGTGCCTGCCAAGCAGGGGAGTCACTCCTTGACCCCAAGGGAGATTCTTCAGTCCTCTAATCTTGAAGTAGAGCGTTGAAGGTCCAGGATTCGGTTTCAGAGTTTCATCCAGGGTAATCCAAAGTCCTTAGGACTGGGGTCCCATACTTATACTAAGTTAGGGGGTTGGAGATACTCTGGGGACCCACCTATGGGAGGGTCAGGGAAGAGGGGTGGTTACACCCATTCCCTTTGTCCAGTTTCGCACCAGAGCAGGGGCAGGTAGCCCCTGCAACCGGTTTGAACTGGCATATGCACAGGGACACCAAGTGTGCCCCCAGTGCAGGACTTCAAAGCACCAGAGAGTGCTCCCGCCCAGCCCCAATACACATTGTCCTGTCTGGGGAGGTGGTTACACCTCCCTGCGACAGGAAACCTATTGTCCAGGCCTCCCCTGCCGGAGTTTCAGTCAGCAGCAGGAGGCCAGACCCGTGTCTGTGGCAACGGCATCCATTTTGTGATGCCAGGGCTCTGTAAAGAAGTTACCGGGTAGGTCGGTGGGTACATGTCTCTCCCTCTAGAAGGGTGGAATGCTACCCCGCTGCCAGGACTGGTGGGGGGGTAGTATTCCAAGATGTTTGACACCAAACACGACATGTTTTGGTGCAGCCAGTCCAAAGTTAGCATTGTACCACGAGGATATAATGCACTTAAGAGTATATGGTCAGGCTGTACCACAAACAGCATCAGAGGAGGGACTCCGAACGCTGCAGAGGGGCTCTGCTCATGCAGGGTCACCCTCTCACATAAAAACCAAGCACTCTGCCATCAGGATTGGTAAGGCCTGCCATAGGAGTGACTTATAGGTTTATATGTGTGTGCAATGGTAGTGATATAGGTAGCCTATATCACAGTAAGAGGTGCATGCACCACCTTACCCAGGCTGCAGTAGCAGACCTGTGGTGTCATTTTGGCTGGCCTTCCAGGGGTGGCATAATACATGCTTCAGCCCCTGGCAGGCCTCTGGGGTACCCATGCCCTGGGTACATAGTATACCATATACTAGGGACTTATAAGGGCACTCCATATTCCAATCAAATATGTACCTAAGGTACATGGAAACCATTTTATAGAGGAAGCAGATAGACTGGGGCCCTGAATAGCAGGATCCCAGTCCAACTAAGTCATAAACCAGCAAAACACCAGGAAAAAAGTGGGGGCCACCATATAGTCAGATTCCACCTTCCTACATAACCCCCCCCCCCCAACGAAAGGAGATAAGGCTAACCTTGGCCAGTTGAGCCTTTATTGACTAAGTGGCCATATAAGGAAGCACCTGCACTAGCATGGTTGCCCCCTGTTTTATGGTCCACTAAGCTATCCCTCACCCTAAGGGTATGAGAGGGCCTCCACCATGGGGAATTACTACCTGTGGGGTGTTTTGGCAAATTAAAAGGCTGGTGAGGGGTCTGAGTAGAGAAGTGAGGCCCTAATAAAGTTGGCCTCAGCTTCCTCAGATCACTGGTCACCATGTAGGCCTTTCTTTCCATGACTGAGTGGTACTTTGCTCTAAGGGTAAACCTCTGGCTGCCTACAGCTGGGGGTTGGGTCCCTTTGGTTGGAACACTGGAGGGACAGGGCATGTTTGGTACCTTTTGGTCCCAGGGTTGCCCTTGCCCAACAGAGTCCTGCTGGGGGAGGTCCCTACACAAAGGTATGGGGGATCCCTCAGTGTGTTGAGGAATTATCACCTGGCTAGGGCTACTAGACTGGGTGCCCCCAATCTGCTGATGGGGGGGTTCCTCTGGACAGGGGGCCCTGTGGGGTCCACTGACCTCCCTGACCTCTGCAGCCCTGGGCTGACTGAGGCAGGGTAGAGAGGGACAGGTTACCTGCTCCAGACTGGATACCACCTTGGAAGGGTCCCCTGCCATCAGAGGGGGGGCCAGGCCAGGCCTGACTACCTCTTGGGCAGTTCCTTCACTAGGGGTAGGATCAGTTCCCTGAGGAGGCTGACCCTTACCTATAGTCTGGAGGGAAGAAGACTTTTCTTCAACCCTTGTGCTCTCTTGTGGAGGAGAGTGGGCCATTCTTTCAGGCTCCATCACGCCAAAATTTTCCTGGGGTGGGGCTGTGGCCATCACAGCCCCCCTACCTTTCTCAGGGATGCCCAGCATCTTCAGATGGGTTTGGTGTTCAACTTCAGCCCAGGCTGAAATTTCTAGATCATTGCCCATCAGGCAATCTACAGGCAAGGTTGGGGACACTGCCACTCTTTTTGGGCCTGTGACCCCCTCCCAGCTGAGATTGACTATGGCCATGGGGTGATCTGTTCTGACACCATCAATGTTGGTTACCTGGTATTTAAACTCAGGTAAAAGCTGGTGAGGGGGGACTAGTTTCCCTGCCACCATGGTGACACTAGCCCCTGTGTCCCTGAATGCCACAGCTTTCTGACCATTAATCATTGGCTCCAGTCTGTACCTGCCCAATGCATTGGGACCCATGGTAAAGGTGGCAAATCCTATACCACCATCAGAGTCAGAGGAGTCTGTTGAGGGGGTCCTGTCTAAACTAGGGCCCACCTCTGTTCCTCTTGCAAAAGCACCTAACTTTTTGGGTGCACTACTCCCAACTGGAGGATTACTACTGGTAGTACCAGGAGGGGTGGTAGTAGTTGTTGGAGGAACATTTTCTTTATTGCCAATCCTGGGGCAACTGGGATCTGTTTTCCAGTGTCCAGGCTTTTTACAGACATGGCAATAGGGTTTCTTTTCAGGAGAGGAAGGAGTTTGGGACCCACCCCCAGAAGAGGACTTTTGGGGCCCTGTAGTGGATTTATCCTTAGATTTATCCCCACCTTTCTCTTGGGACTTGGTAGAATCTTTCTTCTGGTCACCACCCTGATTCTTAGGCCTTACCCTGGTTCTGACCCATTTGTCTGCCTTCTTTCCCAATTCTTGGGGAGAGGTCAGATCAGAGTCCACCAGGTACTGGTGTAAAAGCTGGTTTTGACAATTATTAAGGATCTGCTCCCTCATAATCAAATTGTACAATCCTATAAAGTCATGCACTTTGCTGCCATGTATCCAACCTTCCAGAGCCTTAGCAGAACAATCAACAAAGTCAACCCAGTCTTGAGTCTGAGTCTTTTGGGTATCTCTGAACTTCAACCTATACTGTTCAGTGGTTAGGCCAAACCCATCAATCAGAGCACTCTTCAAGACTTTGTAATTGTCAGCATCCTCTTCTCTTACAGTGAGGAGCTTGTCTCTACCTTTGTCTGCAAAGGAGAGCCACAAGATTGCTGCCCACTGCTCCTGAGGGACCCTCTGTACTTTACAGGCCCTCTCCAGTGCAGTAATCCATTTGTGGATGTCATCCCCACTCTGGTAGGGAGGGACAATCTTGCTCAGGTTTCTATGGTCATAAGACCTTTCCCTATCTCTGGGGAAATTGCTGCCACCATGGGACTCTAGTCCCAACTTTTTCTTTGTCTAAAAGATCTAGGGACTCTCTGTCTATAGCCAACTGCTGTTTTCTGATCTCAAGCTGGGCTTGTTCATACTGAAGCAGTCTCTTTTTCCTTTCATGAGAGGATTCCCTCCTATGAGAAGAAACAGAGGTCCCTATTGAGGTGTCAGAGTGGTTAGACTCCTGAGAAGGAGATCTAGACCTTCTGGGCACACTCCCAACTCTTCCTGGGGGACAAAGGGGAGGTCATTCTGAGTCTCCTCCTCATCCTCAGGAGTAGCTGCATTGTCCAGGTCAGGATCATTGTCATCCCCCTGGCCAGTTTCAGAGGTCAGGTCCTGGGCATTTTCATCCCTGGTCCCTTCCTCATCTTCTGCCCCACCCTCTCTGCCTACCCTTGCAGACCCTATGGGTCTTCTAAGATCATCTAGCAGAAGCATCTCCAGGAGACGTTGGGTGTTGGCACTTTTGTCTGTCTTCAACTTCCTAACCTTGCACAACTCTCTTAATTCCAAGAATGAGAGGTTGTCATATCTGGATGGCAGGAGCCCACTGGTTCCTGGCAGTGAAGACATTACTAGTGTGGTGTGGTGTATGCACTACCTACTCTAGTGTGGCCTACTAAACTCTCTTGAGTTGTAGAAAGGGTGTGCTATCCCTTAACACACAACTCTAAGTTCAGTAGAACTTACTGTATCCTAAGCTTGAATTATATGTACCTAAGGTACCCTTAGTGGTTTTCAGTTGATCAATTCAATTGAGATTATCTGGTAAAACAATAGCAAGCTGGAATCCCACACGCTGCACACCAATGTGAGAATTTGGCCTGGTATATGCTGTCCACTAATTATAGTGGGCACCTTGTACCAGTCCAAACAACCCCTTATTGGAGATAGGTTTAAGACAACCTTTATTGAAAGCTATCCTAGTGGTAGCTATGGAGAGCAACCTTCAGGCTAAGTCTTGAAGGAATGTTAAGCAGGATGTTTTACCAGTCTATAATCTCTTGAGTGTCCAAATGAAAGAGGACCACACCAGGTGTATATTTAAAATATATGTATTTAGTCTTAAACACACCCCTCTAGTCTCTTTATGAGGCTAGAGTTCAAAGTACATAAGTTACAAGTCAGTTATCAACAGTAATAGCACAAATACACGTTTGAGCCCTAGGGGCGTACCAAACCATATACCAATAAAGTGGTATAAGAACCACGACTGAGCTAGACACAAGGCCTAGAGCCTGTAGAAGTGCTTGGCCCTCAAGGAACCACCCAAGGTAGTGACACAGGGGACCCACGGGGGGACCCGTGCAGTGTGAGAACACAGCCGCGAGCCGCCGTTGACTTCTATGGGGAATGTCGCGGTTGGAGTTTTAAAGAAAAAGGACACTTAGAGGAGGACTTGGAGCAAACCCCTTTAGAACTAGGCTGTTCTAGAGTCAATACCCACGGGAGCACCGGAGTACTCGAGTTACCTCACCCAGGGAAGAGGGGTGCATAGGTGTCTTTCGGGGTCGGGTTTCGTCGTCGTTTTCAATGGCGATCTGCTGCAAAGTGCAGCTGGCGACCAAGTCGAAAGTGTTCGGGTGGATCCAAGGGTGGATCGAAGATCTGAAGAACCTGAAAGCAGAGGGGACAGAGTCTGGGTCACTAGCCAGTGACCAGGAAGGCGATGAGCAGATGCCCACCGATGTCGGGTGCTTCAGGTAGGTTGACGGTCATCTCGACTCTTCAGCCACGAGGTCCAGGAGGTGTCGACGACAACCAGGAGCTGGATTCGAGCTGTCCCACTACGTCTGTCGATTGGTGCGGTGTTGGGGACCAGATTGGTCCCAACAAGCCTTGGCAACGGCAAGTCACGTGGAAATGAAGAAAGGTCATTGATGCAGACCAGCAAGGTCCGGGGGACTCACCCAGCAAGGGTAAGTCAGGGCATGTCTGGAGCAACCAGGAAAGCCCAAGCAGAAGAAGAGTTGCCTTCGGGAGGGCCCACTAGCCAACAGAGTAGCAACCGCAAAAGAGCCTCGAGTGGATGCACTTGGAGCTGGCTCACGGAACACTCGTGAAGTGGAGGCCAGTGATCTTCGGTGCAGTCGGTGCTGGAGGCGGGGGCTACTCGAAGCCCAAAGCACAACTTCATGGGAGACCAGAAAGAGGATGCACTTGCAAAAGTTCTCAGTGTCCAGAGGTCACGGTTCCACGTTACCCACGACAGCTACGGGCCTCATCTTCACTGGGGATTCAGGGCAGCCTCGGGGAAGTTTGCAAATCCACATCTGGTGATGCAAAGACTTCGGCGTCCGGCGGGAGCTTCAGCGATGCAGACCGGACAATTGCTTCTTAGGTGCCTGCCAAGCAGGGGAGTCACTCCTTGACCCCAAGCGAGATTCTTCAGTCCTCTAATCTTGAAGTAGAGCGTCGAAGGACCAGGATTCGGTTTCAGAGTTTCGTCCAGGGTAATCCAAAGTCCTAAGGACTGGGGTCCCATACTTATACTAAGTTAGGGGGTTGGACATACTCTGGGGACCCACCTATGGGAGGGTCAGGGAAGAGGGGTGGTTACACCCATTCCCTTTGTCCAGTTTCGCGCCAGAGCAGGGGCAGGTAGCCCCTGCAACCGGTTTGAACTGGCATATGCACAGGGACACCAAGTGTGCCCGCAGTGCAGGACTTCAAAGCACCAGAGAGTGCTCCCGCCCAGCCCCAATACACATTGTCCTGTCTGGGGAGGTGGTTACACCTCCCTGCGACAGGAAACCTATTGTCCAGGCCTCCCCTGCCGGAGTTTCAGTCAGCAGCAGGAGGCCAGACCTGTGTCTGTGACAGCGGCATCCATTTTGTGATGCCAGGGCTCTGTAAAGAAGTTACCGGGTAGGTCGGTGGGTACATGTCTCTCCCTCTAGAAGGGTGGAATGCTACCCCCGCTGCCAGGACTGGAGGGGGGGTAGTATTCCAAGATGTTTGACACCAAACACGACATGTTTTGGTGCAGCCAGTCCAAAGTTAGCACTGTACCGCGAGGATATAATGCACTTAAGAGTATATGGTCAGGCTGTACCACAAACAGCATCAGAGGAGGGACTCCGAACGCTGCAGAGGGGCTCTGCTCATGCAGGGGCACTCTCTCACATAAAAACCAAGCACTCTGCCTTCAGGATTGGTAAGGCCTGCCATAGGAGTGACTTATAGGTTTATATGTGTGTGCAATGGTAGTGATATAGGTAGCCTATATCACAGTAAGGGGTGCATGCACCTCCTTACCCAGGCTGCAGTAGCAGACCTGTGGTGTCATTTTGGCTGGCCTTCCAGAAGTGGCATTATTCATGCTTCAGCCCCTGGAAGGCCTCTGGGGTACCCATGCCCTGGGTACATAGTATACCATATACTAGGGACTTATAAGGGCACTCCAGATTCCAATCAAAGATGTACCTAAGGTACATGGAAACCATTTTATAGAGGAAGCAGATAGACTGGGGCCCTGAATAGCAGGATCCCAGTCCAACTAAGTCATAAACCAGCAAAACACCAGGAAAAAAGTGGGGGCAACCATATAGTCAGATTCCACCTTCCTACAATGCATTCCCCCTACATGTACCTTCCCATGTCATTGGTGTAATGGGCCTTGACTTCACATTTGTAGTTTTTGGCTTCTGGTACCATCTTCATTGGTGTCGTCATGGACATCACATGTCAGGGTCCAGCAGAGTGCATGATCTGAGTGTGCCATTATCATTGTGTGCATTGCCTGACGTCAGATTAGTGCTGGATAAACATCTGACACCGATGTGCAACTGTAGTTGTGCCCCAAGATACGACATGGTGGATGGCATGTGCCCATGGACATTGTGTGTGGTTATGTTGGGGTCTGTGTCTGTGTTGGTGCCTTCTGCTGGATCATGTTGTGACGTTGGCAACATGTTGTGAGTAGGATCTTTGAACCCTTCAGGGTCCTAGGTGTGCACAGAGGGATATGTGTGTGTTGTTAGACGTAGCCACCAACACGCTAAATGGCTGTGTGTCCATCACATGGGTGGATTCTGTACAATTTTTCATCATTCCACGGTAATTTATATGTCTGTATTGAGGTTGCACAATGTTACTGCCCATGGATCATTGTCCATCATTAGTGATGCTTCACTTGCAGATATTTGTTGACTTGATGCAGATGTACTTATCCTCTCTCTCTCTCTCATGCAGCATCTCACATGGGAACGGAAGGACACGGGACGGACACCAGTGGTGAGGCATCAGGCACAGGTGATGCTCACCTGCATAGTGACACGGATGTCACCAGCGCATCAGAGGGGGACCATAGTCATCTAGAGGAGTCCCTGCCAGAAACGCAGACCTCTACGTCATCTGACGACGGCTGTGATGCATCTATGGTTTTGTCCGAAGGAAACGGGGAGTCTGCCTCCTCGTCCACCACACAGCGTTCAGTGCCCACCCTCCCTGCTACTCCCACTTTTGCTGCCCGTGTTCACTCCACGAGGAAGGGAAGAGTGTCCTTCATCCCAGGCACCGCTGCCCCTGCCCCTGTCCCCCCTGCTGCCATCAGTGCGGAGTCTGTGGACCTTTTGCGCCAGCTGTGTGTGTGTCAAACAGCTCTCCTCAATGCCTTCCTGGACCATGACAAAAAATTGGCACAGGTGGTGGCTTTCATGGAGGGCGTGCATTCCGACGTGGGTGGGCTACACCGGACTGTACAGTCTCTGGCCTCTGCAGTGACAGCAGCCATTCAACTTGCCCAATCCCATAGTCCAGCTCCAGTCCCTAGGCCCACCACCCTGCCAGTGTCCGCATCTGATGATAGTGACCACACACCACAGACATCAAGGGACAGATAAGCACACGAAGCACACGGCAGCAGCAGCCCAAGCAGTCCAGGCCGCAGACACCATCCCCACAGAAAGGTAAACACACACCAGAGCGCAGAGGCAAAAGCACTTCAGGCCACACACAGGGCAAGGATGGCAAGGAGCAGGCCTCAGGCTCACATGCCTCAGAGGCATCCCCACCCAAGGACTCACCTGTCCCAAAAGTGTCTCGCAGAGACAAGCACACAGTTTCCGTACCCAGTGACAAACAGGTGCCTGCTAAGGGTACACGTAAGAAGAGCTCCAAGGCAAGTTCACCCACAACATCTACTCCCATCCAGAGCCCCGTGAAGCAGGGGAAGGAGGCCACTGTAGGGGGGACACCGGGTAAACAGGTGATGCAGGGGCAGAGGCAATCCGGGGCCAAGCATCCCAAAGAATCCAGCACGTCCCCAGAGGGGGGACCAGCATCTGCACATGAGCCAGCTTTTGTGACGAGTGTGCCTGTTATATACACCCCACTTGGCATTAATCCCAGGACAGGGAAGCCATATTAAATCCCCAAGAAGCGGAAGGGAACCCCTCCAACTTCTCCCACACACACTGGGTCTCGTGCAAGCATGAGTCCACCTCCACGTGCCACCACCCCACCTGGACCTAGCAGCCCTCAGGCTTCCCAGAACACTGATGGCTCTACCCCAGCTGGGCCTCTCTCTCCCCTAGCCAGTACCCCAACTGGCCCCGACAGACAGCCACCTCCCAGTCATACTGCCAGCCAAGTCTGAGTGTTGGTCACCCTCACACACGTCTCTCCCACAGTTGTACCATGGACTGCCCATTTATGACGCCCTGAGTGTGTTGCTGACTATGGCAGGGTACTGTTCCACACATTCCCAGTGCTGGATGTCATGTACTCACTCTGCACTTTGGAGTAGCCACTGGCCTTGCTGTTCACTGCTGTTTGCCCCTTGCCTGTGCAGATTCTCATGTACCTCACCTGCACTGTGTCCTGGCCACTGGCCTTGCTGTTCACTGCTGTATGCCCCTTGCCTGTGCAGGATCTCATGTACCTCACCTGCACTGTGATCTGGCCACTGGCCTTGCTGTTCACTGCTGTTTGCCCCTTGCCTGTGCAGGATCTCATGTACCTCACCTGCACTTTGGACTGGCCACTGGCCTTGTTGTTCACTGCTGTTTGCCCCTGGCCTCTGCAGCTTCTCATGTGCCTCACCTGCACTTTGGACTGGCCACTGGCCTGGTTGTTCACTGCTGTTTGCCCCTTGCCTGTGCAGCTTCTCATGTACCTCACCTGCACTTTGGACTGGCCACTGGCCTTGCTCTTGTCTGACGTTTGCTGCATGACTGTGTGAAATGTAAATAAAAATAAGATATTTACTCCTGTTGTCTGCCTTGTCAGTGTCCTTGCTAAATGAAAGGGTTACTGTGTGGGTATTGTTTACTGTGACACATGCTCTATTTTCCACTTCAACATTGCCAATGTCTTGTTTCCTCTGATCATGTTGTTTCAACTTTTGTGTCCCAGACTTCTGCATCTGTGTGTATTGGCTTGGTAATATGTGTGTTTGCTGTGGACTGATTGACTTCCTGGGTGTGTTGTTGTGTGTGTGATGTTTAGATTGTTGTTGTGTGTGTTCATGGTGTGTCACTCATCTCTGTTTGTAACTGGTATGTGTGGTGTGCACACACTGCTTGGTGTGCATGCAGTGCTGTGAGTTGATGTTGCCTTGTCCTTGCCTGTTGTGCACCCCCTGATGTTTGGCTGTTGTTGCATGTTGATATCTTTGCCTGTGCATGTGTTGTGACTGATGTGGCTGTGTGCAGTGTTTGTGTTGTGTTGTGTCATGCAGTTGACAGTTGCTCTGTGTGTGGTGTTCTATTTTCCTGTCAGTGTGTGTGTGTTGTTGTTGGGCCCGATTCACAGAACTAACTTACTACAAAATCCTAAACTTACTACCATTTTGGTATTCACAGAATGAACTTACTCATTTTGGTATTCACAGAATAAACTTACTCATTTTGGTATTCACAGAAGACACTTATACATTTTGTGTAACTTACACATTTTGTGTAACTTACACATTTTGTGTAACTTACTCATTTTGTGTAACTTACACATTTTGTGTAACTTACACATTTTGGTATTCACAGAAGGCACTTACTCATTGATGAGTAAGTGCCTTCTGTGAATACCAAAATGTGTAAGTTCATTCTGTGAATACCCAAATGTGTAAGTTCATTCTGTGAATACCCAAATGTGTAAGTTCATTCTGTGAATACCCAAATGTGTAAGTTCATTCTGTGAATACCAAAATTGTTGTAAGTTTAGGATTTTGACGTAAGTTAGTTCTGTGAATCAGGCCCGTTGTGTTTGATTCAGGTGTGTTGCCATTGTGGTGTGCCTTACTTGTGTGTATGTCACATGGACTGAGGTCTATTGTGGTTGCTGTGCTTGTTTTATGTGCGTCCTTGGTGTTTTCTCCTCTCACATTTGATGTGTCTATGGTCATGGTTGTGCATGTGCAGACATGTGGTACACTGTGACACCATTTTGAGTGGATGGGCGTTGTGGTATGTCTGTCTATGTGTCATTGTAGGCCCATTTCTGCCTTTTGTTCTCCATTATTGTTTTTAGTGGATGCACTTCTTATATGTGTTGTGGTATGTTGTCTGTGCGTTTTTCATGACTGATGTGGTTGTGTACTCCTGTTGTGTCTGTGCTCCCATAGAATTTGCACTGTTTCGCTGCACAGGTCTTGTCTGTTGTTGTAGTAGTTCTGTGTGTGTGTTTTGATTGTGTTCAGTGTTTGACTGTTGTTTTTGTGCGCACAGTGGTACTGCCATACCTGTGTGTGTGTGTGTGATGTTTGTGGATACCACCCAGGGGGTGTGTTTGATTGTCAGTGTCTTGACTGGATGTTATTGGGAAGCTTCTGTGTGTTTGTCACTGGTGTTGTGTGCTGCAGGTGTGATGGGTGTGGGGGTTGTGTGAAGGTTCATACTTGTGTTTGACTGTCATGGAGTGTTGCAATTGGCCTGTGTGTTGTGCTGCTGACATACTCCTGTGATGTATTTTATTTCAGATGTGTGGCTGATCAGGGTTGGACTTTATACCCTTCCTTTCATCCCTTTGCCTATTCATGGGTTGCCTTGCTGTCTCCCTGAGTTGTTGCAGTGAGGTGACTGTGGTTTGACTTCACTCACTGTGACTGCCATGTGTGGATTGTTTGGCTGGGGTGGATGTAATGTGTTCCTTCCCTTGCATGTGATATACACATTCTTGGTGTTCAGCTCCTTGCCATTCCATTTGTGTGCACCTCACTTTGGGTTTCCTATTTGTTGTCCTCCATTGCTGTTGGCATGTGGTCTGTGTTTGTTGCTGTGTGTCAGTGTGGGGTATGTCTGTGTGACGTGACAGGCTGTGTGTCCATTGGAGTGTTTGTTCATTATCTGTGTGTGTTTAATGGGTGCTTGGACTCAGTTTACTTGCCACGAGTGTGGTGTTGTTGTGGTGTGTGTGTTCCCCTGGCCCAGTGCTTGTACGCTGTGTGTTGCTCTGCAGCCACACCTGATGAGGCTGTCTCCCTAGTTGTTTGTTGTGTGGTGCAGTGTGTGTGTTCACCTGGCTGCTTTTTGGCCATGTGGGGGCACAGGGAGATCACATGGCATGTCACTTCATGGTGTGGGTGGGCCTAGTGTGTGGAGTGGGGAAGCGTTGCCCTGTGTACTTTGGGCACTGCCCCTGCCTTGCGCTGGCCCAGGCTACTACATTGTGTGCATTTTTACTCGCGGATTCAACGCTGTGGTCACGTGAACTGGGCATTATTTCAGGATCGCGGACATGGTGGCCAGGGTGTGGAGTGGTGGACTAGTGGCAGGTGGGACATGTGTGGCTACACCTGTGGTTGTGTTCCTGTCCCCACAAGGGTGTCTGGTGGGGGCAGGCACCTTACATCGGACATGGAGTTGTGGATTGTGTTTGTTAGCGGAGTTGTGTGATGGCGTACCTGCGTCGGCGTCCGCGACGGTCCATGGCTTGCTGTAGGTGGATCATGTACAGTGCCGGGAAGACGTGTAGTGCCGGGTCCATGGCGTTTGGCTCCGGTTCTCGATTTCGCGCTCCGCTGTGGTGCTTCCGTATGCTCTGAATGGCCGGTTTCTCCGCTGCGGTGGGCCTGGCTGTTTTGCGCATCCTAATTTGTATGGCGGGAGGGACGTCATTGCGTACGGCGGTGGCTCACCCAAGAGGGTATCCAGGCACTTGTAATCTGATGGTGTGGGAGCCGCTGGACTACATCCTGACCAGAAGAGCCTGCCTGAGAGAGGGAGTTCACCAGCCTATTCGCACCTGTCCACGAACCTGAGCTGTTGTCACACCATCTGCCTGCATCACTCACGGCCTAGGTGATGAGTTGTAAAATTCAGCCTGCCTAGTCCTTCATCTGCTGTGCTTCCAGGCAACCTGTGTGCACCCTTCAGTTGCCCCCACAGAGCCTTGAGGACCCCTTGGTCTGTGGCTATTGGGACAAAACTAGAGGTGAA
This sequence comes from Calotriton arnoldi, assembly GCA_963921515.1. Lineage (NCBI taxonomy): Eukaryota > Metazoa > Chordata > Amphibia > Caudata > Salamandridae > Calotriton > Calotriton arnoldi. The sequence goes on from CAWUFW010001973.1 coordinate 323,034, forward strand.
GGCGATAAATCAGTGGCTGCAAACCACATCCAAATCCTCTCCAAAGAATAAGAAATACAGACATTTGAACCCCCGTCTGTACCCCAGAGACAGGCTGCCTAAATATTTGCTAGAGGCAGTCCCCACCAGTAAAAGCTAACCTTGACCTGCAATTTTCAAGATATAATGTTTTAAATTTTATTGGATCCAATCATAGTGGATACTGTGTGTATGGGCAAAGGAACTAATTTTAGTTGCCCACTATAGCCATTGTGCTTGTGGACTCCCGTGGATTGCACCTGGCAGGAGATGTTGCCCCTTTACCCTCCATTGAACTGTTTTCCCCGGCTTAAATTGAGCTCTTCTGCTCATTTCAGGAGTGTTTGTGGGCATCATACTCGCCTTGAACAGTTTTGTAGCAGGCACATCGATCGAAGCCCTGTGAACCCCACAACCCCGTTGATCGTGTGCACACATCTCTGCAAGGTAAACATAAGGATGTTTTTTATTGTGAAGGGTAGCAACCGGGACTAGATGCTGCTATATTGTTTTGAATACAGTCTTACCTGTTCAAGCCCATGTTTCAAGCATGAAGTCACTGGTTATAATATCGCGAGCCTCGGTTCCCTGCATCCAAAGACAGTCTGCACACTAGTGAAATTTGGGAGGGACCGCGAACACCTTTATAGGCTGATATTAGCCATAAACTATGACTTAAGAGGAAAATCTAGCCCCCCTCCACGCATGCTATAATAATATTTGGACTCGGACCTCTGGCTAGGATGGAGCTAGAAAGTTCTGTTTTTATTTCTGGACCCTTATTTTTACGTGCACCATTTATTTTTGTGTATGTTAAAATACTTTGCTTGTGTAAAGTAAAACCGTGACTGCAGATTCAAGTATTAAGAGTACCACTGCCTGTGGTGTCACTATGGAAACCCGAGGCAGCAAAAAAGTGACAGTTGGAGAATTGGCGGGAAAGCAGCAGGCAGTCAGTCTAGAGCTGACTGCCCTGGCTGTATATCCCTTCTGACCTTGAAAATCCCAGGTTAGCACTTGCTCAAATACTGCCCGGGGCTCTTCCGGTATTAAGCATGAAGAAGCGACCCCCTCCTAAATTGACGGCCTGAGCTGGTCAAGCCTCTCCCATCAGTGGAATGCAGAAGTAAGACCTGTGGGCTTCACCATCTTCGGTTGTCAATACACTTAACCCACACAATGGATAAAGTATACACACGTCTCGCACACATACCCCCAATTATATGTGAGTGAAAGCACCATTAAGGGAGACTGGCGGAGCCTTATTACTTGGGGGAATCAAGTAGGAAAGTCTCCCAGGAAAAATTGCCTGTCCTTTAATTACCTATTACGATTCCTCCACTGGCGGTACCGCCCTGCCCAGATAGAGAGGACTGTAGCAGCTCTCCCAAAAGAATGTTGCACTTTGAGTCCCTGCTCATCCTCAGACCACCAATCGGTGGTCTCAGTCCCTTTTAAAGGGAGGTTCCTCATTGTGTTCACGATTTTTGGACTCACAGGGGTGAAAATTAGAAGCCACAGAGTCTCTACAGGGAAACAACATAAGACCTGTCAGTTCTCCCGCGTCCTGTGGGGCACACTTTCCACATAACACTACTGCTACTAAATTTGTGGATGTGCTGCTAAATGCAGCATCACTTTGCAAATGTACTCAGATTGGTTACGCCTATTCTTGACAATATCAGAAATTAACGTAGGCTCTCAGCTACCAAAGGTGGAGTCAAAGAGAATACAGGACTGAGCTGACAGGACACCATTTCTTGTGCACTGTGCGATTCGGAAATTGCTCTGAAGTCTTCCCAGTCCACCAATAAATTGTCAGTACTTTTAGTCATCTTACAAGTCCACAGGTTGGCCTGTAACTCCCTAAATTGGCAGGAAAAGTTAGGGGCATATTATCAAGGGCCTTATCTCCGCTTTTTGGCTTTAAAAGCCAAAAAAGCGGAGATAATGTTTTCGCCCTATTAACAAGAGGGTGATAACATGCATTAGCGCATGTTAGCACCCTTTTACCCGACGCCTCCCTCTGCATCTCTAATGAGATGCAAAGTGGGCGTCACTGGGCAGAACAACCTTGTAAATATCGCTGATGTGCACATCGCGATATTTACAAGGAGGCCCAGGCATTTTTGCAGACGTTAGTTTTTGGCGAAAACCGCGGTTTTCGCCAAAAACTAACGTCTGCAAAAATGCTGACTTACCTATACTTAATATTGGAGATGGATTATGCTGATACGACCACAGGGTCGTATCAGCAAGGTTATCGCCGTTTTACATGGAACATCGCTGGAAAACCAGCGATGTTCCATGGAAAACAAGCTATCGCAGGAATAATTATCGCCATTGCGCTATGCGTTGTTAATACAGCGCTAGCATGGCGATAATTATCAGCGATAGCCGGCGATGACAATTCTCACGCTGAGAACGGCCAGCGATAATTATCGCTGGCCGTTGATAATATGCCCCTCAGTGGGTTAACTCTCCTACTGCACAAGTCTATGCTTCACATGTGGTCGCAGGCTGAATCCCTCCAAAGCTGATTAATACTTCATAGGCCAGAGGTCAACAGAATGAAAGCTAATAGGTTCAGTAATGATAGCATCTGTTACTACAGCACTTAGATAGCCTAGTTGATGTTAAACGATATAGAACACTGTGGTAATTAGCAATGAAATGTAGATAACCTAGGTGTATATATTAATACTGCAATTTACATTCAGCTGTGCTCTCCAGTATACTGAGGCAACATATTTTGTCAGACATATTTTCAATAGTTTAGGAAATATGCCTTATTACTGCATTCTTCTTTCAAGCCATACAATGTTGCGAGCAAATTTGCACAGACATTTTAATAATAGGCCTTTTTATATCTCACTATTGTGCAGTTACCTTACTCACGTGGTAACGTATTCCTACCTTCCAATTTATGTAGCTCTATTAATATATTTCTTTGTATTTGGCCTTTGACAGTAAATAGAAAGCATAATAGTATAGTACAGCGAACACCTTTCAGATGTGGTAACAATTCCTATGGCAACTAATGAGCGCTAGGTGTTTCTGTATTTTTAACATAAATGTACAGAGCTGCATGTCTGCCTCCACACACCTGGTGAATAGAATTTCACTGCAAACCACAAATCTGAGCTTTCAAAAATATTCAGCATAGGAAAACTTCAAGGATTGAGAAAAACTGTTTTCTGTAACACTGTATGGGAGCATTCTTTGCTTAGAAGCTGATAGTTATAGGAATAAATAACTAGCTTCCTTCCATATAGTAATCCATCCACTTGTAAACAGTCCTTCAAAGAGTGACTGTCAATAATTGCTGCACTTCATGAGTAACCAGTATCCTGATGGGCATTCCAATATAGCACCTGAGGACACATTCTTTCGTCATCACATGGAAGCTGTCTGTCAATGGTAATTTTTGTGAACCCACACTCTTTGCTTAGCTAAGAGTTGAGGTTCTTACAAATATAGTGGCTAGATTAACTATTCTTTGATGCACAGCAGGGCTGCACCAAAGTTACTGAGCTGCCTTGCTTCAAAGGGAAAGAGAGAAAAAATTTACTATATCTACAAAAACATGGTTCATTTTTTCTCTACTCTAGAGCTGAAACACTTTTGGCAGCTATGTACCAACGCAAACACCTTTGCGCCATAGTGTCAGTGTGTGCGCGGTCTCTGAAGCATAGGTTTTTTACTGGAAGTACAAAACTTATGTGTTGAGGCTTTTCCCACTTTTTATATGTGCTGTACAAAGTACAATGCAAAGTTGACAAAAACAAGGAGAAATTAAAACATTTCTCCTCCTTTACACCTGCCTCACGCATTGGCGTAAGATTTTGGTGCAAATCTCTGTCTTCCATTCTTTGTGGATTGGGATTTGTGTCCAAACCCATGGGCGGGTGCCTGAGAACATCCCATGCACCACCTATGGTATGCCCCCTTCACACAAAGTAACACAAAGCAGTGCATTGCACAACTGTGAGTTACTTTGGGATAATGCCCAACACAAATTCTGATTTATGTTGGATAGTAAATCCCACCCTAACACATTGTGCCAGGTTTGCATCACAAAAGTGACTCAGACCCAGCACAAAGCGTTAATAAATTCGGGACACTGTGTCTATGACACTTTAGGTAGGGATTCTGTTATTGAATGAATTACCCTTGGGTCCGCATTGGCACTCCCACCCACCCTGCATTTGAAAATGCCCCACGAAATTTCTCAGGCTTGCATGTTTTTCCTCCTGACCTTACGTTTCCCAGAAAACAACTATGTAGCACGAAGAAATATGAGCAAAGGTAGTTAGCCTACACAGAGCACGGAACTGTTACAATAAAGTTTGCTATTTTGCATTTCCCTTAACTTGCTAGAAACGCTTTGAAGTTTCCTCCCACCCATTGAAAGTTCCAAACGTTTTACGAGGACAAGAGGTTTTGTTAAGCACGCTCATCTTTGTATGTAGTAGTGTTAGAAATGGGGGTCTCTAGTTGGCAAGGGCTTGCACCTTTGTCCAAGTAGGGACCCTTCTTCCTAGTCAGGGTAAGGGAGTTACACTCCTAAGATAACCCCTGCTCATCCCCCTTGGTAGCTTGGCATGAGCAGTCAGGCTTATCTTAGAGGCAGTGTGTAAAGCATTTGCACATAACCAACAGTAACACAGTGAAAGCACTACAAAAGGATGCCACACCAGTATAGAAAAATATCCAATATTTTATATACTTAAAGAAAGACCAAAATGATAAAAATCCACAATACAGTACTTAAAAAGGTATACTTTGTAAGAATACTTGAAAACACAGTTCATACGAGTGAGTAGCTCCGTCCGGGGCTACCGCGATGCTGAAAACAACAAAGTCTAACAGTTCCAGTCGACCGCGTAGGTACGGGCCAGCGAAAGCGTGAACAGACTCGGTAACAGTACCTTTCTCGTTGCGGCTGACACAGTGGTGCGAGCTGGTCGTGGCAACCGTTGCGGTTGTGTTGCAAAATGGAAGCAGTGCAGGGTGCGGTGTCCTCTCGATGCGGTGCAGGCAGCGGCTCGGTGACGATCGTCCAGACGGCGTCGGTGAGACCAAGGCTTACGGTGCAGGGCGAGACAGTGCTCGATGCTGTGCTGGCAGGTTGCAGTGCAGGCGACAGAGACGGTTAGCGGGAGCGGGTGTCGGTCGGCCCAGACGGCTGCGTGGGATGAGGCGGTGTGTCGTGGAAACTTACAAGCGGTGCCCCCAGCCACGATGCGGTCACGGGTGTCGAAGTCAGCAGCAGCGACAGCGTCGGTGAGACCAGGATGGCGAAGTGAAGCGGGGCGGAGCGGAGTGCGGTGCCCACAGGTCACGGTGCAAGCAGCGGCTCGGTGGCGGCGGCATCGGTCGTCGTCATCGGTGAGACCAGGGTTGTGGTGCGAGATGCGGACAGTGCGGTCTGCGGTGCCGTCAGGACACAGAGCCAGCAACGGAGTCGGTGACGGAGTCAGTTGCGTTACCCTTCCCTGTGGCAGCTGAAACAGCGGTTCCAGAAGCGGTACCCAGAGGTTGGTGAAGTCTTTGCAGTCTCTGAGACTTCAGAACAGGAGGCAAGCTCTATTTCAGGCCCTTGGAGATACTCAATAAAGAAGTTTCAGAAAGTTCAGTCCAGTCCTTTCACTGCCCAAGACAGAAGCAGCCACTGCAGGCCAACACAGCAAAGCACTCAGCAAAGTGGTAGTTCCTCCCCACAGCTTCTCCAGCTCTTCTTCTTGGCAGTCTTCTTGGTCCAAAAAAGTTCTAAAGTTTAGGGGTTTGGGCCCCACTTTTTTTAGCCCAAAATCCTTTGTTCTCTGGGGGCAGAGTGTGTCTGTGCCCAGCCAGAACCAGTCTTGTCCTCCCTGGTGCAGCTTCCTGGCAGGAGGTGGAGACAGCATTAGCAGAGGCAGACCAGGCCCATTCAGGTGAAAGGAAATCTCCTCTCCCTACTCTAAATGCAGCCCAGGTCTATTCAGCCCATCCCTAACCCATCTAGACTCTCTGGAGCCACTGCTCCTCCCCAGCCCCTGTCACCCCAAAGCCAGACAGTCAATCCACAAACCCAGCAGAGGCACACTGGATGGCTAAGCAAGAAAATACCTACTTTCTAAAAGTGGTATTTTCAAACACAGAATGTAAAAATCACCTTTACTAATAGATGCATCTTTAGATTCTGAGTTCAGGCATACTAAACTTTATTTTCCTACCTTGTTCCCAGGGGAAGTTATGTTTATAAAATGTTATAAGCCAACTCCCCATTCTGTTCTATGGAAACAGGTAGCCTTGCAATAGTGAAAAATGAAATTGCCAGTAGTTCACTATCGGGACATGCCACACACACCAGGGCATGTCCTACCTTTCACATACACTGCACCCTGCCCACAGGGGTACCTTGGGCCTACCTTAGGGGTGACTAATATGTAAGAAAAGGGAAGGGTAGAGCCTGGCAAGTGGGTGCACTTGCCAAGTCAGTACTAAACTGCACACAGATACTGCGGTGGCAGATCTGAGTTACCTTTTCAGGGCTACTCATGTGGGTGGCACAATCAGTGCTGCCGGCCCACTTAGTAGCAGTTGACTTACAGGCCCTGGCACACTCAGTGCACTTTACTAGGGACTGACTAGTAATCAAATATGCCAATCATGGAAACACCAATCCATAATAACAATTTACAACAGGAGCACTTGCACTTTAACACTGAACAGCAGTGAGAAAGTGCGCAGAGACACTAAACCAGCAAAAACAGAGTCAAAACCAGGAGGTCAGAAAGCAAAAAGACAGGGGAAGCATGCCAAACGATGCCAAGTCTAACAAGTAGTATGTGAAGTCTTTATCCAATAAACTCTGCAGAATTATTCTTTTATTTAATTATTCAATTTTATTATTCATATGCCTACACAAGCAGGCCAAACCTGACCCAAAGAAAGACGTGCCAAGTGTCTGACTGGAGTCGACAAGGAGAATGGGTCAACTTGATTCCCTTCTGATCAACAAACAAGAGTGGACAGAAATCAGTCTGGTCCTGCATTTAAAGTCCTGCTGAAGAGAGGCATGAGCCTGGATAGTGACCAGTCGCTCATGGCAATTAGTCATTGACAAATGATAGAAATCCTGTCATTTCAAGGCTCTTTTGGTATTGAGTCTTAAATGACTAATGTATAATAAAACTATAATAACACTAAGGGGCCGATTTCGATGTCGGATGGACCTGAGTCCGTCCGACATTCATTGGGTACTCTGTCTGCGGTCCCAACCCAACAATTAGGATGCGAACAAACACTGTTCGGTCACAGTCCTATTCTTTACAATGGGAGCATGCATTCTGACTGGAATGCATGCTCTCATTTTAAAGAGAAGAGGTGCAGTTCATTCCTGCACCCCGTGGCAGGCGCCTAAAGGTGCCTGCCACAGGGTGCAGAGGATCAACAGGGGGCTCGCCCGCCATCCGGAGGCCTTGCATTCATGGGGGCCCTGCTGGGAGCCTCCAAAGTTGACTTCCAACAGCCTTTCTGTGTCAGAAAGGCCGGCACAGAAAGGCTCTCGAAATCCGACATTGTAATCCCTTGGGCGGAAAGAGCCACCCTTAGGATTACAGGAGGCTATCCGAATGGCAGACGGGCTCTCAGAGCCAGTCGGAAGCCATTCGGAAATCCAGTTTGGATTCATTTCCGACCGACTCCATCCAAATGGGTCAGTCGGATATGAATCCAAACTGCTGATTACGATGCCGTAGGAACGGCTCCGACCGAGGGTCGGAGCCGTTTCCTACGGCATCGTAATCAGCCCCTTAATATTACCACTGAGGATGAACCTAGTAACCTTAATAAAGTTGGTTAATTTTTTGGCACACAGCAAAACACGTACGACTAACATAGGCTTTTTTATTCATGATGTATTGGGGCAATTTCTGCATCAAGTAATACATTAGCATATGAGCAATAACAATGGAATATGAAATGAAAGAGTCATTCCACATAGTATGTTGAATAAGTAAGTCCCAAGCAACAATACACACAAAAAATCAAAGATAAAAGATATGAGTGATTAATAAACTCCCCATATTTTCTAAATGCTCTCTAGCATGCCCCACAGAGTTTTATGGCTTGCTAATTAAAATACACCTTTGGTAAGGGCACAGAGATGCTTTCTGGCACTACAATGATTTAGCTCATCTGGCTCCTGGAATGTTTGGTGTTGACAAGTACAGTATCTGTATGCTGTCACAAATAGGGCACAAGATGCAAGACATCTAGCAATAATATTTGCTCTTTGATCTCACCTGATAGCACATCGCTTCTCAGCAGCATCTGAAAACTACTGCTACTGCGCAGGTTATACTCTGAAGTCTGGGATATACCTTCAGTTTGTGTCCTGATATCGCACAATTTGTTCTTCTGGGCACATGCCTAAAGAGTAGCTCTCAGTTGTGTGAGAAGTGATGTGGCTACTGGATACTTGGGTGAAGAAAATCAGCTTCAATCATAATTGGCCAAGACATTGGTTCAACTCTCGGGTCTTTGATGCTTGTTGATGTTGTGTCCTCCTATGCTTAAGGTTTTGGTTTAAACTACCTCCATATTCTCTTTGCAATTGTAATTGTGTATGCTGTTCGCTGTATACATATTCTGTAGGTCTTGTGGGTTATGTAGGGTGTAGGTCTCATGGGCTATGTAAAGATTCTAGAAAGTTAGATCCAAGCTATTGAAGAGCAGGAGATTTGGCCTAACAGCTAGAGCTCCAGCTTTGGAACTGGGGATCAAGGTTTGATTCCTGGTCTCAGCTCAAGATCCTGTGATTCTAGGCAATTTGCTTAACCTCCCTATGTTAAAAAATTTAATGTATTCTGATACTCATGTAAAGAACTGTAATACTCTTGGACTAAGTTTGTGCTATATAAATATGCAAAAAAGACATAAAATGATCAGTTAGGAACAGTTGTCAAAATTGCTTGTTTGCCCACCTCTTTGCATGTGTGTTCTTTGTACTTATGACAATACATTTTTTTAATACATCTATTTGTCATCCTGTTGTCCAAATGTATGTTTAGAACAGTCAATGACAGCTAGTAAGGAACTAGGAGTCTGATGTACAAAAACCAAATATACTGATTACAAAATTTTGACTCATACCATGTAGCAAATTAGGAAGTGCTAAAGATGATTTATGTACCTTTACTTTATGCAAATAGCAATTTGTAACCATTCTGTACAATGTTTGGCCTAAATATTTTAAATTATAGATTAAAAAATGATGCTTTTAAGTCTTTTATTTAATTCATTACCAATTTTAAAAACAATTTAAGAACTTTTAACGTTCATTAAGATATAGATTTCAAATTTTTATAGTGTTCAGTGCAATTCATTGTGTGTCAGGTGTTTCCAGCATTAAAAGGGCCAATTGATGGATTGGGCAATATGTGAGTCTCAAAGGACGAGAGCCCTAATAATAAGTAATGTAAACCCAGAGAACTCAAATAGGAAAATCCACACAAGACAAAGTTCAAAATCCAAACCATGAAGGTTTAATTACAACGTTAGGTTCAAATACAGAAGGCAAAAAGGCAATGGTTAGTCACTCAAATGAAAATGCTCATAAATGCGAATAAATGCGACATATCATTCGCAGCAGGAACTAAACCCAAATCTCATTAATAGTCAGCACCAATTACTGTCTTGTACAAACCAAATGAGAATCAAAGAGCATTCGGTGCCTCTCAGGCACTGGATATTTGTTTCCTGACGGAAACATGGCTGAATTCCTGTAATCTTCCATCCATTACCTTAGGTATTCCGGATAACTATAAGTTAATCAAACTAGATAGAAGTTTCAAAGCAGGAAGAGGCATGTAACTTGGATTAGGACCAATATCTCTGACTTAATGGAGATTGGTATTTTTAAAATAAATTTCTCCGCCACAGACAGCTGGAATGGAGCCTTAATCTACCGCCCTCCAGGATTTAAGGCACATTTTAGCCAGTAGTGGCTGGTGGAAGAAATAGCTACTCATGTTTTGACCACTAAAACGTTTCTCCTCCTGGGTGATTTCAATTACCACAGAGAAGACTACTCTAATCCTGAAGTTGCAAAACTATTAGCGGACCTGGAAACACTCGGCCTGTCCCAACGAGTCAGAGGCCCCACGCATATAGCTGGCTACTCACTTGACCTGCTATTTTCTAATTCTGAGTCTCTGGAAACTGGGGTACAAATTGCCCTCACATGGACTGACCACTTACAGGCCATGGCATCTACTCACGCCTGAGGCTTTTCAGGAAGCCTTTTACCTCAGTCCTCCGCAAAGTACTCCTGAGGCCACTAACTTATTGGAGTTCTTCAACACTGCTCTATCTGCAGCTTTAGATTCAACAGTTCCCCATAAAAACCATAGCTCTAGCAAACATCGACCACTGGCTCCCTGGTTTACCTCTGAGCTAAAAACTGAAAAAACAAGGTATAAGAATTTAGAGAGGCGCTGGCGCAAATTTAAGAAGCCTCAAGATAAGGATCTATAGAAACAAGCCTTATCTGGCTACCATCATAATATCAATACTGCAAGACAAAATTTTATTATCAACCAAATCGAACAGGCAGGTAACTCCTCTAAAGTACTCTTTAACATTGTCCAAGACTTTACCACCCCATGGGCATGTGCCCAGTCTTCCACAGGATCCCAGAAACTCTGTGACTCCCTGGCAAACTTCTTTCAGGAGAAAATCTCCCGCATTTATGCAAAATTTAACACTCCATCTTTCTCCACATCAGGGCCCACGATTACCAGTGAAGAGGAGTCAAAGGGTATGCCACAAACCTTGGACAGTTTGAAGAGGAGTCAAAGGGTATGTCACATACCTTAGACAGTTTTGCACCTTTCAACTTGGAGGAAATTCTTAGCTCACAGGCTCTCCTTTGGACATTTGCCCCCCCAGGGTAATGTCTCTATTATCCAATTGCCTCGCCCGAACTATACGAGAGATTTTCAACTGCTCGGTAAAAACTGGCTCCATTCCGGCCAAATGGAAGGCAGCTTATGTGCGACCTATTTTTAAAAAACCTACCCGGACCAAAGGTCGCTGGCTAATTACCGCCCCATATCCTTGCTGCCTCTTCTGAGTAAACAGATTGAAAGCCTAATCAACAAACAACTAGTAGCTTATTTAGAGTCCAATCAAATTCTGAACTCTTCGCATCCAGCTTTCGATTAGGCCATAGCACAGAAACGGCTCTATTGGCTGTGGCAGATTCTCTGCACCTTGGCCTTGATGCTGGAAACCCAGTCATGCTCGAGCTAGTAGATCACTCGGCAGCCTTCGATGCATTCTCCCACACAAGGATACTGGAAAGGCTGCGAGAGATCTGCATACAAGGCCCGGCATTTAAATGGCTCCAAAACCTTTTGAATGATAGACATCAAACTGTCATCTTGTGCCCATATTCCTCTTCCAAAACGAGCTTAGACAAGGGTGTCCCACAGGGCTCCTGTTTGAGCCCCACTCTATTTAATATCTATTTGGCCCCCCTTGCTAATATCGCACAGCGTTTTGGCTTTCAAATAATATCATACGCAGACGACACCCAGTTGTTGTTCACATTCGATCCTGACCTGACTGCTTCAAAAAAGCTCTTCGCCCTGGACATGTTAGCCATCTCTGACTGGATGAATGAGAACTATCTCCAATTGAATGCAGAAAAGACGGAGATCATGCTGCTTGGAAAGGCTCCCTCCATCTGGACAGATGACTGGTGGCCTGGACAATTGGGGGCCACTATCGTTGAGGAATCTTGGTCTGAAATTAGAGCAATCCCTAACGATGAAAGAACACATTTTGGCCACCACTGGAATATGCTATCATACCATGCGTCTTTTGCGCTGAATATTTCCTTTTCTTCCAACTTTTGCCAGAAGGACTCTAGTCCAAGCCTTAGTAATCAGTAGGCTGGATTATGGCAATGCCCTTTTGGTGGTTGCTAATGAGACCCTAGTTGCCAAACTTCAGGTAGTCCAAAACACCGCGGCCAGGCTTGTTCTTAATTGTCCTGCAGGTTCCTCTTCAGCCCTGTTGCTGAAGAAATTGCACTGGCTGCCAGTGACAAAAAGGTGTTAATTTAAGATCTGCTGCCAAACCTACAATGCCGTAAACGGGAAAGGGCCATTATACTTGCAACAACAAATTCAAGCGTACACACCCAGCCGTAGCCTAAGATCTTGTGATAAAGCCCTACTGTGTGTCCCACGTATTCGTTTGTCTCGCAGCGGAGGAAAGGCTTTTTCCTACCTTGCCCCCTACTATTGGAACAGGCTGCCTCTACACTTCCGTACTTGTACCAACTACTATAAACTTAGGAAATTACTTAAAGCCCATCTATTTTAAAACCTTTTTTCCCCTTCACTGATACTTGATTCCGTTACAGCACCGAGATGCCCCCAGGTGAGCTGTGCGCTATATTAAATATAACTTTTAAAAAATCACCATAAGGACTGCTCAGTTAGCAGCAGAGAAGGAAACTTAAAAAATATTCTAAGTTCTGATCAATGAAAGGCTTGACGTGAAGAATATAAAAAAGTGATGGAAAATCTGTGGCTTATGTTAAATTGTGAGTTTTTATACTCTTTTAGACAGAGTAACTGTACAGTCACTGTGGTATGATGCAGAAAGTTACATTGAGCCATCTAATAGTAAAACAGAACATACATCACATGACTTTTACTCTACATCTATTGAATAATTCTGTATTATGCCCTACAGCAGAACACAAAAGCACATTCATAAATATAAAAGAGCACCTCTGTTCTGCCTAAGGAAGTGGCTTCAGTTTATACAGTTGTAAATCCATTCTTTCCAGGAACAGCATGAGCAGAAAATAACACATTTTAACAATGTTACAGTGCAAATAAGAGTAAGACCTAGAGCAACCTGAATTTAGTATAATTAATCAAATAATGAAGATCACATTTGAGGCCTCTCGATGCACAGACCGGAAGAGAGAAAACAAGTTAGTGTCAGGTGCTGCGCCTCTCACGCCTTTGAAATGTGCAGTCTGAAAGTGGGCCAAGGCTTACTAATGTTAAGCTTAACATTTTCACTATATTAACCACAGTTAAAACTTTGCCCTGGTGGGGGTGGGGTGTGGCTTAGCGGCCAAACATGGCGGTCTCTCTCTACGGAGCTCTGCTGCACCGGTTCCGAAATTCGCTGTAGCCGCCTCTCCCTAGGGCAGTCCTACCCGGGTTGAGCTGTCAAAGGCAGCTGACATGCAGCACCGCACCTGCACCGACTGTTGGCCTGCCATGAAGAAGAATGGAGCATAAAAGACAGTCCTATTTATCAAAAAGAGAGGGGGGGACGGTGGGAGCTGATTGTTAGGTCCAGTGACCCTTGCTCCCGATTGGTAACTGGTATACAAAGAGGGGTCACTGTTCCTTAAGAGGAGAGGTCAAAGTGGAGAAAGAAAAAGGAAAAGGTGTCCTGTGCTACTCTATGTGTGGGAACAGTGTGTCCTCATCATGATGCCCTCACACACCCCGAAGGATGTCATGCTTCATCATTGGGCTTTTTGCTCCTCGTCGGGCCGGCGCTGCATTGCCCTACGGGTCCCCCGAAGGGTCTCTTTTTCGGAGATCTTTTGATGAAACAAGCCGTTAGGTGCGTGCGTGTGAGTGGAAGTGAGGTCTCAACTAGTGTGTTAAAAAATGACTGGAGGGAAGGTGGCTATTATTTATTAAAGTGGTCCCTCTGTCATTAGTAAAAGGTGTGTGGTGCTGCTAGTGGGATATTATGTCCCTCAGTAGCTAGATATGAGTCCTTAGTGGGTGTCTCTAGTGGTCGACATGTTTCGCGCTATCTGTGGCCTCTGGAGGAGATCCAAAGCGCTTCTTCAGGACCAAGGTGAGTTTAAATAAAGTATCACTAGCTGCCTAAATTTTCAGTGCCGCCAGGTTGATGGAAAGGAGTAGCGTCTCTGAAAAGAAAAAGGGGTAGGACAGAATATGGGTATAGCTCTAATGTCAAAAATGTTTATAGTCCAGGTCTGCCATTGGGGGGGCCTGGTGCATATTACCATTAGCGTGAGACTTATCGCTATAGGTCAGTATGGGTGTATGAATAGCTATATTGTGTTATTATTTACAAAGATGTAAAAAAAGTGAAAAGATAATAAGTAAATGAATACAAAGAAAGAAAGAACATAATCAACATGTAGAACATCGAGGATGAGTTTGTCGCTCTTTGGTCACAAGTATCATGCAGTGCTGTATCCAGTAGTAATTGGTCTATACACGACTTATACCGAGTGGATAATCGGTGAAAAGTTGTCTTGGTAAGGAGTTTGAAAAAATGTAGTTAAAAGGTTAAAAGTAGAAACTATGAATATCACTAGAGGGACCCCACCATTGATGGCAAACCTAAGGACACTGTTCCTGTTCATAATAAATGAAAAACATAATCCTCACCCCTTGTTTCTATAATTATGGCCTCATGAGATCAGTGAGGGCCAATGGGAACTGTAAAAGAACAGGGAAGGAAGCATCGTTTACAAATTCCATTAATTGTAAAAATCACGTTATCAATGTTCACAAACAGAAAAGGAAAATCAAACAGTGGTCCTTATTTGTGATTTTTATCCTGCAAAGTAAGAAAAAAATAGGAAAATTCTTGGGGTTCTCATATTGTATTGATGTCATAGATCGAGAGATTCACAAATTGTGCATGTCACACTCGGGCACTGCAAGGGAAAGGAAGGAAAAGGAAGAACATACCGGCAAATTGCTAGCGTTATATTTATCTTACTTCTCTCACATTTATCCTGGGAGTGGTTGAGAGTTTAGTTCAGGCCCAGTGTTTCTTTTCTCAAAGGAAAAGATTTAAAGACTAGGAAGTGACAAAGCGCAAGCGTTATCCTTGTAGTACTCACTGTTCTCCCATTCAGCTGTGCTGCTCCACCTGCATGCCTCTCTCTGTCTCCGCCGGTATTCAAGCAGTTTTTGCCGCCCTTTTTATAGTGGGAGTATGCTACTAATTAAGGAGTTAATAGGAGAGTGTATAGCGTTGTGTTTGGGCGCCATCTTGTAGTGGATGGTTTTATTGTAAAATCGTCTTAAGTCCTGGTATATTGTGATCATCGTTGGCCTTGTATGTCACGTGACTCATTATTTATGACATTTAAATACCACCGGAGTGGTTTCTAGGAGATTGATCTAGATTTTGGTTGTTATTGACATAATTGTTTTTCTACTATGCTAATCCAAAATTGGTCGTTTTTTTGGGGGCCATTTTGAAGTGGTGTTTCTTGTTACTATGCTAATCCAAAATTGGTTGTTTTTTTGGGGGCCATTTTGAAGTGGTGTTTCTGGTTACTATATTTGTTAATAGTTGGGCATAGAGTTGTCTTTTTCATAGATTCTGCTTCTGGTTACTTTGTATGTCCAAAATTTCAGATATATGTCATGATAAACTGCTGGGGTTTGTTAAAATATTGATATATACAGGTAGGGTGATTATGGTAGTTTTACCATCGGTATGTTTATCGTACGAATTTAATCCAGGGTATTTCCTCATTTAGGCCCTTGGTGTTAGTCCGTAAGTGGTGGACCCATCTTTGTTCTTTTTGGAAGAGTGTTCTGGTTGACCATGCAGGATTTGATTCTATGATAGTCCAGTTTACTTGATCTGGTGTGTGCCCAGTCTCGATATAGTGTCTGCTCATTTTGGTGGTATTCTTTTTACATCGTATATTACTTCTGTGTTCGTTTATGCGTGTTCTTATGGCTCTGGTTGTCATTCCTATGTATAAAAGATCGCATGGACATTTTATCATGTAGACACAGTTCTTAGTATTGCAATTAGTGTGCTTTTTTTGCGTCCACTCCTGATTGTTCATTTGTAAAGTTTTTGTATGTTTTGTCAAGGGGCAGATGTTGCACGTGCCGCATGGGTAATGTCCTTTTACTGTTGGTAGGTCCCACAGTGTCCTTTGAGTGTCCAATTGTCTGTTTTGGGGTCTCGTGTGGATAATCATATTTTTGATATTCTGTGGTCGTCTAAATGCGAATCTTGGGCATTCCATTTGTGTTCCCCCTGCGTGTAGGATATTCCAGTGTTTCAGTAAGATCTTTTTACTTGATTAGATTGGGGTGTGTAGGTGGTTACACATGTTATTGTATCATCGTTTTATTTTTCCACAGTTTCTAACAGAGCTTCTCGGTGGTTGTTATGTGCGCTTTTTTGTGCCTTCTTTATAATCCTCTTGGGATAGTTCCTCTGTTCCAGGTTATGGCTAAGTTCTGCTGCTTGTGCATTGTAGTCCATGGTGTTGCTGCAGTTTCTTCTGAGCCTTAAGAATTGCCCAAAGGGGAGATTCTCTCTGAGGGCTTTTGAGTGATGGCTGTCAAAGGTAAGCAGACTGTTTCTGTCAGTAGGTTTCTTGTATGTTTTCGTCAGTAGTTTCCCATCCTTCAGAATGATTAGAAGGTCCAGAAAGGGGATCTCTTCACTTGAGGAGGTCAGGGTGAATTTAAGGAAAGGGTCCTGGTCGTTGATCCAATTGTGGAATTCTATGCAACGTTCCTTTGTGCCTGTCCATAGTATGAGGATAACGTCTATGTACTGCTACCACTCTTTTATTTCTGGTTTAAAAGGGTTGGACAGTGGAAGGATGTGAGTTGCCTCGAAGTAAGCCATATATAGGCAGGCTAGACTTGGCGCGAAAGTGCTGCCCATACAAGTTCTGTGGATTTGTTGGTAATGTTGATCTTGGAATTTGAAAAAGTTGTTCTTCAGTGCTATTTCCGCGCATTCCAGGATGAAGTTTGTCGGTTGTGGTTTTGTCGGATCATGGTTTCTCAGGCTTTCTTCAACTGCTCTTAGTGTTGCTTCTTGTGGGATGTTCGTATACAACGCCTCCACTTCGAGGGTTACTAGTAGCGTGATTTCCTCTGGATCTCCTATTTGTTCTATCAAGTTGATGGTTTCTTTGGTATCTTTGAGGTAGGATGGTGTTGCTTGTACCAGTGGTCGTAGGAAATGATCACAGTATTGGCTGAGTGGTTCAAGGAGAGAGTTGATGCCGGATACTATCGTTCTGCCAGGTGGTGGTGTGATGTTTTTGTGGATTTTGGGTAGAACGTAGAAATATGGGGTTGTTGGTTGAGAGTTGACTAGGAATTCTGCTTCGTTCTTACTTATCCATCCATTTGTTCGTGCTTCACCTACTGAGATGGTGATTTTTCTAGTCAGGGAATCTGTCGGATCTGTGTCTATTTTGCGATAGTATCTGTTGTCAGCCAGTTGTCTGTGGCATTCATTGTTGTAGTCGTCAGTGTTAAGAATCACGATGGCTCCACCTTTATCTGCAGGTTTTATCGTGATAGATTCATCATTGTTTAGGTCTTGAAGAGCTTTTCTTTCCAGTGCGGGTAAGTTGTCAAAGGTTTTCTTTGGTTGAAGGTGACTTATGTCTTGTAGCACCGCTTTTTCATATGTGAGGCTCTCTGCACTTGTCATCGCTGTTGTGGGTGTGAATTTGGATGGCTTCCGTAGGTCAGTATCTATTGTGGGTATGTCCATATTGTTCGTATCTTTTGTCTGGAAAAAGGATCTCAGACGCAGTTTCCTGAAGAAGGCATGTAGTTCACCAGTGAGTCTGAATTCATCCTCTCTCGGGGTGGGTACAAAGCCTAATCCCCTTTGTAGGGCTGATTCTTCTGTTTCTGTCAGGGTTCTGTTAGATAGGTTAACCACTAATATTTCTTGGACTGGCTCCTTGTCCTGCGTTGTTCTTCGTCCTCCAACCATTGTACTTGTTTTTGATCATTTTTCCGCCTGCCTCTTCCTCTGCCCCTGCCTCTGTTCCAAAAAGGAGGGCGTTGTTGTTGGTAGAATGGGAGAGGTGGTGGTGGGCCATGGTAGCCAGGATACCATGGTGGCGGTGTACCTTGATAGCCTGGCATTGGGTAGTTAAACATATGTGGTGTTGGTAGGATTCCTCGACCACCTTGGTGATTCTTCCAGCTATCATTGCTGGAGTTGCTGCTCGATCTCTTTGATCTGGTTGAAGTGGTTGATCCGTCGTCAGATGAGGTGTTGGTGATGTTGCTCACATAGTCTTCCCTGGTGTATGGATATATCTTCTCTCTCTCAAAATGTTTGATATCTTTCTGTAGTTTTGATATCTTCTTCTGTAGAAGATATTCTTTGTGGTCATTCATTTCTGAGTTTATCTCAGCTAGTCGTGTTTTCCAAGTAGATATACTGATGGTTGTTTTCAGGGCATTTTCTGCGATAGTTATTTTAATTATCAGTGCTTCAGACAGGCGTTTTGCGGTATTAATTATGAGTACCAGTAGGTCGCGTGTGCATCTCCATGCCACTTGGCTCCAGTCTTTTCTAAAGATTAGATCTTCTAGGAAGATTCTTGGTGCTATGTTCACAATGAGGCCATTTGGTGCTATATTGGCCCGTAGGTATTCCGAGATGATGGCCCCATGCATTGCTATTTTTACTTGTTGTTTCTTAAGGGTGGCTATGTTGTTCCAGTCGCCTTGTGGGGTGTTTGTTGATGCTAAGCCATCTATTCCTAACAGACTAGGTGTTCTCAAAATCTCTGATACTATGTCATCATCGAAACTTAAACCTGTTTGTTCTGCCATGTTGCAAAAACAGTGTGATTGAGTTATGAAAGAAATTAAAGGATGCAGATATAGATACGTCCCTCGGCTGAACCGCCGTGCTAAATATTATATTTATCAAAAAGAGAGGGGGGACGGTGGGAGCTGATTGTTAGGTCCAGTGACCCTTGCTCCCGATTGGTAACTGGTATACAAAGGGGGGTCACTGTTCCTTAAGAGGAGAGGTCAAAGTGGAGAAAGAAAAAGGTGTCCTGTGCTACTCTATGTGTGGGGACAGTGTGTCCTCATCATGATGCCCTCACACACCCCGAAGGATGTCATGTTTCATCATTGGGCTTTTTGCTCCTCGTCGGGCCGGTGCTGCAATGCCCTACGGGTCCCCCGAAGGGTCTCCTTTTTGGAGATCTTTTGATGAAACAAGCCGTTAGGTGCGTGCGTGTGAGTGGAAGTGAGGTCTCAACTAGTGTGTTAAAAAATGACTGGAGTGAAGGTGGCTATTATTTATTAAAGTGGTCCCTCTGTCATTAGTAAAAGGTGTGTGGTGCTGCTAGTGGGATATTATGTCCCTCAGTAGCTAGATATGAGTCCTTAGTGGGTGTCTCTAGTGGTCGACATGTTTCGCGCTATCTGTGGCCTCTGGAGGAGATCCAAAGCTTTTCTTCAGGACCAAGGTGAGTTTAAATAAAGTATCACTAGCGGCCTAAATTTTCAGTGCCGCAATGTTGATGGAAAGGAGTAGTGTCTCTGAAAAGAGAAAGGGGTAGGACAGAATATGGGTATAGCTCTAATGTCAAAAATGTGTATAGTCCAGGTCTGCCATTGGGGGGGCCTGGTGCATATTACCATTAGCGTGAGACTTATCACTACAGGTCAGTATGGGTGTATGAATATCTATATTGTGTTATTATTTACAAAGATGTAAAAAAAGTGAAAAGATAATAAGTAAATGAATACAAAGAAAGAAAGTAAGTAAGTTAAAAGATAATAAGTAAATGAATACAAAGAAAGAAAGAACATAATCAACATGTAGAACATCGAGGATGAGTTTGTCGCTCTTTGGTCACAAGTATCATGCAGTGCTGTATCCAGTAGTAATTGGTCTATACACGACTTATACCGAGTGGATAATCGGTGAAAAGTTGTCTTGGTAAGGAGTTTGAAAAAATGTAGTTAAAAGGTTAAAAGTAGAAACTATGAATATCACTAGAGGGGCCCCACCATTGATGGCAAACCTAAGGACACTGTTCCTGTTCATAATAAATGAAAAACATAATCCTCACCCCTTGTTTCTATAATTATGGCCTCATGAGATCAGTGAGGGCCGATGGGAACTGTAAAAGAACAGGGAAGGAAGCATCGTTTACAAATTCCATTCATTGTAAAAATCACGTTATCAATGTTGCAGTGCCCGAGTGTGACATGCACAATTTGTGAATCTCTCGATCTATGACATCAATACAATATGAGAACCCCAAGAATATTCCTATTTTTTCTTACTTTGCAGGATAAAAATCACAAATAAGGACCACTGTTTGATTTTCCTTTTCTGTTTGTGAACATTGATAATGTGATTTTTACAATTAATGGAATTTGTAAACGATGCTTCCTTCCCTGTTCTTTTACAGTTCCCATCGGCCCTCACTGATCTCATGAGGCCATAATTATAGAAACAAGGGGTGAGGATTATGTTTTTCATTTATTATGAACAGGAACAGTGTCCTTAGGTTTGCCATCAATGGTGGGGCCCCTCTAGTGATATTCATAGTTTCTACTTTTAACTAAATTTTTTCAAACTCCTTACCAAGACAACTTTTCACCGATTATCCACTCGGTATAAGTTGTGTATAGACCAATTACTACTGGATACAGCACTGCATGATACTTGTGACCAAAGAGCGACAAACTCATCCTCGATGTTCTACATGTTGATTATGTTCTTTCTTTCTTTGTATTCATTTACTTATTATCTTTTCACTTTTTTACATCTTTGTAAATAATAACACAATATAGATATTCATACACCCATACTGACCTATAGCGATAAGTCTCACGCTAATGGTAATATGCACCAGGCCCCCCCAATGGCAGACCTGGACTATACACATTTTTGACATTAGAGCTATACCCATATTCTGTCCTACCCCTTTCTCTTTTCAGAGACGCTACTCCTTTCCATCAACCTGGCAGCACTGAAAATTTAGGCCGCTGGTGATACTTTATTTAAACTCACCTTGGTCCTGAAGAAGCGCTTTGGATCTCCTCCAGAGGCCACAGATAGCGCGAAACATGTCGACCACTAGAGAAACCCACTAAGGACTCATATCTAGTTACTGAGGGACATAATATCCCACTAGCAGCACCACACACCTTTTACTAATGACAGAGGGACCACTTTAATAAATAATAGCCACCTTCCCTCCAGTCATTTTTTAACACACTAGTTGAGACCTCACTTCCACTCACACGCACGCACCTAACGGCTTGTTTCATCAAAAGATCTCCGAAAAAGAGACCCTTCGGGGGACCCGTAGGGCATTGCAGCGCCGGCCCGACGAGGAGCAAAAAGCTCAATGATGAAGCATGACATCCTTTGGGGTGTGTGAGGGCATCATGATGAGGACACACTGTCCCCACACATAGAGTAGCACAGGACACCTTTTCCTTTTTCTTTCTCCACTTTGACCTCTCCTCTTAAGGAACAGTGACCCCCCTTTGTATACCAGCATAAAAAACAGTGCCTGACATTGTCGGTCGAGCACGCCTGCGGCCAGAGGAGTAGCGCGGATGTTGAGACGCCAGCAGGTTAGGGGCACATCATAAGCCGACCTCCCCTATCAATGCCCGCAGCCCAGCCACTGACAAAGTGGGGCAGGGCAGCAAAAGGGGACTCCATTTCACAGCAAAGTCGCCCAAGGCAGCAGCGCCCGTTCCCAGTGATAATGGTAGTTCAGGCCCGGTGAGGCCAGGACTTAGGTGGTGAGCTCCTGGGGGTGGCCATATGAGGTGGAAGAAGCAGCGACCCGTCGGTGGCCTCTGAGAGGTGAGTCATGCTGGCGGCGCTGCACAAATGGCATCAGGAGGGCCACAAGGCTACACTGCAAGGTGGGTCCCACATGGTGACTGGGGGCCCGCCTAATGTTAAAGACGGGGGAGGAGGGGAAGGGGCGAACCTCCCCTCCACATGGAAGGTGGTGAAGGTGAATGGTCATCCCGATGGGAGTCACAGGTCTAGACTGTACCCTCTGGGGCCAATAGATATACCTTGGCTACAATTCTGGAATCTAACTACTGTTGGGCCCTGTTACCATGGGGAGCGTGAAATGCAGGAAAGAAAGTACGCTGAGATGAAGTTGTATCCAGAAGGTAGATTTATTCTTCAGTTCAATCAGGACAGGAACATTGGATGATAAGATTGTTGTAGTAGTATCAGCCCCACCGGAAGCAGCATCTCTGCTGCTCAGCCCTCATACAGCAACTGACTTTTCATTCAACCATACACACAAGAACACTCTGTGACATCACTCACACAATGGCTGAGCAGCAAAGTACAGAACACAGAGAAAGGGCTAAACATAAATGAGAGGAGGATACCACAGGGAGCTGCACCACCTGGGCACCGTGATGTCCTGAACGGAGGCACTGAGGCCATTGGAGGCTCCAGCCATAAACCAGTACTAAGGGGAAAGAGAGGGGGGGGCGTAGGAGTGACCTTGTACATTGGTGCCTCTGTCTTCCTCCTCTAGCTCCACTTGCTCCCTGGGGTCACTGTGCAGTTGTTGTGTGCGATCTGCTTCTCTCCTCCGAGGTGTTAGAGGATGACATAAGGGCCACCTGGCTGGACTCAATTTGGCTCAATGGATTTGGGCTCGCCTCACTGCTCATCTGGCAAGAAATGGCAAGGTAACTAAAGATACCTAAGATAACTAAAGTCTAATAGATAGCAACACACATTTGTAATATAGGCAGGAGAACTTTTTGATTAAAGTTCTTCCTGAGAAGTACTTCTTTCCCTATTTTTAACCTCACACTTTCACACCTCAACACCAATATTCTCCTTAAGCCCCCACACCCACACTTCACCAAACGGCGGACAAGAAGATCTCCGGCAAAGAGCCCCCATTGCATCACCAGCCCGACGAGGAGCAAACACCCTATGATGAAGCATGACACCTATCCAGGTGTTTGAGGGTATTTGATTCTTGCAGGGTCACGCCCACTGCGTACCCTACATAATAGTCATTGACCAACATAGACACTCATTCTTCTTTAGGAACTGCATACCCCACATACATTTATTAGATTATTTGGAGCACCTATGCTGGACCTTGATGCGCTCTAAGTCCCTTCCTTTCTTAGACATGATTTGCACGGCGGCACAGCCGTGGGACTAACTTTAAAAATAGGAAGTAGCTTACAAGCACTTCATTTAGGGTGTGATTTGATTACACACTCTACAGACACACAATACCTTCAAACTAGTTGAATAAACACCACCACTCTGTCCATCCCCTCCAATTATGGATGAAAATCTAGGCCTAAGTTTCGGGGACGAAATAATCAATGATATCCTACGAGCACCATCGTTGCTAGAATCTGACTAGTCCATTCCCTCCAATAGCAACTCAGAAGATCGGAACAGTCTTATCGCTATGAAAAAGCAACTGATTAATATCACCTTACACGGGTCCATTATGACTGAATATCTGAGAGCAAATATTTGCCCAAATGGACTGGTAGTGAACAATGCTCCTAGGATCTTTCTTGAAGATGGCATCTTTAAAAAATAATGGTCACAGGTGGCATGGAAATGCACCAGAGACTGGTTAGTACTAATTATCAACACTGCAACTCGCCTTGCTGACGCACTGATCATCAAGATTAACATTGCTGAAGGTGCACTTAAAACCAGCATTCAGTTGACCTCCTATAAGACGAGATTAGCAGAAATCAACAGTGAGGTCACTGAGAGCAGAGAGTACCTGACCAGACAAAAAATAACAAAACTACAGAAGGATATTAAGAAATTCAGTAAAGAAAAGATATACCCCTACTTGAGAGCAGATTATGTGGAAAACATGGGAGATACCTCATCTGACGACAGTCTACCATCACACAGGAGAAAGAATTCTTCTAATAGCAAGTCCAGCATGGACAGTTGGAACAGTAACCACAGTTCAAACCCCAACAATAGTAGGAGGAATCCACTGCCTCCTGGACAATATGGAGAGTATGGGCACGGAATGATGCCCTACCAAGGACCGCCAATGTGGCAATATCCAGTATACTCTCAAGGGCCACAACACCCTTTCTAAACTCTCTACAGACCTCCTTTTTTACTCAGAGGTTGGGGCAGAGGGAGAGGAACAAGAAGAGGACAACAACAGAAATGAGTACAATGGCAGGAATCACCTACGCCACAAATGACACTGAGAAGCCACTCGGGGAAGAAAGACTAACTGTCAATTTATCCCCAAAAGAACTTACCACAACTGAAGTAGAAGTATTACAAAAAGGACTGGGTTACGTACCAACACCCAACATTGACTAATTCCAGGAGACTCACAAATTGCACAACTTCTTTTGAAAAATGTGTCTAAAAGCATACTTTCAAGGTAGACCTGCACCTGTTCAAACGGATACAGGCCTACGGAATCCATCAACCTTCACCCCGAACATGGCTATTATACCTCACAAATTGATAAGATTTGAACAGGCTGTTCTTAAAGAAGTAGGGAACCAGTGCCATGCCCCAGCTTTTCAGAACACATCTTAGAAAGAACTTGAAGCAATAAAAACATTGGCCAATGACAAAGAAATAACGACCAAACTAGCTGACAAGGGAGGTGCGATGGTCATTATGGCTACCACAGATTACGAACATGAGTGGCTTCCCCAATTGGCTGATCTAAAATACTGCACCCCATCAGACATGATCCCACAACAAGGTTAAGAACACAGATAATTTTGATCGTTTCTACAGCCGAAACACAAGGGTGGATTACAAAACACGAGGCTGACTTCCTAATAAACAAAGACCTGAGATCCCTTACTGCTAAACGCTGCCAAAAATTCATGAAGGAATCTCCCCGCCACCAGGTAGACCCATAGTTTCAGTGATCAGTTCACTTTTGGAACCACTTTCTAAGTTCTGCAATCACTTTTTGCAACCTTATGTGAAAAAAACACCTTCCTATATCCAATACACAGGGATATACTGAACATAATAAAATCCAGTAAAAATGCACATCAGAGACCTATTGGTCACCCTAGATGTAGAGGCACTTTACACGAATATACCACAAAAAGTGACTGTAGAAGTCATAGAAAATACTTTACTAGCAGAGAAGTGGATCTTGAACACATCCTCAGTTTCATCATGGAATGTGCCACTTTGGCCCTCACAGAAAAAATGTTCGAACATGGAACACAATTATACCAACTAACACAGGGTACTTCCATGGGAAGTACCTTCGCTCCCAGTGTAGCTTGTCTTTACATGTCACACTCTGAGGAACAATACATCTATAACACAACCAACCCATATGACTCCAACATCCTCCTATGGCGTAGATACATAGATGATATCCTCATTTTCTGGAGTGGAGATAAAAAGCCTTCTGCACGTGGGTCAATACCCTTGAACCATATTTGAAATTCTCAAAGACCATCACAGATAAGGACTGCCATTCCTGGATCTGATGATAAAGAAAAGGGACAATGAGATAATAACCAACACATATAAGAAGCCAAGGGACAGAAACAGTCCGCTACTTTACAGCAGTAACCATCCGAAAACCCTACGTGATAATTTGCCTAGTGGACAATTCTTACGTATACCACGCAACTGCAATACAGGTCAGGATTTTGACACACAGTCACAAACACTAGTGGAAAATCTAGAGAGCAGACAACACCCTAAGCACCATGTAAAAACAGCAGGCAAAGGTGCATGGAATTGCAAAAGAGAGACACTACTAGAACCAAGGATAAGACAGCAGGAAGATAGCCTCACATGTGTCACTACCTTACATCACAATCCAACCTGATACGCAAGATTATCAACAAACATTAGCCAGCTATAAAAAACAGGGAAATTGTCTCTCCCACCACCAAGATTCGCATTCAAACGTACAAAAAACCTGAAGGACATGTAAATACACAAACGTCCGTGAGAGATGAAGGTGTCAGACCAAAGGCTATTGTAGGAACTTCAACCAGTGGTAGGTCATTTTCCTTCTGGTTCATGTGTAGGTTGTGCCTCCACGATCACCGGCAGAGAGGTACAGCTCAGGACGGACTGGGTATGGACACTAAAAGTACATACAAACTGCAACACAAAAAACTGTATCTATCTTATCACTTGTCCATGTGAAAAACAGTATGTTGGAATGACCACACGACCCATTAAACTGAGAATTAACGAACATCGCATCACTATCCGCTGCAAAAAGTCCAACACAAAAATTAGTATGCACTTCCTCACTAGGGGTCACACACCAGATGACCTACGCTGGATCATACTAGAAACACATCCTAATATGAATAAGCAAAAATTGTTCAGAAAAGAACAACAATGGATCTTCCGCATTTCCTCCAACACCATTGGGTTGAACGATGACATTCCATGGCATGAGATATAGATACTCCATTCATAGGTTAGACTAGATCAGACCAGGAAGGGACATATGAGATCACCTTACATCGTAACGAAATTTGAGGTGCATCACCCTGTCTTCCTCCTAAAGAACCAACAGCGGTTCTGAATGAAAACACCTAACGAAGGGAGTAACATTTTGTACTGAACAGTCCACATATACATTGTTCCGATAGCGAAACCTATTTCCACACTGCTGAACGGAACTACCTGATCATACAAAGCTAATCATCCTCATAATACTCCTAATATCTTGTAAATATCTTGTTACTTTCAGGATGACATAGTAGAATATGGATAGAGAGCTGAAAAAACACAATAATGTAACCGTTTTGATCACTACAGTTCCAAGACCAGCAGAATTTCCACCGGGCACGACTTAGACTTATAAATTGAGAATACGCTCTTAACAACCCCCGTTGGTAATGGCTAATAAGTAGCAGCTTTAGTCCAATTTGGATATTGACAATTGGTTTAATTATAGTGTTAAGATGGCCGCCACGTAAGCAACCTTTTCCTCCCAATGGAGATAAATAACAAACTAAACCAGCCTAGTCAATCCCCGCTCTAGCGTTTGCACGCAGGGCGGGTCCAATACCGGCAACACATGGTCGTTGTTAATCCATCAGGAACAGGTTAAATACTCCCAACTTACCTGTGAGCCGACACTTCCGAGTCGGCACACAAGGGTAGGTCATCCAGAGAGCCGGTCCTGACCAAACTGTAAGTACGGCATAGCTTCCAACCCTCTGCAGAACGAAACTCTTTATAGACTCTGAATCAAACAGGGCCAAATTGACCCAAACATTGATTACCTTTTTCAGCACGCAAATGGCGTGCTATTGTGCACAACTCGAGGAGGCACTAATTGTTACCCAATTTGGGTAAGTTATGAACTGCGATGGACTTTTAATTTATGTTGTGTGTGTCTTGTGGTGTTTTTTATATGTACAGGTGACATACTTTGGCACAAAGCATGCAATTGATGCAAACAAATAAGCATGCGTTTGGTGTAACAAAATAAGCATGTGTTTCACGATTTGCAAATCAGAATCAACATTGGAAATAATGATTTGGAAATATTGAATTGTATTTTTACTGTGTACTATGTGTCTTTGAACTACAGGTCATCGCTAAATAAATCACAAATCAATACCGAAACTAAGGTATGTGTGATACATTAAAACTCCAATCACTAAGTAGATTAGGTTGATATTGGTCCTCATGAATATCTACTAGATCATTGCTTTGAGTACACAGAAGCTAGAAACATGTTGACCTATAGCTATCTAAGATAACTAAAATCTAATAGATAGCACCACACATTTTTAATATAGGTAAGAGAACTTGTTCATTTAAGTTTTTCCTGAGAAGTACCTCATTCCCTATATTTAACCTCACACTTTCACATTTTCACACCTCAACACCAATCTACTCCTTAAGCCCCCACACCCGCACTTCACCAAACGTCAGACAAGAAGATCTCCGGCAAAGAGCCCCCATTGAGTGTGCCCGTCGGGAATTGCAGCGCCGGCCCGATGAGGAGCAAACGCCCTATGTTGAAGCCTGACACCTATCCAGGTGTGTGAGGGCATTTGATTCTTGCAGGGTCATGCCCACTGCGTACCCTACAGAATAGTTGTTGACCCACATAGACACTCATTCTTCTTTAGGAACTGCATACCACACATAAATCTTTTAAGAAATGGAAGGACCTACACAGAGACCGGGAGTCAGCTGTGAAGGGACCTGGGGACCAGCAAAAGGTCTGAACGAGTGCAGCTTGCAGAAAGTGGCCCCAGTGTGGTGTCGGTCTGCAAGCACCTGTACACCGTACATCAACAGGTACAGGTGGAGGCTGCCCCCAACCCCTGGTGGATCGTCCTTTGTGCTTCTCGCTTCCTCCCCCCCTTTGTTTTCCCTCTCCCTCACCCCATTGATCCCTCAGAAACCCAAGGGGTTCAACAGTGGGATGGACGCTGCCTATTGGCCTGCATTGGAGGCAGTAATCGAGCATCAGGGCGGGGGATGGGAGCTCTGGCCAGAGGAGGGAGAAGAACCTTGCCCGATTAAACTTTGAGAGGTATGTCTTGCACCCCACAGGGACGGGGGTGTCATAACAGGTGATCACGCAGCAGCTTCTCGTTACACTCTCTTGGACACTGCCTTTATTTTACCATATCATGACAATAGGCAAACCGGTGCCCTCTGCCTCCCAACAGCAGATCGACAAATTTACCAAGCAAACTGTCCCCACGGATGAGGGTGGGCAGCTAGCTGCAGCCCTTTGAACAACAAAGGGTCACAGAGCTCCTCCATACTACATGCAATTCAAGATCTTAAAGTCACTTCGGAGGGCAAAAAGGGTGAACTGAAGGTTGATTTGGCCCTGATCAGACAAGACTTGCGAAATACAACTCACAGGGTCACTGAAGTAGAGAGCAGGATGTTTGAGACCGAAGATGCAGTCAAGTCCCATGAAACTCGCCTGATAAATCTACAGTGCCTGGTGAGACAACTAGAGACCCATGCTAAAGACTCAGAAGAAAGATCAAGACGCAACAAACTGCACGTAGTAGGCACCCAGGTGGGCGCAGAATGGACTAAGCCCACCGCGTTTATACACAACTGGTTGCTGAGCTGGGTTCCCACAGGTGAGGTGTCAAACTGCTTCATAATTGAGCAGGCCCACAGGGCACTGATTGCCAAGCCTCTGGAGGATTCACCACCTCGCCCATTCATAGTCCGGGTGCTAAACTACGCTGATCGAGATGTCGTTCTTAGAATGGCACGCAAGACAGGATCTCTAACCTGCCACTGTTCTACTGTGATAATCTTTGCAGATTATGCTTTAATGGTCCAACAGCAAAGACTATCCTTTCAAGGAGTGCAGCAAAAACTAAGGGCCGTGGGAGTCACCTATATGCTTCTCTTCCCGGCCTACATGAAGATCATTTTTCAGGGCAAGACACTCTTCTTTGACACTCCTGAAGCAGTCTGGGACTGGGTGGAGGAGCGCCCCACACTGAACATTGAAGACTATCCGTTGCGGAGCGGGGTGAGGGGAGGAGGGGAGGTAATCAGGCTCCTCCTAGAGAATGGCACACAGCTTTTAGAAGGCTACCATGCCACAGGGACAGGAGAGCTCGGTCCTTGGGACCAGAACGATCCCCCAGGCAAGATATGTTTTTGGTGGCAGCAGAAGGCTCAGCTACGTTGGCTGTCAATGATGACTCCTCAGAGGTGCTGCCAGACACTCTGTGATATAAATATGGGTGCACGTTGTTAGTGCCTTTGCAATATTCAATGAAGAAGATATGTGGTGGATTTGCACACCTCACAAGGTAGCCCTCTCTCTCTCTCTTTTTTTTCTCTTTCTCTTCCCCCTTTTTTATTTTTCCTTTCCTTCTGTTAGGGGGTTTAGGTTGGTTTTAGTTGGGGTGAGGGTATGCATGGTAGGGGAGATGTACATCTCAGGCTAGCCCCGTTGGCTAAGGTCCCTAGATGCACCACAACAGGTACTTTCAGTTCACGAACTATGGGATGGGAGTAGTGGGGGCAGGGGGGTGTTTGGGAATGGTTTATGGTTTCTTCTCATTTGATACTATTAGACACAAATACACACCAGGCTATGGTGACAGGCACTTCTGGTTCACTGACATGGTTAGAGAATGACTGATACATAGGAATGCATGGCTGAGAGAGACACAACAGTAAGGTAAACTTACTCTTGTCTCGTGGAATGTTAACGGCATACTCGACAAGATCAAGAGAGGGGCAGTACTCAGGGCGGCCTCAAAGGCAGACACTAGCATTCTGATGCTCCAGGATACCCACCTTATCGGTAACCATTGTCCTTTCGTAGCCAGCAGGGGTTATGCATAAGTCTATCTCTCAGTTTTTCACCGAGGCACCCAAGGCACAGCCATCTTGATCTAAAAACATACGCCCTTGGTGGTGTCCAAAGTATAGAATGATAATCTGGGCCGTTATGTTGCAGTAACGAGTACCCTACAAGGGCTTCCAATTTCTTTTATTTGTATCTATGCAGGATTCTTAGAAAGGCTGGGCGGCTTTATACGAGAGCTTCCAAAGACACAAGGGTTAATGTGAGGGGTTCTTAATGGAGTGTGTGACCCAGACCTCGATTGCTCCTCTATCCCCTCAATGGCTGGCTGAGGGCCGATGCTCTTGTCAGCTTTTTTAAACAACCTGACCATAGCTGACCTATGGTGAGCAAATCATCCTGGAGAGACGGGGTGCATATTCTACTCCAGTGCTCTCCGATTTTTCTATCGACTCGATCATTTTTCATACCCCATTTTGAAGGCCACCGAGTTACATATATGACTACTAGTGCAAGGCCTCTTGGATCACTTGCTGGTGGTGATGAAACTGGTCTGCAGTCTGCTCCGGCTGCAACGAGTTGGCGCCTGAACTGCTGGTGTTTTCAGAATGAGGTATTTAGAGATATGTGTCAGCACATGGTTCCTAGCCGAAAACCAAGGATCGGTGAACTCGCAGAGCACGATGTGGGAGGCCCAGAAGGCAACCATCCATGGGGATATTATTAGTTATTCCATGAGCCAAAAAGACCATGCCCAATGGAAAGTTAAAGATCTCGAGGAACTGGTGCTTGATCTAGAGAGCTGTTATGTGGCATCAAGAGAGCAATCCCTCTTGGGGGTTTTGTTGCATACACAAATATTGCTCAGGCGGGAGCTCACACAGGAAGCATGAGAGGCCAAGAAGGCCACTCCAAGTCAAATCTATCAATGGGGAGACAAAGCTAGCAAGCTCTTGTATTGGTTATGTATCCCCAAGAAGATCAGAACCCCTGTGGCCTACTTTGTGGCCAAAAGTGGTTCACGTGTAACTGACAGCGATCCCATTGCACACGCCTTTGCGTCTTGCTACTAAGACCTATATAAATCTGACCCTTAAGCCCCCGAGCAGACCTTTGTCAATTTGTTGCGAGTCCCTGGAAGCCAAAGCCACTTGCAAAGAATTACAGTCGGTCCTGGCGCAGCTTCAGGCAAGCAAGGCATCAGGTCCTATTGAATTCCCGGCTGAGTTCTGGCATTTGGTATGGCCCGAGACCGTCTTTGACTTTGATGACCCGGCATATGCGTCGGAGGGATGGGTGATGGATCGTTGAAACCTCCCACATTTGCTATACGGTGGAGGTTGCCCTCAGAACCTGCCCTCCACCATGAAAGTGGCAGTGGCTGTCTAGACTGCTGGTGGGAAATCTATGGGCTGGGCGGGTAGTTTGACGTTGGAAACGCCATTGTGGTGAGGTAATAGACTCCCATAAGTCATGGCCCTCCACGTTTTTGCTGCTTGGGACAACATAGACATCTCTGCATTAGGTGATGTGATGCACAACTAGATACTAAAATCCTTTCAGAACTTGCAAATGGAATATGACATGCACTGCACACAGTTCTTTCTATATCTCCAGCTCCGTCATGCACTCTTACCAACTATACAGTCCA
Organism: Calotriton arnoldi; assembly: GCA_963921515.1. Taxonomy (NCBI): domain Eukaryota; kingdom Metazoa; phylum Chordata; class Amphibia; order Caudata; family Salamandridae; genus Calotriton; species Calotriton arnoldi. Next base: position 354,836 of record CAWUFW010001973.1, read on the forward strand.
AGGAAGACATCCCCGAATACTCCCCACTTGAAGCGAGAATTCTCCTCACAAACATCAAAGACCACAAGTTATCTCACATATATAAAATGCTTCTCCAGACCCGATGTGGTGAGGATGGCGTGGGAGGGGGATGTGGGGCCGATGGATGATGAGGATTGGAGGAGGCAGAGGAAGCCCCTAGAGAGGCGGTAATAGCCTCACAATTTCAATTGATACAGCTTAAGTTGCTTCACCACACATATCTCACTAGAGCAAGATTGCATCGAATGGTACTGATAGCTGCGGGGAGCTCCTTTTGGTGTGATGACCCACATGAGGATTTGCTCCATACGTTCTGGCACTGCCCCTGCATTTTCACACTTCTAGAATGGGGTGCTGAGATGCTTAAAAGGAGTGCAGGGCTGGAGCATACCTAGAGACCCCAAAAGTATTCTCCTTTATATTACAGATGGCTTAGAGGGTAACAGGTATCAGAGGGCATTGCTTTGTCTAGGTTTGATTATCACAAAATGAGATATTGCACTGGCCTGGAAAGATACTGAGGCTCCCTCCACCGGGCAGTGGGCCAAAGACGTGGATTTCTGTATGGTATTGGAACGCCCGATTTACATGCCAAGAGGGTGCCCCCAGAAACATCACAAAATATGGAAAGTTTGGGCTGGATACAGGGCTATACAACTGGAGCCGTGCCTAACAAGGCCATTGTCCATCTTTGGGGATATGCGATCAAATAGCTCTGGAATGCACAACTTATAAATGGGGTAGGAGACTCGGGGCTCACCACACAGTCATGGGCTGTTGAACTGTGTTTTGAACCTTGTTGCCTTGATATTCAATTGCTCTGTTGTAATGATGATGCTGTCTCTGATTTCTCTCTGTTTTAATGCTCTGTACCATTACTGGGAACTGTTGGATAAAATCGATAAAAATGTATTTTTATTTTTTTAAATAAAACATTGCACTTGCAACTCTCTAGCAATCTTTAAAAGTGCAGATTTATTAATTGTGGAGTCTGCGTCCTCATGGGTAATGTAATCAAAATGCACAAATGAAATTGTTTGTAAAACAATTAAGCATTTACATTTGTAGGATCATGGCTGTTCCCAAACTTTTGACTCCTGAGGACCCCTATTGAGTCACTACTGGAAGCCGAGGACCCCCAAGCAATTCGTACGATTTAAATTTCAAACATTAAAACAGTAATTCGAAAAAAATAAACACGTGTGCACACCAAACAGATACCCGAATTACTAAAGCTTTTAGTATTTTATATTGAAAAATTTGCAAAATCGACATTTTTTAATAGGAAGGTTGGTGCTGCATCTCTGCGACTAACTTTTCAATATTTGGCTTTATTTTAGAGTGTGAGGCTCCTGCTCCTGACGGGGCCGGACTGGAACCCAAAGCAGCCCTGGCAAATGTTGTCAGACCAGTCCCTGTACAGTGCACACCAAGTGCAGTGAGTGAGCCTGGCCACTACAAAGCGGACTTTGAGGGGCTCTCCCACCAAGAAAATTTGGGGGAAAATGGTGCATTCTACAACACATTTGTAATTATATATTGAATTGTATTCGCTTTTAAAGCATAGTAAATGATGACCTTACTATGCACCAATACAACAATCTTTTGGGACTCTTCCATGAATCCCTCACTATCATCCTCCAACAGTGCCTCTCTTCTTCCCATAGCACCTCTGTCAAATGTATTTCATTTGTTTTATAGCATCTCTCATACTAATGTAAGGTGTCAGAGCACTTTACATCACACACATACAGAAACAATGGGGAGATTTACAAAAACGTTGCGCTATGCAGTGCAGCCCTCCGCGAGGCTGCGCTGCGCGACACGGAGGGAGCAGGGGAGCACCATATTTTCAAAGCTATGGCTCTCTCCTCCCCTTTCCCTTGCGCCGGCGCTGATTTCAGCAGCCCTGCACCATGCACGCACCTTAGCGCTAAGGTGTGTGCATGAGTGTAACATAGGTTTTGTACAGGAAGGGTAACCTTCCTGTACAAAATACTATGCTAGACACGAGGAAAAGCTTTTCCCACTTTATATGCGTGCTGCACAGTGCAGCACACATGCAAAGTCGGAAAAGGAAGGAGAAATGAAAGCATTTCTCCTTCCTTGTGCCTAGTTGAAAGGGCGCAGTTTTCTCACGCTAAACCCAATCTACTGTTTTTAGTAAATTGGGTTTAGCGTGAGAAACCTGGGTGGTTGCATGGGAACAAGTTTAGCGCTGGAAAGTAAATTACAAAAAAAAGATTTTGCGTCGTTTTGAGGCACTTTTGTGACGCAAACATGGCGCAAAAGCTTAGTAAATCTCCCCCAATGAATCATACGTGTGTAAATCAGTGTATAGAAAATGTTACATAGGGAGAGGGGACTTCAAGGTGTAGGATTCACATCATCCATACTGGTAAGCATTTTTTAAGAGTGCTTGATTTGGAGTTTCAGAACGTAACACAGTGGTTAGCGTTGACTTTAATTTTAACAATTTAATTCTACCCAAACATACCTTTTTGGCAGCATCAGGATAAGGAAAGACTGCGAAAAAAGATGGCATACTAACTTGTACCATGCAGTTTGCATGCAGCTCTTTGACAGCAGTTCATATCTGACGGTGCTAGATTATGATTGTAATTTATGAACTGCACAGTAACAAAAGAATCTCTGTGACAAAAGCAGTAACCCACTAAGCTATGCACATAAAATACTGTTTTATTAAAAATGCATGGTACATGTTCTTTGGAGCAGGCATATTAACCCTCTGCGCTACCTACCATCTCTTTCCAGAAGGTACATTAATCACTCGAGTTATCTTGACACTTTTAGTGTTGTCCGAAAACTGCAGATTATACAAGGAACTTTGCATTGCTTTTAAGAGTGCTGCCTGCGGACCCCCTGGGAATGTGTCAGGGACCCCTGGGGGTCTGCGGACCCCAGTTTGGGAACCACTTTAGCACATAAATACTGTTAATGGCTCATGTAGGTGTAATATAATCCTGTAATACAAAAATGAAACACTACTTTAGTAACAATGAAACTTTGGCAAATTTAGACATATGATGATCATTAATATTAGATTACTACATTGAAACTTCTGCAGAAACTGAACCCCAAACCATATCATCATTACCTATAAAGCATAGAGAGAGATAGCCTCTAAGACCTAGTGTAAGGTCTAGGATGCAAGAGGTCCGGGAAATATCACCTACTTCTGAACAATGCAAGAGGGTGCCCCCAGAAACAGGGCAACATCAGTACGGAGTCGAAGGGTTGCCGGATAAGAAAGAGCCATTCCTGAGGCCAATAAAGTAATAAGATCAGGCTTTGATGACTTAATTATGGCTTTTAAGATCTAGTCATACAAATGGCTCAAGCTTAAGCATCACAGAGGCATCGACAGAGACACAGGAACACTCAGCTGCAATCATTTGGTGATTCTGTTGAAAGGTTGGCTACAGTGACCTCAACTATGTGTAGGAGGACAGCTAAAATGCAGGTGGAGTTAGTACACGACAGCGGTGATGGCTCAAAGACACTTGCACAAAAGCACTTGAGGAAATGCAAACTGCTAATGCAGGAAATATGCCACAAAGGTCTGTTGGGGATAATGAGAAGGGCTCAAGTGTGAGCAGTATTTCTGTTTGCCTACAAACTACATCAAGGAGTACTGGAACCCAGAGTATGGAAAGTCAAGGAATGGCCATCCATCGTTCTATTCAAAGACCAAGAACTGGACGTCCAAGGCGTAAATAGTGAATCAAAGTTGGACAATGTGTCTTGGATCATAAAGAAAATATTTTGTATTTACTTGTTAAAATTAAAAAAGCCTATGTATCCAAAACAACGCTTGAGTACATTTGAGGTGTTGTCCATCAACAACATAATCTATGAATAAACAGAAAATGTAGGCAATGTACTCAGCATATTTTGTGTTATTTATTTCTTCACATTGCTCAATTATGTTTCATTTACCATAAAAGTAGTTATTTGTGACATCATCCCTGCACGCACATCCTTCTACAGCTCTTGCAGCGTTAGGTTTTTGGGGTGGCAAGCAAGGGGGAATGTCATCCTTGTCATCATCGGAGAATCCTCATTTGCTGGGTCAGATGGCCAACTCCTATGCACTACTAAGGCCGGAAATCTCTCCGACCGAGCCGGAGCGATTTCCGACCGAATCGGACCCGTGCTGCCCGACCGAACGAGTACGATGCGTCCGTATGCTATCGTACTCAAGTCGGTCGGACTCCCATTGAAGTCAATGGGAGCCGGTCGTACAACGCGTACGCGGGCTCCCATTGCCTCAATGGGTGCGAGGCGAACAAGGGCGCCCCCTACAGCGGGTACGCGGCGAGCGACTCGCGCCGTACACGCACAGGTAGGGGGACCCATGGGTCCCCCTGTGTGCGACTCGCGCGGCTACGCATACAGGGGGTCCGACACGGACCCCGAAGTACGGCTCCGACTGCTCTTTCGAGCCGGACGGCGCGTGTCGGTCGGACTGCTTGCTGCGCGCATCATACTTACCCGGCCGGGGAACGTCTCCATTGCGCGGTGCGAATCGTGTCCGAGCGAGTCGGTCGGTGCGGTTCGACCCGGGGACGAGTCGTTCGGAGCGGTTGGGACGCCCGAACAAGTCGGTCGGCGATTTGTCATCGTACTCGCTCGTCCGGACGCGTGTACGGATCGGTCGGGAAATAGGGCTCCGAATCGGATCCGGTTAAGCCGAATCCGATTCGGAGCCCTACTGGCCGAGATCGGAATCGGCCCCAAAGTTGTGGATAATTGCACGTGTGGCTATAACTTTACAGCACATTGTAAGGGCATACTCAGGAGGGCCCACACTTTTATGCAGACATCTGAATCAGCCCTTAAGTAGACCAAAGATTCTCTTGATAATGCTCCTAGTTTGTCTGTGGGCAGCATTGTACCTCCTTTGTGTAGGATTTCTAGGCTGAATGTAGGGATTCATGATCCATGGCCTTAAGGAATATGCACTGTGACTGAAATTTACTAAAGATGTTTTAGTTTTGAGGGAAATTAACTGTGAAAAATAACTTTACATGTGAGTTAAAATGACCTCATAAACAGCCATCTCCAAACTCTCCTCTGGACAGTTGCTCATACACTTCACCATGTCTAAATATGTAGAAGTCATTAATGCTCCCAGAGTATCATGCAACTAGGTCTGTGATCAGACATTTTGCATTACATACAATCTGTATGTTTAAGGAATGTTTGCTCTTTCTGTTATGATAGACATACTCTGTGTCAGGGGTTGGATAAATTAAATTATGTTTAGCGTCTACATATCCTCGCTATTGGGGAATGGGCTACTGCATAGAATTCGATTTTGGTATTTTCAAACTCTGCAGGGGTACTTGCAAATGAAATGTGGGTGTGGAATCAAGACAACATTGTCTCTAAGAAATTTCTGAAAACCCTGCATAATGCACTTTGTGATATACCTCCTGCAAAGGCTACAGTGTATTGGTAACTACCAGAAGCTAAGCGATGGAAGCAACACAACACCTGAATATGTGCAAGCGTTGCTACATTGGGTAGGCCTGCTTAATACAGAGTCCAAATCCTTAATTAGTCTAAGAACGACCAGTTTTGTAAACCTGTATCTGATATAAACCTCTGCATCAGTTTGGCAATTAACTACAATAAAAAAAGCATTGGCATCTGAATTCACAATATCTAGAACCATTCACAGAATATAAATATCTTGGAGTCATAATAGACAATAAAGGGTCTTTTAAATCTCAAATAGAAGCTCTGAGACAGAAAGGCAACACAATAACATTTGCCATGAAGTCTCTAAAAAAGGCACTTGCTGGCTCTTCTCTAGCACCTCTACCCCAGTTCCTCCAAACAAAACCCCCTTCGGACGATAACCTATGGGAGTGAGCCAATGAGTGGAAGAGATGCAATTACTCTGGACAAAGTCATCACTAGGTCATACAGAATGATCTTTCATCTTCCAAACCATATCACGCCCCCACAAATAAAGTTAGAATTTGGACTACAGAAACAAGAGGGGCACATTTATAAAGAGTTGGCATAAGATCAAAGGAGCAGAAGAAGATTCACTTACCTGGCATCTCTGGGCTGAACCGTCACTACGAGGAAACTCACCGGCTGGAGTGTATCTCAGAGACTCCTTACATCAACTAGGTCTGAATAGTCTTTGGGAGACATCAGCAACTCACACAAACTTTAAAAAAGCAGTCTCTAAATCCATCAAAGTGATCTCCATGGCAGAAAATAAATCTGCACTAGTGAAAAGGGCACATGGCTGGTTTGTACTTAATGACTATATTGCAGCCTAACCACAAACGTATCTGAGCGCCGGATTCAATATACTAGTGAAGGAGAAATTCCTAAGATATCGGCTGGGCATACTGCCGATCCTACCATATCTTCCTCCATGTATGAGGAAATCTAGAGATATCAAATAGCCTCCTATGCAGCCACGGTAGAGAAGATCTTCCCACATAATATGCACCTGCACAAGCCTACTAAAAGAGCGACGTTTACTTCTTCGCCCCATTTTCAACCAAAAAGGCATTCGCTCCTGCAGACAGGCGGTGCTGAACCTGTTTTAACCCCACCGCCATGCAATTAAATTGTCGCTTCACAAAATTCCTTAAAACAGCAGATAGGAGACTGCTTCAACTCTCACCCACTATTGATAAAACAGCTGAGTAATCCGACAAAATAGAGAAAACACAACATTGCTGAAGACTAAAGCGAAAGTAAGACTTCTTGTAACAACGAAGACAAATACAACATTGGCACATTTGGTTAAATATCAAGGACCTAAATGATTAAGTACAGCTCGGAATACTCAGTTCGACCTACAAACCTTGATATAAACTCAGTAAGCACGCCCCACCAGCAAACACCTATTGCTCAAATCTGAAACTATGCTTTTAAAAGACTATTTTGCACACCGGAAAATTGCACAAAATACACCAACATTCGAAGCAGTGCCACTTTAACCAGGACTATACTGCAATCCTCATGGCAGATGGCCATGGGCTGGGGGAACAAGACCCTCTCCAGCATAACTGACTGATTGCCCCTCCTTCAGAACTATGCACACCAGGGAAAATGTGAATTTTTACATTTTTTAAAATATTTTTCTTGGTGCTACAATTACATTACTGGCCGAAATGAAGAAAAACTGATATCAGATATTCTCACCCTGTTTAGAAGCCCAAAGTTTTATTCTTGCCATTTTTGCACCAAAACAAGGCTTTTGTTTCTTTTTAAAGAAACCTTGTATACATTATGGTAATGTATGTACTATGTATATGCAACAGTTTTTATTAATCATGCATAATAACCTTACTTACTTACTTCCTTACTTTCCTCATCAGTTTGGGCAAACAAAGTCCCCTCTGTCTGAATATCTTTCTGACCTCCACCTCCTCTGTTGAGCTCCAAGAATCTCCATCTTTCTCACTGCAACAAAGAGTGCAGCCATTGCAAAACATTGCAAGGAATGTTGGGATCCCTTTTATACTTTACAACTGGTTACCATCTGTTTCAAATCAACAGTATTCTGCACATGCAAAACGCTGTGTTTTACCCAGTTTCGAATGAGTGAATGCTTAATACATCAAAATAGCATCTCGTGATTTGGAAATCGCATTTAGCATTTCAATATTTCCAATTGCTAAAAAGAAAAATATCAATTTTCTTGGTGCAATGTGTTATTTTAAGAAACAGTTATGGAGCCTTCATACATCAGAAACACCGTTTAGCAGTCTCAAGCCAGTTGCAAATGGTTATGAACTCACAAATATTTTATACATCGGGTCTTAAATTAAACCAGATGTAAGTTATTTGAGAAACTAACTTCACAAAACGGGAAGTTACTGCTTTGTTAATGTTTATTTACATTTAGCCAGTTACCTCAATGGTTCAGCCAGATGCAGACATTGCAATAAAATCAGCAAAATGGGTTATTTTTTTAATGTGCAGATTCACTTGCAGAACAGTAAAGATAAATAGTTTGCCCGAGCAAAGCAATGAAACAGAAAACAATTTTGAGACTTTGGTACTTTCTGTTGATTTAGAAAGTCAAAGCAAGACACCAATTTGCAAACTTGTGATAGGTACAGAGGTTACAATTATATAACAGCAGACTCAGTCTCATCCACAACTAGGGGGCCGATTACGATGCGGCTTTTTGACTGCATCGTAATATGTCGGTCGGATTCCTTTCTGACCGCCTCATTACAATGGAGGCGGTCAGAAAAGAATCTGATCGGTCATTCCGACTGGCTTCGAGCCCGTCTGCCAGTCGGAATGCAGCCAGTAATCACAAGGGAAGCTCTTTCCACCTGAGGGATTAAGATGTCGGATTTCAACAGCCTTTCTGTGCTGGCCTTTCCGACACAGAAAGGCTGCCGGAACTCGACTTTGGGGGCCCCCAGCAGGGCTCCCATGGGTGCACGGCCTCCAGTTTGAGGCAGAGGATGGGGCACCTATGGTGCCCCCCTGTTGGTCCGTGCACCCTGTGGCACTTGGTGCAGGGATGTACTGCACTTCCTATTTTGCAACGAGAGCATGTATTCCGGCCGGAATACATGCTCCCATTGTACAGCATAGGCATGCAACCAAACAGTGTTTGGTCGCATCCTAATCAGTCGGTTGGGACGGCCGAGAGGGTGTCGGTTGGTCCCTTGACCGAGGCGATGTCAGGCGGAGGAAACTCTGCCCGACATCGTAATGAGGCCCTGTGTTGTTCAATAAAACATTTAATTAGTCATGGTTTTATGTTAAATTGCTTCCACTAGATATTAATCCATTGGCCTTTGGAGGAAAATCTAATGATGTGTTGGGTTACTATGAAGATGTGTGGAAGCAAGTCAAATCTTCACAATAAGATATCTGGCTATAAAAAGTCAAAACATTTTAGGGTGGATGGACTAAGGCTGACTAGAGATACCATTGCATCCTCAAAGAATGGTTATTTATTTTTATTGGTGCCTGTACTTTTTCATTTTTCCTTCTTGTGATTTAGTCTGTTAAGTTTTAGGGATGGTAAGCAGGGTTTATGGGTGCCAGGAACTATTTAAGGGGAGAGGTTATGTTATGTGTAGGTGTATTTTAGTGTTTAGCATAGAATATTTTTCTTTCAAATAAAGGGTTAGTGTTTTGATTTAATTTCAGGCTATACAAATGTAATGTTTCTTATTGAACTTTAGAACATGACACAAATTAGATGTAATGATACACACATGTTATTCTACATTTTTAAAAAGTCAAATGAAACATAAGTTTTTATTTATTTATGTTTTTATTAAAATTAGTTTGTTGTATTCTTAATTAATATGTTTGAATTTTTTTATTAATTTCTCTTGTTCCAAAAAAAATCAACAACATTGCTAATATTATTTAAAAAAATGTATACACATAAAATCATTTATTTTTCTTTTCACCATAGGTTTGCCTTGACATCTATTGAGGAGCTAGTCTTTTTTGTCTTCACCAGCACCATTTTGTTTTATTTTCCCCAGTTTAAACATCTGCGTCTTTAGTCACTGGAGCATCGGGGACAAGGAAGGATAGTAAATTATTATTCTTTTTTAGAGGTACCTGTATTGTAGGCAGATGGTAAGAAGTTACATTTAGGGCCCGATTCTGATACGGTTTGGAAAGCTTCCCGACCAAATGGGTTTGGGAATGGTTTGCGACCGAATCGGATCGGGAGAGTCCAACCGACCGAGTACGATGCATCCAGATGCTTCCAGATACAATTTGGTTGGACTCCCATTGACTTCAATGGGAGCCTTTGTTCCGACCGAATGCATAGGCTCCCATTGAAGAAAGGGGTGGCTGGGGAAAATACGGGCACCCGGTGGCGGGAACCCCCTGGTGCCTGCCACACTGTGCATGGCTGGTAAGGGGGGACCCATGGGTATCCCCTCAAGCCTGATTGGGAAGGCTCCGGGTGCAGGGGGGGCCCACTACGGGCCCCCAAAGTCTGATTCCGACTGCCGATTCGAGTTGGACAGCACGATTCGGAAAGGCTGTCCAAATCCAGCATCATACTCTGTCATTCGGAAACGCGGCCCGTAGAGACGTACAATTCCGCTCCGTACGCCTTGGTCATTCCAAATGTCGTCAGGTTCGGATTGGAATGTTCCTAACGCCTAACTTGCATCGTACTCGGTCGGTCGGAAACCTTTCCGAGTCGGTCTGAAAGACACGTTCCCGATCTGATTTGGACGGAGCAGATGCCGTTAGGAGGCCTTCCTAACTGCATCGGAATCAGGCCCTTAGTTGTAAATATTGTATTTTTGTATGTTTTCTTTTCTTCACTTTTGCTCCCTGAAAAGGTTGTCAGAGTCTGTGCCTGGTAAGGGAACTTTGTGAGAGATTTTTTTTTTTTAAAGGTTTGTGTAATAGAAGATTGTAGGGTTAGTTTACTATACATTTCTATTAAGCTCTTTTTTATCTTTTGGACTTTTAATGTGTTGATTGTTTAACTTCTTTTGAAGGTCATCTCTTCTGTGTAGTGGCTTCTTGGTGCTTTGCATGTGATTGTATGCAAAAGAAACAATTGATGGACGGAATGTTGGACAATGCAAGCATTCACCCCCAGTCACAAGGATCTGGGTTAAATCCATCATTCTTTTGCTCACCACACCACCCCAGTTTGGACCCAGCCATATGCAAATCAGTCTTGACCCTGTTCCTTGTGGGAACAGTCCAGCCCGAACTGCCAAGCCAGGTCCTCCCTGGACCGGAAACAAGCATCCTGGGACCGGTTTCAGGGCATCACCCTTCTTCAGCCAGGCTAGCTTGAATCCAGTGGTGTAGTGAGCATGGGACCCACATCTGGGCATACCCTTCCCACTTAGGGCAACATATGCAAAAGAAACAATTGATGGACGGAATGTTGGACAATGCAAGCATTCACCCCCAGTCACAAGGATCTGGGTTAAATCCATCATTCTTTTGCTCACCACACCACCCCAGTTTGGACCCAGCCATATGCAAATCAGTCTTGACCCTGTTCCTTGTGGGAAGAGTCCAGCCCGAACTGCCAAGCCAGGTCCTCCCTGGACCGGAAACAAGCATCCTGGGACCGGTTTCAGGGCATCACCCTTTTTCAGCCAGGCTAGCTTGATTCCAGCGGTGTAGTGAGCACAGGACTCACGTCTGGGCATACCCTTCCCACTTAGGGCAACATATGTAAAAGAAACAATTGATGGACGGAATGTTGGACAATGCAAGCATTCACCCCCAGTCACAAGGATCTGGGTTAAATCCATCATTCTTTTGCTCACCACACCACCCCAGTTTGGACCCAGCCATATGCAAATCAGTCTTGACCCTGTTCCTTGTGGGAACAGTCCAGCCCGAACTGCCAAGCCCGGTCCTCCCTGGACCAGAAACAAGCATCCTGGGACCGGTTTCAGGGCATCACCCTTCTTCAGCCAGGCTAGCTTGAATCCAGTGGTGTAGTGAGCACGGGACCCACGTCTGGGCATACCCTTCCCACTTAGGGCAACATATGCAAAAGAAACAATTGATGGACGGAATGTTGGACAATGCAAGCATTCACCCCCAGTCACAAGGATCTGGGTTAAATCCATCATTCTTTTGCTCACCACACCACCCCAGTTTGGACCCAGCCATATGCAAATCAGTCTTGACTCTGTTCCTTGTGGGAACAGTCCAGCCCGAACTGCCAAGCCCGGTCCTCCCTGGACCAGAAACAAGCATCCTGGGACCGGTTTCAGGGCATCACCCTTCTTCAGCCAGGCTAGCTTGAATCCAGTGGTGTAGTGAGCACGGGACCCACATCTGGGCATACCCTTCCCACTTAGGGCAACATATGCAAAAGAAACAATTGATGGACGGAATGTTGGACAATGCAAGCATTCACCCCCAGTCACAAGGATCTGGGTTAAATCTATCATTCTTTTGCTCACCACACCACCCCAGTTTGGACCCAGCCATATGCAAATCAGTCTTGACCCTGTTCCTTGTGGGAACAGTCCAGCCCGAACTGCCAAGCCAGGTCCTCCCTGGACCGGAAACAAGCATCCTGGGACCGGTTTCAGGGCATCACCCTTTTTCAGCCAGGCTAGCTTGAATCCAGCGGTGTAGTGAGCACAAGACTCACGTCTGGGCATACAATTCCCACTTAGGGCAGCATATGTAAAAGAAACAATTGATGGACAGAATGTTGGACAATGCAAGCATTCACCCCCAGTCACAAGGATCTGGGTTAAATCCATCATTCTTTTGCTCACCACACCACCCCAGTTTGGACCCAGCCATATGCAAATCAGTCTGAACCCTGTTCCTTGTGGGAACAGTCCAGCCCGAACTGCCAAGCCGGTCCTCCCTGGACCGGAAACAAGCATCCTGGGACCGGTTTCAGGGCATCACCCTTCTTCAGCCAGGCTAGCTTGAATCCAGTGGTGTAGTGCGCAAGGGACCCATGTCTGGGCATACCCTTCCCACTTAGGGCAACATATGCAAAAGAAACAATTGATGGACGGAATGTTGGACAATGCAAGCATTCACCCCCAGTCACTAGGATCTGGGTTAAATCCATCATTCTTTGCTCACCACACCACCCCAGTTTGGACCCAGCCATATGCAAATCAGTCTTGACCCTGTTCCTTGTGGGAACAGTCCAGCCCGAACTGCCAAATCAGGTCCTCCCTTGACCAGAAACAAGCATTCTGGGACCGGTTTCAGGGCATCACCCTTCTTCAGCCAGGCTAGCTTGAATCCAGTGGTGTAGTGAGCACGGCACCCACGTCTGGGCATACCCTTCCCACTTAGGGCAACATATGCAAAAGAAACAATTGATGGACGGAATGTTGGACAATGCAAGCATTCACCCCCAGTCACAAGAATCTGGGTTAAATCCATCATTCTTTTGCTCACCACACCACCCCAGTTTGGACCCAGCCATATGCAAATCAGTCTTGACCCTGTTCCTTGTGGGAACAGTCCAGCCCGAACTGCCAAGCCAGGTCCTCCCTGGACCGGAAACAAGCATCCTGGGACCGGTTTCAGGGCATCACCCTTTTCAGCCAGGCTAGCTTGAATCCAGTGGTGTAGTGAGCACGGGACCCACATCTGGGCATACCCTTCCCACTTAGGGCATCATATGCAAAAGAAACAATTGATGGACGGAATGTTGGACAATGCAAGCATTCACCCCCAGTCACAAGGATCTGGGTTAAATCCATCATTCTTTTGCTCACCACACCACCCCAGTTTGGACCCAGCCATATGCAAATCAGTCTTGACCCTGTTCCTTGTGGCAACAGTCCAGCCCGAACTGCCAAGCCCGGTCCTCCCTGGACCAGAAACAAGCATCCTGGGACCGGTTTCAGGGCATCACCCTTCTTCAGCCAGGCTAGCTTGAATCCAGTGGTGTAGTGAGCACGGGACCCACATCTGGGCATACCCTTCCCACTTAGGGCAACATATGCAAAAGAAACAATTGATGGACGGAATGTTGGACAATGCAAGCATTCACCCCCAGTCACAAGGATCTGGGTTAAATCTATCATTCTTTTGCTCACCACACCACCCCAGTTTGGACCCAGCCATATGCAAATCAGTCTTGACCCTGTTCCTTGTGGGAACAGTCCAGCCCGAACTGCCAAGCCAGGTCCTCCCTGGACCGGAAACAAGCATCCTGGGACCGGTTTCAGGGCATCACCCTTTTTCAGCCAGGCTAGCTTGAATCCAGCGGTGTAGTGAGCACAAGACTCACGTCTGGGCATACCCTTCCCACTTAGGGCAACATATGTAAAAGAATCAATTGATGGACGGAATGTTGGACAATGCAAGCATTCACCCCCAGTCACAAGGATCTGGGTTAAATCCATCATTCTTTTGCTCACCACACCACCCCAGTTTGGACCCAGCCATATGCAAATCAGTCTGAACCCTGTTCCTTGTGGGAACAGTCCAGCCCGAACTGCCAAGCCAGGTCCTCCCTGGACCGGAAACAAGCATCCTGGGACCGGTTTCAGGGCATCACCCTTCTTCAGCCAGGCTAGCTTGAATCCAGTGGTGTAGTGACCAAGGGACCCATGTCTGGGCATACCCTTCCCACTTAGGGCAACATATGCAAAAGAAACAATTGATGGACGGAATGTTGGACAATGCAAGCATTCACCCCCAGTCACAAGGATCTGGGTTAAATCCATCATTCTTTTGCTCACCACACCAGCCCAGTTTGGACCCAGCCATATGCAAATCAGTCTTGACCCTGATCCTTGTGGGAACAGTCCAGCCCGAACTGCCAAGCCAGGTCCTCCCTGGACCGGAAACAAGCATCCTGGGACTGGTTTCAGGGCATCACCCTTTTTCAGCCAGGCTAGCTTGAATCCAGTGGTGTAGTGAGCACGGGACCCACATCTGGGCATACCCTTCCCACTTAGGGCATCATATGCAAAAGAAACAATTGATGGACGGAATGTTGGGCAATGCAAGCATTCACCCCCAGTCACAAGGATCTGGGTTAAATCCATCATTCTTTTGCTCACCACACCACCCCAGTTTGGACCCAGCCATATGCAAATCAGTCTTGACCCTGTTCCTTGTGGGAACAGTCCAGCCCGAACTGCCAAGCCAGGTCCTCCCTGGACCGGAAACAAGCATCCTGGGACCGGTTTCAGGGCATCACCCTTTTTCAGTCAGGCCAGCTTGAATCCAGCGGTGTAGTGAGCACAGGACTCACGTCTGGGCATACCCTTCCCACTTAGGGCAACATATGTAAAAGAAACAATTGATGGACGGAATGTTGGACAATGCAAGCATTCACCCCCAGTCACAAGGATCTGGGTTAAATCCATCATTCTTTTGCTCACCACACCACCCCAGTTTGGACCCAGCCATATGCAAATCAGTCTTGACCCTGTTCCTTGTGGGAACTGTCCAGCCCGAACTGCCAAGCCAGGTTCTCCCTGGACCGGAAACAAGCATCCTGGGACCGGTTTCAGGGCATCACCCTTCTTCAGCCAGGCTAGCTTGAATCCAGTGGTGTAGTGAGCACGGGACCCACATCTGGGCATACCCTTCCCACTTAGGGCAACATATGCAAAAGAAACAATTGATGGACGGAATGTTGGACAATGCAAGCATTCACCCCCAGTCACAAGGATCTGGGTTAAATCCATCATTCTTTTGCTCACCACACCATCCCAGTTTGAACCCAGCCATATGCAAATCAGTCTTGACCCTGTTCCTTGTGGGAACAGTCCAGCCCGAACTGCCAAGCCAGGTCCTCCCTGGACCGGAAACAAGCATCCTGGGACCGGTTTCAGGGCATCACCCTTCTTCAGCCAGGCTAGCTTGAATCCAGTGGTGTAGTGAGCACGGGACCCACGTCTGGGCATACCCTTCCCCCTTAGGGCAACATATGCAAAAGAAACAATTGATGGACGGAATGTTGGACAATGCAAGCATTCACCCCCAGTCACAAGGATCTGGGTTAAATCCATCATTCTTTTGCTCACCACACCACCCCAGTTTGGACCCAGCCATATGCAAATCAGTCTTGACCCTGTTCCTTGTGGGAACAGTCCAGCCCGAACTGCCAAATCAGGTCCTCCCTTGACCAGAAACAAGCATCCTGCGACCGGTTTCAGGGCATCACCCTTCTTCAGCCAGGCTAGCTTGAATCCAGTGGTGTAGTGAGCACGGGACCCACGTCTGGGCATACCCTTCCCACTTAGGGCAACATATGCAAAAGAAACAATTGATGGACGGAATGTTGGACAATGCAAGCATTCACCCCCAGTCACAAGGATCTGGGTTAAATCCATCATTCTTTTGCTCACCACACCACCCCAGTTTGGACGCAGCCATATGCAAATCAGTCTTGACCCTGATCCTTGTGGGAACAGTCCAGCCCGAACTGCCAAGCCAGGTCCTCCCTGGACCGGAAACAAGCATCCTGGGACCGGTTTCAGGGCATCACCTTTTTTCAGCCAGGCTAGCTTGAATCCAGTGGTGTAGTGAGCATGGGACCCACATCTGGGCATACCCTTCCCACTTAGGGCATCATATGCAAAAGAAACAATTGATGGACGGAATGTTGGACAATGCAAGCATTCACCCCCAGTCACAAGGATCTGGGTTAAATCCATCATTCTTTTGCTCACCACACCACCCCAGTTTGGACCCAGCCATATGCAAATCAGTCTTGACCCTGTTCCTTGTGGGAACAGTCCAGCCCGAACTGCCAAGCCAGGTCCTCCCTGGACCGGAAACAAGCATCCTGGGACCGGTTTCAGGGCATCACCCTTTTTCAGTCAGGCTAGCTTGAATCCAGTGGTGTAGTGAGCACAGGACTCACGTCTGGGCATACCCTTCCCACTTAGGGCAACATATGTAAAAGAAACAATTGATGGACGGAATGTTGGACAATGCAAGCATTCACCCCCAGTCACAAGGATCTGGGTTAAATCCATCATTCTTTTGCTCACCACACCACCCCAGTTTGGACCCAGCCATATGCAAATCAGTCTTGACCCTGTTCCTTGTGGGAACAGTCCAGCACGAACTACCAAGCCAGGTCCTCCCTGGACCGGAAACAAGCATCCTGGGACCGGTTTCAGGGCATCACCCTTCTTAAGCCAGGCTAGCTTGAATCCAGTGGTGTAGTGAGTACGGGACCCACGTCTGGGCATACCCTTCCCACTTAGCGCAACATATGCAAAAGAAACAATTGATGGACGGAATGTTGGACAATGCAAGCATTCACCCCCAGTCACAAGGATCTGGATTAAATCCATCATTCTTTTGCTCACCACACCACCCCAGTTTGGACCCAGCCATATGCAAATCAGTCTTGACCCTGTTCCTTGTGGGAACAGTCCAGCCCAGACTGCCAAGCCAGGTCCTCCCTGGACCGGAAACAAGCATCCTGGGACCGGTTTCAGGGCATCACCCTTCTTCAGCCAGGCTAGCTTGAATCCAGTGGTGTAGTGAGCACGGGACCCACATCTGGGCATACCCTTCCCACTTAGGGCAACATATGCAAAAGAAACAATTGATGGACGGAATGTTGGACAATGCAAGCATTCACCCCCAGTCACAAGGATCTGGGTTAAATCCATCATTCTTTTGCTCACCACACCATCCCAGTTTGAACCCAGCCATATGCAAATCAGTCTTGACCCTGTTCCTTGTGGGAACAGTCCAGCCCGAACTGCCAAGCCAGGTCCTCCCTGGACCGGAAACAAGCATCCTGGGACCGGTTTCAGGGCATCACCCTTCTTCAGCCAGGCTAGCTTGAATCCAGTGGTGTAGTGAGCACAGGACCCACGTCTGGGCATACCCTTCCCACTTAGGGCAACATATGCAAAAGAAACAATTGATGGACGGAATGTTGGACAATGCAAGCATTCACCCCCAGTCACAAGGATCTGGGTTAAATCCATCATTCTTTTGCTCACCACACCACCGCAGTTTGGACCCAGCCATATGCAAATCAGTCTTGACCCTGTTCCTTGTGGGAACAGTCCAGCCCGAACTGCCAAATCAGGTCCTCCCTGGACCAGAAACAAGCATCCTGGGACCGGTTTCAGGGCATCACCCTTCTTCAGCCAGGCTAGCTTGAATCCAGTGGTGTAGTGAGCACGGGACCCACGTCTGGGCATACCCTTCCCACTTAGGGCAACATATGCAAAAGAAACAATTGATGGACGGAATGTTGGACAATGCAAGCATTCACCCCCAGTCACAAGGATCTGGGTTAAATCCATCATTCTTTTGCTCACCACACCACCCCAGTTTGGACCCAGCCATATGCAAATCAGTCTTGACCCTGTTCCTTGTGGGAACAGTCCAGCCCGAACTGCCAAGCCAGGTCCTCCCTGGACCGGAAACAAGCATCCTGGGACCGGTTTCAGGGCATCACCCTTCTTCAGCCAGGCTAGCTTGAATCCAGTGGTGTAGTGAGCATGGGACCCACGTCTGGGCATACCCTTCCCACTTAGGGCAACATATGCAAAAGAAACAATTGATGGACGGAATGTTGGACAATGCAAGCATTCACCCCCTGTCACAAGGATCTGGGTTAAATCCATCATTCTTTTGCTCACCACACCACCCCAGTCTTGACCCTGTTCTTTGTGGGAACAATCCAGCCCGAACTGCCAAGCTAGGTCCTCCCTGGACCGGAAACAAGCATCCTGGGACCGGTTTCAGGGCATCACCCTTCTTCAGCCAGGCTAGCTTGAATCCAGTGGTGTAGTGAGCACGGGACCCACGTCTGGGCATACCCTTCCCCCTTAGGGCAACATATGCAAAAGAAACAATTGATGGACAGAATGTTGGACAATGCAAGCATTCACCCCCAGTCACAAGGTTCTGGGTTAAATCCATCATTCTTTTGCTCACCACACCACCCCAGTTTGGACCCAGCCATATGCAAATCAGTCTTGACCCTGTTCCTTGTGGGAACAGTCCAGCCCGAACTGCCAAGCCAGGTCCTCCCTGGACCGGAAACAAGCATCCTGGGACCGGTTTCAGGGCATCACCCTTCTTCAGCCAGGCTAGCTTGAATCCAGTGGTGTAGTGAGCACGGGACCCACGTCTGGGCATACCCTTCCCACTTAGGGCAACTTATGCAAAAGAAACAATTGATGGACGGAATGTTGGACAATGCAAGCATTCACCCCCTGTCACAAGGATCTGGGTTAAATCCATCATTCTTTTGCTCACCACACCACCCCAGTCTTGACCCTGTTCTTTGTGGGAACAGTCCAGCCCGAACTGCCAAGCCAGGTCCTCCCTGGACCGGAAACAAGCATCATGGGACCGGTTTCAGGGCATCACCCTTCTTCAGCCAGGCTAGCTTGAATCCAGTGGTGTAGTGAGCACGGTACCCACGTCTGGGCATACCCTTCCCCCTTAGGGCAACATATGCAAAAGAAACAATTGATGGACAGAATGTTGGACAATGCAAGCATTCACCGCCAGTCACAAGGTTCTGGGTTAAATCCATCATTCTTTTGCTCACCACACCACCCCAGTTTGGACCCAGCCATATGCAAATCAGTCTTGACCCTGTTCCTTGTGGGAACAGTCCAGCCCGAACTGCCAAGCCAGGTCCTCCCTGGACCGGAAACAAGCATCCTGGGGTGGCATGGTGAGCAAAAGAATGATGGATTTAACCCAGATCTCTTGACTGGCTGATGAGGGCTGAAAGCCCGAAACCGGTCCTAGGATGCTTGTTTCCGGTCCAGGGAGGACCTGGCTTGGCAGTTCGGTCTGGACTGTTCTCATGAGGCACAGGGTCAAGACTGATTTGCATATGGCCTGGTCTAAACTGGGGTGGCATGGTGAACAAAAGAATGATGGATTTAACCCAGATCTCTTGACTGGGGGTGAATGTTTTGATTTGTTTTGCATTCCGTCCATCAATTGGGTGTCTTTTGCTTCCTCGCCCTAAGTGCGCCGGGTATGCCCAGACGTGGGTCCCGGGCTCACTGTGCCACTGGAATCAAGCTATCCTGGCTGATGAGGGCTGAAAGCCCGAAACCGGTCCTAGGATGCTTGTTTCCAGTCCAGGAAGGACCTGGCTTGGCAGTTCGGTCTGGACTGTTCCCATGAGGCACAGGGTCAAGACTGATTTGCATATGGCCAAGTCTAAACTGGGGTGGCATGGTGAGCAAAAGAATGATGGATTTAACCCAGATCTCTTGACTGGGGTGAATGTTTTGATTTGTTCTGCATTCCGTCCATCAATTGTGTGTCTTTTGCTTCCTCGCCCAAAGTGCGCCGGGTATGCCCAGACGTGGGTCCCGGGCTCACTGTGCCACTGGAATCAAGCTATCCTGGCTGAAGAGGGCTGAAAGCCTGAAACCGGTCCTAGGATGCTTGTTTCCAGTCCAGGGAGTACCTGGCTTGGCAGTTCGGTCTGGACTGTTCCCATGAGGGACAGGGTCAGGACTGATTTGCATATGGCCAGGTCTAAACTGGGGTGGCATGGTGAGCAAAAGAATGATGGATTTAACCCAGATCTCTTGACTGGGGGTGAATGTTTTGATTTGTTCTGCATTCCGTCCATCAATTGTGTGTCATTTGCTTCCTCGTCCTAAGTGCGCCGGGTATGCCCAGACGTGGGTCCCGGGCTCACTGTGCCACTGGAATCAAGCTATTCTGGATGATGAGACCTGAAAGCCCGAAACCGGTCCTAGGATGCTTGTTTCCGGTCCAGGGAGGACCTGGCTTGGCAGTTCGGTCTGGACTGTTCCCATGAGGCACAGGGTCAGGACTGATTTGCATATGGCCAGGTCTAAACTGGGGTGGCATGGTGAGCAAAAGAATGATGGATTTAACCCAGATCTCTTGACTGGGGGTGAATGTTTTGATTTGTTCTGCATTCCGTCCATCAATTGTGTGTCTTTTGCTTGCATGTGATTGTAGCAGTGTGTGTTGGTACTAAAATCTGACTTAGTATCCCCACTAATTTCTCTTCATTTTTTTAATATAGGAATTTCCTGCAACACATGTTATTTGGTTTTTAAGGGTTTCCAGTGGATTCCTTGTCAATAGCTTAGAGTTATTATTATTTGTATTTAAAAGCACAGATGTAAGCTTGTTGAAAGTTTCAAGCAAAACAAGCATTCATGTTTAAAATTGGAGTTTTGGGGGCTTTTCCATGAGCAGCTTTTTAAAGATATAACATGTCAATTTTCGGATTTTGGAAGGTTTACTCAATGGATTGTGCATTTCTGAAGTGAAGTAATCTGGAGTGGAGCTGAAAGAACAACGTTATTAAACACCTCCATTTGAAGAAAGAAGACATCTCTGGGTTTACCATCAGTCATACAATTTCATGCAGGGGATGTTTTCTGTATTTTTCTCTTCATTATCTAGGTAAAATAGAAAAACAGTCCATGAATTTGGGAGTCAGGATAGATTTGTAATTTTACTGCATTCATTGCCAATTCAAAGACAACTATAATTTGACCATATTTATTTCTTTAAATACCTTTAAAAAGTCATTATATGTTAAAGACTGCTTACCTGGTAGTAATCTGTAAAGTAGAGATATGCTAGTGGTGTTTATTTTGGCATACACAGTGTAAATTTGGGTGAATGAATGAGGTTTATTTGTAAAGGTTCTATCCATAAGTCAGACTTCACTATTCTCTACAGAAATGGAAAGTACTAAATATTAGTATGCTTTAGTGCAGGTTGTTATTCTTACTGAATAGAAAGGGTTCATGGTCAAAGGTCAGCATTTTGTTTGTTTATGGAGATTTTTACTTGCCTTTATTTTTCTAATAATGGTTCTGCTCACATTTGAGATTGCAGGCATTTGTCTTGCAACATAAGTCAGGATATTTTGTGAGACCTCTCTTAAAATGGATCACTGACACAAATCAAAAACAACCCTGTAAAACAAAAACATTGTGTCAAAAATATTGTTTACAAAAAATATTGTGTACCTATACTTATAATGGTGATGCTCTCCACCTAAAATTGGGAACTACCAAGAGTTCTCTGCTTCTTTTTTGTATAATTTATGCAGCTTTCTATGCCTGAAAGGGTATTGTTTTGACTTATACTGGGTGTTCCCTTTGTTTGGACAAAGCTATACCTCTCTGAAGAGCTATAATGATAGCACAACACGTGTCAGGCGTTGCTTTTATTAATTTCAGGTTGGCTCAGATGGTATTTTACCAATCTAAAACTGTAATAATGGACCTGGAGTGGAGGGGTAAAAGGCTTTTGTCATTTTACAGTTCAGTGTGGATGGCATTGTGCTAATCCTATGCTTAAAGACTTTGCTGTAGAAATGGCAAAATACTTTGTCCCTTTCTATCTCAGCGTGGGTGACCTTGTGCTAATCCTATGCTTAAAAACGTTAATAGAAAAGCAGCATTTGAGGTGAGCAAATTCAGAGTGCCGCTGGTGTTGAGGGTGCTCTATAGAGGAGCTGCTCTCCACCTAAACTTGGAAACTACCCAGAGTTCTCTGCTTCTTAATATATGTATATATTTTTTTTTACAACAGCCCCCACAAGGAAGAGCGAATGCAGGCCCTCCCGGTAAGCTGAATTTTCTTTTTATTTATAAAGTCATGGCACGATGTCCGCTTCTCTCCACCTAAACTTGGAAACTACCCAGAGTTCTCTGCTTCTTTATATATATATATATATATATATTACCTACTGGCAGTCACCAGTAGGTAGTTATAGTTAGGACCTAGTTCCATAGGAAAAGCATTTTTTGATTTGGCTGTAACTTTGGCATCATTTGACCAATCTGCAAGAAATTTTGCTAAAAAGATGTCACTGTGGGTATTCTTGATTGGGAAAGTTTGGGGGGGATCCATGCAGTGGGAACCGAGAATGTGGTGTGTGAAATAAGGTTGTGTTTGTAATGTTCATTCCCATAGGAACATTTAGCCACCTCTACAGCCCGAACCGCTAAATGGACTTACACCAAATTTGGCAGGGAGGTAGATGTCGGTTCAAGGAAGTGCCTTTTGCTTATTTGGTGTAAATCCGTTCAGTAGTTTTTGAGAAATGCAAGTTTAAAATTATAGTGATATCTCTTGGCGTAGATATTTTGCGAAGGTTTTGCGATGAATCACAAATGCACACGCCAACGGGAATGCTCTGATTGACTGGTCGCAACCTGAATAGAAAGCTGCGGTACCATTTTATCTATCGGGAATGGTTCCCAGGGCTGAAAATGTGTGTGAGAGCCCACATAAGGGGTCAGGTTGGAGATACTCTGACCCCATGGTTGAGAAATGGAGGTGTTAGTGACACAAGTTATGTGTCCAAAATTGATTTTTTAATCACGCGCCATGTTCGCGACGATGCCGCGACCGCCAGCACGGCCCCGTGTACCATCATGGGGACATCATGACTATCGACATCGTCGCGAATATTGGTGACTCATTAATGCGCATTCTTACAGGGATATTGAGATTCTGATAAATGTTTTTATAGAGTTATTTATATAATGAGTTATCTACTGTGATGGTTAGAATTAATTATATAGTTATAGTTTTTGAATGTGGTGGTGGCTATTGAAATCCTGCTTTTGCTTTCTACTTTTGCAACGTACCCGTGGGGATCACAATGAGCGACGTCATCGCGATCCCCGGAGTCACTGCGAAAACGGAAAATAGGCTTTAGAGATGGTTGTTCTAGAAATACACTAGAAAAACATGAGTTTGAAGTGAGTTTGAAGTGTACAGTAATAGAATAGTAGAAGAGTAGTAGAATACTGTAATGTCTGTGAATATATGTGTTTTCACTTTATGGGAAAGGCGCGATCGTCATGGTTAACGACGTCATCGCGATGTCCTGAATAACCGTGAAAATGAAAAATATGTCTGAAAGATGGTTTTTAAAGAAACTTAGTACAAAAATATGAGTTTAAACATGCTTTGAAAGAAGTATGCATATAGTAATGTGTGGAGGGCAATGTTCAGAATGGTTTTTTTACATATTATTTTTGGATGTGTTGGTGCCTATTGAATGCCTGCTTTTGTTTTCCGTTTTCGCAACATGTCCACAGGGATCGCGACGTCATCCCAGAGATCCCCAAAAGCTAAAGAGAAAAAAAACTTTCGAAAAACACTTCACAATATTTTGGGTACGAGGGTGGCTCTGACAAGAGCCATTGTGTTGGTTGTATATATATGGCTGCTACACATAATAGCGGATGCAGAGTTTCAGGTCACTTAAAAACACCCTGATGCCTTCATCTGTAAAGTGCACTCCATCATTTCTATAAATTCCATGCATGTCAAAACGCAGGTTGTTGTTATAGATACAGCCGATGTGATGATCTCTGAGGAATGCGGAAACAGTTTTATTAACATGTTAACTGGCTTTGTCAATCTGTGGACAGAATTGATTTGACCACTTCCACCTCTGTCTTTGGCATAAATTAGAGTATATCATGACAGTGTGAGTGGAAAGCGACGAAAGTTCTGCAAAGGTTTCATTCATTAGGATTTTCAGCCCTACCGCAGTCAATGTGCTTAGGTCATTGCCACCACAGTGCACAATCATGAGGTGAGGAGGTTGGGAATCCACAATGGCTTTAACTAAAGCCAGCAACCGATGAAACTTTAACCATCTCTGGCCAAACTAAGTAATCTACACATTTGGCAAACCCAAGTCTCTGTCAATACCTCTCTTTTTTGCAGCCTCTTTAGCCCAATAGATGTAGCTGTGGCCAACAACCTATACTTTAGTGAAGTGAAGGAGCAATAGTAGTCAGGAGAAGGCTGGAGCTGAATGAGGTAGTTTTCCAAAGGAAAAGCAGTTAAAATTGAAATGTTTTTTTACAAAAAATAAATATACATATTTCATTGGATGCTGTCAGCATGAAAGTGAATAAAGTTAGATAGTGTTTTAGATGGCTGAAAAGAAGTTTTATTATTGGCTGTTTAAAAAAATAAATGTAATACAGACAGGAAATGCTTTTGAATCTGTGGAGTAAACCACACCTGCTGTATCTTATTTGAAAGCAGAATGTTCTTTTTAGAATGTGCTGTGTACTTTTGACCTACTGGTTCTACTGGGTTGCTAGCGACACTGAGCTAAGACTGTATTATGGTGGGAAGGGTGTTAAAGAGACAGAACATTTTTTTGAAAAGTTGAGCAGTGATGACACAATGTAAGTACTGGCAAGTTTTAATTTCCAACTCAGGACTATGTAATAAACTGTTGTGTAGTATTTAAATTTCAGAAAAATGAAGCTAGATATCGGTTTTAACTCCCGATTTTTTCATGAATATTCCACGACGATCGCGAAAACATCGCGAAAATACGGCAACAGGAACCTCGTTTCGAAAGAGAGGGAAAGGGTTAACAGATGCTATCCATTCACAAGTGGAGATGCAGTAGTCTAAAATGAAAGACATGATTTCATTTGCTGCCTTTCTCATGATGATAGAGTGGAAAGTTGAAGAGGTTGCCAGTTTAGTCTTACTTTGTATGAGAGTGGTGTACCATTCTTGTGCTTAGTTTTTTCGAAATCATAACAGTGTTCAAACTATGCAGAAAGAGCTAAAACAACAATATAATCTACAAACTGAGTTAAGTGGTGTATATATATGACTTTGTAATTATTTTAAAAATGCACATTAGATGTACATTTTTAGATGTATATGGGAGTTTGATTAAAAGGAGTATCACAGCGATGAGAAAAACCTGTATGAGTTGAACTGTATCTATTAGAGGGTATGTGTTCAAGAGGTTAGTGGTGAATGTTTTGGGAAGTAAGAGGAAAATGAATTAGTGCCTGTTTATTACATTGTGTATTTTATTGAAAATTAACAGTATAGTTTTGTGGAAAGTTGCAATGAGGACCTAAGAATGTTTTAAATGTGTAAACATCATGTGCATAATAGATACATCTGTCATTTGCATTCTGGGAGTTGAAGTACTTTTAGTAACATTATTAAACAGGAATAGTGTAGTGAGAAATAGAAGATGAGAACATGTTGTCTGCGTGTATATGAATTAGAAAGAAGTAATACTTGTTAGGCAAATATTGGGAAGTGTTTGTCAATGTAGGTTTTAACTTATATGACCACTTTGATTATGCTTAGATGGTGAGATATAGTTTTTGTGCTTGCACATAGCTATATATACGGTGGGACTTTTGAGTTTGCTTAAAGATGCAGGGAGGTATATATTTTGGCAAAGATGGCTTGAAGGTGTAAATCTATTAGGAAATCGCACACATGTTTACATAGTGATCTATGTTTAGTAAGGCTGATGAAAATTTCATGTATATAAGGTGAGGGTTGTGTTTTTCTTTAAACATGCTTTGTTTAAAACAAGGCTGTAACTATGCAATCATTATAACATTTGTGCAGAACCTATTCAGCCATCTAAACACCCACTTACAACCCATGCAGTCATTGAAATACTGAGGCATACACGTGCACTGATGTAATACTCAGGGTCTACTCATGTAATTACGTAGCGAGTACCATTGTAGTAAACCTATCACCCATCCAGTACCTATGCAGTCATTTAATTACTGAGCCAATAGTCTTGCACTAATACAATCACCCCAGCAGTATACTTACTTTCATCCAATCGCTCAAGCTTTAACAATGGAATTATGCAGTCACTCAGATACTACTCATGCACTCATCTAATTAGGTAGGCATTACTGATCCACTTATTAAATTCTGCGGGCACTACCCATGTAGTTATGTAAGCATCCAGGTACTACCTGTTCACTCAACCAAAAAGACATGGGCTGCATCCAATTGCTGAAATACTATTCATCCACTCATCCAATAGGCTAGGTGCTATGCATGGGCTTAAACAATGATGTATGCACTATCCATGCACTGCATAAATCACCTATAAACTATGTAATCCCAGGCCTTTAGGCCCAGCAGCTATCAGGGATTTCAAACTACAGTTTTTGGCCAAGCAGCAGGTGCTCAGGGAGAGTAAGGAATTAGCCAAGCCTACTGTGAGAAGGTATATCACATTGAGTCTGAGCCCATGGGTACAGCCTTACTTGTCACTGGTTACTAACGTGCACCATTGCTTCGTGCTAACCAGATTACGATTGAATCTTGAACCCTGGTTATTAGCCTTTCCTAAAGGCTACATGAAACCTGGTGCTTTAAAGCCATGTCCCTGTGACAACTTCTCTGAACAGGATACTCTACATTTTATATTTTTCTGTGATTTTTATGTCCCCCTGCGCAAAACGTTCATACTCCCGCTGCTCAGAACTGCCCAATTTGTTCAAGTAAGGCCTGCATTACTATACTTACAAATGCTTTCCGCTCCCATGGTCTGTTTTGGGGTTGCGAGCTTTTTGGCAGGGGCCTTGAGACTTAGGAAGAGGTTGTCTATGCAGTAGCTAGGCTGAATCTGCCCAATGTGATCTGGGGATCATATGCCCCATTCCGTGCCTGTCACTGTAATTATCCAGCCCGTTTGCCAAGCTAAGGTCTCATTACTTTTGCACTTTACCTGTTGAATTTTACTTCTATCATGGCACTCGGTGTTGGTTCTTAATAATGAGTTTTTATTTCTATTTGTCTGTATAACTGGTCCTACCTATATTCACCTGTGCGATTTGGATTTTTAAATGTACATGTGGAATCTTTTTAAGTTATTGTAATTTTCTTAATGGTTTTAAATGTCTGCTTTTATGGCTTTTAGTGGCCGAAAAAAGTATTTTTGACCTGACCTATGTATGCACTCTTGCAATCATCCAGGCACTAGAGTTGCACTCATTTAATCATCCTACCTGTGTCTATGCATGTATTGAATTATTGAAGCATTAGTCGCGCATTTGTTGAATCATTCAGGCTCTACTCATACACTCATCCAAACACCCAGATACTAGTGGTATACTCATGCAAACACACAGGCAGTAAGTATGCAGATATGCAATGACTCATGGAGTTATGACATAGTCTGTGAATCATCTAGGTACTACTTGTATCCTCAGGGAATCACCTAGGCACTACCTACGCACTCATTCAATCTTCCAGGGAGTATTGATGTATTTAACCACAACTCCATGTATTTACAAGTTTTACTGAGGAATATGAGTGATAGGCTTACTACAATGGTATAACATAATTACATGAGTGCATGAGTAGAGCCTGAATGTTTTATTGTTGCACGCGTATGCCTCAATATTTCAATGCGTGCGTGGGTTGTAAGTGGGTGTTTTGATGGCTGCATTCGTTCTGCGCGAATGTTATGAATATTGTATAGTTACAGCCTAGTAATTTTAGTGTTAAATTTAAAAAAGTGTAGATGGAGAGATGCAGTGAAACAGAAAGAATGAGATGAGAGAGTAGTTGATAAGGCCTTTGCTTTGAAGAGGAAGCTTTTATTTTGATTCTAAATAGAATGAATACTCTTGACAAAACAGTGTTTTGCATGAGGAGACAAAACCAGAAAAAAAGACTAGTGAATAGAAGCAACTGTTGTACAGTTTTTAGTGGACAATGGATACATACTTCTTGTACAGAAGCTTTCTTTAATGAAGAAAGCTATCGCCAGGATAACAAATTAATTCATGCTATTGATGAAAGAGGACAATGATATCAAATGAAGAATGGTAGTCCTATAGCAAAAGAGGTGATAGTATCTAGAAATGTAGAAGAAGGTATTGCAGAAGAAGTACGAGGAAGGCATAGTCAGGGTACTGTATACAAATGGAATTGTAGTAGTGTTTCTAGTATTAGACAGGAATCCATTGATATATTAAGAAAATTCCTATATATCTTTTCAAGGCGAAGTTTAAAACACAAAATAAGTTATACCACTCAACAATGCGAACTTTAGGTAGGAGACTGTATGATGTGAAAACTCCTGCTTTATGTTTAGGAGAAATAAGTAGAGCACTTTTGCATGGTAGTGTGGCAGATGTAGAAAAGGTTTCTGGTGCTGTGCAGTTTCGTTTCTTTGCTCCTGAACAGGATTCTAGGAAAAGTGAAGAGTTGTTAAGAGAAGTTGCAGAACAAGACACATATATTACAGTTGACAGTTTTAAAAAGAGATTACAAAATTTAATAGAGTGTTCCGTAAAAAGCAGAGTATGTTTGTATATGTTGTTGATGCACTTACTAGAAGATTTAAACACAGACTGTTGACATATATTTAAAAAGAAAAAAGTAAATTATAACTGGCAAAAGTTAGCTTTGTATATCTGTAGAGGGATGGTTTGACTTGTGTATATGGCAAGTTATATGAAAGTAGTGTTACAATAAATTGGAAGATAATAAAATGAACAACAGATAGATATTAGATGCCCATTTTGTAAGATAATAAAATGCCTGCTAATGTAGAAAAACTATGAATGTCAAAAATAAAAAACACATCATCATTTATTATTCTTTCCAGAATTGGGAAGGGCTGTTATGGACTGCTCTCCAGCACTAACTACAACACCACAATCCATGCAGTATGTTGCCATTGGGGAAAACTGTGGAGCCAAATCTTGAAGTCGAGATTGGACTTTTGAATAAACTCTCTGCTTCCATGTTGTTGTGCTGCTATTGAAGTCGAGGGTCCTTCAGCTTTGCATTGCCTTCTTACTGCTCACTTGAACTCCTCTTATGAAATGTGCAAAAAAGATAAAAGGGGGGAAAACACCATGTATGATTTTTGGCACTATTTTGAATACCTTTAACACACTGCTCACCAGCACTTATAACAACACTATAATCCATGCAGTATGTGGGCATTATTGACAACTCTGGAACCATATCTGTTGTAGTAATCTGCACCTCAGAAGGGAGTTTCTTACCAGGAAATGTTGTGGCTGCCACTGAAGTAGATGATCCTCCAGCGTCACTCTGCTTTAGATGGGATAACATGGACATTATCCCACATTAATATTTTTTGTTAATCCCTCTAGAGAGGCTCTTGTCAGACATTGTGCATTCCACTAGGTTTGCAGCAGTTCTTGATCCCCATAAGTTTGGGTAACAATGGATAGTTTAAGGTTTGTTTGGAAGTTATCTTGTGTTCGTGTGCTTAGATGTTGAAAGTTATTTTTTGAAACTGTTGTTTTAAAAAAAAATATGTTGTTAAAATAAAGTCAAACCAATTTGATACTAAACAGCTAGACTCAAACTTTGTGTAAAATATGTATATCTGTTTTACACTTTTTCATTTGTATTTGTGACTACTAATGTCATTGCGACCTCCGATGGTGCTGTGAAGAAAGAAAATGCATTTTTGATGTAGTTATTTCGATAAATGAGTGCAAAGGGGAAAGTTATATCAGTATCTTACTAAATAGCTACACTAAAACTTTATCTCAAATATGTCTATATATGTGTTTTACACTTTGTCAAAAGCACCCGGTATTCGCAGTCTGTCCTTGGCAATGGCACTCATAGAATCATACAGGCACTATCTGTGCAATCATGAAGGACGTCCTTTCTGCATCACTCTGCAAACGTGCCTCCTGGCATAGGACTAGTAGGGGGATGAATTCCCCTTGGCTATTGAGGGTATTTGGTGGCCAAGTAGCCCTTTTGTTACCTCCAGAAAGTTGTAAGCAGTCAGTTTGCTAAGAGGTGTTCTGAGGCCACACCCTCTTTCTGCACCACTATGCAAACACGTCTCCTGGCACACTACTGGTTGGGGAATAAAGTTGTCTTGGATACTAATGGACCTTGGGGACCAAGAAGTCCTCCTGGTACTTTCTGTAAGTCCTACTCAGCGGGATTTCTGAGAGCTGGTCATAGGCCCTGCCCCCTTTCCACAGCATTCTACAAAGACCATTGCTACTTAAAAAACCATGGAAATTCACTGAAAAATCAAAGGTTACAGGTAAGTTATAGTGAGGAATTAGCATTTAAAAAATCTTAGAAATTCACTGAAAGAACCAAAGGCTACAGGGCTGTTATAGTTAGGAAACAGAATTAAAAAAAAACCTTAGATATTCAATGAAAAAACCAAAGGTTACAAAGACGTTATAGTTAGGCTTACATTTCACTCATACAAAACCAGAGAAATTCAGCAGTTATAGTTAGCTGAGCTAACTATAACTCGCACCCCATAATACACTGCTTATGACCTCACATATTACATCACTCATGTCATGGTCAGTGACATCACTCATGACATCACTGATGACATCTCAAATGACATCACTGATGACATCATCCACAGAATCTTTGACATACCCACTCACACCCCATGTAACCTTCGTACATCCTCTTCAACTTCCACACTACCATTCTCAAAACCATTGACACACCCATACCAGTACTTACATACCCACTCACTGATTAATAGGTCTACACACACATCCACTGAGTCACCCATACATCCACTCATACACCAACTCACTCACTAACACAGCCACTTATATATCTACTCATACAGCCATACAGCCAATCACACACTGTCAGTCACTGATAGAGCTACTCAGACACCTACTCACTCATCTATAGAGTCAATCAGACAGCAATTTACTCACCTACAAAGTTTTACACACACCCACTCACTTACTCATATAGATGCTAACATATAATCACTGACCCATACAGACCCTCACACACGCACTCACTAACCCATACAGCCACTATCACAATCCGTCACTAACACATAAAGTCACTGCTATACTCCAACACTTACCTCTACTGCCTTTCACAAACCCACTTACTCACCCATATACCACTGACACATCCATTCACTCACCGACAATGCCATAGACACACTCAGTCACTTATACAACCCTTCTCTTACACTCACTAACCCATATACCCACTGACTCAGGCACTCATTCATCCATACAGGCAGTCACACCCTCTCACCCATCCATACAGACACTCATAAAGGTACTCAGACAACCGATCAATCACCCACACATGAACCCACTCACCAACCCATACAGCCACTTCCACACCAACTGACAGACTGATACAGACATTCAGACAACCTAGTCAGTGACCCATACATTCACTGAGACACAAAATCACTCACTTATACAGTCAGTCACACACCTACTGAGGCATCTATACAGGCAATCCTACACCCACTGATTCATAAAACACTCATACACATTTTAAAAACAATAGGATGTCATCAGTGATGTCATCAGTGATGTAATTTGAGATGTCATCAGTGATGTCACTGACCATGTCATGAGTGATGTAGTATGTGAGGTCATAAGCAGTGCATTGCAGAGGTGTGAGTTGTAGTTAGCTCAGCTAACTATAACTGCTGAATTTCTCTGGTTTTGTACAAGCGAAATGTCAGCCTAACTATAACGTCCCTGTAACCTTTGTTTTCTTTCAGTGAATATATATATATATATATTGACAAAGGCTGTTTCCACAGCCGATACGCGTTCCAGTTTTAATGCAAGTGTTGTTGGTGAATAATAGAGTTAATCCAAAGGTTTGAGTGCAGAATTTCTCTAGATGGAGGGAAAAATGCTTTATATATATATATATATAAATATATTATCTACTGGCGGTCGCCAGTAGATAGTTATAGTTAGGACCTATTATCCATAGGAAATCCGCGACATTCTATTTGAAATAACGTTGGCGCCGGTTGACGAATCTTCGTGAAAGTTTCCAACTTGTTGGGGCGCTCCGGTCCGCTCCTATCCTGAAAGTCTCGGGGTGATACGTCAAGCGGGGGCCAAGAAAAAAGGGGGGACCCAAAACGCGTTTTCCCCATTCATTTTTCCATAGGAATCTTTAGTCGCAGCTACAGCCCGAACTGCTGAACGGAATTACACCAAATTTGGCAAAGAGGTAGCCCTTGGTTCAGTGTCGTGCCTTTTGCTTAAATGGTGTAAATCCGTTCAGTAGTTCCTGAGAAAATCAAAAGTAAAGTCACATATATATCTATGGACGAGTAGGGTCCGCGTACCCTCCCGATCACGAGCTGCATGCTAATTGGCTGTCAAGTGGTTGTCAACACTCCAAATCAGGAAGTGTTGGCAGCCATTTTGTCCCTCGGTAGAACCGAGGGACAGAAACAAGTGCGTAAGCGCAAAAGGGGGCAGGGTAGAAACACCCTGACCCCTATGTCTGCTCAGGGGTCCCACAAGGACCCCTGGGCAGAAAAAGCATTTTTTTTTAAAATCGGCGGGATGCGCTTAGGGTGCGCGAATCCCGCCGCGGAAAAAAAAAAAGCAAAAGAAACACGTCGCCAAACGCAACAAGGGGGCAGGGTAGAAACACCCTGACCCCTAGGTCTGCTCAGGGGTCCCACAAGGACCCCTGGGCAGAAAAAAGCATTTTTTTTAAATCAGCAGGATGCGCTCAGGGTGCGCGGATCCTGCCGAAAAATAAAATGGAAGCGCGGTCTCCGCGCTCGATGTTTATTTGCCCCGGGTGGGCCAAGTCCCGGGGGCATGGTGGGGGGTTTAGATTTAATGTGGGGGGCTTCTAAGGCCCCCAAGCCCCGGGACCGCCACCCCGGGGCTTTAGAAAATAATGGTGCGGGAGGGCTCTTTGCCCTCCCGCAGCCCCGGGACCGCCACCCCGGGGCTTCTTTTTAAAAATGTTTTAACCTGTGTGGGGGCTCCAGCCCCACACACCCGAGACTGCCATCTCCCGGGGCACTAAGATTTGAATATGGGGGTCCGTTACGGACCCAAAGCCCCGGGACCACCACCTCCCCAGGGCTTTACTAATGGTTGGGAGGGGGCCGCGGCCCCTCCTGGAGCTCTTGATGGCCCTGGGGACCGACACCCCCAGGGCCAGCTCCTGCAGTGTCCCGGGGTGCCTACCCCGGGACACTGTAGTTTGCTATGACAGGACGGGAGCCTCGCGGCTCCCGTCCTGTCATAGCAAGCTTAGTTTGCATTTTGAAAGAGAGAGCAGGAAACCTGCTCTCTCTTTCAAAATGCAAACCCTTTTGCTTTTCCACATGTGGAGCAGCATGTTAGCTGCTCCCCATGTGGAAAAGCAATGCCGGCTCCCGTAGGACGCGGGGAGACGGTGGGACTGTGGGGGCATTGGGGACCCCCCCACAGTCCCCAACCAGAGGCCAGGCCCCGGGGGATGGGGTCCCCGGGGCCATAAGTGGCCAGGGAGGGGGGCCACTCGGCCCCCTCCCCAAATAATTTTTTTAAAAAAGGGCAAGGCCGGCCCGGGGATGGGGTCCCCGGGGCCTTAAATGGCCTGAGGATGGGGGCCACGCAGTCCCCCTCCAAATTTAAAAAAAAAATCGAGGGCATGCCCCGGGGATGGGGTCCCCGGGGCCAATACAGGCCCAGGGAAGGGGGCCACGCGGCCCCCTTCCCGTTTTTTAAATTTAAAAAAAAAAAAATTGCTCAGGCCCCGGGGATGGGGTCCCCGGGGCCAAAAGTGGCCAAGGGAAGGGGGTCCACGCAGCCCCCCTCCCATTAAAAAAAAAAAAAGAAAAAACGACCGGCATCGTGCCGGAGGCCTTGCCACCCTCCCTGCAGTACTCTGCAAACGCACCCCCTGGCGCGTTTTAAGAAGGGAAGTAATTCCCCTTGAATACTGGGGGTCCCTGAGGTCAACTAGCCCACCAGGAACCTCCAGCATGCGCCAGGGGCTGCGTTGCAGAGAGGTGTACAGAGGCCACGCCCCTTTACACCTCTCTGCAACGCAGCTCTGTGGCGCTTTTAGAAGTACATGGTGGGCTAGTTGGACTCCAGGGACCCTCAGGATTCAAGGGGACTTAATCCCCAACTTAAAACGTGCCACGGGGCGCGTTTGCACAGTGGTGAAGGGGAGGGGCGGGGCTTCAGGTGACATGTGTGCAAACAGGCCCTGTGGCGCGTTTTAAGATGGGAATTAAATCCCCTTCAATCCTGAGGGTCCCTGAGGCCAACTAGCCCAACAGGTACATCCAGAAAGCGCCACAGAGCTGCATTGCAGAGAGGTGCAAAAGGGGCATGGCCTCTGAACACCTCTCTGCAACGCAGCTCCCTGGCGCATACTGGAGGTACAGGGTGGGCTAGTTGGACCCCAGGGACCCTCATGATTCAAGGGGACTTAATCCCCCAACTTAAAACGCGCCACGGGGCGCGTTTGCACAGATGTCACCTCAGGCCCCGCCCCCTCCCTTCACCATTGTGCAAATATTCCTCTAAAATCAGCCGAACTACGAATTCCTATTTACTCACCTGTTATCAGGAGAGACCTCAGTGCTGCATCTTTTAGCCCAGTACTGATCCTGAAAAGTAATTTTAACCGTACTTACCAGTAACTTGAATTTCCTTCCATAGGATATCATTGACTGGTTTCACTTGGAAATTCTTCTAAGTGTGGAGTTTTGGAACTTTATAATATTCCTCTAAAATCAGCCGAAATACGAATTCCGATTTACTCACCTGTTATCAGGAGAGACCTCAGTGCTGCATCTTTCAGCCCAGTACTGATCCTGAAAAGTAATTTTAACCGTACTTACCAGTAACTTGAATTTCCTTCCGTAGGATATCATTGACTGGTTTCACTTGGAAATTCTTCTAAGTGTGGAGTTTTGGAACTTTATAATATTCCTCTAAAATCAGCCGAAATACGAATTCCGATTTACTCACCTGTTATCAGGAGAGACCTCAGTGCTGCATCTTTCAGCCCAGTACTGATCCTGAAAAGTAATTTTAACCGTACTTACCAGTAACTTGAATTTCCTTCCGTAGGATATCATTGACTGGTTTCACTTGGAAATTCTTCTAAGTGTGGAGTTTTGGAACTTTATAATATTCCTCTAAAATCAGCCGAAATACGAATTCCGATTTACTCACCTGTTATCAGGAGAGACCTCAGTGCTGCATCTTTCAGCCCAGTACTGATCCTGAAAAGTAATTTTAACCGTACTTACCAGTAACTTGAATTTCCTTCCTTAGGATATCATTGCCTGCTTTTTGCTGAAAAAGTTTCTAAGTGTCGATTTTTGAAACATACAAATATTCCTCTAAAATCAGCCAAAATACGAATTCCGATTTACTCACCTGTTATCAGGAGAGACCTCAGTGCTGCATCTTTCAGCCCAGTACTGATCCTGAAAAGTAATTTTAACCGTACTTACCAGTAACTTATATTTCCTTCCATAGGAATCCATTGTCTGGTTTTCAGCAGAAAAGTTTCAAAGTGTTGATTTTCACAAAATACAAACATTCCTTAAAAATCGCCTGTATGACTTAAACGCATTCTTTCAACTGTTTACAGGAGATGCACCAGTGCTGGATCCAGGATCCACCACTGAGTAAGAAAAAGTAACGATAACACTACTTACCTGCTAAGTGATTTTCCTTCCTCAGGATAACATTGGTGATTCTATGTGAAAAAGTTTCTAAGTGTCAACTTTTAAAATACAATAATATTCCTTAAAAATCACTACTGTAACCAAAACGCTTTTACTCAACTGTTTACAGGAGATGTCCCAGGACTGAATCTAGGATCCAGTCCTGTGGTTAGAAAAGTAATCCATAAATTAACTAATTGCATTTAGCTAGAAATTCACATTGAGCTCAATGTTGCATTGTGTTTGAAATTGTGTTGCCCATTGCAACAACTGTAACTACTGTACTTAAAAGTCTATTGCCTATTTGCAAAGTATTTAAACTAAAGTAATTCATTCTGAGAAAGTATATTTTGTAATGTAATGTATAATGTAATTACAATGTAATTTAAAAATAAAATATCTAAAAATAAATAGTTTAAAAAAATGTAGTAAATCAGTATCCAAAAAAATAAATATAACAATTAATACATTTAAAAATTGTCATTTACAAAACCTTTGAAATTCACTGAAAAAACCATAGGTTTCAGACATGTTATAGTTAGGAATTAGCATTTAAAAAACCTTTGAAATTCACTGAAAAACCATAGGTTTCAGGCTTGTTATAGTTAGGAATTAGCATTTTAAAAACTTTTGAAATTCACTGAAAAAACCATAGGTTTCAGGCCTGTTATAGTTAGGGTTTAGCATTTAAAAACCTTTGAAATTCATTGAAAAAACCATAGGTTTTAGGGAAAGTTATAGTTAGTTGGACATTGCACTCGTACAAAACCCGTGAAATTCCCCCGTTATAGTTAGTTCAGCTAACTATAACTCGCGCCCGCAATGCACTGCTGATGACGTCACATATTACATCACTCATGACATGGTCAGTGACATCACTGATGACATCTCAAATGACATCACTGATGACATCATCCATGTGATAATCTGATGCACCTCCTCACACCCTAATATAACCTTTGATACACCCACTCTAAATTACAGACTGCCATTCACAAAACCATAGACACTCCAACACCAATAACTACATACCCACTCATTGATTCTTAGGTCTACACACACATCCACTCACTCACCTGTACAGTCACTCATACTTAGGTCACTCAGTACAGGACTATCATATGCACTCATACTCCTATATAGACACTCAAACACCGCCACTCATCCATAGAGGTACTCACACACCTAGTCAGTCATGCAAATAATTAATCACACTCCAATTTACTCACCTATACAGTTATACACACCAGCTCACTTACTCATAAAAATACTAGCACATTCTTACGCTCCTATGCAATCACTGATGCAAGCACACACTCATCCATATAGCCACTCTCACAATCACACACTCTCACTTATAGCCATTTATATACTCCAACACACATATATACTGCCTTTCACATATGTAGTTACTCACACATGTACCACTGAGATATACATTCAATCACTAACACACCCATACACACACTCACCCACCCATACAGTCCATCACAGACGCACTCTTGAAACCATGCACCCAGTGAATCACCCACTCACACATCTATGCACAGAGTCACACACACCCCACCCACACAAACACTGAGGCACCCATACAGATACTCAGAGAACCAATCCATAACCCATATAGACACTCATTTAGCTAGTCAGAAACCCATGCAGCTGCTTACACAACAACAGACAGACGGATACAGACATTCACACAGTTTAGTCACTCACCCATGCATCCAGTAAGATACGTTTAATCACTCCCTTATACACCCACTCATTCTTCAATACGCCTTTCCCTATATATATTAAACATAGTTACATTTTACAGAAACACACAGTCACTGGATGATGTCATCAGTGATGTCATTTGAGATGTCATCAGTGATGTCATCAGTGATGTCACTGACCATGTCATGAGTGATGTAATATGTGACGTCATCAGCAGTGCATTGCGGGGCGTGAGTTATAGTTAGCTGAACTAACTATAACGGGGAATTTCACGGGTTTTGTACGAGTGCAATGTCCAACTAACTATAACTTTCCCTAAAACCTATGGTTTTTCAGTGAATATATATATATATATATATATATTATCTACTGGCGGTCGCCAGTAGATAGTTATAGTTAGGACCTATTTTCCATAGGAAATCCGCGACATTCTATTTGAAATAACTCTCTTGCCGGTTGACGAATCTTCGCGAAATTTTCAAACTTTATGGCCCGCCTTGGTCCGCTCCTACCCTGAAAGTTTTGGGGTGATTCGTCAAGCAGGTGCCGAGAAAAAAGG
Organism: Calotriton arnoldi; assembly: GCA_963921515.1. Taxonomy (NCBI): domain Eukaryota; kingdom Metazoa; phylum Chordata; class Amphibia; order Caudata; family Salamandridae; genus Calotriton; species Calotriton arnoldi. The sequence continues at coordinate 392,863 of CAWUFW010001973.1, forward strand.
GGGGTCCCAAAACGTGTTTTCCCCATTCATTTTCCCATAGGAAACTTTAGACACGGCTACAGCCCGAACTGCTGAACGGAATTACACCAAATTTGGCAAAGAGGTAGTTCTTGGTTCAGAAAGAACCCTTTTGTTAAATGGTGTAAATCCGTTCAGTAGTTCCAGAGAAAATCAAAAGGAAAATCACATATATATCTATGGCCGCGTCGGATTCGCGCACCCTCCCGATCACGAGCTGCATGCTAATTGGCTGTCAAGTGGCTGTCAACACTCCAAATCAGGAAGTGTTGGCAGCCATTTTGTCCCTCGGTAGAACCGAGGGACAGAAACAAGTGCGCAAAGCGCAAAAAGGGGCAGGGTAGAAACACCCTGACCCCCTAGGTCTGCTCAGGGGTCCCACAAGGACCCCCTGGGCAGAAAAAGCATTTTTTTTTTAAATCGGCAGGATGCGCTCAGCGTGCGCGGATCCTGCTGATTAGAAAAAAACCCAGAAGAAACAAGTGCGCAAAACGCACAAAGGGGCAGGGTAGAAACACCCTGACCGCCTAGGTCTGCTCAGGGGTCCCTCAAGGACCCCCTGGGCAGAAAAAGCTTTTTTTTTTTTAAACGGCGGGATGCGCTCAGGGTGCGCGGATCCCGCCGAGAAAACGAGCGCGGTCTCCGCGCTTCGTTGTTAATTGGCCTCCGGGTGGGCCAAGTCCCGAGGGCATGCAGGGTTTCTTTTTAATATGTGGGGGCCTCTAAGGCCTCCCAAGCCCCGAGGACCGTCACTCCCCGGGGCTTAAAAAAATAATGGTGCGGGAGGGCTCTTTGCCCTCCCGCTGCCCCGGGACCGCCACCTCCCGGGGCTTCTTTTAAATTTTTGACCTGTGTGGGGGCTCCAGCCCCACACGCCCGGGACCGCAACCTCCCGGGGCACTAAAGATTTGAATATGGGGGTCCGTTACGGACCCCCAAAGCCCCGGGACCACCACCTCCCAGGGGCTGTGCACTGGATAGGAGGGGGCTGCGCGGCCCCCTCCTGGAGCCCTTGATGGCCCTGGGGACCGCCACCCCCAGGGCCGGCTCCTGCAGTGTCCCGGGGTGCCTACCCTCGGGACACTGTAGTTTGCTATGACAGGACGGGAGCCTCGCGGCTCCCGTCCTTTCATAGCAAACTTGGTTTGCATTTTGAAAGAGAGAGCAGGAAACCTGTCTCTCTTTCAAAATGCAAACTCATTAGCTTTCCACATGGGGAGCAGCATGTTAGCTGCTCCCCATGTGGAAAGCAATGCCGGCTCGCGCAGGAGGCGGGTAGCCGGCTGGGACTGTGGGGGGATTGGGGACCCCCATAGTCCCCAACCAGAAGCCAGGCCCCGGGGGATGGGGTCCCCGGGGCCATAAGTGGCCAGGGAGGGGGCCACGCAGCCCCCTCCCCAAATTATAAAAAATTTAAAAAAAAAAAAGAGCAAGGCCGGCCCCGGGGATGGGGTCCCCGGGGCCTTAAATGGCCTGAGGAGGGGGCCACGCAGCCCCCTCCAAATTAAAAATAAAAATTGAGGGCATGCCCCGGGGATGCGGTCCCCGGGGCCAAAACAGGCCCAGGGAAGGGGGCCACGCAGCCCCCTCCCAATCAAAAAAAAAAAAAGACCGGCATCGTGCCGGAGGCCCCGCCCCTCCCTGCAGCAGTCTGCAAACGCGCCCCCTGGCACGTTTTGAGAAGGGAGTAATTCCCCTTGAATACTGGGGGTCCCTGGGGCAAACTAGCCCACCAGGAACCTCCAGTATGTGCCAGGGGCTGCGTTGCAGAGAGGTGTACAGAGGCCACGCCCCTTTTACACCTCTCTGCAACGCAGCTCTGTGGCGCTTTGGAAGTACATGGTGGGCTAGTTGGACTCCAGGGACCCTCAGGATTCAAGGGGACTTAATCCCCCAACTTAAAACGCGCCACGGGCGCGTTTGCACAGTGGTGAAGGAGGGGCGGGGCTTCAGGTGACATGTGTGCAAACAGGCCCCGTGGCGTGTTTTAAGATGGGAATTAAATCCCCTTCAATCCTGAGGGTCCCTGGGGGCCAACTAGCCCAACAGGTACGGTCCAGAAAGTGCCACAGAGCTGCGTTGCAGAGAGGTGTAAAAGGGGTGTGGCCTCTGTACACTCTCTGCAACGCAGCCCCTGGCGCATACTGGAGGTTCCTGGTGGGCTAGATGGCCCCCAGGGACCCTCATGATTCAAGGGGACTTAATCCCCCAACTTAAAACACGCCACGGGCGTGTTTGCACAGATGTCACCTCAGGCCCCGCCCCTCCCTTCACCATTGTGCAAATATTCCTCTAAAATCAGCCGAACTACGAATTCCGATTTACTCACCTGTTATCAGGAGAGAACCCAGTGCTGCATCTTTTAGCCCAGCACTGATCCTGATAAGTAATTTTAACCGTACTTACCAGTAACTTGAATTTCCTTCCATAGGATATCATTGCCTGCTTTTTGCTGAAAAAGTTTCTAAGTGTCGATTTTGAAACATACAAATATTCCTCTAAAATCAGCCGAACTACGAATTCCGATTTACTCACCTGTTATCAGGAGAGACCTCAGTGCTGCATCTTTCAGCCCAGTACTGATCCTGAAAAGTAATTTTAACCGTACTTACCAGTAACTTGAATTTCCTTCCATAGGATATCATTGACTGGTTTCACTTGGAAATTCTTCTAAGTGTCGATTTTTGAAACTTTATAATATTCCTTTAAAATCAGCCGAAATACGAATTCTGATTTACTCACCTGTTATCAGGAGAGACCTCAGTGCTGCATCTTTCAGCCCAGTACTGATCCTGAAAAGTAATTTTAACCGTACTTACCAGCAACTTGAATTTCCTTCCATAGGCTAACATTGACTGGTTTCACTTGGAAATTCTTCTAAGTGTGGAGTTTTGGAACTTTATAATATTCCTCTAAAATCAACCGAACTACGAATTCCGATTTACTCACCTGTTATCAGGAGAGAACCCAGTGCTGCATCTTTTAGCCCAGTACTGATCCTGAAAAGTAATTTTAACCGTACTTACCAGTAACTTATATTTCCTTCCATAGGAATCCATTGTCTGGTTTTCAGCAGAAAAGTTTCAAAGTGTCGATTTTCACAAAATACAAATATTCCTTAAAAATCGCCTGTATGACTTAAACGCATTCTTTCAACTGTTTCCAAGATCCAACACTGAGTAAGAAAAAGTAACGATAACACTACTTACCTGCTAAGTGAATTTCCTCACATAGGATAACATTGGTGATTCTATGTGAAAAAGTTTCTAAGTGTCAACTTTTAAAATACAATAATATTCCTTAAAAATCACTACTGTAACCAAAACGCTTTTACTCAACTGTTTACAGGAGATGTCCCAGGACTAAATCTAGGATCCAGTCCTGTGGTTAGAAAAGTAATCCATAAAGTAACTAATTGCATTTAACTAGAAATTCACATTCAGCTCAATGTTGCATTGTGTTTGAAATTGTGTTGCCCATTGCAATAACTGTAACTACTGTACTTAAAACTCTATTGCCTATTTGCAAACTATTTAAACTAAAGTAATTCATTCAGAGAAAGTATATTTTGTAATGTAATGTATAATGTAATTACAATGTAATTTAATAAATAAAATATCTAAAAATAAATAGTTTTAAAAAATGTAGTAAATCAGTATCAAAAAAATAAATATAACAATTAATACATTTAAAAATTGTCATTTACAAAACCTTTGAAATTCACTGAAAAAACCATAGGTTTTAGGGGCGTTATAGTTAGAAATTAGCATTTAAAAAACTTTGAAATTCACTGAAAAAACCATAGGTTTCAGGCACGTTATAGTTAGAAATTAGCATTTAAAAAACCTTTGAAATTCACAGAAAAACCATAGGTTTCAGACACGTTATAGTTAGAAATTAGCATTTAAAAAACCTTTGAAATTCACTGAAAAAACCATAGGTTTTAGGGACAGTTATAGTTAGTTGGACATTTCACTCGTACAAAACCCATGAAATTCCCCGTTATAGTTAGTTCAGCTAACTATAACTCGCGCCCCGTAATGCACTGCTGATGACGTCACATATTACATCACTCATGACATGGTCAGTGACATCACTGATGACATCACTGATGACATCTCAAATGACATCACTGATGACATCACTGATGACATCATCCACGTGATAATCTGATGCACCTCCTCACACCCTAATATAACCTTTGATACACCCACTCTAAATTACAGACTGCCATTCGCAAAACCATAGACACTCCAACACCAATAACTACATACCCACTCACTGATTCTTAGGTCTACACACACACATCCACTCACTCACCCGTACAGTCACTCATACTTATGGTCACTCAGTACAGGACTATCATATGCACTCTTACTCCTATATAGACAGTCAAACACCGCCACTCATCCATAGAGGTACTCACACACCTAGTCAGTCATGCAAATAATTAAACACACTGCCATTTACTCACCTATACAGTTATACACACACCAGCTCACTTAATCATACAAATACTAGCACATTGTTACGCTCTTATACAATCACTGATACAAGCACACACTCATCCATACAGCCACTATCACAATCACTCACTCTTGCTAATAGCTATTTATATACTCCAACACACATATATACTGCCTTTCACATATGTAGTTACTCACACATGTACCACTGGGACATACATTCACTCACTAACACACTCTTACACACACTTACCCACCCATACAGTCTATCACAGATGTACTCTTGAAACCATCCACCCAGTGAATCACCCACTCACACATCTATGCACAGAGTCGCACACACCCCTCCCACACAAACACTCAGGCACCCATACAGATACTCAGACAACCATTCAATAACTCTTATACACACTCATGTAGCTATTCACAAACACATGCAGCCACTTACACAGCAACAGACAGACGGATACAGACATTCACCCAGTTTAGTCACTAACCCATGCATTCAGTAAGATACGTTAAATCACTCACTTATAGAGTCAGTCACGCACCTACTAAAACATCCATACAGACACTTATACACCCACTCATTCTTCAATACGTCTTTTCCTATATATATTAAAAATATTTAAACTTTACAGAAACACACAGTCACTGCATGATGTCAACAGTGATGTCATTTGAGATGTCATCAGTGATGTCATCAGTGATGTCACTGACCATGTCATGAGTGATGTAATATGTGACGTCATCAGCAGTGCATTGCGGGGCGCGAGTTATAGTTAGCTGAACTAACTATAACGGGGAATTTCATGGGTTTTGTACGAGTGAAATGTCCAACTAACTATAACTGTCCCTAAAACCTATGGTTTTTTCAGTGAATATATATATACACACTGAAAAAACCACAGGTTTCAGGGACGTTATAGTTAGTTGGACATTTCACTCGTATAAAACCAGAGAAATTCAGCCATTATAGTAAGTAGAGTTAACTATAACTCGCGCCCCAGCAATGCACTGCTGATTACGTCACATATTACATCACTCATGACATGGTCAGTGACATCACTGATGACATCTCAAATGACATCACTGATGACATCGCTGATGACATCATCCACATGATCATCTGATGCACCTCCTCACACCCTAATATAACCTTTGATACACCCACTCTAAAATACAGACTACCAATATCGAAACCATAGACAGACCAATAGCAGTTAGTACATACCCGCTCAGTGATTCATACATCTACACACACATCCACTCACTAACCCATACAGTCACCCATACATGCAGTCATTCATCAATACAGCCACTGATATATCCACTCATACACCCATATAGACACTCACACATTGCCACTCACCCAAAGAGTTACTCAAACACTTAGTCAGTCACCCAAAGAATTAATTACACTGCCATTTACTCACCTATACAGTTATACACACACACCACCTCACTTATTCATACAGATAGTACCATATACGTACTCTCTTCAACAATTACTGACATAAGCACACACTTATCCATGCAGCCACTGTCACAATCACTCACTGTCACATATACTCACTTATATACTCCAACACTCACATATACTGCCTTTCACATATGTAGTCACTTACACATATACCACTAAGACATCCATTCACTCACCAATACAGCTATACTTGCACTCACTCATCCATACAGTTCCTAACACACACACTCATAAACCCATTCACCCAGTGAATCACCCACTCACACATCCATGCAGAGAGTCACACACCCCCCCACCTACCCACACAGACACTCAGGCACCCATACAGGTACTTAGACAACCAATCATTAACCCATATAGACACTCATGTAGCTACTCACAAACCCATGCAGCCACTTACACACCAACTGACAGAATGAAACAGACATTCACACAGATTAATCATTCACCCATGCATTCACTAAGACACGTTTAATCACTCACTTATACAGTCAGTCACGCACCCACTAAATCATCCATTCAGACACTCATACACCCACTCATTTTTCAATACACCTTGGCATATATATATAACATTCTTGAACTTTTTAGAAACACTCAGTCAATGGATGATGTCATCAGTGATGTAATCAGTGATGTCATTTGAGATGTCATCAGTGATGTCACTGACCATGTCATGAGTGATGTAATATGTGACGTCATCAGCAGTGCATTGCGGGGCGCGAGTTATAGTTAGCTCTACTAACTATAACGGCCGAATTTCTCTGGTTTTATACGAGAGAAATGTCCAACTAACTATAACGTCCCTAAAACCTGTGGTTTTTTCAGTGAATTTCTAATGTTTTTTAAATGCTAATTTCTCACTATAACGTCCCTGAAACCTGTAGTTTTTTCAGTGAATTTCTAAGGCTTTTTAAATGCTAATCCCTAACTATAACGTCCCTGAAACCTGTAGTTTTTTCAGTGAATTTCTAAGGTTTTTTAAATGCTAATTTCTAACTATGCCTACATAGGTAGGACATGTGCAGAAAGAGGAAGAAAGGCGCAGAAAGAAGCAAGAGAAGTGCAGAAAGAGGCAAGAGTGGTGCAGAAAGAGGAAGAAAGGTACAGAAAGAAGCAGGAAATGTGCAGAAACAACCAACAGAGGTGCAGAAAAAGGCCTACTTTGACTGTACCTTACAACAGACTCATACAAAGTACCCTAATCACTAATCCTTCTCCAAAGATGTCTTAAACCTCACTTTTCTCTTGAAGGTTCACTATTAATCGACTGCTCAGAATGTTAGGCCTACCAAATATAAAACAGCAATCCTAAGCATTTCACTGTTGTAAGTCTGACCAAGTTTGTGAAGGTATGCATGCGTGTCTATGCTTTTACCTAGTGACATGTTAAATGAAAATAAACATACAAACACTTGAATACCTGTGTTTCAAACAGCATACTCTGTAAATTTGTGTAAAAAAGGTGTATGCATTTCTTTCTGCTCACAATACAGGTCACATGGGTATTCAATAGTATATTTGAGGGGCTCTATAACACATATATACAGAAGACATGTCTGCCTGTGCAACCGAATGACAGAGCAGAACTGAGAAGATTTGACCACCTATAGGAGAAGTTACCAGCGTTTTAAGCTACCATCTTCAGATGCATAACACATGTAAGAATACATATACAAGTAGACATATACCTCAGTCACGAGAGCACGCAGACCTTTAAACTTGACAGCTTGCGCTTCCCATTGAGTACCGAAAGAGGTGAGAGAAGTTCAGAAAGAAGCAAGAGAGTTGCAGAAACAGGCAAAAGAGGTGCAGAAAGAGGGAACAGCGGCGCAGACAGAGGCAAGAGGGGTGTAGAAACAGGCAAAAGGGGTGTAGAAAGAGGGAACAGGTGGGCAGACTGAGGCAAGAGAGGTGCAGGAAGAGGGAAGAGGGGTGCAATATTTGGCAACATAGGTGCAAAAAGAAGCAAGAGCAGTGCAGAAAGAACCAACAGACGTGCAGAAAGAGGCAAGAGGGGTACAGAAAGAGGCACGTGAAGTGCAGAACGAAGCAAAAGAGGTGCAGAAAGAGGCAAGAGAACTGCAGAAAAAGGCAAGAGAGATGCAGAATGAGGCAAGAGAGATGCAGAATGAGGCAGGAGAGGTGCACAAAGAGGCAAGAGGGGTGCAGAAGGAGGCAAGAGAAGTGCAGAAAGAAGCAACAGAGGTGCAGAAAGAGGCACGACAAGTGCAGAAGCATGCAAGAAAGGTACAGAAAGAGGGAACAGGGGTGCAGAGAGAGGCAAGAGAGATACAGAAATTTGCAAGAGAGGTGTAGAAAGAAGCAAGAGCAGTGCAGAAAGAAGCAAGAGAAGGGCAGAAAGAAGCAAGAGAGGTAGACAAATAGGGAAGAGGGGAGCAGAAAGAGGCAAGAGAGGTGCAGAAAGAGGGAAGACGAGTGCAGAAAGAGACAACAGGGGCACAGAAAGAAGCAAGACAGGTACAGAAAGAAGCAACAGAGGTGCAGAAGGAGGCAAGAGAACTGCACAAAGAGGCAAGAGAGTTGCAGAAACAGGCAAAAGAGGTACAGAAAGAGGGAACAGGGGTGCAGACAGAGGCAAGAGGGGTACAGAAACAGGCAAGAGAAGTGCAGAAAGAGGCAAGAGGGGTGCAAAGATTTGCAAGAGAGGTGCAGAAAGAAGCAAGAGCAGTGCAAAAGAACCAACAGAGGTGCTGAAAGAGGCAAGAGAGGTGCAGAAGGAGGCAAGAGAACTGCATAAAGAGGCAAGAGAGTTGCAGAAACAGGCAAAAGGGGTGCATAAAGAGGGAACAGGTGGGCAGACTGAGGCAAGAGAGGTGCAGGAAAAGGGGTGCAGAAATTTGGAACATAGGTGCAAAAAGAAGCAAGAGCAGTGCAGAAAGAACTAACAGACGTGCAGAAAGAGGCAAGAGGGGTACAGAAAAAGGCAAGAGAGGTGCAGAATGAGGCAGGAGAGGTGAACAAAGAGGCAAGAGGGGTAGAGAAAGAGGCAAGAGGGGTGCATAAAGAAACAAGAGAAGTGCAGAAAGAAGCAACAGAGATGCTGAAAGAGGCAAGACAGGTGCAGAAGCATGCAAGAAAGGTGCAGGAAGAGGGAACAGGGGTGCAGAAAGAGGGAAGAGGGTTACAGACATTTACAAGAGAGGTGTAGAAAGAAGCAAGAGCAGTGCAGAAAGAAGCAAGAGAAGTACAGAAAGAAGCAAGAGAGGTGGACAAAGAGGAAAGAGGGGTGCAAAAATAGGCAAGAGGGATGCAGAAATTTGCAAAAGATGTGCAGAAAGAACCAAGAGCAGTGCACAAAGATCCAACAGAGGTGCAAAAAGAGAAAAAGATGCAAGAGGGGTGCAGAAAGGGGTAGGAGAGGTGCACAAAGAGGCAAGAGGAGTACAAAAAGAGGCAGGAGGGGTGCAGAAAGAAGGAAGAGAACTGTAGAAAGAAGCAACAGAGATGCTGAAAGAGGCACGAAGGGTGCAGAAAGAGGCAAGAGAAGTGCAGAAAGAAGCAACAGAGGTACAGAAAGAGGCAAGAGTGGTGTAGAAAGAGGGAAGAGAGGTGTAGAAAGAGGCAAGAGAGTTGCACAAAGAGGGAAGAGGGGTGCTGAAAGAGGCAAGAGGGGTGCAGAAAGAAGCAAGTGAGGTGCAGAAAGAGGCAAGAGAGGTGCAGAAAGAGGCAAGAGAGGTGCAGAAACAGGCAGGAGAAGTGTGGAAATAGGCAAGAGAGGTGCAGAAGGAGGCAAGAGAACTGCAGAAAGAGGCAAGAGAGTTGCAGAAACAGGCAAAAGGGGTGCAGAAAGAGGGAACAGGTGGGCAGACTGAGGCAAGAGAGGTGCAGAAAGAGGAAAGAGGGGTGCAGAAAGAGGCAAGAGGAGTGCAGAAAGAAGCAACAGAGGTGCAGAAAGAGGCAACAGAAGTGTAGAAAGAGGCAAGAGAGGTGCAGAAACAGGCAGGAGAGGTGCAGAAAGAGGGAGCAGGGGTGCAGAAAGAGGCAAGAGAGGTGCAGAAAGAGTGATGAAGGGTGCAGAAAGAGGCAAGAGGGGTACAGGAAGAAGCAAGTGAGGTGCAGAAAGAGGCAACAGAGGTGCAGAAAGAGGCAAGAGAGGTGCAGAAAGTGGAAGAGATGAGCAGAAAGAGGCAAAAGAAGTACAGAAAAAAAGAAAGGTGCAAAAAGAAGCAACAGAAATGCAGAAAGAGGCTAGAGAGGCGCAGAAAGAGGCAAGAGTTGTTTGCAGAACATTAGTACCAATTTAATACCCACATTTAGCAATAAGTAACAGGTGAGCATTCTAGGTTTGCAAAGGGCCTTCCACCACGCTGTAACACTTGTTGCTGCATTTTTGGTAGCATTTGAGCAGTTTGAGCTAGAAACAAGTTTTTTTTTGTTCAAATCAACAGATTATGCAGCAGAGGATGGATTATGTGGCAAATGCGGAAAATGTATAATTGTGCGAAAGTCAGTGCAGCCAAACAGTCGCATAATTCTGGTGGCACTGCTCATACCTCTGACTAGGTCCAGAAGTGCTCCTCAGTGGTTCCTTCTTTCTTTTGTCTCATTGAGTTTATAGTTTAGCTTCTATGGAAATGAGGAAGACTAAACCTGAGTCTACCACTCCACAACACAGACTACAATACCACATAATTACTCTCCATAACACATAATCCCACTCTACATAATTCCTATACACTAAATACCACATACCTTCTATCCACATCAAAGTCTATCCACATAATTTCACTGCACATCATACCATGTAATTCCACTACACACAACCTCCATCCACTCCACTCCAAGAAACATTAGTAAAACACTTTTACATTTACAACACCTATAGCTCTAACTCTCGCAAGTGTGAAACCTATTACATTGCAAATGCTTCTTTAACTAGTAGTCGCGTTTGCAGAGAGCTGGAGAAAGGGGGCAGGGCCTCCGACCAGCGCTTAGGAATTCTGCTGCGTGGGACTTACAGGAGGTACCAGGAGGGCTTTTTCCCCCAAAGTCCCTCAGGAGTAAAGTGGACTTCATCCCCCAACCAGTACCCAGTACTGTGCCAGGAGGCACGTTTGCAGAGTGGTGGAGAAAGGTGAGCATGGCCTCCGTAGACCTTTTAGCAATCCCACTGTGTGGGACTTAGTGGCGGTAACAGGAGGGGTAGTTGGCCCCCAATGACAACCTTGGGAGCTAACTACCTCCAGTAAGTCCCACACAGCAGGATTGCTAAGTTCTCATAGCAGGCCACACCTCCTTTCCCCACCACTCTGCAAACGTGCTCCCTGGCATGCTCTTGGATGGGGATTAAAGTCCACTTCGCTGCTGGGGGTCCTTAGGGGCCAACTAGCCTACCTGATACCCCCAGTATGCCCCATATAGTAGGATTGATGATAGGTGGACACAGGCCATGCCCCCTTTGTCCACCACTCTGCAAACGTGCCACCTGGCACGCTCTTGGTTGGGGGATGAAGTCCCCTTGCCTCCTGAGGGTCCCTGGGGGCCAACTAGCCCACCAGGTACCTCCAGTAAGCCCCATATAGCTGGATTGCTGAGAGTGGTCCGAGTCCACGCCCCCTTTTCACACCACTCTGCAAAGGCGCCTCCTGGCACACTGCTGCTTGGGGATGAAGTCCACTTCAGTCCTGAGGTCCTCAGGACACAAGAGGATCTCATCGCCCCACCAGCAGTATGCCAAGAGGCGCGTTTGCAGAGTGGTGTAAAAAGGGGCATGGCCTCGGACCACCTCTTAGCAATCCCACTGTGTGGGGCTTACTGGAGGTACCTGGTGGGCTAGTTGGCCCCTAAGGACCCTTAAGATTCTAGGGAACTTAATCCCCCAACCCAGAACCTGCCAGGAGGCGTGTTTGCAGAGTGGTGCAGGGAGGGGGCGGGGCCTCTGGCGAGATGCCGGCTTCTCTTTTATTTATTTTTTTAGAAGGGGGCTGTGTGGCCCCCCTTCTTGTAGTAATTTTTGGGCCCTGGGGACCCCATCGCCCAAGGCATGAGCTTTTTTTAAAAAAAATAATAATTAAAAACGGGAAAGGGGCCGCGCGGCCCTCCTCCCGAGGCCGATTTCAGCCCCGGGACCCCATCCCCCGGGCATGGCCTTGTTTTTTATTTTTTACTTTCTTATTTATACAGGAGGGGGGCCACGAATCCGGCCGAATATTTTTAAAAAAATGCTTTTTTTGGCCCTGGGGGTCTTTGTGGGACCCCCTGAGCAGGTCTAGGGGGTCAGGGTGTTTCTACCAGCCCCCTTTTCTTGTTTTTTATCCTTTTTTCATCTTTTTTCTTCTGACTCAGTACTGAGTCACAAGATGGCTGCCAACACTTCCTGGTTTGGAGGGTTGGCAGCCAATCAAAATGAAGCTCGTGATCGGGAGGGTTCGCGAATCCTCCTCGGTCACCAGATATCGATATTTTTTTATTTTTTTATTTCTCAGGAACTACTGAATGGATTTACACCATTTGAAAAAAAAGAACGCTTTCTGAACCAAGACCTACCTTTTTGCCAAATTTGGTGTAATTCCGTTCAGCAGTTCGGGCTGTAGCTTTGTCTAAAGTTTGCTATAGAAATTAACATGGAGAAAATGCGTTTTGTGACACCCATTTTTTCTCAGCCCCCACTCAACGAATCACCCCGAAACTTTCAAGACAGGAGCTGACCTGAGTGAACCACTAGTTTTGAAACTTTCACGAAGATTCATCAAACGACACCAAAGATATTGGCAAAAGAAAAAACGCTTTTTGAATAGAAACGAGGTCCTAACTATAACTACCTACTGGTGACCGCCAGTAGGTAATATATATATATAGAGATATATATATATAGATATATATATATAATATCAAATCTAACTAAGGATCAATGGACAGCCCTAACAACCCTTAAGAATGAGGATGGAATTGTAATCACACCTTTAGATAAAGGGGGCACTGTTTTACTTACAAGGGATTCTTATTGGAAAGAAGCTCTGAGACAATTGAGAGATGAACCCTATTATCTTCCAATTCCAAAAGCAGAATATTCCGCTAGCAATTTGGACTATCATAATGTAATTCTTGAGTGGTATAAGAAAGGTATGCTAGATGTGGAAGAATATCAGTATTTAGGGTGCCCCTGCCTACAAATCCCAACATTTTACTGCCTACCTAAAATTCATAAAGATAAAACTCATCCACCTGGACGACCGATTATCTCCTCTAAGCAGAGTCTATTAGAACATATGTCAAGCTATGTTGATAAATTCCTTCACCTCTTAGTGAAGACCCTACTATCACACACCAGAGGCACAAAAGATTTTTTTGTTGTGAATAGAAAACATTGTTTGGGAAGAAGAATATCTGATGATCACGATGGATATAGCCAGTCTAAATATTAGCATAGCCAATGAGGATCAATCAATCAATCAATCAGGGTTTGTAAAGCAAGGCTACTCACCTGTGAGGGTCTCAAGGCACTGTGGGGGGGGCGCAGCGGATGAAACTAAGTGCTGAGTTAATCTGCAGAGCCAGGTCTTGAGGTCCTTCCTGAATTGTGTCAGTGAGGGGTATTTCCTGAGGTGGATGGGCAGGTTGTTCCATGTCTTGGAGGCGAGGTAGGAGAAGGACATTCCTCCGGTTCTGGTCTTGCAGATTCGTGGGACGGTAGCCAGGGAAAGCTGGGCAGAGTGGAGGTGTCTGTTGGGTATGTGGAATGTGAGACGGTGATTCAGGTGTGCGGGTCTGGTGTTGTGAAGGGCCTTGTATGCGTGGGTGAGGAGTTTGAAGGTTATTCTTCTGTCGACTGGGAGCCAGTGGAGGTCGCGGAGGTGTTGAGTGATGTGGCTGCGACGGGAGATGCTGAGGATGAGTCTTGTTGCGGCGTTCTGGACATTCTGGTGTCAACAGAGGAGTTTCTGAATGACGCCGGAATAGAGTGCATTGCCGAAGTCGAGTCTGCTGCTGATGAGGGTATGGGTGACTGTCTTCCTGGATGTGTGGTTGGGATCCATCTGAAGGTCTTTGGGAGCAGGCAGAGTGTGTTGAAGCAGGTCGAGGAGACAGTGTTTATCTGGCAGTCCATTGTGAGCGAGGAGTCCAGTATGATGCAGAGGTTTTGTGTGTGGTTCATGGGGGTAGGGGGACTTCCTAGAGCAGAGGGCCACCAGGAGTCATTCCAAGGTGAGGAGGAGACTCCCAGGATAAGGACTTCTGTCTTGTCTGAGTTGAGCTTCAGGCAGCTGTCCTTCATCCAGGCAGCGATGGCTTTCATTCCTTTGTGGACGTTGTTCCTGGCAATAGTGGGTTATTTGGTGAGGGAGAGGATCAGCTGGACTGAAAGCGATAGAATACTTTCTTTTGTAGCAGATCATTGAAATTTCACAATCACAATTTGATGCTAATTGAGTTTGTTAGACTCTGTTTAACAAATAACATTTTCATGTTTTCATGCCAGTATTTTTGGCAGGTGCATGGGGCATCGATGGGTACCTGCTTCACCCCCAGCTGCTCAAATCTTTTCATGTGCTGGTGGGAAAGCAGGTAGCCTGGTCTGAGGAGAATGACCAGTGGGTTTAGAGAATTGTGAGATGGAATCACTACATAGATGACCTCTTCATTATTTGGAGAGGGTCCAAAGAAATAGCATTGGAGTACATTGTGATTCTAAATATGAATTACATTAACCTTAGATTTACTAGTAAAATCAGTGCTGAATGTGTGACCTTTTTGAATTTAAAAGTATGCACCGGGGAGAATCTGCACCTCCTTGTAAGGAAAGCGACAGCAGGGAACTTGCTCCTCCATGCAAGGAGCAATCTCCACAAGAAATGTAAATGGAGCATCCCCTATGGGGAATTGCTTTGGACAAAACACAATAATACCCAGACACAGGAATTTGAGCTACCGGCGAAAGAGGTCATTGGCAGATTTAAAGTAAGGAGTCGACGTTTTCTTTTGCTGCTAAAAATAAACACGCCTAGAGGAACTATGCCCTGACTGTCTTCTGGTTTTTGATGAAAATACCGTCGATACAAGGAGGGAACGTGCATGGGGTGTTATTAAGGGGCTTGCCACTCCGTCAGGGCCACCGTCGGAAGAGGCGAGGGATTCGGCATTCTTTGTAGGAGATATATACATATATATATATATTATTAAACTTTTCCAAACGGAAAAAGGGCACTCGCAGGGTTAAAATAATCCAATTGATTTTATTTCAGCCAGCAGACGCGTTTCGGCGGTCAGCCTTTCTCAATGCTTGGTTGAATAACACAGACACCCTTCTGACAGTTAGATTTAAATACATCAAACAGCGCTCCTATTGGAGGATTGCTAATTGGCATGGCGAGAGGGCTGCTGGTACTTGGAGTCCAATACTCCCTTAGCAGATTGCATCTGCGAGTGTCCTCTTTTCCAGAAATACTCCCCTAATTGGGCTGCCAAATGGAGTCTCATTGTCCTGAAAGAATACCTTCAGTGTCACGGAAAATTCCCCTCGCAGGCCACAGGCGTTGTCAAAAATGGGAAATCCCTTAGCGTGTCCTCGCAGGTACTGGCCCAATGGTCATGCCACTTCTGATTCAATAATATCCGATTTCATATCGACGAGATGCAGGTCAGATCAGCTCCCGCCCTGCCATAGCAAACTTCTGCTTCGCTTCATGGAAGCGAGAGCAGAAAAACTGCTCTTGCTTCCATGAAGTGAAGCAGTATTGCTTTTGGGCAAAGGGAGCTGCATGTCAGCAGCTCTCTTTGCCCAAAAGCAATGCCGGCTCCCACACTAGGCAGGGAGCCAGCAGGGACAGCGGGGGCATTGGGGATCCCCCTGCGGTCCCCAGCGAAGAGGCCAAGCCCAAGGGATGGGGTCCCAGGGGCTGAAAATGGCCCAAGGAAGGGGGCAACGCAGCCCCCCTTCCATAAAAAAGTTTTTGCTGGGCCCCGAGGGATGGAATTCTGTACTCTCTTGCTTCCTTCTACACCTCTGTTGCTTCTTTCAGCACTTTTCTTGCCTCTTTCTGCACTCCTCTTGTCAGTTTCTGCACATCTCTTGCCTATTTCTGCACATCACTTGCTTCTATATGCACCTCTCTTGCTTCTTTCTGCACCCATCTTCCCTCTTTGTGCACCTCTCTTGCTTCTTTCTGCACGTCTCTTACCTTTTTTTGCAGTTCTCTTGCCTCTTTCTACACTTTTGCTTCTTTCTGCACTTCTCTTGCCTCTTATTGCACCTCTGTTGCTTCTTTCTGCACTTCCCTTGCCTCTTTCTGCACCCCTCTTACCTCTTTCTGCACCTCTGTTGCTTCTTTCTGTACTTCTCTTGCTTCTATATGCACCTCTCTTGCTTCTTTCTGCACCCATCTTCCCTCTTTGTGCACCTCTCTTGCCTCTTTCTGCACGTCTCTTACCTTTTTTTGCAGTTCTCTTGCCTCTTTCTACACTTTTGCTTCTTTCTGCACTTCTCTTGCCTCTTTCTGCACCCCTCTTGCCTCTTTCTGCACCTCTGTCAGTTTTTTCTGCACTGCTCTTGCTTCTTTCCGTACCTCTCTTGCAAATTTCTGCACCCCTCTTGGCTCTTTCTGCACCCCTCTTCCCTCTTTCTGCACCTCTCTTGCCTCTGTCTGCACCCCTGTTCCCTCTTTCCGCACCTCTTATGCCTGTTTCTACAACTCTCTTGCCTCTTTCTGCAGTTCTCTTGTTTCCTTCTGCACCTCTGTTGCTTCTTTCTGCACTTCCCTTGCCTCTTTCTGCAGCCCTCTAGCCTCTTTCTGCGCCCCTCTTGCCTCCTTCTGCACCCCTCTTCCCTCTTTCTGCTCCTCCCTTGCCTCTTTCAGCACTTCTCTTGCTTCTTTCTGTACCTTTCTTGCTTCTTTATGCGCTTCTCTTGCCTCTTTCTGCACCCCTCTTGCCTCTTTCTGCACCTCTGTTGCCTCTTTCTGTACCTCTGTTGCTTATTTCTACACTTCTCTTGCTTCTTTCTGCACCCCTGGTGCCTCTTTCTGCACTTGTCTTCCTTCTTTCTGCACCTCTTTCCTCTTTCTGTACCCCTCTTGCCTCTTTCTGCACCTCTCTTGCTTCTTTCTGCACTTCTCTTGCTTCTTTCTACACCTCTGTTGCTTCTTTCAGCACTTCTCTTGCCTTTTTCTGCACTTCACTTGCCTCTTTCTGCACCTCTCTTGCTTCTTTCTGCACCTCTCTTGCTTCTTTCTGCACCCTTCTTCCCTTTTTCTGTACCTCTCTTGCCTCTTTCTGCACCTCTCTTGCCTCTTTCTGCACTTCTCTTGCTTCTTTCTACACCTCTGTTGCTTCTTTCAGCACTTCTCTTGCCTCTTTCTGCACTTCTCTTGCCTCTATCTGTACTTCTCTTGCCTCTTTCTGCACCTCTCTTGCCTCTTTCTGCACCTCTCTTGCCTCTTTATGCATTTCTCTTACCTCTTTCTGCACCTCTGTTGCTTCTTTCTGGACATCTCTTGCTTCTTTCTACACCCCTGTTGCCTCTTTCTGCACTTGTCTTCCTTCTTTCTGTACCTCTCTTGCCTCTTTCCGCACCCCTCTTGCTTCTTTCTGTACCTTTCTTGCTTCTTTTTGCTCTTCTCTTGCTTCTTTCTGCAGCTCTCTTCCTTCTTTCTGCACCCTTCTTTCCTTTTTCTGCACCTCTCTTGCCCCTTTCTGCACTTCTCTTGCCTCTTTCTGCACCTCACTTGCCTATTTCTGCACTTCCCTTGCCTATTTCTACACCTCTTGCTTCTTTCAGCACTTCTCTTGCCTCTTTCTGCAATTCTCTTGCCTCTTTCTGCAATTCTCTTGCCTGTTTCTGCACCTCCCTTGCCTCTTTCTGTACCTCTGTTGCCTCTTTATGCACCTCACTTGCTTCTTTCTGCACCCCTCTTGCCTCTTTCTGTACCCTTCTTCCCTATTTCTGCACCTCTCCTGCCTGTTTCCACATCTCTCTTGCCTCTTTCTGCACCTCTGTTGCATCTTTATGAACTTCTCTTGCCTCTTTCTTCACCCCTCTTGCCTCTTTGTGCAGTTCTCTTGCTTCCTTCTGCACCTCTGTTGCTTCTTTCTGCACTTCTCTTGCCTCTTTCTGCACCCCTCTAGCCTCTTTCTGCACCTCTGTTGGTTTTTTCTGCACTGCTCTTGCTTCTTTCTGTACCTCTCTTGCAAATTTCTGCACCCCTCTTGCCTCTTTCTGCACCCCTCTTCCCTCTTTCTGCACCTCTCTTGCCTCTGTCTGCACCCCGTTCCTTTTTTCCACACCTCTTATGCCTGTTTCTGCAGCCCTCTAGCCTCTTTCTGCACCCCTCTTGCCTCTTTCTGCACCCCTCTTCCCTCTTTCTGCACCTCTCTTGCCTCTTTCTGCACCTCTCTTGCCTCTTTCTGCATTTCTCTTGCTTCTTTCTGCACCTTTCTTGCTACTTTATGCGCTTCTCTTGCCTCTTTCTGTACCCCTCTTGCCTTTTTCTGCACCTCTGTTGCTTCTTTCTGCACTTCTCTTGCTTCTATATGCACCTCTCTTGCTTCTTTCTGCACCCATCTTCCCTCTTTGTGCACCTCTCTTGCTTCTTTCTGCACGTCTCTTACCTTTTTTTGCAGTTCTCTTGCCTCTTTCTACACCTTTTTTGCTTCTTTCTGCACTTCTCTTGCCTCTTTCTGCACCCCTCTTGCCTCTTTCTGCACCTCTGTCAGTTTTTTCTGCACTGCTCTTGCTTCTTTCCGTACCTCTCTTGCAAATTTCTGCACCCCTCTTGCCTCTTTCTGCACCCCTCTTCCCTCTTTCTGCACCTCTCTTGCCTCTGTCTGCACCCCTGTTCCCTCTTTCCGCACCTCTTATGCCTGTTTCTACAACTCTCTTGCCTCTTTCTGCAGTTCTCTTGTTTCCTTCTGCACCTCTGTTGCTTCTTTCTGCACTTCCCTTGCCTCTTTCTGCAGCCCTCTAGCCTCTTTCTGCGCCCCTCTTGCCTCCTTCTGCACCCCTCTTCCCTCTTTCTGCTCCTCCCTTGCCTCTTTCTGCACCTCTGTTGCCTCTTTCTGTACCTCTGTTGCTTATTTCTACACTTCTCTTGCTTCTTTCTGCACCCCTGGTGCCTCTTTTTGCACTTGTCTTCCTTCTTTCTGCACCTCTCTTTCCTCTTTCTGTACCCCTCTTGCCTCTTTCTGCACCTCTCTTGCTTCTTTCTGCACTTCTCTTGCTTCTTTCTACACCTCTGTTGCTTCTTTCAGCACTTCTCTTGCCTTTTTCTGCACTTCTCTTGCCTCTTTCTGCACCTCTCTTGCCTCTTTCTGCACTTCTCTTGCTTCTTTCTGCACCCTTCTTCCCTTTTTCTGTACCTCTCTTGCCTCTTTCTGCACCTCACTTGCCTCTTTCTGCACTTCTCTTGCTTATTCTACACCTCTGTTGCTTCTTTCAGCACTTCTCTTGCCTCTTTCTGCACTTCTCTTGCCTCTATCTGTACTTCTCTTGCCTCTTTCTGCACCTCTCTTGCCTCTTTCTGCACCTCTCTTGCCTCTTTATGCATTTCTCTTACCTCTTTCTGCACCTCTGTTGCTTCTTTCTGGACATCTCTTGCTTCTTTCTACACCCCTGTTGCCTCTTTCTGCACTTGTCTTCCTTCTTTCTGTACCTCTCTTGCCTCTTTCCGCACCCCTCTTGCTTCTTTCTGTACCTTTCTTGCTTCTTTTTGCTCTTCTCTTGCTTCTTTCTGCAGCTCTCTTGCTTCTTTCTGCACCCTTCTTTCCTTTTTCTGCACCTCTCTTGCCCCTTTCTGCACTTCTCTTGCCTCTTTCTGCACCTCACTTGCCTCTTTCTGCACTTCCCTTGCCTATTTCTACACCTCTTGCTTCTTTCAGCACTTCTCTTGCCTCTTTCTGCAATTCTCTTGCCTCTTTCTGCAATTCTCTTGCCTGTTTCTGCACCTCCCTTGCCTCTTTCTGTACCTCTGTTGCCTCTTTATGCACCTCACTTGCTTCTTTCTGCACCCCTCTTGCCTCTTTCTGTACCCTTCTTCCCTATTTCTGCACCTCTCCTGCCTGTTTCCGCATCTCTCTTGCCTCTTTCTGCACCTCTGTTGCATCTTTATGAACTTCTCTTGCCTCTTTCTTCACCCCTCTTGTCTCTTTGTGCAGTTCTCTTGCTTCCTTCTGCACCTCTGTTGCTTCTTTCTGCACTTCTCTTGCCTCTTTCTGCACCCCTCTAGCCTCTTTCTGCACCTCTGTTGGTTTTTTCTGCACTGCTCTTGCTTCTTTCTGTACCTCTCTTGCAAATTTCTGCACCCCTCTTGCCTCTTTCTGCACCTCTCTTGCCTCTGTCTGCACCCCGTTCCTTTTTTCCACACCTCTTATGCCTGTTTCTGCAGCCCTCTAGCCTCTTTCTGCACCCCTCTTGCCTCTTTCTGCACCCCTCTTCCCTCTTTCTGCACCTCTCTTGCCTCTTTCTGCACCTCTCTTGCCTCTTTCTGCACTTCTCTTGCTTCTTTCTGCACCTTTCTTGCTACTTTATGCGCTTCTCTTGCCTCTTTCTGTACCCCTCTTGCCTTTTTCTGCACCTCTGTTGGTTTTTTCTGCACTGCTCTTGTTTCTTTCTGTACCTCTCTTGCAAATTTCTGCTCCCCTCTTACCTCTTTCTGCACCCTTCTTCCCTCTTTTTGCACATCTCTTGCCTCTGTCTGCACTCCTGTTCCCTCTTTCTGCACCTCTTATGACTGTTTCTGCAACTCTCTTGTCTCTTTCTGCAGTCCTCTTGCTTCCTTCTACAACTCTCTTGCCTCTTTTTGCACCTCTCTTGCCTCTTTCTGCACCTCTGTTGCTTCTTGCTGCATCCCTGTTGCTTTTTTCTGCACTCGTCTTCCCTCTTTCTGCACCTCTCTTGCCTCTTTCTACACCCCTCTTGCCTCTTTCTGCACCTCTTTTGCTTCTTTCCTCACTTCTCTTGCTTCTTTCAGCACCTCTCTTGCTTCTTTCTGCACCCCTGTTGCCTTTTTCTGCACTCATCTTCCCTCTTTCTGCACCTCTCTTGCCTCTGTCTGCACCCCTCTTGCCTCTTTCTGCACCTCTCTTGCTTCTTTCTGCACCTCTCTTGCTACTTTCTGCACCCTTCTTCCCTTTTTCTGCACCTCTCTTGCCTCTTTCTGCACCTCTCTTACCTCTTTCTGCACCTCACATTCCTCTTTCTGCACTTCTCTTGCTTCTTTCTACATCTCTGTTGCTTCTTTCAGCACTTCTCTTGCCTCTTTCTGCACTTCTCTTGCCTGTTTCTGCACCTCTCTTACTTCTTTCTGCACCTCCCTTGCCTCTTTCCGCACCTCTGTTGCCTCTTTCTGCACCTCTCTTGCCTCTTTCTGCATCTCTCTTGGCTCTTTCAGCACCTCTGTTGCATCTTTCTGCACTTCTCTTGCCTCTTTCTACACCCCTTATGCATCTTTCTGCAGTTCTCTTGCTTCCTTCTGCACATCTGTTGCTTCTTTCTGCACTTCTCTTCCCTTTTTCTGCACCCCTATAGCCTCTTTATGCACGTCTGTTGCTTTTTTATTTTTACTTCTCTTGCTTCTTTCTGTACCTCTCTTGCTTCTTTCTGCACCCCTCTTGCTTCTTTATGCACCCCTCTTCCCTCTTTCTGTACCTCTCTTGCCTCTTTCTGCACCTCTTCTGCCATTTTCTGCACTTCTCTTGCCTCTTTCTGCACCTCTGTTGCTTCTTTCTGCACTTCTCTTGCATCTTTCTGTACCTCTCTTGCTTCTTTCCGCACTCCTGTTGCCTGTTTCTGCACCCATCCCCCATCTTTCTGCACCTCTCTTGCCTCTTTCTGCACCCCTCTTGCCTTTTTCTGGACCTCTCTTGCTTCTTACTGCAGTTCTCTTTTTTTTTTTTTTTTTTGTCCTCATCTCACCAATAGGCATCTGCAGGTTTGAAAAGCCGACGTCTTCCAACTGGGCGCCCCATGGCTAACTGCACTAGCCTAGGTCAACCCGACCGGCCCCGGGTAGTAGAGGCTTGGTGTAATCATAGGACCCAGAGCGGGGGAGGGGGGGAGGGGGTTAAGTATAGGGATGACACAATATCATTTACTCTCAAGGGGGAAAGAATAACCTCAGCTCCCTGCCCCATTTCAATAGAGGCTGCCAAATATTGGTCGATGTTTCACCGTTCCCCTCTTGCTCCAATCGTGCCATAGCAAAAGAGGCCTTAAGCCAATCCTCCCTATTTGGGGGGTGGGGTTTTTCCACCTTATACATAGCTCTCTCCGCGCTAGCAGAATCAAATATAACAACAGCCCCCTATGGAGTTGTGGTAAAACAGAATTTGATACATCATTACCCCCAAAAAACACCAACAGAAGATTAACCACTATGTTAATTTCAAAGATACCTGACAGGGAATCTCCCACCTCCTTCCAAAATGATCTTAACTCCGGGCACTCAAAAAAATATGAATATCATCCGCAATAGGTAGTCTACACCTGGGACATTTCGGGGGAGGTGCGGGGCAAACTTGGCTATCCTGGCCGGAGTGTAATATAATCGATTTACAACAAAAAAATGATTCTTTTTTAGACTAGCTGATTTAATATATCTGTAAAGCAATTTTAAAGATGACTCAAAAAGAACTTCAACATTTGGCTCAAGGGGAGATTGGTTCCAGACTGATGATTGAGGCAAGAGGTCCAGGTCTTCAGCATCTAGGGACCTCGTATACCACATAGATATCTCTTTCTTTTTGGTTGAACATTTTGCAGTTTCTCCTCCAATTCCCAATCTCCCCTGATTTCTCTACCTTCTGCCTCGTACTCATGATCTAAGTTGTAAATATTTAAATTTAGAGAAGGCTAGACCTATCTTTGCTTTTAATACCTCCCATGGGAGGATTCCTTCTGTGTCCATTAAATCTGACCAGATAACCAAGCTCGCTCTCTTAATTGGCATTGCCAGGCTATCCTTAAGACAGAGCGGAGTCCCGGGAGAGTCCCATATAGGGGCGAAATCAGAAAAATATCCCAGCCCCCATCTGCATCTGACTTTATACCATGTTTCCAGGGCAGCCTTGAGAACCTTAAGACGCACACGTTTAAAGTATCTCGGAGCCCCAAACTTATATAGAAACCCTCCTCCTCCAATCCCCCCTCAACCATGGCCATCTCACCCAAAAGTCTACCCCACGACGTCTCATCTGGACTTGAGAGCAACATCCTAATACCCTTAAATTGAAAGGCAATTAAATACCATCTAATGTCCGGGAGTGCCAGCCCTCCTTTATTTAACCTCCTCCTCAGCTTTTTCCAGGACATCCTGGCGCCTTTATCACCCCAAATGAAACTCCCTATTTTACCCTGGATCTTGCTGATGCTCTTGCTAGGGAAAGCCAGAGGAACTGCATTAAACAGGTAGGTCACTTTGGGAAGAACGACCATCTTCACCAGGTTGACCCTGCCATAAATTGTCAAGGGAGGTTCCTCCATCTGGCAAACAGATAATCAATCTCCTTGATGATTTTTTCCAAGTTGATCATAGGGATTTTATCTAGGTCTTTTACTATTTTGATACCCAAGTACTTAAATTCATTACTGATAGGGCCTCCCCAATGATTAATATTCCAACACATTACCTCCGTTTTGGAGGAATTAGCTAGATAACCAGAAATTGAACCAAATTCCTCCAAAAGGTCTTCAAGCCGTGGAATAGATGCCTCTAGGTCGCTAGTATAGATGATAATATCGTCAGCATATAACGCTACCTTACAACGGTAGGTTTGCGATCTAAAAGGATGAATTAAGTCATCTAATCTAATGGCTTGCGCCAACGGCTCTATATAGATGTTAAATAACAAGGGGGATAAAGGACATCCTTGCCTGGTCCCCCTCTGGATGTCAAAACTTTGGGTCAACATGCCATTCAGCAAAATCTTTGCTGAGGCCCCCTGGTAACATTTCTTTAGGGTTTGGACAAAAATAGGGCCGAAGCCCATTCCCTCTAGTACCTCCCAGAGGTATCTCCAACACACTCTGTCAAAAGCCTTGGCCGCGTCCAAGGCCACCACTGCCAAGGGATCTGATCTCACCACAGCCAAATCGATATTCCCGATCAACAATTGTGTTTGTTCCTGGATAAACCTCCCCGCTATAAAACCCTTCTGATCGATATTAACCAGACTAGGGACCAGTTTAGCCAATCTCCCCGCCAGAATGCCCATAAAGATCTTATAATCGGCGTTCAGCAGGGAGATCGGACGATATGAATCGCTTTTAATGGGTCCTTCCCCGGCTTTAAAATCAGGACGATGGTAGCTTCCTTCCAAGATCTAGGGATCTCGCCCACTGATCTATATATTAAATTAAATAGAGTTTCCAACACCGGGGCCAATTCATCCAACAGAAGTTTGTAAATTTCATTCGGAAGAGCATCCAACCCAGAGGCTTTATTTTTTTTGGACTTTTTAATTTGGTTCCTGATCTCTTCTACAGTGATTGGAGCTTCCAGAAGGGCACGGCTAGCATCTGTTAAAATTGGCAAAGATTTGCCCGCTAGCCAAGATTGTATTTTATCTTTAGGGGGGACCAAGTTCTCCTTATACAGGTCTGAGAAAAGGGCAAGAAGACACGTTTGCATTTCCTCTACCTTGCTAGACCTATCTCCGTTGTTGTTAATTATCAATTCATTAATATTATTTCTTGATCTATCCACTCTGGCTTTCCATGCTAGCAGAGCACCAGCTTTTTCCCCGTATTCAAAGTTTTGCATATTTTTAACAAGCCATTGTGCCCTACACTTCTGGTCCAGCAGGCTCCTGAACTCCTGCCTAGCCCCCTCCAAATCCTTCTGAATTTGTATCGATCTATCCGTAGCCTCCTGAGTAAGGCCATTTCTTTCGGCTTCTAAATCCAAGATCTTTTTTCTCTATGGCATATATCTCCTGGGCTTGAGCTCGATTTTTAGAGCAAATTAAACCATGCAACCTGCCTCTCAGGCCGGCTTTGTACGCATCCCATACGTACTCCAGGGTCGTAGAGCCAATATTCAAAATAAAAATTCTACCGAAAATGCTTTAATAGACTGAATAATTCCAGAATCTAACAGCATTGCTCTGTTCAGCGTCCATCTAGTTTGTAGAATACTACCTAGCCTAGAGTATGAGAATAAAACTGGAGCATGATCAGAGAGATGGGTAGGTAGTACAGAAATCCCAAACAGGTTATCCAATACATCCCTACTAACTAGGATGTAATCTATTCTCGAAGCGTGGTGATATTTTTTATTAAAAAATGTGAACCCCTGGAGATCTCCTTCCTTAGCCCTCCAGGCATCAACCAGATCCATATTATACAACATGTTTTTCATGGCCCGACGGGTTCTCGGAGCTCCTATTATACGGCTCAAATTCGACCTGTCCTTAACTGGGTCGAGGAGAACATTAAAGTCACCTCCTATCAGCAAGGGGGGGGTCGCCGAAATCAACTTAGCTTGTAATTTGCAAATGTATGACGGGTCATCCACATTAGGACCATAATAAGAAGAACAAGCCAGCTCTAACCCCCCAAACTCCATCTGGGCCACTATCCATCGCCCCGTTTGATCAGTCTGGACAGATTTAATTACACAAGGAGTCCCTCTCTTCACCACTATTGCGACACCTCTGCTATTAAATGTTTGCTGTGAAGAGCAAAAACAATCTATCCAAGGAATTTTAGAAAAAATTGAACGAAATTCTGCAGGTGTCAAGTGTGTCTCTTGTAGAAGAAAGACCTGGGCTGGACTTAGTTCTAAGTATTTAAGAATCAACCTTTGCCTACGTGGGCACCTTAACCCATTCACATTCCAGGAGATTTGCAGTTCTCTTGCCTCCTTCTGCACCTTTTTTGCTTCTTTCTGTACTTCTCTTGCCTCTTACTGCACCCCTCTTGCCTCTTTCTGCACCTGTTGATTTTTCTGCACTGCTCTTGCTACTTTACGTACCTCTCTTGCAAATTTCTGCACCCCTCTTGCCTCTTTCTGCACCCCTCTTCCCTCTTTCTGCACCTCTCTTGCCTCTGTCTGCACCCCCGTTCCCTCTTTCCACACCTCTTATGTCTGTTTCTGCAGCCCTCTAGCCTCTTTCTGCACCCCTCTTGCCTCTTTCTGCACCCCTCTTCCCTCTTTCTTCACCTTTCTTGCCTCTTTCTGCACCTCTCTTGCCTCTTTCTTCACTTCTCTTGCTTCTTTCTGCACCTTTCTTGCTACTTTATGCGCTTCCCTTGCCTCTTTCTGTACCCCTCTTGCCTTTTTCTGCACCTCTGTTGGTTTTTTCTGCACAGCTCTTGTTTCTTTCTGTACCTCTCTTGCAAATTTCTGCTCCCCTCTTGCCTCTTTCTGCACCCCTCTTCCCTCTTTTTGCACCTCTCTTGCCTCTGTCTGCACTCCTGTTCCCTGTTTCTGCACCTCTAATGACTGTTTCTGTAACTCTCTTGCCTCTTTCTGCAGTTCTCTTGCTTCCTTCTACACCTCTCTTGCCTCTTTTTGCACTTCTCTTGCCTCTTTCTGCACCTCTGTTGCTTCTTGCTGCACCCCTGTTGCTTGTTTCTGCACTCGTCTTCCCTCTTTCTGCACCTCTCTTGCCTCTTTCTGCACCCCTCTTGCCTCTTTCTGCACCTCTTTTGCTTCTTTCTTCACTTCTCTTGCTTCTTTCTACACCTCTCTTGCTTCTTTCTGCACCCCTGTTGCCTGTTTCTGCACTCGTCTTCCCTCTTTCTGCACCTCTCTTGCCTCTTTCTGTACCCCTCTTGCCGCTTTCTGCACCTCTCTTGCTTCTTTCTGCACCTCTCTTGCTACTTTCTGCACCCTTCTTCCATTTTTCTGCACCTCTCTTGCCTCTTTCTCCACCTCTCTTGCCTCTTTCTGCACCTCTCTTATCTCTTTCTGCACCTCACGTGCCTCTTTCTGCACTTCTCTTGCTTCTTTCTACACCTTTGTTGCTTCTTTCAGCACTTCTCTTGCCTCTTTCTGCACTTCTCTTGCCTGTTTCTGCACTTCTCTTGCTTCTTTCTGCACCTCCCTTGCCTCTTTCCGCACCTCTGTTGCCTCTTTCTACACCTCTCTTGCCTCTTTCTGCATCTCTCTTGCCTCTTTCTGCACCTCTATTGCGTCTTTCTGCACTTCTCTTGCCTCTTTCTACACCCCTCATGCAGCTTTCTGAAGTTCTCTTGCTTCCTTCTGCACGTCTGTTGCTTCTTTCTGCACTTCTCTTCCCTCTTTCTGCACCCCTCTAGCCTCTTTCTGCACGTCTGTTGCTTCTTTTTTACTTCTCTTGCTTCTTTCTGTACCTCTCTTGCTTCTTTCTGCACCCCTCTTGCTTCTTTATGTATCACTCTTCCCTCTTTCTGTACCTCTCTCCCCTCTTTCTGCACCTCTTCTGCCACTTTCTGCACTTCTCTTACCTCTTTCTGCACCTCTGTTGCTTCTTTCTGCACCTCTCTTGCTTCTTTCCGCACTGCTGTTGCCTGTTTCTGCACTCATCTCCTCTCTGTCTGCACCTCTCTTGCCTCTTTCTGTACCCCTCTTGCCTTTTTCTGCACCTCTCTTGCTTCTTTCTGCACTTCTCTTGCTTCTTTCTGCACCTCTCTTGCTTCCTTTTGCACACTTTTCCCTTTTTCTGCACCTCTCTTGCCCCTTTCTGTACCTCTCTTACCTCTTTTTGAACCTCAGTTGCCTCTTTCTGCACTTCTCTTGCTTCTTTCTACACCTCTGTTGCTTCTTTCAGCACTTCTCTTGCCTCCTTCTGCACTTCTCTTGCCTCTTTCTGCACCTCTCTTGCTTCTTTATGCACCTCCCTTGCCTCTTTCTGCCCCTCTGTTCCTTCTTTCTGCACTTCCCTTGCCTCTTTCTGCACCCCTCTTGCCTCTTTCTGCACCTCTGTTGCTTCTTTCTACACTTCTATTGCTTCTTTCTGCACCTCTCTTGCTACTTTCTGCATCCCTCTTGCCGCTTTCTGCACCCATTTTCCCTCTTTGTGCACCTCTCTTGCCTCTTTCTGCACCTCTCTTACCTTTTTTTGCAGTTCTCTTGCCTCCTTCTGCACCTTTTTTGCTTCTTTCTGCACTTCTCTTGCCTCTTACTGCACCCCTCTTGCCTCTTTCTGCACCTGTTGATTTTTCTGCACTGCTCTTGCTACTTTCCGTACCTCTCTTGCAAATTTCTGCACCCCTCTTGCCTCTTTCTGCACCCCTCTTCCCTCTTTCTGCACCTCTCTTGCCTCTGTCTGCACCCCCGTTCCCTCTTTCCACACCTCGTATGTCTGTTTCTGCAGCCCTCTAGCCTCTTTCTGCACCCTCTTGCCTCTTTCTGCACCCCTCTTCCCTCTTTCTTCACCTTTCTTGCCTCTTTCTGCACCTCTCTTGCCTCTTTCTTCACTTCTCTTGCTTCTTTCTGCACCTTTCTTGCTACTTTATGCGCTTCCCTTGCCTCTTTCTGTACCCCTCTTGCCTTTTTCTGCACCTCTGTTGGTTTTTTCTGCACTGCTCTTGTTTCTTTCTGTACCTCTCTTGCAAATTTCTTCTCCCTCTTGCCTCTTTCTGCACCCCTCTTCCCTCTTTTGCACCTCTCTTGCCTCTGTCTGCACTCCTGTTCCCTCTTTCTGCACCTCTAATGACTGTTTCTGCAACTCTCTTGCCTCTTTCTGCAGTTCTCTTGCTTCCTTCTACACCTCTCTTGCCTCTTTTTGCACTTCTCTTGCCTCTTTCTGCACCTCTGTTGCTTCTTGCTGCACCCCTGTTGCTTGTTTCTGCACTCGTCTTCCCTCTTTCTGCACCTCTCTTGCCTCTTTCTGCGCCCCTCTTGCCTCTTTCTGCACCTCTTTTGCTTCTTTCTTCAGTTCTCTTGCTTCTTTCTGCACCTCTCTTGCTTCTTTCTGCACCCCTGTTGCCTGTTTCTGCACTCGTCTTCCCTCTTTCTGCACCTCTCTTGCCTCTTTCTGCACCCCTCTTGCCGCTTTCTGCACTTCTCTTGCCTGTTTCTGCACTTCTCTTGCTTCTTTCTGCACCTCCCTTGCCTCTTTCCGCACCTCTGTTGCCTCTTTCTGCACCTCTATTGCGTCTTTCTGCACTTCTCTTGCCTCTTTCTACACCCCTCATACAGCTTTCTGAAGTTCTCTTGCTTCCTTCTGCACGTCTGTTGCTTCTTTCTGCACTTCTCTTCCCTCTTTCTGCACCCCTCTAGCCTCTTTCTGCACGTCTGTTGCTTCTTTTTTACTTCTCTTGCTTCTTTCTGTACCTCTCTTGCTTCTTTCTGCACCCCTCTTGCTTCTTTATGTACCACTCTTCCCTCTTTCTGTACCTCTCTCCCCTCTTTCTGCACCTCTTCTGCCACTTTCTGCACTTCTCTTACCTCTTTCTGCACCTCTGTTGCTTCTTTCTGCACTTCTCTTGCTTCTTTCTGTACCTCTCTTGCTTCTTTCCGCACTGCTGTTGCCTGTTTCTGCACTCACCTCCTCTCTGTCTGCACCTCTCTTGCCTCTTTCTGTACCCCTCTTGCCTTTTTCTGCACTCTCTTGCTTCTTTCTGCACTTCTCTTGCTTCTTTCTGCACCTCTCTTGCTTCCTTTTGCACACTTTTCCCTTTTTCTGCACCTCTCTTGCCTCTTTCTGTACCTCTCTTACCTCTTTCTGAACCTCAGTTGCCTCTTTCTGCACTTCTCTTGCTTCTTTCTACACCTCTGTTGCTTCTTTCAGCACTTTTCTTGCCTCCTTCTGCACTTCTCTTGCCTCTTTCTGCACCTCTCTTGCTTCTTTATGCACCTCCCTTGCCTCTTTCTGCACCTCTGTTGCCTCTTTGTGCACCTCTCTTGCCTCTTTCTGCACCCCTGTTCCCTCTTTCTGCACCTCTCCTGCCTGTTTCTGCATCTCTCTTGCCTCTTTCTGCACCTTTATTGTGTCTTTCTGCACTACTCCTGCCTCTTTCTTTACCCCTCATGCATCTTTCTGCAGTTCTCTTGCTTCCTTCTGCACGTCTGTTGCTTCTTTCTGCACTTCTCTTGCCTCTTTCTGCACCCCTCTAGCCTCTTTCTGCACCCCTGTTGCTTCTTTCTGTACTTCTCTTGCTTCTTTCTGTATCTCTCTTGCTTCTTTCTGCACCCTTCTTGCTTCTTTATGCACCCCTCTCCCCTCTTTTTGTACCTCCATTGCCTCTTTCTGCACCTCTTCTGCCACTTCCTGCACTTCTCTTGCCTCTTTCTGCACCTCTGTTGTATCTTTCTGCACTTCTCTTGCTTCTTTCTGCACTTCTCTTGCTTCTTTCTGTACCTCTCTTGCTTCTTTCTGCATCCCGTTGCCTGTTTCTGCACTCTTCTCCCCTCTTTCTGCACCACTCTTGCCTCTTTCTGCACCCCTCTTGCCTTTTTCTGCACCTCTCTTGCTTCTTTCTGCACTTCCCTTCCCTTTTTCTGCACCTCTCTTGCTTCCTTTTGCACCCTTCTTCCCTTTTTCTGCACCTCCCTTGCCTCTTTCTGTACCTCACTTGCCTCTTTCTGCACTTCTCTTGCTTCTTTATATACCTCTGTTGCTTCTTTCAGCACGTCTATTGCCTCTTCTGCACTTCTCTTTCCTGTTTCTGCACTTCTCTTGCCTCTTTCTGTACCTCTCTTTCCTCTTTCTGCACCTCTCTTTCCTCTTTCTGTACTTCTCTTACCTCTTTCTGCACCTCTGTTGCTTCTTTCTGCAATTCTCTTGCTTTTTCTGCACCTCTCTTGCTTCTTTCTGCACCCCTGTTGCCTCTTTCTGCACCCCTCTTGCCTCTTTCTGCACCTTTCTTGCTTCTTTCTGCACTTCTCTTTCTTCCTTCTGCACCCTTCTTTCCTTTTTCTGCACTCTCTTCCGTCTTTCTCCACCTCTCTTGCCTCTTTAAGCAACTCTCTTGCTACTTTCTGCACCTCACTTGCCTCTTTCTGCACTTCCCTTGCTTCTTTCTACACCTCTTTTGCTTCTTTCAGCACTTCTCTTGCCTCTTTCTGAACTTCTCTTGCCTTTTTCTGCACCTCCCTTGCCTCTTTCTGCACCTCTGTTGCCTCTTTTCTGCACCTCTGTTGCTTCTTTCTGCACCCCTCTTGCCTCTTTCTTCAACCCTCTTCCCTCTTTCTGTACCTCTCTTGCCTCTTTCTGCACCCCTGTTCCCTCTTTCTACACCTCACCTACCTGTTTCTGCATCTCTCTTGTCTCTTTCTGTACCTCTGTTGCTTCTTTCTGCATTTCTCTTGCCTCTTTCTGCACCCCTCTTGCCTCTTTCTGCACCCCTCTTGCCTCTTTCTGGCATCTGTTGGTTTGTTCTGCACTGCTCTTGCTTCTTTCTATACCTCTCTTGCAAATTTCTGCACCCCTCTTGCCTCTTTCTGCACCCCTCTTCCCTCTTTCTGCACCTCTCTTGCCTCTGTCTGCACCCCTGTTCCCTCTTTCCGCACCTATTATGCCTCTTTCTGCAACTCTCTTGCCTCTTCTGTAGTTCTCTTGCTTCCTTCTGCCCCTCTGTTCCTTCTTTCTGCACTTCCCTTGCCTCTTTCTGCACCCCTCTTGCCTCTTTCTGCACCTTTGTTGCTTCTTTCTGCACATCTATTGCTTCTTTCTGCACCTCTCTTGCTACTTTCTGCATCCCTCTTGCCTCTTTCTGCACCCATTTTCCCTCTTTGTGCACCTCTCTTGCCTCTTTCTGCACCTCTTACCTTTTTTTGCAGTTCTCTTGCCTCTTTCTGCACCTTTTTTGCTTCTTTCTGCACTTCTCTTGCCTCTTTCTGCACCCCTCTTGCCTCTTTCTGCACCTCTGTTGGATTTTTCTGCACTGCTCTTGCTTCTTTCTGTACCTCTCTTGCAAATTTCTGCACCCCTCTTGCCTCTTTCTGCACCCCTCTTCCCTCTTTCTGCACCTCTCTTGCCTCTGTCTCACCCCCGTTCCCTCTTTCCACACCTCTTATGCCTGTTTATGCAGCCCTCTAGCCTCTTTCTGCACCCCTCTTGCCTCTTTCTGCACCCCTCTTCCCTCTTTCTGCACCTCTCTTGCCTCTTTCTGCACCTCTCTTGCTTCTTTCTGCACCTTTCTTGCTACTTTATGCGCTTCTCTTGCCTCTTTCTGTATCCCTCTTGCCTTTTTCTGCACCTCTGTTGGTTTTTTCTGCACTGCTCTTGTTTCTTTCTGTACCTCTCTTGCAAATTTCTGCTCCCTCTTGCCTCTTTCTGCAGCCCTCTTCCCTCTTTTTGCACCTCTCTTGCCTCTGTCTGCACTCCTGTTCCCTCTTTCTGCACCTCTTATGACTGTTTCTGCAACTCTCTTGCATCTTTCTGCAGTTCTCTTGCTTCCTTCTATGCCTCTCTTGCCTCTTTTTGCACCTCTCTTGCCTCTTTCTGCACTTCTCTTGCCTCTTTCTGCACCTCTGTTGCTTCTTGCTGCACCCCTGTTGCTTGTTTCTGCACTCGTCTTCCCTCTTTCTGCACCTCTCTTTCCTCTTTCTGTACTTCTCTTACCTCTTTCTGCACCTCTGTTGCTTCTTTCTGCAATTCTCTTGCTTTTTTCTGCACCTCTCTTGCTTCTTTCTGCACCCCTGTTGCCTCTTTCTGCACCCCTCTTACCTCTTTCTGCACCTTTCTTGCTTCTTTCTGCACTTCTCTTTCTTCCTTCTGCACCCTTCTTTCCTTTTTCTGCACCTCTCTGCCGTCTTTCTCCACCTCTCTTGCCTCTTTAAGCAACTCTCTTGCTACTTTCTGCACCTCACTTGCCTCTTTCTGCACTTCCCTTGCTTCTTTCTACACCTCTTTTGCTTCTTTCAGCACTTCTCTTGCCTCTTTCTGAACTTCTCTTGCCTTTTTCTGCACCTCCCTTGCCTCTTTCTGCACCTCTGTTGCCTCTTTCTGCAGCTCTGTTGCTTCTTTCTGCACCCCTCTTGCCTCTTTCTGCAACCCTCTTCCCTCTTTCTGTACCTCTCTTGCCTCTTTCTGCACCCCTGTTCCCTCTTTCTACACCTCACCTACCTGTTTCTGCATCTCTCTTGTCTCTTTCTGTACCTCTGTTGCTTCTTTCTGCACTTCCCTTGCCTCTTTCTGCACCCCTCTTGCCTCTTTCTGCACCTTTGTTGCTTCTTTCTGCACTTCTATTGCTTCTTTCTGCACCTCTCTTGCTACTTTCTGCATCCCTCTTGCCTCTTTCTGCACCCATTTTCCCTCTTTGTGCACCTCTCTTGCCTCTTTCTGCACCTCTCTTACCTTTTTTTGCAGTTCTCTTGCCTCCTTCTGCACCTTTTTTGCTTCTTTCTGCACTTCTCTTGCCTCTTACTGCACCCCTCTTGCCTCTTTCTGCACCTGTTGATTTTTCTGCACTGCTCTTGCTACTTTCCGTACCTCTCTTGCAAATTTCTGCACCCCTCTTGCCTCTTTCTGCACCCCTCTTCCCTCTTTTCTGCACCTCTCTTGCCTCTGTCTGCACCCCCGTTCCCTCTTTCCACACCTCGTATGTCTGTTTCTGCAGCCCTCTAGCCTCTTTCTGCACCCCTCTTGCCTCTTTCTGCACCCCTCTTCCCTCTTTCTTCACCTTTCTTGCCTCTTTCTGCACCTCTCTTGCCTCTTTCTTCACTTCTCTTGCTTCTTTCTGCACCTTTCTTGCTACTTTATGCGCTTCCCTTGCCTCTTTCTGTACCCCTCTTGCCTTTTTCTGCACCTCTGTTGGTTTTTTCTGCACTGCTCTTGTTTTTTTCTGTACCTCTCTTGCAAATTTCTGCTCCCCTCTTGCCTCTTTCTGCACCCCTCTTCCCTCTTTTTGCACCTCTCTTGCCTCTGTCTGCACTCCTGTTCCCTCTTTCTGCACCTCTAATGACTGTTTCTGTAACTCTCTTGCCTCTTTCTGCAGTTCTCTTGCTTCCTTCTACACCTCTCTTGCCTCTTTTTGCACTTCTCTTGCCTCTTTCTGCACCTCTGTTGCTTCTTGCTGCACCCCTGTTGCTTGTTTCTGCACTCGTCTTCCCTCTTTCTGCACCTCTCTTGCCTCTTTCTGCGCCCCTCTTGCCTCTTTCTGCACCTCTTTTGCTTCTTTCTTCACTTCTCTTGCTTCTTTCTGCACCTCTCTTGCTTCTTTCTGCACCCCTGTTGCCTGTTTCTGCACTCGTCTTCCCTCTTTCTGCACCTCTCTTGCCTCTTTCTGCACCCCTCTTGCCGCTTTCTGCACTTCTCTTGCCTGTTTCTGCACTTCTCTTGCTTCTTTCTGCACCTCCCTTGCCTCTTTCCGCACCTCTGTTGCCTCTTTCTGCACCTCTCTTGCCTCTTTCTGCATCTCTCTTGCCTCTTTCTGCACCTCTATTGCGTCTTTCTGCACTTCTCTTGCCTCTTTCTACACCCCTCATACAGCTTTCTGAAGTTCTCTTGCTTCCTTCTGCACGTCTGTTGCTTCTTTCTGCACTTCTCTTCCCTCTTTCTGCACCCTCTAGCCTCTTTCTGCACGTCTGTTGCTTCTTTTTACTTCTCTTGCTTCTTTCTGTACCTCTCTTGCTTCTTTCTGCACCCCTCTTGCTTCTTTATGTACCCCTCTTCCCTCTTTCTGTACCTCTCTCCCCTCTTTCTGCACCTCTTCTGCCACTTTCTGCACTTCTCTTACCTCTTTCTGCACCTCTGTTGCTTCTTTCTGCACTTCTCTTGCTTCTTTCTGTACCTCTCTTGCTTCTTTCCGCACTGCTGTTGCCTGTTTCTGCACTCACCTCCTCTCTGTCTGCACCTCTCTTGCCTCTTTCTGTACCCCTCTTGCCTTTTTCTGCACCTCTCTTGCTTCTTTCTGCACTTCTCTTGCTTCTTTCTGCACCTCTCTTGCTTCCTTTTGCACACTTTTCCCTTTTTCTGCACCTCTCTTGCCTCTTTCTGTACCTCTCTTACCTCTTTCTGAACCTCAGTTGCCTCTTTCTGCACTTCTCTTTGCTTCTTTCTACACCTCTGTTGCTTCTTTCAGCACTTTTCTTGCCTCCTTCTGCACTTCTCTTGCCTCTTTCTGCACCTCTCTTGCTTCTTTATGCACCTCCCTTGCCTCTTTCTGCACCTCTGTTGCCTCTTTGTGCACCTCTCTTGCCTCTTTCTGCACCCCTGTTCCCTCTTTCTGCACCTCTCCTGCCTGTTTCTGCATCTCTCTTGCCTCTTTCTGCACCTTTATTGTGTCTTTCTGCACTACTCCTGCCTCTTTCTTTACCCCTCATGCATCTTTCTGCAGTTCTCTTGCTTCCTTCTGCACGTCTGTTGCTTCTTTCTGCACTTCTCTTGCCTCTTTCTGCACCCCTCTAGCCTCTTTCTGCACCCCTGTTGCTTCTTTCTGTACTTCTCTTGCTTCTTTCTGTATCTCTCTTGCTTCTTTCTGCACCCTTCTTGCTTCTTTATGCACCCCTCTCCCCTCTTTTTGTACCTCCATTGCCTCTTTCTGCACCTCTTCTGCCACTTCCTGCACTTCTCTTGCCTCTTTCTGCACCTCTGTTGCATCTGTCTGCACTTCTCTTGCTTCTTTCTGCACTTCTCTTGCTTCTTTCTGTACCTCTCTTGCTTCTTTCTGCATCCCGTTGCCTGTTTCTGCACTCTTCTCCCCTCTTTCTGCACCACTCTTGCCTCTTTCTGCACCCCTCTTGCCTTTTTCTGCACCTCTCTTGCTTCTTTCTGCACTTCCCTTCCCTTTTTCTGCACCTCTCTTGCTTCCTTTTGCACCCTTCTTCCCTTTTTCTGCACCTCCCTTGCCTCTTTCTGTACCTCACTTGCCTCTTTCTGCACTTCTCTTGCTTCTTTATATACCTCTGTTGCTTCTTTCAGCACGTCTATTGCCTCTTCTGCACTTCTCTTTCCTGTTTCTGCACTTCTCTTGCCTCTTTCTGTACCTCTCTTTCCTCTTTCTGCACCTCTCTTTCCTCTTTCTGTACTTCTCTTACCTCTTTCTGCACCTCTGTTGCTTCTTTCTGCAATTCTCTTTGCTTTTTCTGCACCTCTCTTGCTTCTTTCTGCACCCCTGTTGCCTCTTTCTGCACCCCTCTTGCCTCTTTCTGCACCTTTCTTGCTTCTTTCTGCACTTCTCTTTCTTCCTTCTGCACCCTTCTTTCCTTTTTCTGCACCTCTCTTCCGTCTTTCTCCACCTCTCTTGCCTCTTTAAGCAACTCTCTTGCTACTTTCTGCACCTCACTTGCCTCTTTCTGCACTTCCCTTGCTTCTTTCTACACCTCTTTTGCTTCTTTCAGCACTTCTCTTGCCTCTTTCTGAACTTCTCTTGCCTTTTTCTGCACCTCCCTTGCCTCTTTCTGCACCTCTATTGCCTCTTTCTGCACCTCTGTTGCTTCTTTCTGCACCCCTCTTGCCTCTTTCTTCAACCCTCTTCCCTCTTTCTGTACCTCTCTTGCCTCTTTCTGCACCCCTGTTCCCTCTTTCTACACCTCACCTACCTGTTTCTGCATCTCTCTTGTCTCTTTCTGTACCTCTGTTGCTTCTTTCTGCATTTCTCTTGCCTCTTTCTGCACCCCTCTTGCCTCTTTCTGCACCCCTCTTGCCTCTTTCTGGCATCTGTTGGTTTGTTCTGCACTGCTCTTGCTTCTTTCTATACCTCTCTTGCAAATTTCTGCACCCCTCTTGCCTCTTTCTGCACCCCTCTTCCCTCTTTCTGCACCTCTCTCTTGCCTCTGTCTGCACCCCTGTTCCCTCTTTCCGCACCTATTATGCCTCTTTCTGCAACTCTCTTGCCTCTTCTGTAGTTCTCTTGCTTCCTTCTGCCCCTCTGTTCCTTCTTTCTGCACTTCCCTTGCCTCTTTCTGCACCCTCTTGCCTCTTTCTGCACCTTTGTTGCTTCTTTCTGCACATCTATTGCTTCTTTCTGCACCTCTCTTGCTACTTTCTGCATCCCTCTTGCCTCTTTCTGCACCCATTTTCCCTCTTTGTGCACCTCTCTTGCCTCTTTCTGCACCTCTTACCTTTTTTTGCAGTTCTCTTGCCTCTTTCTGCACCTTTTTTGCTTCTTTCTGCACTTCTCTTGCCTCTTTCTGCACCCCTCTTGCCTCTTTCTGCACCTCTGTTGGATTTTTCTGCACTGCTCTTGCTTCTTTCTGTACCTCTCTTGCAAATTTCTGCACCCTCTTGCCTCTTTCTGCACCCCTCTTCCCTCTTTCTGCACCTCTCTTGCCTCTGTCTCACCCCCGTTCCCTCTTTCCACACCTCTTATGCCTGTTTATGCAGCCCTCTAGCCTCTTTCTGCACCCCTCTTGCCTCTTTCTGCACCCTTCTTCCCTCTTTCTGCACCTCTCTTGCCTCTTTCTGCACCTCTCTTGCTTCTTTCTGCACCTTTCTTGCTACTTTATGCGCTTCTCTTGCCTCTTTCTGTATCCCTCTTGCCTTTTTCTG
Source organism: Calotriton arnoldi (assembly GCA_963921515.1). Taxonomy (NCBI): domain Eukaryota; kingdom Metazoa; phylum Chordata; class Amphibia; order Caudata; family Salamandridae; genus Calotriton; species Calotriton arnoldi. The sequence continues at coordinate 430,144 of CAWUFW010001973.1, forward strand.
CACCTCTGTTGGTTTTTTCTGCACTGCTCTTGTTTCTTTCTGTACCTCTCTTGCAAATTTCTGCTCCCCTCTTGCCTCTTTCTGCAGCCCTCTTCCCTCTTTTTGCACCTCTCTTGCCTCTGTCTGCACTCCTGTTCCCTCTTTCTGCACCTCTTATGACTGTTTCTGCAACTCTCTTGCATCTTTCTGCAGTTCTCTTGCTTCCTTCTATGCCTCTCTTGCCTCTTTTTGCACCTCTCTTGCCTCTTTCTGCACTTCTCTTGCCTCTTTCTGCACCTCTGTTGCTTCTTGCTGCACCCCTGTTGCTTGTTTCTGCACTCGCCTTCCCTCTTTCTGCACCTCTCTTTCCTCTTTCTGTACTTCTCTTACCTCTTTCTGCACCTCTGTTGCTTCTTTCTGCAATTCTCTTGCTTTTTTTCTGCACCTCTCTTGCTTCTTTCTGCACCCCTGTTGCCTCTTTCTGCACCCCTCTTACCTCTTTCTGCACCTTTCTTGCTTCTTTCTGCACTTCTCTTTCTTCCTTCTGCACCCTTCTTTCCTTTTTCTGCACCTCTCTGCCGTCTTTCTCCACCTCTCTTGCCTCTTTAAGCAACTCTCTTGCTACTTTCTGCACCTCACTTGCCTCTTTCTGCACTTCCCTTGCTTCTTTCTACACCTCTTTTGCTTCTTTCAGCACTTCTCTTGCCTCTTTCTGAACTTCTCTTGCCTTTTTCTGCACCTCCCTTGCCTCTTTCTGCACCTCTGTTGCCTCTTTCTGCAGCTCTGTTGCTTCTTTCTGCACCCCTCTTGCCTCTTTCTGCAACCCTCTTCCCTCTTTCTGTACTCTCTCTTGCCTCTTTCTGCACCCCTGTTCCCTCTTTCTACACCTCACCTACCTGTTTCTGCATCTCTCTTGTCTCTTTCTGTACCTCTGTTGCTTCAATCTGCACTTCCCTTGCCTCTTTCTGCACCCCTCTTGCCTCTTTCTGCACCTTTGTTGCTTCTTTCTGCACTTCTATTGCTTCTTTCTGCACCTCTCTTGCTACTTTCTGCATCCCTCTTGCCTCTTTCTGCACCCATTTTCCCTCTTTGTGCACCTCTCTTGCCTCTTTCTGCACCTCTTACCTTTTTTTGCAGTTCTCTTGCCTCTTTCTGCACCTTTTTTGCTTCTTTCTGCACTTCTCTTGCCTCTTTCTGCACCCCTCTTGCCTCTTTCTGCACCTCTGTTGGATTTGTCTGCACTGCTCTTGCTTCTTTCTGTACCTCTCTTGCAAATTTCTGCACCCCTCTTCCCTCTTTCTGCACCTCTCTTGCCTCTTTCTGCACCTCTCTTGCTTCTTTCTGCACCTTTCTTGCTACTTTATGCGCTTCTCTTGCCTCTTTCTGTACCCCTCTTGCCTTTTTCTGCACCTCTGTTGGTTTTTTCTGCACTGCTCTTGTTTCTTTCTGTACCTCTCTTGCAAATTTCTGCTCCCCTCTTGCCTCTTTCTGCAGCCCTCTTCCCTCTTTTGCACCTCTCTTGCCTCTGTCTGCACTCCTGTTCCCTCTTTCTGCACCTCTTATGACTGTTTCTGCAACTCTCTTGCCTCTTTCTGCAGTTCTCTTGCTTCCTTCTACACCTCTCTTGCCTTTTTGCACCTCTCTTGCCTCTTTCTGCACTTCTCTTGCCTCTTTCTGCACCTCTGTTGCTTCTTGCTGCACCCCTGTTGCTTGTTTCTGCACTCGTCTTCCCTCTTTCTGCACCTCTCTTTCCTATTTCTGCGCCCCTCTTGCCTCTTTCTGCACCTCTTTTGCTTCTTTCTTCACTTCTCTTGCTTCTTTCTGCACCTCTCTTGCTTCTTTCTGCATCCCTGTTGCCTGTTTCTGCACTCGTCTTCCCACTTTCTGCACCTCTCTTGCCACTTTCTGCACCCCTCTTGCCTCTTTCTGCACCTCTCTTTCTACTTTCTGCACCCTTCTTCCCTTTTTCTGCACCTCTCTTGCCTCTTTATGCGCCTCTCTTACCTCTTTCTGCACCTCACTTGCTTCTTTCTACACCTCTGTTGCCTCTTTCAGCACTTCTCTTGCCTCTTTCTGCACCCCTCTAGCCTCTTTCTGCATGTCTGTTGCTTCTTTCTTTACTTCTCTTGCTTCTTTCTGTATCCCTCTTGCTACTGTATGCACCCCTGTTGCCTGTTTCTGCACTCGTCTCCCCCTCTTTCTGCACCTCTCTTGCCTCTTTCTGCACCCCTCTTGCCTTTTTCTGCACCTCTCTTGCTTCTTTCTGTACTTCTCTTGCTTCTTTCTGCACCTCTCGCTTCTTTTTGCACCCTTTTCCCTTTTTCTGCACCTCTCTTGCCTCTTTCTGCACCTCTCTTGCCTCTTTCTGCACTTCCCTTGCTTCTTTATACACCTCTGTTGCTTCTTTCAGCACTTCTCTTGCTTCTTTATATACCTCTATTGCTTCTTTCAGCACTTCTCTTGCCTCTTCTGCACTTCTCTTGCCTGTTTCTGCACTTCTCTTGCCTCTTTCTGTACCTCTCTTGCCTCTTTCTGCACCTCTCTTGCCTCTTTCTGTACTTCTCTTACCTCTTTCTGCACCTCTGTTGCTTCTTTCTGCATTTCTCTTGCTTCTTTCTGCAACCCTCTTGCCTCTTTCTGCACCTTTCTTGCTTCTTTCTGCACTTCTCTTGCTTCCTTCTGCACCCTTCTTTCCTTTTTCTGCACCTCTCTTGTGTCTTTCTCCACCTCTCTTGCCTCTTTCTGCACCTCTCTTACTACTTTCTGCACCTCACTTGCCTCTTTCTGCAATTCCCTTGCTTCTTTCTACACCTCTGTTGCTTCTTTCAGCACTTCTCTTGCCTCTTTCTGCACTTCTCTTGACTGTTTCCGCACCTCGCATGCCTCTTTCTGCACCTCTGTTTCCTCTTTTTGTACCTCTCTTGCTTCTTTCTGCACCCCTCTTGCCTCTTTCTGCAGCCCTCTTCCCTCTTTCTGCTCCTCTCTTGCCTCTTTCTGCACCCCTGTTCCCTCTTTCTGCACCTCACCTGCCTGTTTCTGCATCTCTCTTGCCTCTTTCTGCACCTCTGTTGCTTCTTTCTGCACTTCTCTTGCCTCTTTCTGCACCACTCTTCCCTCTTTCTGCACCTAACCTGCCTGTTTCTGCATCTCTCTTGCCTCTTTCTGCACCTCTCTTGCTCCCTTCTGCACCCCTGTTGCTTCTTTCTGCACTTCCCTTGCCTCTTTCTGCACCCCTCTTGCCTCTTTCTGCACCTCTGTTGTTTCTTTCTGCACTACTCTTGCTTCTTTCTGTACCTCTCTTGCAAATATCTGCACCCCTCTTGCCTCTTTCTGCACCTCTCTTGCCTCTTTCTGCACCCTTCTTCCCTCTTTCTGCACCTCACCTGCCTCTTTCTACACCTCTTTGGCTTCTTTCTGCACTTCTCTTACTCCCTTCTGCAACCCTGTTGCTTCTTTCTGCACTTCCCTTGCCTCTTTCTGCACCCCTCTTGCCTCTTTCTGCACCTCTGTCGCTTCTTTCTACACTTCTCTTGCTTCTTTCTGCACCTCTCTTGCTTCTTTCTGCATCCCTCTTGCCTCTTTTCTGCACCCATCTTCCCTCTTTTTGCACCTCTCTTGCCTCTTTCTGCACGCATCTTACCTTTTTTTGCAGTTCTCTTGCCTCTTTCTGCACCTCTGTTGCTTCTTTCTGCATTTCTCTTGCTTCTTTCTGCAACCCTCTTGCCTCTTTCTGCACCTTTCTTGCTTCTTTCTGCACTTCTCTTGCTTCCTTCTGCACCCTTCTTTCCTTTTTCTGCACCCCTCTTGCCTCCTTCTGCACCCCTCTTCCTTCTTTCTGCACCTCTCTTGCCTCTTTCTGCACTTCTCTTGCTTCTTTCTGTACCTTTCTTGCTTCTTTCTGCGCTTCTCTTGCCTCTTTCTGCACCCCTCTTGCCTCTTTCTGCACCTCTGTTGGTTTTTTCTGCACTGCTCTTGTTTCTTTCTGTACCTCTCTTGTAAATTTCTGCTCACCTCTTGCCTCTTTCTGTACCCCTCTTCTCTATTTCTGCACCTCTCTTGCCTCTTTCTGCTCCTCTCTTGCCTCTTTCTGTACTTCTCTTGCCTCTTTCTGCACTTCTCTTGCCTCTTTCTGTACATTTCTTACTCTTTCTGCACCTCTCTCGTTTTTTCTGCACTTCTCTTGCTTCTTTCTGTACATCTCTTACCTCTTTCTGCACCTCTGTTGCTTCTTTCTGCATTTCTCTAGCTTCTTTCTGCAACCCTCTTGCCTCTTTCTGCACCTTTCTTGCTTCTTTTTGCACTTCTCTTGCTTCCTTCTGCACCCTTCTTTCCTTTTTCTGCACCTCTCTTGTGTCTTTCTCAGCCTCTCTTGCCTCTTTCTGCACCTCTCTTGCTACTTTCTGCACCTCACTTGCCTCTTTCTGCACTTCCCTTGCTTCTTTAGACACCTCTGTTGCTTCTTTCAGCACTTCTCTTGCCTCTTTCTGCACTTCTCTTGACTGTTTCCGCACCTCGCATGCCTCTTTATGCACCTCTGTTTCCTCTTTCTGTACCTCTCTTGCTTCTTTCTACACCCCTCTTGCCTCTTTCTGCAGCCCTCTTTCCTCTTTCTGCTCCTCTCTTGCCTCTTTCTGCACCCCTGTTCCCTCTTTCTGCACCACACCTGCCTGTTTCTGCATCTCTCTTGCCTCTTTCTGCACCTCTGTTGCTTCTTTCTGCACTTCTCTTGCCTCTTTCTGCACCACTCTTCCCTCTTTCTGCACCTAACCTGCCTGTTTCTGCATCTCTCTTGCCTCTTTCTGCACCTCTCTTGCTCCCTTCTGCACCCCTGTTGCTTCTTTCTGCACTTCCCTTGCCTCTTTCTGTACCCCTCTTGCCTCTTTCTGCACCTCTGTTGTTTCTTTCTGCACTGCTCTTGCTTCTTTCTGTACCTCTCTTGCAAATATCTGCACCCCTCTTGCCTCTTTCTGCACCCCTCTTTCCTCTTTCTGCAGCTCTCTTGCCTCTTTCTGCACCCCTCTTCCCTCTTTCTGCATCTCACCTGCCACTTTCTACACCTCTTTTGCTTCTTTCTGCACTTCTCTTACTCCCTTCTGCACCCCTGTTGCTTCTTTATGCACTTCCCTTGCCTCTTTCTGCACCCCTCTTGCCTCTTTCTGCACCTCTGTCGCTTCTTTCTGCACTTCTCTTGCTTCTTTCTGCACCTCTCTTGCTTCTTTCTGCATCCCTCTTGCCTCTTTGTGCACCTCTCTTGCCTCTTTCTGCACGTCTCTTACCTTTTTTTGCAGTTCTCTTGCCTCTTTCTGCACCTCTTTTGCTTCTTTCTGCACTTCTCTTGCCTCTCTCTGCACCCCTCTTGCCTCTTTCTGCACCTCTGTCGGTTTCTTTCTGCACTGCTCTTGCTTCTTTCCGTACCTCTCCTGCAAATTTCTGCACCCCTCTTGCCTCTTTCTGCACCCCTCTTCCCTCGTTCTGCACCTCTCTTGCCTCTGTCTGCACCCCTGTTCCCTCTTTCCGCACCTCTTATGCCTGTTTCTACAACTCTCTTGCCTCTTTCTGCAGTTCTCTTGCTTCCTTCTGCACCTCTGTTGCTTCTTTCTGCACCCCTCTTCCTTCTTTCTGCACCTCTCTTGCCTCTTTCTGCACTTCTCTTGCTTCTTTCTGTACCTTTCTTGCTTCTTTCTGCGCTTCTCTTGCCTCTTTCTGCACCCCTCTTGCCTCTTTCTGCACCTCTGTTGGTTTTTTCTGCACTGCTCTTGTTTCTTTCTGTACCTCTCTTGTACATTTCTGCTCCCCTCTTGCCTCTTTCTGTACCCCTCTTCCCTATTTCTGCACCTCTCTTGCCTCTTTCTGCTCCTCTCTTGCCTCTTTCTGTACTTCTCTTGCCTCTTTCTGCACTTCTCTTGCCTCTTTCTGTACATTTCTTACTCTTTCTGCACCTCTCTCGTTTTTTCTGCACTTCTCTTGCTTCTTTCTGTACTTCTCTTACCTCTTTCTCTATTCAAATAGGAAGTGCACTGTTTCAAGTTTAAAGGTCTGCATGCTCCCCTCTTGCTTCTTTCTGCACCCCTCTTCCCTCTTTTTGCACCTCTCTTGCCTCTGTCTGCACTCCTGTCCCCTCTTTCTGCACCTCTTATGCCTGTTTCTGCAATTCTCTTGCCTCTTTCTACAGTTCTCTTGCTTCCTTCTGCACCTCTGTTGCTTCTTTCTGCACTTCACATGCTTTTTCGGCACCTCTCTTGCTTCTTTCTGCAACCCTCTTGCCTCTTTCCGTACCCCTCTTCCCTATTTCTGCACCTCTCTTGCCTCTTTCCGTTCCTCTCTTGCCTCTTTCTGTACTTCTCTTGCCTCTTTCCGCACATTTCTTATTCTTTCTGCACCTCTCTTGTTTTTTCTGCATTTCTCTTGCTTCTTTCTGTACTTCTCTTGCCTCTTTCTCTATTCAAATGGGAAGTGCACTGTGTCAAGTTTAAAGGTCTGCGTGCTCTCGTGAGTGAGGTATATGTCCACTTGTACATGTATTCTCACATGTGCTATGCATCTGAAGATGGTAGCTTAAAAACTGTGTAGCTTCTCCTATAGGTGGTCAAATTTTCTCAGTTCTGCTCTGTCATTCAGTTGTACAGGCAGACATGTCATATGTATATAGGTGCTATAGAGCCCCTCAAATATACTACTGAATGCCCATGTGCCCTGTATTATGAGCAGAAAGAAATACATACACCTTTTTGTACACAAATTTACAGAATATGCTGTTTGAAACACACGTATTCAAGTATTTGTATGTTTATTTTTATGTAACATGTCACTAGGTTATAGCAGAGACACAGGCATGCATACCTTCACAAACTTGGTCAGAATTACAACAGTGATATGGTTAGGATTGCTGTTTTACATTTGGTAGGCCTAACATTCTGAGCAGTCGATGAATAGTGAACCTTCAAGAGAAAAGTGAGGTTTAAGACATCTTGGGTAAAGGATTAGTGATTAGGCTACTTTGCATGAGTCTGTGGAACGTTACAGTCAAAGTAGGCCTCTTTCTTCTTTTTGCACTTCTGTTGCTTCTTTCTCCACCTTTCTTCCTCTTTCTGGAATTCCTTTGGTTCTTTCTGTATTTTTCTTGCTTCTTTCTGCACCTTTCTTCCTCTTTCTGCACCTCTCTTGCCTCTTTCTGCACTTTTCTTGTTTCTTTCTGCTCCTTTATTCCTCTTTCTGTACATGTCCTACCTATGTAGGCATAGTTAGAAATTAGCATTTAAAAAACCTTAGAAATTCACTGAAAAAACATAGGTTTCAGGGACGTTATAGTTAGGGATTAGCATTAAAAAAAAACTTAGAAATTCACTGAAAAAACCACAGGTTTCAGGGACGTTATAGTTAGGAATTTGTATTTAAAAAACCTTAGATATTCCCTGAATAAACCACAGGTTTCAGGGACGTAATAGTTAGGCTTAGGTTTCACTCGTACAAAGCCAGCAAAATTCAGCAGTTATAGTTAGCTGAGCTAATTATAACTCGCGCCCCCGCAATGCACTGTTTATGACCTCACATATTACATCACTTATGCCTATGGTGGTATTCTAGTCTATGTGCAATTGCCTGCATTATGCTTAGTTACATAAGAGTTGTGTCTCTCTGGGAGTGAATGCTGAAGTATAGGTAAGTGACTAGATGTACGAGTTCCTGTAAGTCTGAGTGAGTCCGAGTTTGTGAGTTATGGGGTATGGAACTGCTTCTGCAGAACTGTATCCAGTAGGAGAACCGACATATGATATATCTCTATATTGGGATAAATGCTTATGTGCTATTCACAGTTTGTGACTGTGTATATTATTGCCTCTATCCTTTTAGTGATAGGTATGTGAGTTGGAATAGGACTATCAGGCTGGGTGTATGGATGTATAATTGATTGCAAATACAAAGTACAAATGTGATTCATTAAAAGTTTGAAGTATATGTCTAAGGTTTGAGCACTCCGCTTACTACATATGGCCTACCTATTGCTTACCTTAGCAGTCAGTTATATGTAATAGAAGAAGAGATTAAGGCTTGCAAAGCACTCTTAAAGAACAAGTTACTTACCTTCGATAATGATGTATCTGGTAGAGACATATATTAGTTGTAATTTCCTTACCTTAGAATTTCCCCCAGGCATCAATCTGGATCTGGAGATTTTTCAAAAGCAGTAACACTGCGCGTCGGTAGGTGGCGTCAATCGGCTACGCATCAGTCGTCAGCATCGTGGGCCCCAGGATCAAGTTGTGGGACCTATATAGACACCGCCCATGCACGCTGACGTCAGTTCTTAACACTACTTTCCACGCCAGAGGCGCAGAGCCATGAAAGACACTGACTACTGGTGCATCAAAACTAAGGCCCTTTAGGGTATTCCCTATCTCTACAAATCAGGTCGCAGTTCGGGGAGGATGGGTGGGGTTTTAAGGAATCTACAACTAATATGCCTCCACCAGATACATCGTTACCGAAGGTAAGTAACTTGTTCATCTGATAGAGACTATTAGTTGTAGATTCCTTAACTTAGAATAGATACTCCAGCAATACCAACCCCGGAGGACGGTCTGTGAACCAAGATTACACCAGGAAGTCCCGGAAGACTGAACGGGCAAACTGTCCAGGCAGTAGTGTCTGGTAAACATGGTAGGGATGCCCACATCGCTGCCTGACAGATATCAAGGACTGGGACTCCGCATGCTAAGCAGTTGTTGCTGCTGTTGCCTTAGTGGAGTGAGCATGCAACCCCACAGGAGGTTCCTTTTTGCCAATGCATAGCATATTTTAATGCAGAAGACAACCCATCGAGTGATGGTCTGTTTTTGCACTGCCCAACCTTTATTTGGTGCCCACATAGCCAATGAAGAGTTCATCATCCACCCAGAAGTCTTGGGCACAATCAAGATAAAAAGGCAATGCATGTTTTGAGTCCAGACGGTAGAGCTTCTTCCTTGGAGGGATGCAAGGGTGGGTAAAAGGTGAGCAGAGTGATGGATTGTCCCACATAAAAGGACATGACCACTTTAGGGAGGAACAAAGCCTTTGTTTGAAGCACCACTTTATCTGGATGGACAGACAAATAAGGAGGCTTGGAAGACAGAGCCTGCAGCTCACTAACTTTGCGAACAGAGATGATGGCAATAAGGAAAGCAGTTTTAAGAGTGAGAAGTCTGAGAGGGCAATTATGAAAAGGCTCGAAGGGAGCACACATAAGAAAGGTCAAAAACAGATTTAAATCCCATTGGGGCATTATGAAAGGAGACGGAGGAAACAAGTGAGCAAGGCCCTTAAAGAACCTATTTACAATGGGAGACTTGAACAAGGAAGGCTGATCTGGAAGTCTCAAAAAGGCAGAGATAGCTGCAAGATAACCAAGCGTTTCCCCACCGCTGAAAGAGACCATGCGCTATCTCCGGATGGAGACGCCATTCGCGATCGACCAGGCACCGATGGCTGAGTTTGTCCACTCTGGCGTTCAGAGAACCCAGAAGGTGTTGAACCAACAGGGTTATGCCCTTATGTTCCAGCCATGTCCAGAGGCGGAGAGCCTCCTGACAAAGGGTCCACAACCCCACCCCGCCCTGTTTCTTGCAGTACCACATGGCGGTGTTTTGGGCACCAGAAAGTAGAACAAATAAAATGGCCCCCTTGGCCAAAAGAGCCGCAACTACCTTGTGAAGAAGTGCCAAAGGATCCTCCGACATTCGGTCATAGGAGGATGGCATGGCGGGAGGGGTAGTCTCTAAGGGGAGGGAGTAGCCCCTTCAGATGATCTGCAGAACTCACCAGTCCCATGTGATGGATTGCCAGCAGAGGAGGTGATGGCCAATCCTGACTCCAACTAGCCATTGATGGGCTTGAAACTTCAGACTAGGAAGGTGTGGAGGCAGTGGTGGGGGGACAAGGGTGGACTCGCCCACCCGCTGGCTCCCTGACCGACGAGAATGCTGGGTCCCATGTCCGCGGCCACGCAGAGGCTGGACAGATTGCATGACTCAGTGGCTGGGCTGGACAGGAGGTGGCTTGGCGCCCCTTCCGTATCCACAAATGGGACAAAAGGCAGACTGAGGTGGAAGGGAGGTAACCGTGAGGCCCAAGGATCTGGCCGTAGCTTGAGAATCCTTGAAGCGCTCAAGCGCTGAGTCTGGCTTGTTGCCAAAAAGGTGACTGCCATCAAAAGGCATGTCCATCAAAGTAGATTGGACATCCCCAGAGAAGCCAGAAGTCTTCAACAAGGCGTAGAGTCTGAATGCTACCGACGAGGCAACTGTTCTGCCCAGTGAGTCGTGGTGTCCAGGCCACAACGTAAGGTAAATTTAGCTGCATCTCTCCCATCCGCAACTGCCTGGGAGAGAACAGCCCGGCCTCCTTCAGGCACTGAGGCAGCACCTGTGCAACCGTATCCCAGATGGTATGGGAGTATCAGTCCAAGAGGCATGCTGTATTCACCGACCGCAATGTCAAGCAGGAGGAAGAAAACTTCCTCTTCTCAAGGTGGTCCAGCTTCTTGAATTCCCTATCTGGGGATGCAGAAGGGAATACACCCTTTTGAAGATGAGGCTTGGACAACCAAGATCTCAGGGGAGGGATGTTGTGTGAGGAACGCGGAGTCACCCAGAGCAGCGCGGTGGTGGCAGGCGATTGTGCTGTGCTGGGCTTGGACCAAGTGCCCAGATGGACATTGGTGAGGGCTTCATTGAAGGGCAAAAGGGGTTCTGAAGTGATAGTCGCAAGCTGAAGCACCTCTGTCAGGAGGTTAAGTCCTGACTGGCACCAATGGGAGCACGAGGCCAAGGACCTTGGCCACCCTTCTCACCACCACCGTGGCTCCCTCCTCCGTAGCCACGGTAGGGGGAGAAAGCAAGCCAGTGTCAGGAAAGGTGCCCACACCACTGGCCTCACCCAGGTCTGTCTGCCAGTCAATAGATTCTTCAAGCTGGTCAGTTAAAGGGTCCAGCTGCCCCTCCCAATCCTCTTACCCACCTCCTGGCACAAAATCAACACCAGGGATGTACACAGGGACAGCAACGTCGGTCCAGCTCCGTGTCCACTTCAGGGATGAGGATGGGGTTGATGCAGATAGGGGGACACGGTTGACGCCGTAAGCGTTGTTGCCGGGGCCAACGTCGGGGAAGGTCGAGTAAGACCGACCGGCATTGGTCCAGATCAGAGTACGGACCCACGGGGTCCCTGCAGAGTCGGGCCAAAGCCACCGGTTTCGAAGTCCTAGGGCCCCCAACTGACTCTGCAGGACCTAAAGGCACACCTGCAGAGCCGGGCTGCCCAGAAATGAGGTAGAGGGCCTCATAAAACTTCTGAATTTGGGCAGGATATGCTCCAGCTCCCAGAAAAGCGGTCAAGCGCAGAGTCATCTCAGAAGAAGGCTCGGGGATGGAGCTTTCGAGCGACGACGCTCAGAGTCCCACTTCAGCTGACCGACGGGGTGAAGTCGAAGAATGCCTGTGCTTCTTCTACTTCTTCTTGTGCATACTGGACCTCCCCGATGACTTTGAATACGACAAGGAGTGCGGACTACGCGACCGTTGTCGGCACCTTCCTCTCAAATGAGAACGGTAGCAACGTGGAGCCGAGCACAAGGCCTCCAACAGCTTTCAGGACTGCTCCCACTAAACCCTTCAGATGCATGGCCCGACACTTGGAACACGACTTCAGGCACTAGAGGCACATGAGGGGCAGATCCGTCACAGACATCGTCCGGTGGCAGGAGCCGCAGGGCTTGAAGCCGGTCCTACGCTGGGACATCCTCGATGCACCAGGAGCCTCAGTAAATATCTAAATGAGTGTCTCCATTCCTATTTGGGTGTTTGTTTGCATATTTAACGAAGTATGTTGCTATACGACTATCACTCTTAGTGACTCTATGCCAATCTAAATATGTATCTAAGGAGGCACATGGACTGCTTTCAGGCTGTGTTAGTGAGTATACAGGTGTGCAAGAGTGTGTTCAGAACTGCCCCAAGTAGGCCTCGATACATATGATGTATCTGTATATCTGAATGTATGCTTAGGAGCTATTGTAAATGAGTGGCTGGGTGTATTAGTGGTTCTATCCTTTTCAGATAGGTATGTGAGTTGCAATGTGACGGTCAGACTGGATGTATAACTGGTTAGAGATAACATTAATGTTTTGAACTAAAAAAAAACACAATTAGCAGTTATAGTTAGTAGCCCTAACTAGAACTTGCGCCCCCATGTACTGCTTATGACCTCTCACATATGACATCACTCATGACATGTTCTATGACATCATTTATGACATCACTGATTACATTTCAAATGACATCAGTGATGACATCATCCAAGCTTCTTTTGAGCACATTGCTCTTAAGCGGGTATACCACTAGAGCTATGAAAGTGCAAAATAACTAGAATAATATGAGGCACCTTCACTGCTATCATACATACAACCCACATAGGTAAAGCAAGCTTGTACTATTTGCAACATTGACCTTTTACAGCACACTTCATGAGTAGCCGAGTTCAAAATGACTATGAACCACAGATGAAAGGGTACCCTATCATGCACACAGTGTTCAATCTGTATACAGCTGTTCAGGGAAAACCAAGTTCCTCCAGATACTCAAGCCCTGCTACATAACTAATGCCCTGCTACGGACAGTCTTTACCTGTATCAAACCCCTGACAGTCACTGAACCTACACTGAAAAATGAAGTGCATATGAGTAGAAAAGTGGGAACTGTTTACTCTATGGAAAATGTTTACTCTGTACAACACTGTACATCAGAAATACACCACAGAGTATTAAAAAGTATTCACTAAGCACAGTGTACACTTTATGAAAACCTTGTCTGAAGAGCTACTATTCACTAAAAATAATCATAGTCTGAAGGTTCTAAAATCATATTACTCGCAGTCTTCATACAGATACCCCATCTTCTGAAGTAAACCAAGCACATGTACATAGGTTAGTAACTGGTGCACACAGTCTTCTATGTTGAGCAGAAATTGTCGTGCTGAGGCGATTCTGTCTAAAAACTCAAGACTGCTTACAAAACTTAGTATGTAGTACATAGAACCTTTCTCCTGTTGAAAACTTTTCTGCAGAACCAAAAATCTTGTGTGGAACATATTGAACACAAGTCAATCGTCACCTGCAACATTGCAGCATTGCGTGACCAAGTGCAAAGTAATATTGCAGTTGCCCTGACCATGCACGACACAGTTTGTCACCTGTCCGTTGCTCCAGTACGTCTGCTGCTTGGCTGAAAAACCTGCCATGCAATATGCTTCTCCTCAGTCCACGTATTAAGGTTGTCTGGGATCTCCGATGCTGCTTCCTGCACATCCCCTGAATAAAAAAATAGTTGCCCTTTCATGCTCTCCTCGCCATTTGAGAGTACAGTCCGCTGTCCCCTCACACCAACATAATCTTCTGCCTGCATCTTCTCTGTCCATACCACGCTCCCTTCTGCTGCTCCCATGACCACGCAATATTTCTGTCTCTAAGCCAATCAAGCTGCCTACGGCTTCGCTGACTACGTAGTATTGGTGATGCTGAGGCGGTGCAGACCACAGTCTGCTGCTTCCACAGCCACACATTCTCCTTTAAGGGTGGGCATGAAATGGTGCTGCCTCGCATGTTGCTGCATTTTGCATTTCTTGCCATGTAATGTTGCTCTTTGGTCTTTTTCTGACCTTTCTGACTACCCTTCTCTGGCTGTGCAGCCCTCTGCGCTTCTGGGCATGCAGTGCTGCTGCTTGTCAGTGCTGGTTCCACAGTCATGCGAGGAAGCTTCATAAGTTACCAGCATGGAGACTACATCTCCACCTAGCAAGAGATGAGCAATCACCAATGTATGCCCATGGAAGTCACCTCCAATCATCACTGACGGCGAACCAAGATGGCCGCCAAGTAGGAGCTCTCTGCAAGAGCTCCTGGGTTAGGTATAACCATATTGGTTAATATCCCCTGCTAACCCCGCCATCCGAATCCCTTTTTCTGACATCCTTGACCTCACGATACCGGACCTCCGCGCTCAACGTTTGCTCACCTGCCAAGATGTTTTTTGCCATGAATCTCAACGAGCCTTCGCCTCCGCTGCCTCGCCGCTCCCCGCCTGGATCGAGCGCTTCTTTATCCCAAGGACTTTTCAGCATCTCCCCTGCCGCCGGCAATTCAGTCCTGTGATTTGCCCATGGGGACGGTCGCCGGCTTCCTGATGGGCCACCAGCCTCCCACCACGCCGATCTGCCCCAGGCTTGAGCTCCTCATGTGGTTGGTGCATGCAGCAACTCCTCAGATGAACCAGCACGACGAGCCTCCCGTCCTCTTCCACGCCGATCGCCTCCAGGTCTGAGCTCCTAGAGTGATTGGAGCATGCAGCACCTCTCCAGACGAACCAGTGCGATCTTCACCTCGGAACCGCGATGCCGTCCTACAAGACGCCTTGCAGGGGTAAGCGCTTCTCGCCTCATCTCTCTCCGCATCGGGTCGTTGAGTGGGCCCAAGTGAGATGTTCCACTTGCCCCCCCCCCATCAGGCTGTTGACAGACTTGGTTTTGGCTGTTCGGGGACCCACTCCCAACCTCGTAATGGCTCCCGGATTGCTCTTGCAGGGGCCTGCTCCTCCATGTTCGCATGGCCCGCTGCTCATCATGGTTCCTCGGCTTGACTTATCCAGGGTTGCGACAAGGGCGCACGGATCGTGTTTCCCCTGATGGAGCAGTTTTTGTGAGGGCCGGATCGGCAGCCCGTACAGCGGAGTTTGTTTCCCCCTCTTGATGTTGACGCGCCCTCCTGACCCCGCAGCCACCTTTCTTCTTCCGGGGCCGCTGCCGGGCTCCCTGAGCTGACTTTCTCCTAACCTCGATGACGCATGAGGGTTCGAAGACCTCCAGCCTTCTTCCATCCAGTGCTGATGACAAACCCCCCTCTATGACTTGCACCCGGGGTATGTTTTCTTTCTTGTTGGCCTTTAAGATCTGTTTTCGGTTTGCCCGCAGTCCCGCCATTTTGTGGTGAGGTATTCGGGCTCCATGTCCTGGACCCTCCATTTTGTGGATTGGAAAGCCTCCCAGGCCGTTTTTCCCCACTGGTTAGCTCCTCATTCAGCCGGATTTTACCTTTGCCCTAACCCGACCCCTCTTGACTTACCTTTCCCCCCGCGCATCCTGTTGATCAAGGTGAGGCACCCATGATCCCCTTGGCCACCGGAGCCAACAGCTCCCTTCATCGACCCCATCGGAGCCAACTACACCTCTTTCTTCTTGTTGGACTTGGAGATGCTCCCCTTTCCACCCATACCTTTATCCGACCCAGTTTCGAAGTCCGGCCTTTGTCGTTACTGACCCATGGACCCTCTCCGGTCTTGCCCAACTTACTTACTCTTATTTTTTGGCATACACTTAATGAACTCTTCTCCATGCCTGGTCTTCCTGGCTTGATACGTATCCTTAGCCCTTTTCTTCCCCCCTTTACTTGCTTTGCTCCTTGATCTTGTTTTCCATGTTTTATCTTGCTCTAGAAACGGAAGCATTTTTTCTTGTGCTCTATTCAACCGATGTATTTTTCAACATGCGATTGTTTTTCTACTCCAGAATCTAATTGTAATTTTGTAACCGCTGTTTTGATGTTGATGTAAAGCGCTCTTTTACCCCCGGGTCTAGCCAGCGCTAGCATTCTGCGGAGTCCGAGAACCATTGGCTGTTGCCCAGTGGAGCTGTCTTATGCAGCTAGAGGAGTCTGGCTTTGGTTCACCCCTCAGCCGTCACCTACCCAGCCGGACATCGGACATTGGGGCATATTATCAAGGGCTTTATCGCCGCTTTAGCGGCACTTTTTGCCGCTAAAGCGGCGATAATTTTATCGCCCTAGGCGTTAGAGGCCGCGTTAACCATCGCCTTGCATGTCAGCGATAATTATCGCTAATGACATGCAAGGAAGGCGTTCCCTACTAAAAGCGACTGAAAACAGTCGCTAATCCCACTACCCCCTATTAGCAAGGCAGGCGAAGCGATAAAATAATTCGCGCTAAGCGCGTTTATCGCTATATTTTATCTCTTGCTAGTGAGGATGACTTACCTGTTTAAGGTATAGGAGGTGGATTCTAATAGTGAATCCACCTTAGCGATAATGCGAGAATATCGCTGCTTTTCCAGCGATATTCTCACATTTTACCGCTATCGCTGGAAATTTTATCGCTATGGAGATAAACCTTGTTAATAGGGTGTTATCTCAGCGATATTTTCCAGCGATAGGCGGCGTTAACCAAAGTCGCGCTAAGCGCGGTTAGCGATAAATATCGCTATTCCTTGCTAATATGCCCCATTGTTTTTAACAGTTCTTCACGGTCTTGTCTGTCTGTTTCTTTTCTGTCTGTTTCTTTTTTGCTCTGACTGCTTCGTCTCCCCGGAAATACTTTACCCCCTTCTGGTCTACCTGACTCTATCAGCATTCCTTCCCCTGTTTACCTTTCCCCCTTTCCCCCTTTTCCCTCCATTCCTCATAAAACGTGTTGTCTTGGATATACTACGCGCTAATAACCTTTTGGTATTGTGCAATCTCATGTTCTTCTCCTATGCCTATACTTGTAACTGTAACTGATGTCATTTGTTATAACTGTAACTGATGTAATTTTTGTAACTGTAACTGATGTTATTTTTGTAACCTGTAACTCACTGATCCTCATGTAAAGCGCTCTGATACCTCCGGGGCTAGCCAGCACTATATAAAACTTTTTTCAAATCAAATCAAACCTGCACACAGAGTTACTCTTGAACACAAAGATTTATAACATGTTCAACACCTCCACACAGTTATGGTGCTTTAGGA
Organism: Calotriton arnoldi; assembly: GCA_963921515.1. Taxonomy (NCBI): domain Eukaryota; kingdom Metazoa; phylum Chordata; class Amphibia; order Caudata; family Salamandridae; genus Calotriton; species Calotriton arnoldi. The sequence continues at coordinate 446,948 of CAWUFW010001973.1, forward strand.
GCATATGCATTTTGTAAACATGTACACCCATTAGCTGGACCAAAACTGTACAAAATTAGGTAGAAAAGTAATATGGTTAACCACCACTATCTAAACTATAAAACAAACTAGCACACTTATTGGATTATGTCATCAGTGATGTCATTAATGATGTAATTTGTATTGTCATAAATTATGCCATGAGTGATGTCATAGGTCATAAGCAGTGCATGGCTGGGCGCAAGTTATAGTTAGTGCTGCTAACAATAACTACAGAATTTCTGTGTTTGTTCAAAATGTTAATGTTGTCACTGAGAAATTCACCTAACTATAACGTTACTTTAACCTTTGGTTTTTTTTAGTAAATTTCTGAATTTTTCTTTCTTAAACAATCTATAACGATACTTTAACATTTGTTATTTTTCAGTGAATGTATATGGATAATGTTACTTACCCAGCAGGCATCTGTTCTTGGCATGTAGAGCTGTAGATTCACATGCTTTGCATACTCCTGCTATCTAGTGTTGGGTCCGGATGTTTGCAAGTTGTTTTTCTTCGAAGAAGTCTTTCCTAGTCACGAGGTAAGGTGACTCCTCCTTTCGGTGATAGTGCGCATGGTCATCGACTCCATTGTTAGATTGTTTTCCCGCAAGAAGGTGAGAATGGAGTAAGTAAGTGTGGTATAGAGATGTCCATGCGTATAAATGTATAATGAAGAACTGCAGCAACGACAGGTACCCGGGGAGTCGGGTGGGCACATGTGAATCTACAGCTTTACATGCCAAGAACAGATGCTTACTCTGTAAGTAACATTATCCGTTCGAGGCCTGTGCATAGACAACATGCATAGACTACAAAGCAGTATACTCCCAAAGCGGTGGCTAACCTGTAAATGTTGCAGTTATTTGGAACAGTGTTTTAAGTACTGCTTGGCCTACATTAGCCTGTTGTTGTGCTAACACATCTACACAATAGTGTTTGGTAAATGTGTGTGGTGTAGACCATGTAGCTGCTTTACATATGTCAGCTAGAGGAATGTTACCTTAAAATGCCACAGAAGCCCCAATTTTGCAAGTGGAATGCGCTCTAGGGGGTATGGTCAAAGTCCTTTTGGCTTTAGCATAGCATGCTTGAATGCATTTAACAATCCATCTTGCAATATCAGACTTAGAGATAGGATTGCCTTTGTGAGGTGGAGCAAATGCTACAAACAGTTGTTTTGCGGAAGTCCTTTGTCCTATCGAACATGTTACTTACCTTCGGTAACGATATATCTGTAAGGGACATAGATTAGTTATAGATTCCTTACCTGTAGAATTACCCCCAGGCGTCAGACTGGATCCAGGGAATTTTTTCGTCAGCAGTACCCCTGCGCGTCGAAAGGTGGCGTTGGTCGACTCCACGTTCGTCGTTGGCGTCGTGGTTGCCGGGATGACGTTGCGGTAGCTACTTAGATGCCGCCCTCGCATGCTAATGTCAGTTCTTTTACACAACATTCCACGCCAGAAGTACTGAGCCATGCAAGACACTGACCACTGGTGCACAAAACTAGGGCCCTGAAAAGGATTCCCTAACCCTAGAAGTCAGTTCGCAAAACGGGGAGGATTGGTGGGGCGGTAAGGATTCTATAACTAATCTATGTTATTAGAAGGTAAGTAACTTGTTCATCTGAAAGAGACAATTAGTTATAGATTCCTTACCTGTAGAATAGATACCCCAGCAATACCAACCCCGGAGGTGGGTCTGCGAACCAAGTTCACACCAGAAAGTCCTGGAGAACAGAACGGCCAAAGAAGCAGTCTCTCCGGACTTGGCTGTCCAGGCAGTAGTGTTTTGTGAACGTGTGCAGAGATGCCCACGTAGCTGACTGACAGATGTCATTGAGGGGGACTCCACGTCCCAAAGCAGTGGTAGCTGCCGTCACCCTGGTGGAATGGGCGCGCAGTCCCACTGGAGGCTCCTTCTTTGCCAAAGAGTAGCAAGCTTTAACGCACATAAACAACCCACCTAGAGATGGTCCATTTGTGCACGGACTGACCTTTTTTGGCGCCCACGTAGCCAACAAAGAGCTGGTCATCCACCCGGAATTGCTTGGTGCGATCCAGATAAAATGAAAGCGCACGTTTTGGATCCAGACGGTGGAGCCTCTCTTCCTCCTTAGAAGGATGCGGAGGCGGAAAGAAGGTGGGCAAAGTGATGGTTTGACCAATGTGGAAAAAAGTAACCACCCTGGGAAGAAAGGAAGGTCTGATTCTGAGGACGACCTTGTCCGGATGAACAGCTAGAAAGGGAGGCTTCGAAGAAAGAGCTTGGAGCTCACTCACCCTGCAAGCAGAGGTGATGGCAACCAGAAAGGCAGTCTTTAAAGTAAGAAGTCTGAGAGGACAGTTATGAAGCGGCTCAAAGGGAGCGCACATAAGGTAGGTAAGAACCAAGTTTAAGTCCCACTGAGGTATTACGAAGGGACCAGGAGGAAAAAGATGAGTAATGCCCTTAAGGAAGCGATTTACAACAGGGGACTTGAAAAGAGAAGGCTGATCAGGAAGCCTAAGAAAGGCTGAAATGGCAGAGAGGTAGCCCTATAGAGTGCCCAGAGCAGAGCCCTGCTGGGCCAAAGACAGGAGGAACAAGAGAACCTCAGAAAGAGGGGCGGAAAGGGGATCCACAGCCTTTGCTGTGCACTACGCCGCAAATTTGTTCCATCTGCAGGCGTATACCGTCATAGTGGAGGGACGCCTGGCAGGCAAGATAACATCACAGACTTCGGGAGGAAGGTCGAAGGCTGTCAACTGCCGCCGATCAATCTCCACGCAAGGAGGTGGAGACTGGACAGGTTCGGGTGAAGGACCTTCCCCCGCTGTTGCGACAGAAGATCCTCCCGAAGAGGCAGTCGGAGCGGAGGATCGATGGCCATGTGTAACAGCTCGGGATACCAGACTCTTCGTGCCCAATCCGGTGCCACAAGGATGACTTGGGCCCGTTTGCGCCTGATCTTCTTCAGCACTCTGGGCAGAAGTGGTATAGGCGTAAAGGCGTATAGAAGACCGCAACTACACTTGCGACGAAAAGCGTCGCCTAGCGAGTGCCGACTTGGAAATTCCAACGTGCAGAATTGCTGACATTGCGCGTTCTCTTCGGTGGCGAATAGATCTAACCAAGGCTCGCCCCACTGCTGAAAGAGACCTTGTGCCACCTCCGAGTGAAGACGCCATTCGTGATCCATCATGCACCTGTGGCTGAGTTCATCCGCCCTGGCGTTCAGTGAACCTGCCAGGTGTTGAACCACCAGGGATATGTCCTGATGTTCCAGCCATGTCCAGAGGCGGAGAGCCTCTTGACATAGGGTCCACCACCCCGCCCTGTTTGTTGCAGTACCACATGGCGGTGGTGTTGTCCGTGAACATCTGCACCACTCTTCCCTGGACAGAGGGAAGGAATGCTTTTTAGTGCAAGACAGATCACCCGAAGCTCCAGAAGGTTGATGTGGAGCCCAGACTCCGCCAGAGACCAGAGGCCTCTGATCTCCGCCTCTCCCATGTGGCCGCCCTACCCTAGAAGTGATGCATCCGTCACCACTGTGTACTCCGGTTGGGGTAGGGAGAGGGATCTGCCGTTGACCCAATCCTGGTTCGTTAGCCACCACTGCAATTGACATGCAGTGCCCTCCGAGATCTGAACGCAATCGGACAGATTCCCCTGATGCTGTGCCCACTGGAACTTCAGGTCCCACTGCAGAGCCCGCATATACCACCTGGCATGATCTACGAGCAGGATGCAGGAGGCCATGAGGCCCAGCAGCCTCAGGGTCATTCTGACCGAAACCCGGGATAAAGACTGAAAGATCGGAATCATAGCCCGAATATCCCGGACTCGCTGCTCGGGAGGATAAACCCGAAACTGCGTCGTGTTCAGAACCGCTCCAATGAAAAGGAGCTTCTGAGAGGGAGTCAGGTGTGACTTCGGCAAGTTCATAGTGAACCCCAGCGAGTGCAGGAGGTCCGCCGTCGTCTGGAGGTGGGAGGCGACTGCCTGGGGTGAGTCCGCCTTCAACAGCCAGTCGTCGAGATAGGGGAAGACTGGAACCGCTGATCTGCGCAGATGAGCTGCGACCACCGCCATCACCTTCGTGAACACCCGAGGGGTGCTGGTAAGGCCAAAGGGGAGCACGGTAAACTGAAAGTGCTCATGGCCCACCGTGAACCACAGGTAACGCCGGTGGGCCGGCAGGACGGGTATGTGAAAATAAGCATCCTGCAAGTCCAACGCTACCATCCAGTCTCCAGGGTCGAGGGCAGACAGGACCTGAGCTAGCATCAACATTTTGAACTTCTCCTTCCAGAGGAAGCGGTTGACGTTCCTGAGATCCAAGATAGGACGCAGGCCTTTGTCCTTCTTGCGCACCAGAAAGTAGTGGGAATAGCAACCACGACCTACTTCTGGGGCAGGAACTCGCTCGATGTCTCCCTTGGCCAAGAGAGCCAAAACTTCCTGTTGGAGAAGGGCCAGATGATTCTCCGACATGCAATGGTGCTGAGGTGGCATGGCTGGAGGGGTAGTCTCGAAGGGGATGGAGTAGCCCCTTCGGACTACCTGCAAAACCCACCTGTCTGACGTGATGGTGCACCAGTGGGGGAGGTGATGGTGAATCCTGCTGCCCACTGGCGATTGGCAGAGGTGGCGGTGGTGGACTGGCCCGCTCGCTGGCCCCCAGACCCACGGCAGTGGGTCCCATGTCCCCAGCCACGCAGGGGCTGAACAGCTTGCGCCGGCCAGTGGCTCTGGGTGGAACGTGGTGGGGCACCCCTTCCGTAGCCACAAAAGGGGCGAAAAGCAGACTGCGCAGGGCGGGTGGTGGAGAGGCCCAAGGACTTGACCGTAGCCCGAGAGTCCTTGAAGCGCTCTAGCGCGTTGTCTGCTTTGTCTCCGAACAGGCGACGGCCATGAAAGGGCATGTCCATTAGGGTAGCTTGGACATCCCCGGAAAAACCAGTCAACCTCAGCCAGGCGTAGCGTTGAAGGCCACCGACGTTGAAATCCTTCTGCCTAGCGAGTCGGCGGTGTCCAGTCCACATCGTATGGTAAACTTGGCTGCGTCACTCCACTCGGCAACTGCACGGGAGAGCACGACCCGGGCCTCCTCCGGGCACTGGGGCAGCACCTGCGCTACTGTATCCCACACAGAGTGGGTGTAACAGCCCAACAGACATGCAGTGTTTACCGACCGCAGTCCCAAGCTGGAGGAAGAAAACATCTTCTTCCCAAGATGGTCCAGCGTTTTGGATTCCCTATCAGGTGGAGCGGTAGGGAATGCGCCTTTGGACGTGGAGGCTTGGACCACCAAGCTCTCAGGGGTGGGGTGTTGGGAGAGGAAAGTGGGGTCGCCCAGAGCCGGGTGGTGGCATTGGGCAATCTTCCTGTGTTGGGCCTGGACCAGGTGCCCAAAAGGATGTCAGTTAGGGCTTCATTAAATGGCAGCAGGGACTCCGAAGAGCTCGCCGCCGGTTGAAGCACCTCTGTCAGGAGGTTAGTCCTGACCACCACCGTAGGTAGCTCGTGTTTGAAAGCCTCTGCCGCCCTACGCAACACCACTGCGTAAGAAGCTCCCTCCTCCGTAGCCACGGTAGGAGGAGACAACATGCCAAGGTCTGGGGAGGTATCCAGACCACTGGTATCCCCAACTCCTCTCTCCAGTCCGGATCATACTCCAACTGTTCAGTTAAAGGGTCTCCAGACCCCTCCCACTCCTCCTCACCCTCCTCTGGTTGCCAATCTGGCCTAAAAGAACCAGGGTGAAACAGGGGCACAAAAGTACCCGTCGGCGCCTGATCCGGCGCCATTCGACGTCAGTCCGGCTCCGTGTCCACGTCGGGGTGGAGGCCGGGGTCGATGCCGGCTGGGGGCACAACAGGTGTCGGCTGCGGGTGTGGTGCCGGTTGAATCGACGCCGGTGGAGGTGTTATGAGGTCGACCGGCACCTATCCGGATCCAGGCCTGGATCCAAGGGGACCCTGCGGTGCCGGGGCCGAAACCACCGGTGTCGAAGGCCCAGAGTCCCCAGCCGAGTCTGCAGGGCCCGAAGGCGCGCCAGCGGAGTCGGGCTGCCCAAAGTTGGCATGCACTGCTTCGTAAAAACTTAGAAGCTGGGCAGGGGTTGCTCCGGGTCCCGGAAAGAGAGGGAAACTCGGAGCCGACCCTTCGGACTCCGTACGTGGAGCCACGGGAGGGGCACCACCCGCATCCCTCGTTGCGTCGGCCGATGGGCGGGGAGAAGTCAAAGAGCAACGGTGCTTCTTTGACTTCTTCTTGTGCTTCGACTTACCTGAGGAGTGCGAAGACTTGTGGTGGTGGTGGCTCCGCTGCCGGTCCCTCGACCTCCCGCGCGACCGGGATCTCAAACAGCATGGAGCGGACTGCCGGGCCTCGAGAAGCTTTCGGGACCGCTCCCGCAAAGACTTCGGATTCATGGTCCGGCAGTCGGAACACGACATGGGATCGTGGTCGCGTTCCAAACACCACAGGCACATGCAGTGCGGATCCGTCACCGACATCAGTTTTCGGCAGGAACCGCAAGCCTTGAAACCGGGCATCCCTGACGCGCACCAAGAGTCGAAGACTCAAAAACGTGTCGACAAAAGTCGGCAAAGAGTCAGTCAAAAAGTGACTGGAGGTACCGCTCTCTCCGGATCTGCGCTGGCTGGCGTGGTAAAAGAAAGAACTGACGTCAGCACGCGACGGCGGCGCCTAAGTAGGTACCACAACGTCATCCCGGCGACCACGACGCCAACAACGAACGCGGAGTCGACCGATGCCACCTTTTGTCGAGCAGTATTCTAAGTGCCGGTAGCTCCCATCCCCGTAATTTAATCTACAGTATACCATACAGGGAATTACTACGTGCTAAACGTAATTGTAGTACAGAGGATGCTTTTAAAACAGAGAAGGGCATTATGTGTCGACGTTTCAAAGAACAAGGGTATACCCACAGGATGATTGACGAAGCCTGTGAGAGAGTAGAGAAGGTTACCAGAACAGAATTGTTGAATCCCAACAGACAGAGTGATACTGGAGACACCATCAGATTCATTACTACCTTCTCTGGGCAGGCACATGAAGTCCGTAGAATTTTCAAAAAGTATTGGCATGTCCTTTTTAACTGATGAGCATTTGAAGACCCATCTTACCAGCAACCCGCAGATTACCTTTCGCAAAAGCCGTTCATTGCGGGATGAGCTTAGCCATAATCAGGTGTCTGAAAATGAAACGGGAAAAGACAAGGGTCAACCAGGTTTCAGGTGCTGCAAAAATTGCAAAGCCTGTTGTAAAAGCAATGATTGTGTCAAACTTCTTTTACCAAATTCCAATAGAGAATTTGTGATCAGGAAACCTCTGACCTGTAATACTGTGTACTGTGTTTATGTATTGATTTGTCCCTGCAATAAATGGTATGTGGGGAGTACTATCCACTGGGCCAAGAAGAGGGTATTAGAGCACCTCAGGGCCATTAGACATAACAACAGGCAGTACCCAGTAGCGCGTCACTTCCATGAACATCATTTTCAAAATGAACAGTTAGTAAAAATGGTCGTGATTGATGCTGTTTTGATGGGGGTCAGAGGTGGCAATCGAGAATTATCATTGCGAAAACTCGAATCAAGGTACATAATTGATTTTGAAAGTTTAACACCGAATGGTCTTAATTCCAGTGAGGAATTAGCAGTCCACTTGTTAGATTGATTTTATGACATGTGTATATATCTTGCAGTCTCCATATCCTTTCAGTAATTTTAACATTTTCATTTTTAGGTATGGGCACAATTTTTCATCAACATTGGCAGGAAGACAAAAACTCCATAAGACTTTGTATGTAAAATGTTATTATGTTTGGGATGAATTATTGGGTGACATAAGAACCATGAAATGTGTTAGGATAATTGCCACCCGACTCCGCATGCCCACTTGGGCGATACTGGGGTAACTTGTGGAAAAGTTGGATGTTGCATGCCTATTTGGGCGGGATTGTTGCAATATTGTGGGAACTGGGGACCTATCTTACATTGCAGTTTAGGATCCCATTAGGTAAAATCTCACTGATACATTACTTTTTATGGTTTTATTTCAATCATGAACTGATAAACATATATTTGTGTACGATAAGTTCCAAGACCATTTGGGTTTAATCGTGATTGGCTGTTATATGTAAGATGAACCACGAGGTCACAGGATTTTCATCTATTGGGAGATCGGTAATAATTTACCAACTGATTTTGTATGCCCACTTGGGCGTTACTGGGACAAACTGTGGCAATGAATGATTCTGCATGCCTATTTGGGCGGTACTACTGTAATACCACTGATGGGGTATGATTATTTACAGGGTAGCTTGTGTCCCCAAGAGAATAACTTTATTGTTATATCACCATTTATGAGTAAGCATTGAGAAAACATGAGTTGTCATACGTATTTTGAAACATGTATATACTTACAATAATTAGCGTACTATCGGAGACACTTCAAAATGGCTGCCAAATGTTGAAAGCTTTTTACACTGAGGTGTTTTTAGTCCTTTTTCTACTGTCACGGAAATGTATATAACACGTATTGATTTAGTTGTTGGTTATAGCGTGATCAAGGCTGATGCCGAAACGCGTTGCTTTTTGCTGCCATTAAAAACTTTATTGAGCAAGATTGGGTGTCCGAGTTTCCCTGCTGACGTGTGGAGGAATGGTGGAGAAAATTGTGGAGCTACCGGTAGCTCTTACTCGGACCGCCCGTGAGTCTGTTCAGCTGATTATTTACCGGAACTGGTGAAATGTACATATATATATATATATATATATATATATATATATATATATATATATATATATATACATATATGCAGGATTCTCCGTTCCTGGTATAGAGCCCGCCCTGCAGAGTCGGGGGCCCCCGGTAAAATGGAGCATCATGGATCATTTCAAATTGAGGGGGCATGACACGCTCTTCAACCACACCAGTCAGAGGACTTCCATGATTATTTGGTGTTGGCAAAGAGAAAAGGAAATGAGAGAGGTGCTGTCCTGGTGCTGCGGCCTCTGGCAGTCTTCGTGTCTTCATTTCGAGCAAGTATTTATTACGTGGCAGCAAAGTGCACTATGCTTTGTTATTTCATTACCAGTATGCATCGTGTAATACAGCTATGTCATAATGCAGAATTTGAATATTGATGCATTCTGGGTCCCGTAGTGGCAAGTACGGGCACATGACCACTTGGACTTTACAATACTGGCCTGTGAACAAGGCGCATTAGTGCTGAAACGCGTAAGGATTTAAAGAGTTGTCTCATGCTGCAGCGCAAAGACGAATAAAGTGTCAGCTTGACAGGAAGCCGAAGTTGTGGGCTCTTTTGTTTTGGAATTTTATATATATATATATATATATATATATATCAGCATGTGAATCCCAAAGTATCCAGCCACAGCGGCGCAACACGAGGGCACAGACTCCAAGGCAGTGATGATGGCAAAGTGTCTTTATTTAAGTATCAATGTCCAAAATGACGCGTTTCGGCCGCCAGACATGCAGCTTTGTTCACATAGTGCACTGCATGTGAAAGGGTGCTTTATATACATAGGTGGTGAGTAGTAGTCTTTTTACAGTGTTTAACATTTTACCACGAGTTGGCAATTTTACTACAGTAAACTGCTTTACTGTAGTGATAGTTTACTGCTGGAGGTGAGTCAGCAGTTAACCAGGCACAGTGCAGTATATATACATGGAGATAGAAGACATCTGTAACGCTAGTGTGTGTGGTAAGGTATGAGCGTTAGAACGGCTGTGCATGTTGCAGAGGTTGCCTAACTATGTGTTTTGTGGCGCCACTGCATTCGCGATAAGGATTCATGAGTCCTAAAACCTTGGAAATACGAGGCAAATGCGGAGATCACGGTAAGTAACCCATGTGTCAATGGAGTGTCACAATGGTCGGGCGTGATCTAACTCAAAGAGGCTGAGTATAATTAGGCAGGCTAACTATTGCCAAGTGTACACTCATGTATTGGAGTATATCTAATGCCAGGTGATCTGTTCTACCTCAGTGAGTTGTGCCGTTTGTGGTATATTTAATATAAATTAAATATAAAAAGCGCCACAAAAAAAATATATGTATATATATATCTATGCAACCAGTATCTTTGCAACAATGTAACAAACAATACGCCACGGCCACAGCATTTCTTTCAGTGTGAATTTTTAATCACAAAGACCAAGTCACTTGGTCTTTGTGATTAAAAATTCACACTGAAAGAATTGCTGTGGCCGTGGCATATTGTTTGCTACATTGTTGCAATGATACTGGTTGGATTTATTGGGATTCGCGACCCTGCCTCGGCCCACCATTGTAAGTGGCTTGGGTGTCTACGCGACTAAAAAGGCTGGATATATATATATATATATATATATATATATATATATATATATATATATATATCGCACAGCAAAGGATCTTGAGGAGAAAGAATCCAGGCGAGCCCACTCGGTCGATCACAGCAGTTTATTTTCTATGACAGTTAAGGACGACGCGTTTCGACCACGTCCGTGGTCTTGGTCACATGACCATCGCCTCCATTTTTTTACTATTTAAAGGTACGTGCACATACTTGTTTAATAAACATAAAAGAAATGTTACCAGCACATATAACAATAAAGTGAAAAAAGTGCATAGTGAAAACAGACACATTAGTTTCAATGTTGCAAACAATCATAGCATTTTAAATGTTTAGAAACGGCCTCCAACTATTCATATTAATGGTAAATCTATTCATTAATGTTACATTATAACAAAGAAGAAACACTGCTCAATTGTGACATGGAGGGACTAGTGCCCTGTATTCAATTAGTGATTATGTACAATTATCTCAAGACTATTAACACTTAGCTGCAGTACAGGTATATTACCCTAGTGAGTATAAAATTAGACTAGGAGCTGGATGGGGGGTCCACTATACTCCGGTGCTCTTACATGATTGCCAAGTGCTGTTTCATGGTGATTCACATCTTATGTTCTGAAAACGTAACAAAGGTACAATAATTAGCATCATAATATCACATTTTGAACAGTATTCATATTTCAACTATTGCATAAAAGAAACCAAGGTTGAAGAGACTCTACATACATATTAATCAAATAAGCTACAAGTCTGTTTATATAATATTATAATATATGTGAGCTAGAAAAGGAAAAAAGGTGATGTGTGCAGCTAAACAAAATAAACTAAAGAAGGAGAAGGTAGGGCGTGAGTCTGCAGCCAAGGCTCTGATCATACTGATCAGTGTACATCCTATAAGTGGGAATACAGTTCCTCATTCTGATTAAGGCCACCTGGGTACATGGTCCCTGCCAAAAGAATCAACCGTGACTCAAGTTTGCGGAGGGCCGCTATGCGGTTGCCTCCTCTTGGATTAGGTACGATTGTGTCTAATCCGAAGAATCTAGCTTTGGTCCAGTCCGACCCATGTTCCCTAGCAAAATGTCTGGCTGTGCTATAGCTCTGGTCAGAGTTGGTTATTGCCCTCCCGTGTTCAAGGATGCGTTTCTTTACAGGGAATGTTGTTGATCCAATATACCAGAGATTACAAGGGCAGACTACAGCATACACCACAAACTCAGTACTACATGTGATAAATTTAGATATTACCCATTTGGTATTGGTTCTTTCTAGGATTACCTCCAATATGTTTCTGCTGTTTTTACAGGCTTTACATTTACCACATTTGTGGAAGCCTTTAGTATGTTTCAACCAACCACCTTCTTTTGGTTGGAGATGGCTGTGGACCAGCATGTCCCTCAGTGATGGGCTTCTCATATAGGTCACGGAGGGAGTCGGTTTTATTTCATTTCTCAAAATGGGGTCTTTCCTCAGGATATCCCATCTATTTCTGAGAATATTCCTTATCTCATTCGATTGATTACAGTATTTGGTGATAAATCTAACTTCACTCTTCTTGATGGGTCCAGACAGACTCTGCTCTGAAGTTTTGTTGACTATTTCTTCTCTAGATAGACATTCGACTCGTTTTTCTGCTTGTGTAATGGCTTTTCTAGGGTAACCTCTCTCTTTGAATCTGGCCTTCATTTCTTGTTTGGTGTCTTCGTATGTGGTAGGGGTTCTGCAGTTGCGTTTAGCCCTGAGGAATTCACTGTACGGTATTCCCCACCTAAAACTCGGAGGGTGAGAGCTGGCGGCATGGAGGATGGAATTCCCTGCTGTCTTCTTTCTAAAGAGATTCGTGACAATTTTTCCCCTGTCTATGCTTAATTTCAAATCTAGGAAATCAATTGATTCCTGACTGTAGTGTCTGGTAAACCGAAGGTTCACAACATTCATGTTCAAACAGTCTATGAACTGATTAAGTTCCATTTCAGACCCCCTCCACACAAAGAAAATATCATCAATATACCTAAGCCATGAGGATACATTGAATATCCAATGTTCAGTGTTGTCGTTCCAGAGCACCTGCTTCTCCCACCAGCCCACCATGAGATTAGCGTAGCTGGGAGCGAAGCAGGTACCCATAGAAGTCCCTTGTAGTTGTTTATAATGTTCTCTTTCAAATATGAAAACATTCTCCTTTAGGCATATTTCCAACATATCCAAAAGCATGAGGGTATGTTCAAGAAATTCTGCTCTGCGCTGTCTAAGAAAGAACTGGCAAGCCTTGATACCGTCATCATGCCTGATACTTGTGTATAATGACTCCACGTCGAGACAAACTAGCCACTGGTCATTCCCCATGTCAACCTCCCTGATCTTTTGCAAAAAGTGCGTAGTATCCCTAATATAGGATGACAGATTTCTCACATAGGGGAAGAGAAAATGGTCAACGTATCTGCTGCTACTTTCCAAGAGGCTATTTTTAGATGAAACAATGGGTCTACCTGGTGGATTGGTATCATTTTTGTGGACCTTAGGGAGAAGGTATAGAGTAGGGGTAGTAGGTGTGTCATTTCTGAGGAAGCGTGCTTCGTCCCATGTGAGTAGGCCCTTATCTTGCCATGTTTGTAGCTTACATATATACATATTCTTCAGGTCATCAAGATATTTTCTGTCCACCTTTTGGTAACAGGTTATATCATCCAGTTGGCGCTTCACTGGTATACATGGCTCTGGTCATAAGGACCACGTTGCCACCCTTATCTGAAGGCTTAATGACAAGATCCCGATCTTTTTGTATTTTGGAAACTGCCTCCCACTGGGTTTTAGTCATATTACCCTTTTGGTGTTCTTTTAAGGAGCTCCAGAAAATCTTGAGCTACTAAATCACTAAACATGTCGATATTATCTTTAACTGTAATAGGGACATGTTTGGATTTGGCTCTAAATTCTGTAGAAGTAGTTTCAGTGACATCTATTCCCAAAAGGTCTGATATTGCGCCAGTGTGTGCAGGGTTAAAAGGATCAAGTGGGATACTCCTGTCTTCATCTAATGTGGTGATGATATGTAGTGTAGGGATATCCTCTATTGCTAGACCCACGTCCACCTCCCCTCTGGTCCCTGTTGTTGCCTCATTCTGCTTTTTCCTTGCTGCATGTATTTTGCACAGTTTTAACTTTCTTTCAAATTTATACAGATCAATTCGAGCTTGAGCATAATCAAAACCCACATCAGGACAGAAAGATAACCCCAACTCAAGTACACTTATTTCATCATTCGTAAGCATCTTTTCAGTCAAATTCATTACCGTTAATTTGGTTGTGGTGTCTTCCATCATTGGTTCTTGGTCTTCTGGCCTCTTGTTCCCATGCCAGTTATTCTTTGTTTTTCTGCGCCTGATGTTCCGCTTGCGATTTTTCCTGCATTTTCTTGCGCTTTTAGTCTTGGTATATATATATATCCAAACAAAAGTCCCAAAGCATCCAAACCACAACGACGCAACACCAGGGCACAGACTCCAGAGGCAATGATATAGTTGTGTTTATTCACACATCAAGGTCCAAATGACGCGTTTCGGCCGCCAGACATGCGGCCTTGATCGCATAGCGCGCTATTGAAATGAGAGTGACTTATATACACACGTGACAAATAGGCAGTGGTATTTTTACTATGTTGTTTGCTAGCATGAGAAAGCATTTTTACTACACTGGGACCAGAATGACATGGATGATTGCTTTACTGTTGGCAGTAAGTTAGGTGAGTTATGTCGACATAGTGAAAAGACTCTCCTATTGTGAGTTCGGTCAGACGGGGTGCATGTCATGTGTGCAATGTTAACGGCAATTATGCAAGATAATGTAAATGTGGATCCTAATATTATGTGGTGGATCTCATGTGTGCTATACAACGTATGGCTAAATCACGCTTATTAATAAAGGCCTAAGTGACCCTACTGCATTAGCCTATGCTGCTGCTGGCGTGCCCGGTATGGAAATCTGGCACCAGAAGCTCTGATCGACCTCTCACACCTGCCGTGAGAGTTGCAAGATACCCGTCGCGTCTGAAGGTTGGTATAATCATGAAATGTCATGTGTCCCTAGGCGATATGACAATGTGCATTAAAATCTGAAGTGGATGCTGCCTAATGTGTGTGTATGTCAAAAGTGGTGAGAGGAGGAGCGGGAAGTGAAGTTGGGAGGGTGAAGCGTGGTGACTGTGGCGAAGTGAAATGTGGAAGTGTGTGCCCAATAAAAAGACATTCCTAACGAAGTGTGTCTATGGATGGTGTGTCTAAAAATAATCTGATAACTACCAGACCAATATGCTATATGCTATGTAAAAACATGTAGTTTGGTCGTACCTCCAGCCGGAGGGAATGGGCAAACATGACGGACTGCCAAGTTAAAGTCACTTGGGAAATCAAGGGACTGCCATTAGTGCATGGATCGCTGGGTGGCAGTCAAGGACCCTCAAAAACAGCGCACATAGGTTTTGTGCTTTAGATTTGTACATTGAGGTAGTCCCGTAGTTATCATAAATGGAAACCAATATAAGCATGAGTGCGCAAACCACGTGAAGTGCAATTACTGACATGATGTACAGAATGACACTATTTGGGTTGAGTTACTTCATTACAAATTAATTACATTTGTGATAGAAAAACAATAAATCAAATATGCACGAATGCTCCTGTTGCTCAGTTGTCAACCATATAAAGAAACCAATGAAGTAATGTGGATCCAATGAAGTCAGAGGTGGTTATTTACAGAAAGTTATGCAAATCTTCGCTTGTGTTGAGGCCTGCAGGTGCCTTAGTGTTGAGCTCTAGTATGTACCTGCTCTCTAGTTGGCGAAGTAACCGATCCCAGTTACCTCCTCTTCTTAGGGGGGGGATGCAATCAATCACATAGTATTGCAGATGGTCAAGATTGTTACTATGTATCTCCTTAAAATGTCTGTCTACCGGGTAGGTAGGATCACTATTGACAATCGCCCTTAGGTGTTGGAGGATGCGTAGGTGTACTTGTAGTTTTGTACTGCCGATGTAACGTAGGCAACATTTACATTCCAGTATGTACACCGCAAACTCCGTTCTACAAGTTAGCCTTTGTTTGATGTTAAGGGGTTCTTTTCTGAATGTCGCTTCCACCTGCGTGATGTTTCTGCCAAACTTACAGGCCCTGCAGCTATTGCACTTAAAAAAGCCCTTGATATCTGTCAGCCAGTTGGATCTGGTAGTGATTTCAGGACTGTTTCTTACCAGGGCGTCATGCATTGAAAACGCGCATCTGTAGGTGATGTCTGGACGCTGGGCAACCATCGGGCCTAGGATGGGGTCAGATTTAATGATCCCCAATGTTTGTTGATCATTGAGCGGATGGTGCGTTCTTCAGTGTTGTATGTGCTGATGAGCCTAGTGCTCACTGTGTTAGGCCTGCCTGCTTCTACACTGGTCTCAATGGTGGTGTCTGGCGTGTCCTGCGTTGACCTCCCTGTTAGTAATTCAGCCCTGGGTAAAGTCTTGGCTCTCTCAGTGGCTTTCTTGATAGTGTGTGCTGAGTAACCTTGTGCCCTGAATCTTTGAAAGGCCTCCTTCTGGCTGGCTTCTAGATCTTCTGTGGAGCTACATATTCTGCGCAGGCGCAACATTTCACCATATGGGATGCTAGTGACTTGTGGGCCTGATTCACAGAACTAACTTACGTCAAAATCCTAAACTTACAACAATTTTGGTATTCACAGAATGAACTTACACATTTGGGTATTCACAGAATGAACTTACACATTTGGGTATTCACAGAATGAACTTACAACAATTTTGGTATTCACAGAATGAACTTACACATTTGGGTATTCACAGAATGAACTTACAACAATTTTGGTATTCACAGAATGAACTTACACATTTGGGTATTCACAGAAGGCACTTACTCATCAATGAGTATGTGCCTTCTGTGAATACCAAAATGTGTAAGTTACACAAAATGTGTAAGTTACACAAAATGTGTAAGTTACACAAAATGTGTAAGTGTCTTCTGTGAATACCAAAATGGTAGTAAGTTTAGGATTTTGTCGTAAGTTAGTTCTGTGAATCGGGCCCTAGGTGTCTAGGATGGAAACTTGAGGCATGCAAGGTGGAATTGCCTGCAGTAGCTTTCCTATGCAATTTGGATTGCAGAGTCCCATTGGAGACATAAAGGGTGACATCAAGGAATTCTATTGTGTTCTTGCTGATATTGGCATTAAACTCCAAATTGAGATCGTTGGTGTTGATCTCTTTGACAAAGGACTGTGCACTCTCAATGCTCCCTTTCCAGACTACAAAGACATCGTCGATGTATCTGAGCCAGGTGATAATGTTGTGATGTGAGAAGCCAGAGAGACCAGCCATGAGAACCCGCTCCTCCCACCAACCCACATGTAAGCATGCGTAGCTGGGAGAGAAGGAGGCTCCCATGGCCACCCCCCTGAGTTGCTGGTACACAGTTTTGTTAAACATAAAAAAGTTATGATGTAAGCACCATTCAATTAGAAAAAGAACAAACTCATTGTGTTTAAAACAGTGTATGGGTCTTTTGTTAAGGAAGTGCTTGCAGGCCTCTAGACCATCTCTGTGGCGGATGCTGGAGTAAAGTGCGGTGATGTCAAGAGACATCAGGATGTAATCATCACACCATATAATGTCATTGATTTTCGAGAGAAAGTCACTGGGGTCTTTCAGGTATGTTGGTAGACTGGTTACAAGATCCTGTAGGAAAAAGTCAACATATTTGGATATGTTCTCACAAATGTTTTTTCTTGCCGATATGATAGGGCGGCCTGGAATTGGAGTGGAGTTCTTGTGCACTTTTGGCAGAAAATAAAGGATTGGCAAAACTGGATACTCTGTGCTCAAAAATGCATGTTCGTCCCTGCTGATGATTCCTTCAGATTTGTAGGTATTCAAATGTTTTTGAGCTCTTTATTGCTGGATGCTACCTCCTTATGGCTAGAGGTTCTGTAGCAGACTGAGTCATTGAGGTATCTGCCTGCTTCCTCAAGATATAGATGTTTTGGCCAGAGCACGATGTTGCCACCTTTGTCAGATTTGTTAATGATGACCTCGTTTTCTTTCTGTAATTTCTTCATGAGGTTATGATATTGGTTTTTCCGATGACTGTGGTTGGACGTATTGCGTGACTTTTTGAGATATAGGGATTTGAGTTCATCAGTGAAGACATCATTGAAAACATCTATTGCATCCTTAGGCATCATTGGGGTGAAGGTTGAATGCGGTTTGAAAGGGCTGGGAACTCTTACAGGTCTGGAGATGCCAGCATCCTGTAAGAATTGCTGGGTAGATGTGGTTTCATTGGAGGATTCGAGTTCCACAAGAGTGCGGACCATGGGGATGTCAGAGACTTGTAGATTTACGCCAGCTGCCGGACTGATGCATGGTGTGTGCTGGTTGTCACTGTTGGAGTGTTTCAATTTGAAGAACTTGATCAACTTAAGCTTTCTGATAAACTTAAAGATGTCGATGCGAGTGTTGGCATAGTTGAAACTGCTCTCGGGGCAGAAAGTTAAACCTAGAGAGAGAAGTTGTTTTTCAGCTTTTGACAGGTTGATGTTACTGAGGTTGATGATTGTTTTACTGTCCGCGATCATTTGCGCCTCCAGTTCCCTCTCCTTTTGTTGCTTGGTTTGGGCTTTTCTGAGTTTCCTTCTTTGCCATCTCCTGCAGTTGCGCCGGTGCCTTGTTTCTTTGGCATCCGAGGCCGCAGTGTCTGCCTCCGGTCTAGCACTAAAAAATCCAGTTCTTCCGCCAGACTTAAGTGATCAACTGCTCCCCTGGCTCTTTCTCTCATCACTCCACCATCCTCAGAGTCTGTGCCGCTTCCCATGGCTACTGCTGTGGGGAGCACAAGGCCCTGCTGGCAACTGTGCAACAACCAACAGCAGGACACCACTGACTGACATCCTGAGAGACAACTTCCACTCCCTGCAATGGAAGCACGTTCCATGGTGGGATATCTGGCTGGCTGGGTGGGAAGGAGGACTCGCACCACTGACCATAGTCACAAGCACCTCCCCTCACACACACCCTCAACACATACTCCACATAACCCACCTGGGAGAATGCAATGCCACACATCCTAACTCAAGATCCCACAAAGAACCTCCACCCTGGGTTATGTCGTGTGAAGCACAGGGACACTCTTGGGACTTTCAGCCAAACAACTGCCAGAACAACACTGCCAGCCATCCTGTCAGCACAGGCAGCCCACCCCACAGGGAAGCAGAGTCAAAAGGAAGGAAGGATGGGCATGCTGGGAAGGGGGGTGGAGGCAATAGCATGATGGGAGTCGTAGTCACAGCTCTACATCCCCCACCACATGGCCCAGCAAGCTCACACTCATGCATGCACATCCCACAGAGAGTGGAAAGGCCCATCAAAGATGTCTGACACTGTTGCTGTGTCGTGGGGATCACAAGGGCATGCTGGGAACTGCACACCAACCAACAGCAGGACACCACTGTCAGCCATCTTGCCATTGCTCTCACACCCACACACACTGAACTCCCCACAAAAGCAAGTAAGTATGGGAATGCTGGGAAGTGGGGTGGAGGCAATAGCATGATGGGAGTCACAGTCACAGACATAGCTCACCCCCACAACTGTCCCATCACCACCACCCTGAACCATGCTCACATCACAGGGAGTGGAAAACGACTGACAAGATGGCTGACACTGGCTACTGCTGTGGGGAGCACAAGGGCATGCTGGGAACTGCACACCAACCAACAGCAGGACACCACTGTCAGCCATCTTGCCATTGCTCTCACACCCACACACACTGAACTCCCCACAAAAGCAAGTAAGTATGGGAATGCTGGGAAGTGGGGTGGAGGCAATAGCATGATGGGAGTCATAGTCACAGACATAGCTCACCCCCACAACTGTCCCATCACCACCACCCTGAACCATGCTCACATCACAGGGAGTGAAAAACGACTGACAAGATGGCTGACACTGGCTACTGCTGTGGGGAGCACAAGGGCATGCTGGGAACTGCACACCAACCAACAGCAGGACACCACTGTCAGCCATCTTGCCATTGCCCTCACACCCACACACACTGAACTCCCCACAAAAGCAAGTAAGTATGGGAATGCTGGGAACTGGGGTGGTGGCAATAGCATGATGGGAGTCATAGTCACAGACATAGCTCACCCCCACAACTGTCCCATCAACACCACCCTGAACCATGCTCACATCACAGGGAGTGGAGAAGGACTCACAAGATGGCTGACACTGGCTACTGCTGTGGGGAGCACAAGGCCCTGCTGGGAACTGTGCACCAACAAACAGCAGGACACCACTGACTGACATCCTGAGAGACAACTTCCACTCCCTGCAATGGAAGCACGTTCCAAGGTGGGATATCTGGCTGGGTGGGAAGGAGGACTTGCAGCACTGACCATAGTCACAAGCACCTCCCCTCACACCCCCCTCAACACAAACTCCACAGAACCCACCTGGGAGAATGCAATGCCTCACATCCTAACTCAAGATCCCACAAAGAACCACCACCCTGGGTTATGTTGTGTGAAGCACAGGGACACTCTTGGGACTTTCAGCCAAACAACTGCCAGGACAACACTCCCAGCCATCCTGTCAGCACAGGCAGCCCACCCCACAGGGAAGCAGAGTCAAAAGGAAGGAAGCATGGGCATGCTGGGAAGGGGGTGGAGGCAATAGCATGATGGGAGTAGTAGGCACAGATATTGCTCAGCCTCACAACTGGCCCATCAACACCACCCTGAACCATGCTCACATCACAGGGAGTGGATAAGGACACACAAGATGGCTGACACTGGCTACTGCTGTGGGGAGCACAAGGGCATGCTGGGAACTGCACACCAACCAACAGCAGGACACCACTGTCAGCCATCTTGCCATTGCCCTCACACCCACACACACTGAACTCCCCACAAAAGCAAGTAAGTATGGGAATGCTGGGAAGTGGGATGGAGGCAATAGCATGATGGGAGTCATAGTCACAGACATAGCTCACCCCCACAACTGTCTCATCAACACCACCCTGAACCATGCTCACATCACAGGGAGTGGAGAAGGACTCACAAGATGGCTGACACTGGCTACTGCTGTGGGGAGCACAAGGCCCTGCTGGGAACTGTGCACCAACAAACAGCACAACACCACTGACTGACATCCTGAGAGACAACATCCACTCCCTGCAATGCAAGCACAGTCCATGGTGGGATAACTGACTGGCTGGGTGGGAAGGAGGGCCGGCTGTCAACCAAATACAACCAATGCAGACCATGTTCACACCCCAACAAATACATAGAAATGCCCAAATAATGCAGGACAATGTGCCACACCAATATCAACCCCTGACTGTGACGACTTAGGACAATGCAATGTACAGGCCCGCACCCAGAGGCACAGTCACAACTGTCAGGTGTGTCAGCCATTGATGCCTGCAGAAACATAACATACATTGTGTGTGTCTCCCAAAAACAGGTGATGATGGGGACACAGCAGCAGACGCTGAGGAGTCCCAGTCCCAGGCTCAAGAGGATGCGGAGCTCACTGGTGTCGTACAGCCTCTGCCCTCCTCGGACGAAGAAGACCAACCTGGCACATCCGGTGCAAGTCTACATGCAGCACCAGCAGGACCACCAGCTGCAGCACCAGCAGGACCACCAGCTGCAGCACCAGCAGGACCACCAGCTGCACCCCTGCACCCACCCCTCCAACGACTGTCACCACAAATACCATCCCTGCCGACATGGACAGAACAAGGAGCAACACCAGCACAGGGACCCTGGACCAACGTGGGGCCATGGACACCACCACCACCACCAACCCCCAAGGTGGACCAGGGTCATCTGTGCGTGCCACTGCACGCACTGCACATGTCGGCAGGGGTGGTGGGAGGGGTGGGAGACAGAGGTCGCTGCTTGCAGAGGTTGCTGGTGTGCATGATGACCCACAACTGGTACGCATAGCCGATGCGTACCAGTCCAGCACCGGAGATCTCAGCCAGGTAGTGGGGCTCCTCAGAGACATGAAACAGCAGCAGGCTGCCCATCATGCCCGCTTGGACTCACACATGTCCCGCGTGGAGTCCAAGTGGGACGCACTGCAAGAGATGACGGCGGTGCACAGGGACATTTTACAATGCCTCCGTCAGATGAACAGCAACCAGTCCACACCTCCCTGTGTGCCAACAACATCTGGTGCTGAACAAACTGCAACTGCCACAGGGAGGAGGATGACTCTGGCGGAGAGTCCCCTGCACCGCAGCAGCCTGTACTTGAGGGCCCCCCCAAAGAAGAGGGGTCGTCCGAGGAGGGGCAAGTGAGAGGCCGATGGCCAAGCGCAACTCCCAGGAAGCCTGAACCTGTTCTGGATGTTCACCTTTGTGCACAGACTGTTCACCCTGTTGACGGCAACACAACTCCCACACATTGCATGGGGAGTACAAGTTGGACCAATGTCTCAGACAACTGTGGGCCCGATGCCGGGGATTTTGTCTACCAGGACTTTCAATTCACCTAGGAACTTCTGATTGCAAGATATATGTACAGCACTACCCATCCTATGCACTATTCACACAAATGTATCACAATAAACACACTAATACACCATACTTGCCTCTGTTGTGATTCCAACGTGGGTGCTGTTATGGGGATGATGAACTGCAAAATTACACTGTGTATGCGAACTGCAACAGCAAGTACAACACAGGCATGTGAGTAAAGGCAACGTGACACATATGAGGGAGACACACCACCAGGGCTACACAACACATACACACCTAGGCCATCTGACTCATTGCCTACACTGATGTTGCCAGGGAAGACGGTGCAATGCACAGACACCACACCTATTCCCAGTTGTAGTCAAGTAGCCCACAGGTGCAGTAAGCAAATGGCAGTCAAATGTGTGACCACAGACAACGCACATCACAAAGTGAAGCACAGGTTTATTACACAGTTGCAACATGTCGTAACCACTACAGATGCAAGGTAATCCCACCTGGCAGCGGGCACACAGTCAACAACTGTAGAAGGAAGGAAGTCCATGGGTGTGGCGCACATCACCTGTAGGGACACAACAGCTACCACCCTGGAAGTACAATCACGTCGTCGGTGGACACAGTTGACCAAACGAATCTGAAAGTACCCTGTGAAGGACAGAAATGACACACAGTCAAAAGCAATGGAGAACAGGACAGAACAGCAAAACTCATGCACAATACATGTTACAAGATACCCACCCAGAACCAAGTTAGCATGTCAACACTGTTGGGGAGTACAGACCACCTGTAAGCACACATCGCTACACACATCCAGTCAAGTAGCCCATGGACACACTCCAACAGCACCAGAGCACCACCTACACATATCATGCCAACTCACATCATTGACATGACACCTCAGGATACTCACATTCAGCTAAAGAAGTTGGTGATGAGCTGTGTGCGGACATCACCCTCATCATCATCATCATCATCACTGGCATCGTGGTCCAGGCCAGGATCCTCCACAGGTGGCGGATGTTGGTCATTGTCATCCTGGATGAGAGGCAACTCCTTCCGCACTGCCAGGTTGTGGAGCATGCAGCAGACGATGATAATCTTGCACACTTTCGCAGGGGCATATGGGAGGGACCCTCCGGTCTTGTCCAGGCAGCGGAAGCGGCTCTTCAGGAGACCAAATGTCCGCTCAATCACTCTCCTGGTCCGACCATGTGCCTCATTGTAGCGCATCTGGGCTGGTGTCACAGGGTTCCTGAGGGGTGTCAGCAACCACGGCATGTTGGGGTATCCCGAGTCACCTACGGACAGACAAGTGCACATTAGCTGACTTGGAAAAGTGGGCGGAATACTACAGATCAGATCACACACAATGGCACAAAGTCAGTACACACCGACAAGCCAGGCACGCTGGTTCTGCATCTGTGCCATCATCCTGGGGATGCGACTACTCCTCATCACAAATGCATCGTGTGCTGAACCAGGGAAACGGGCACACACGTGTGTGATGGTCATATCTGCAAGACACACCACCAGTGCATTGACCGAGTGGTAGTGCTTGCGGTTCCTGTAGGCCTGCTCCTGGGCCTGTGGTGGTACCAAAGCCACATGTGTCCCATCAATGGAGCCAATGACATGCGGCATCCTCACCAGGGCATAGAAGTCACTCTTCAGGTCAGTGAGTCGTTGCAGTCTAGGGAAATAGATGTACCGGTTCAGGAATAGCAACATTGCCACCAAAACATCGCGGAGCACACGGCTCAACATGGTCTGTGACATCCCACCAGCAGTCGCCACAGTATGTTGGAAGGTACCGGTGGCAAAGAAGTGTAGGGCTGCCATCACCTTCACCTTGGGGGTCAACGCTGTAGGATACGGCCGGCCAGGCTGCAAATGTGGGGCCAACTGCACTGCCAAATCCTCAATCAGCTGCCTGGTGAAGCGGTACCGTCGGATGCTGTCCCGTTCCACCATCGTTGCCAGGTCTGGGAATGGTCGATGGACAGCAGGAGCCCTGCAGTGCAGAGGAGAAGAAAGCAAGATTGTCAGTCAGCCCACATATGCGGCATTGAACACACTCAATATCCCAACATACATCATTATGAGGCACAACTACATGAAGTGTGCAGTTCCGTAGGGACATGTATGGTACATACATGGCCAACATCTGTCATCACGGTTCAACAAGTGGCATCAATAAGTCCCAGGTTGGCCCATTGGATATCATGAGGCCGTGTCACAGTTCCCATCTCCTGCTGCCGTGTCACAATCACCCCCCACAGTGACATGTGAGGACAGATGTGCCCCAGGCATCACAGCTCAACGACAGGTACATTCCCAGGGACCCTGTATTGCCACATGGACACTGGCATTACATGGAGTATCATGTATACACCACAGCAAAACAACTATGACCCCCACAGGTAGTGGTCCCACTTGCCACTGCAGGACAGACATGGACGTCTGTTACACACACACGCACAACATCAAAGTCCATGCACACACAACGTGGATGTGGAGACTGTCTCCCATTGTGCACATGAAATCAGAGACATTGTAAACACTACATGCACACAGACTGTGGAGGACCATCACTATTGTGCCACTGGGACACCCTGGCTCAAACATACCGTCCCACATGGGACTCACAGGGTATGTGACATGACATACCCATACACCACCGTGAAATGTGACCATGGCACATGCACAGATATGAACAGTTGCACATCACAGTGGTCATGTACACGTAACACCCAGGATCCTGGTCCCATGAACACGTGCACAGCCTGGGGGTGGCTGCCCCAGGTGACACCCACAGGACAACATGTACACCAACATACACACAATAGGAAATGCAGCCTTACATGCCTTATGATACAGTTTGGACAGGCTGTCGTGTTGTAGGTGTGCCCCTCACTCCCTGGGAGCTATCTGTGGCTGGCATATGTCCATCTGAGACAGGCATGGTGACATATGCCAGTCACTTGTACAGGGATGCGTTGAACAGCAATGGACCGATCGGTGCCCCCGGCCGGCCCATTGCATTCAATGTGTGCGGGTATGCGTTGTACCCCTGTACACGTTGATCAGCAATGGACCGATCGGTGCCCCCGGCTGGCCCATTGCATTCAATGTGTGCGGGTACACGTTGTACCGCAATGGACCGATCGGTGCCCCCGGCCGGCCCATTGCATTCAATGTGTGCGGGTACGCGTTGTACCCCTGTACGCGTTGATCAGCAATGGACCGATCGGTGCCCCCGGCCGGCCCATTGCATTCAATGTGTGCGGGTACGCGTTGTACCCCTGTACGCGTTGTACCGCAATGGACCGATCGGTGCCCCCGGCCGGCCCATTGCATTCAATGTGTGCGGGTACGCGTTGTACCCCTGTACGCGTTGTACCGCAATGGACCGATCGGTGCCCCCGGCCTGCCCATTGCATTCAATGTGTGCGGGTACGCGTTGTACCCCTGTACGCGTTGATCAGCAATGGACCAATCGGTGCGCACCCATTGACAATGGCCTAGCCTGGCAACGGACGCGTTTTCGAAATTCGAGCGAGTCGGTTGCTGGAAATTCAGTTGGTCACCCACAACAATGTTGCAAAATCATGTATGTCATGAAGTTGAAGATTTGAAGGATGCTGTGGGCATGTATTGGTGCTGCTATTCCATGGATTGGCCAGATTCAGAAGATGCAAACGACTTGGACCTATCACTTTGGACACAAGGGACAGTATCTGCCTCTCCAGCACATATATATTGCTGGCTGTTCCCCTGAGAGCTCACTTGCCTGCACTACATGCTCCAGGACGACATCTGCCACTGCACTGCTGCTGTCTCTGCCCCTCTGGACCCTGCAATGGCACGTACTGTGGAGAGAGCCCCAGCCTTCAGCCTTGAGGAGAACCAGGCCCTGCTGGACAGCCTACTTCCACAGTACAGCAAGCTGTATGGGACACCAGGGGAGCAGGTGAGTGTTCTGTGCACTGCCTTTCTGAATGTGCATTTTGTCTGACTAGCAAGGCTGAGAGTCTGCACGCCACTGGCTAGCAGGCTCACTGAGTAGTTGTCACCCCCCATAGTGTGTAGTGACATGCACTGGACAGGTATGGTGCAGTGACAGTGCATTTGAACAAGGTTTTACTTCCCATGCAATGATACCATGTAGTGACGTCTGGCAAACTGTCCATGGGCAGCGTTGCACTGCCTGTGTACATCATGTGCCCCTGTGAATGAGACATGTATATACAACTGTGTCATGCACGGATATGTTGCATGTGTAGTAATGGCCTTTTCACTTTGTCATCCTGACAGGTTAATGCCCATCGGAAGCAGGAGATCTGGAAGGACATCGTCCGGGCTGTCCGGTCCGTGGGGGTCTACAAGCGCCGGATCCGCAACTGCCAGAAGAGGTGGCAGGACCTTCGGGGCTGGACCCGGAGGATTGCACGGGTCCAGCTGAAGCTGTCGCCTCCTCGCAGGAGGGGCGGAACACGGACCCTGACCCCCACATGCTCCAGATCCTGGCGGTGGTGTTTCCAGACCTGGATGGGCAGCTGAAGGCCAGACAGCAGCAAGGAGGGGTGAGTCAAAGACTGCACTGTGAACTCTGTATTACATGCTATGTGCCCTCCTCTGGCCTGGTTAAACTGCCACAGTACAGCAGTCATGTTGTCCAGGAGCCATGTCCCTCTATTGTGCACTGCCCACTCCTCATCTGATACCCAGGTGTGGCCCTTACATTCAGGGAATTGTGTCACTTGGGACTGTGTCCTTGCAGTTTGCTTCACTAAAGGTGGGGGACAGCATCTGTTTCCCTAACTCTGTTGTGGGCATCATGGGTGGGTCCATTTTTCACACAACGCCTGTGTTCGGACATGTAATCTGCGTGTTGCTTTGATATGCGGTCCACTTGCTGAGCTGAGCCACCACATGTGCCTGGGGTATGTGGCACACACCCATGCAGCGGGTGGGAACAATGTTTGGGCCCCAGGAGTGTGCAGATTACGTGTGTCACACATACATAGCCAGCTATCCACTGTCCAGGGCTCATCCCTCATTCATGTGGGGCAGGACAGTCATGCCTACTCCAGGCCATGCAATGCACTCTGTACTCCCACTCCTGTGTATCAGCTGACACATTGTGCGCAGTGATTTGACCCCTCAGGTGTCTGCCTCTGTGTCAGTGTGCTGTGGATTTGTTGCCAGGACTGCTGGGGTGTTTCTCGGTAGGGGCTCAGCATGCCACTGGAGATGTGACCATAGGAGACGATACTTGTGTGTCACATAGGTGTTTGATCAGCTGCCCGTGCAGACTGGGGTATGCGAATGTGAAGTTCAGGCAGCTGTTCCCCATTCACAGCAGATTGTGAGGGGCTCAGGTTCAGAGGGTAGTGTCACAGGTCTCCCATATGTCCAATCGGTATGACCTGGACAGATGAGGGTTAAGATGATGTGTTGTGTGGGGGATGTACATGTGCACTTGTGCAGCTCCAGAACTTGCATTCCCCATGACCTACTATTGTGACACAGTGCAGAGTGTTGTTGTCTGGCTGCCAAGTCATACATCACTGAGACAGTGATGTATGACTTAGCAGTCATGCCTCCGCCATGGCATGTGTCTACTTATTGGTGATCCGGCAGGGGAGTGACATGTGCTACATGCACACCATTGTGGCGATGGCTATCAGGACATGGGTGCATCATGGTGTCTGTCGCTGGTATGCATCACATGCATTTCCTATTTGACTCTGGGCATCCCTTTCATCCGGAAACCTGTACTGACTCAGTGGCAAGAGTTGTGATGTGTGCATGTCCACATGCTACACCGTGTCCTCTGCACTGTCCAACTACTGTGTAGTTGGTGCATGTGTCCACACTGGGGTGTTGCTATCCAACAGACACCAGACAGATGGGTGCAAGGCCATGTGGGATGTGAGTGCCATGGTTGGCATCAGACTGACAATTGGCTTCTCCTGTTCAGTTAGGGCACTTTTAGCAGTGTACAACTAATGATGCCAGGGCTTGCTCTGTAATGTGCTGTGCTCACAGTGGTGTGTGCGTTTGGTGCAGGTGACTGATGTCTGTCTGTTTCCCCATTGTTTGCAGATACATCCACGGCCACGGAAGGGGACAGCTCCACGGACCAGGAGGAGCCGGAGAGCCAGACTGGGTCAGCAGCCGAGGAGTGGTCGGAGGGACCCAGTGGCACGGAGGGCGAGGGGAGCCACACCGAGGAGTCCTCAGCACCATCCACCTCAGCTGAGGACCAGAGCAACTCGGAGGATGACTCCCTTATGGAGGCGGGTGTCAGCAGCCACCACACCCCAGCTAGTGTTGCTGTCCCCGCCACCACCAGCACCACCACCGCCCTCCCATCGGCTCCCATTCCCCAGGTCCGTGGAGGCTCCCATGTTCGGGAGCATGTCTCCTTTGGGCCAGGCACCGCACCCCCTGCCCCTGTGTCCCCTGCTGCCCTGAGTGAGAGTCTGTGTACCTCCTTCGCCAGCTCCATGTAGGGCAGACAGCCATGCTGAGTGTCCTCCATGCGCACACCGCTCTGTTGACTCAGCTGGTGTCGTTCATGGAGGGCATCTCATCGGGCATGTCTGACCTACAGAGGGGCAATAGGTCCATGGACTCCTCCCTGACGGCAGCAGTGTCCCTCCTCAGACAGTCCCTATCCTCTCCTGCCTCTGCTCCATCCACACTCCCCAGCACCTTACCCGTCCCAAGCACACACACACCGGCACAGGCACACACCAGCACACACACATCCAGCACACAGACACACACGCCACAAACAAAACGCACACGCACGCACAGTCAGGGGACTGAAACCAGACTCACAGGGGATGGGGCCCTGGAACACACACACGCATCCACGAGCACTGTGCAGTCCTCAGTTGCCTCTCCCTCCAAAGCACCCTCCCTTGCCTCACCTGCAACCCCAAAGACCCAGCGGCTCTTCCTCAGTGACCTCGGCCTCTTCCCCTCCGATGCAGCTGATACAGCATTCAGGGGGAAGAGGAAGCCCACCCACACGGAGCAGAGTGCCCCTCGCCCCCGGACACCCTCCCCCAGGTGCAGACAGACTGAGGCCCCCACCCGCAAGTCCCCCGGAGTCGTAAGAGCAAGACCCCGCCGCCGCCCTGCAGCTCAGGCACCAGGTCTCCTTCCTCCATCCCTCAGGCCCCCACTCCACAGGTGCCCCCACCACACCCTGCCCCAGGTTCCCCCACCCACAGATATACCATCCCCAAGAGGATCCGGCCTTCTCCCCTGCCACTTGCTCTCCCGGCACCACACCCCCGCTGCGCTTGTCTGTGCCACTGATGTGGTGAGGGTGTCCTCCCCTCTGTCCAGCCCACCTTGACTGTTCCCCATTCTCCTCCCCTGGTGGTAGACACTGCAGTGGAGTCCACTACCACCCTGTCTGACTTGGGCACTGCAGTGGCGGACCTGTCCACTCCATCTGCAGGGTCCACTGCAGTCGTGCCGGCACCCACAACATCTGAGTCATGCCCCCAGTTGCGCCGGCACACACCATGTCAGACACCTCCACTGCAGTTGTCAGTGGCTCTCCAGCACCCACCACCCCTTCCCTGCTTCCTCCTGGTGAGCCCTGATCCTGTCCCTGTGGTGCCTGGCCTGCCCCCCGGTTGCCCCTCCTAGTGGATTGTCCCTGGTTTTGTGCAGGCATGCGTAGGGTGACATCTGCCACTGTCACCCTGTTTGGACTTTGACAATGGACTGGCCATTGGCCTTTGTGTTTTTCTGGACTTTGTTTTCATTACACACATATGCTGAATAAAGCAACTTTCTGTTCTCTAGTGCTTATGCTTCTGATGTACATGTTGTTGATGATGCTAACCATGCCCTTGCTGCAGTGATGGTGATATTTGGTCTCATGATAATGAAGTGTTACTGTGCAGGAACCCATGTGGTCCAGGGGGAATGTGTCCTATCCTGTGGTGTATCCATGTCATCCATAGCAGCATCTGAGGGTGTCATGTGTTCAGTATTTGGCAATGGAATTTCCTACTTAGATTAGCTATTTCACATCTGTGGCTTCCACCCCTGCACATCTGTTGTGCCTGCCATTGTTCAATTCGTCTACTTCCCTGACCGTGTGGCCATCTCCACTGGACATGCAGGTTTGGGCATCAATGGGGAAGGACTCATCTGTGTTGTCAGTGCAACATTGCTATACAAGTGTGTAGAATCTGTGCTGATGATTTCGTTGGCACTTCCATGACCAGGCTGATGTGACGGGAGCCCTCATTTGGTGCTAATTGTTGATTGTGTGACCAAGTGCTCAGCTGACATGATGGGGCCCTACTGAGGCAACATATGGCACAGCTTTCCTCACACAGGAGTGGAGTCCCCTCATGGCAGTGTGTACTCCTGTGACATTGCCTGCGCCCAAGGTGTGTGTTGTATGTGCATGTCTGTGTGTTCACTTCCGTTTAGCTGTGCATGCTGTGATCCCTAGTGTTGTACCTGTTTGTGATGCTTGCTGAGTTGACCTATGTTCCCCCAAAGTCTTCTCCCTGGGTTCTCTGTGATGTGGGTGCATGGCACATTACTGGTCATCAGGGTGTCACCCATAGGTGTGTTTGCTGTTAGGGCTGAGTTTGTGTGCAGACGCAGATGGGTCACAGTCAGGTTTCCCCTTGGCACTTGTTGTTTGCCCCTGTCATGTGATTTCCAGTTTGTGTTATCTTTCAGTGATTGTGACACGTTGTGTGTGTGACTGCTGGCACTCCTCAGGGTCATGGCTGCAATGTTGGTTGTTGTCTATGTGTGTTCTTTGTGGGTGACCTTGGCTTCTTCATTGGTGTGTGACTGTGGCTGGGATCCCATTGGTTAGTGTGGTATTGCCGTCATGTCCATGTACAGCGTAGTGTGCAGTGTGTCAGACATTCAGGAGTCTTGTTGAGTGGCCATGTGTGATGTGTTTCTGCACCTTGGTTCCCACCCACCACCCTGGAATAGTCATGGGTGCATGTGCAATGTCACCAGTGCATGTGTGCTTCACTGCTGCACATTGTTGGAGGTCGAGGGGTGTGGTGTTGAGTGTGTGCAGATGAGAGTTGTTGCCCGGCTAGGCCCCTGCCTCCATGTTGGCCTTGGCTTACTGGCCATGCTGATTGATTTGTGCTTGTGTAGGTGTGATGGTAGTTTGTTGCTCAGGACACATGACTGTGGTTCACAGTGTGAACGACATTTAGCTTTGTCATCACAGTGGGATTGTAATGCAGCCCAGGGTCACCACATTGTGGGGGCCCTGGGGGTAGTGCTGTGGTGTGTCTGTGTCTTGCTGTGTCAGTTGCTGTTCCTACGTGCCTGTGTGACATGTGTGATTTGTGCTCCCTCTCATCTGACAATGCCTGCTTGCCCACATAGGGGATTTGGATCCATGAGTTACCTTTGTGTGGCACTGTATGCACATCTGTATGATTGGTATTCAGGTCTCCTCATGTGTTGTGTGGTTGCCTGGGGACACTGGCACCCCCTCACCTGTTGTGTATGATGTGCAGTGTGGGTCTGCCTGTTTGTGTTTGTGCATCTGCACCACTGCATTGGCATATCTTGGGTGTGCCATTGGCTGTATGTAGTTTGGTGGCTTTCCCCTGCTGTCCCTGGGACTCCTAGGTCATCGGTCAGCACAATGATCATGGTTTGTGTGTCCCATTGCTGCCATGGTATGGTATCTGTTCACCTCACATCTACAGTCTCCACAGGGTATCTGCATTTGTGTGCCCATTGGTGCAAATATGTGGGTCTGCATTCTGATGGTCACTTCTGTCATTGTGTCATTGATGAATGTTGACAGTGTCAGCCCCCATGGGTGTTGTTTGTCTGCACATGGCCAAAGGTATGTCTTATTTGCACTGCAGTATTGGGCTCCCCCAATTTATGTTGCAATGGGACACATGCACTACTTTGCCACTGATGTGTTTTATGTTCTGTGACCAGGAATCATCCATGCAGTTTGGCAGTTGCAGCTCTTTCTTTGTCAACACTTACCTTTTGGTCACTGTGATGATGGGGGTTTGGACCCCATTGCCACAATGTTCAAAATGTGCTTCAGCTATGGACCCCACACTTACCTTTTGGTCACTGTGGTGATGGGGCGTTAGACCCCATTGCCACAATGTTCAAAATGTGCTTCAGCTATGGACCCCACACTTACCTTTTGGTCACTGTGGTGATGGGGCGTTAGACCCCATTGCCACAATGTTCAAAATGTGCTTCAGCTATGGACCCCACACTTACCTTTTGGTCACTGTGGTGATGGGGCGTTAGACCCCATTGCCACAATGTTCAAAATGTGCTTCAGCTATGGACCCCACACTTACATTTTGGTCACTGTGATGATGGGGGTTTGGACCCCATTGCCACAATGTTCAAAATGTGCTTCAGCTATGTACCCCACACTTACCTTTTGGTCACTGTGGTGATGGGGCGTTAGACCCCATTGCCACAATGTTCAAAATGTGCTTCAGCTATGGACTCCACACTTACATTTTGGTCACTGTGATGATGGGGGTTTGGACCCCATTGCCACACTGTTCAAAATGTGCTTCAGCTATGGACCCCACACTTACCTTTTGGTCACTGTGATGATGGGGGTTTGGACCCCATTGCCACAATGGTCATGGCCTGCTTGCATTGTGGGGGCCACACACATATATGTGTGGCACATGTGCTAAGGGGTCACATTGTATGTTCAAAGTCATGTTCAGTGTTGTAGGAATTTGACACAGTCTACACACGCTTGTCATGGTGTTGGGGGGATGTCTTTTTCTTGCATTCCCTAGGTTGTGGTGTGCTGGTTGTGTCATGCATTGTCCATCCTATGAGTGGGGGTGGTGTTGGTGGTAGGCATCCAGCCCCCCATGGGTAGAGGTGGTAGTAGTGACAGGCATCCAGCCCCCTGGGTAAGGGTGGTAGTAGTGGTAGGCATCCAGCCCCCTGGCTAAGGGTGGTAGTAGTGGTAGGCATCCAGCCCCCTGGGTAAGGGTGGTAGTAGTGGTAGGCATCCAGCCCCCTGGGTGAGTGTGGTAGTAGTGGTAGGCATCCAGCCCCCTGGGTGAGGGTGGTAGTAGTGGTAGGCATCCAGCCCCCATGGGTAAGGGTGGTAGTAGTGGTAGGCATCCAGCCCCCCCTGGGTGAGGGTGGTAGTAGTGGTAGGCATCCAGCCCCTCCTGGCTAAGGGTGGTAGTAGTGGTAGGCATCTGGCACCCCCATGGCTAAGGGTGGTAGTGGTGGTGGGCATCTGGCACCCCCTGGCTAAGGGTGGTAGTGGTGGTTGGCATCCAGCCCGCCTGGCTTAGGGTGGTAGTAGTGGTAGGCATCTGGCACCCCCTGGCTAAGGGTGGTAGTAGTGGTAGGCATCCAGCCCCCTGGGTAAGGGTGGTAGTGGTGGTGGGCATCTGGCACCCCCTGGCTAAGGGTGGTAGTAGTGGTAGGCATCCAGCCCCCTGGATAAGGGTGGTAGTAGTGGTAAGCATCCAGCCCCCTGGCTAAGGGTGGTAGTAGTGGTAGGCATCCAGCCCCCCTGGGTAAGGGTGGTAGTAGTGGTAGGCATCCAGCCCCCCTGGGTGAGGGTGGTAGTAGTGGTAGGCATCCAGCCCCCTGGGTGAGGGTGGTAGTAGTGGTAGGCATCTGGCACCCCTGGCTAAGGGTGGTAGTAGTGGTAGGCATCCAGCCCCCTGGGTGAGGGTGGTAGTAGTGGTAGGCATCCAGCCCCTCCTGGCTAAGGGTGGTAGTAGTGGTAGGCATCTGGCACCCCCATGGCTAAGGGTGGTAGTGGTGGTGGGCATCTGGCACCCCCTGGCTAAGGGTGGTAGTGGTGGTTGGCATCCAGCCCGCCTGGCTTAGGGTGGTAGTAGTGGTAGGCATCTGGCACCCCCTGGCTAAGGGTGGTAGTAGTGGTAGGCATCCAGCCCCCTGGGTAAGGGTGGTAGTGGTGGTGGGCATCTGGCACCCCCTGGCTAAGGGTGGTAGTAGTGGTAGGCATCCAGCCCCCTGGATAAGGGTGGTAGTAGTGGTAAGCATCCAGCCCCCTGGCTAAGGGTGGTAGTAGTGGTAGGCATCCAGCCCCCCTGGGTAAGGGTGGTAGTAGTGGTAGGCATCCAGCCCCCTGGGTGAGGGTGGTAGTAGTGGTAGGCATCCAGCCCCCCTGGGTGAGGGTGGTAGTAGTGGTAGGCATCTGGCACCCCCTGGCTAAGGGTGGTAGTAGTGGTAGGCATCCAGCCCCCCTGGGTGAGGGTGGTAGTAGTGGTAGGCATCCAGCCCCCTGGCTAAGGGTGGTAGTAGTGGTAGGCATCTGGCACCCCCATGGCTAAGGGTGGTAGTGGTGGTGGGCATCTGGCACCCCCTGGCTAAGGGTGGTAGTGGTGGTTGGCATCCAGCCCCCTGGCTTAGGGTGGTAGTAGTGGTAGGCATCTGGCACCCCCTGGCTAAGGGTGGTAGTAGTAGTAGGCATCCAGCCCCCTGGGTAAGGGTGGTAGTGGTGGTGGGCATCTGGCACCCCCTGGCTAAGGGTGGTAGTAGTGGTAGGCATCCAGCCCCCTGGGTGAGGGGGTAGTAGTGGTAGGCATCCAGCCCCCCTGGCTAAGGGTGGTAGTAGTGGTTGGCATCTGGCACCCCCATGGCTAAGGGTGGTAGTGGTGGTGGGCATCTGGCACCCCCTGGCTAAGGGTGGTAGTGGTGGTTGGCATCCAGCCCCCTGGCTTAGGGTGGTAGTAGTGGTAGGCATCTGGCACCCCCTGGCTAAGGGTGGTAGTAGTGGTAGGCATCCAGCCCCCTGGGTAAGGGTGGTAGTGGTGGTGGGCATCTGGCACCCCCCTGGCTAAGGGTGGTAGTGGTGGTTGGCATCCGGCCCCCCCTGGGTAGGGGTGGTGGTGCGCATTCAGGCCCCCGTGTGCATATGTGGCATTGGTGATGGGCATCCCGCCCCTATGGTGCTGCTGTTGCTGGTGTAAGTAAATTCTGCATCCCTCTGTGTGTGTGATGTGTCATGTACGTGTTGTATGTGTTTTGTGGTTGGTGTCTGACTTACCTTCTGCGCCGTACGCGTCCGTGCCTGTTCCGGTAGTAAATGTAGAATATTGGTATGATCGGGACGAAGGGATTCATGGTTGGTTCGTGTCGTTCGTCCTTCTCGTTGCTTCGCGTCGTCCTCGTCGCTTCGCGTCGTCCTCGTCGCTGGCGTGTTCGCCTCGTAGCCGTGGATCGTGTTGTGGCGCGAATCGGAGCTTATGTGCGCCTCTCCCGGATGCTTTGATGTGCCGTGCGTAGCGACGGGTTCGAGCGCGTACGGAAAGCGCATCGTACTTGTTCGGCCGGACGGAGCTGCATTTTCCCTTCCGTGCGACTCGATTCAGCGTTTCCGGATTCGCCTCGGTCGGAGAACAGGACCTGGATTGGGTGAGTACGACTCGGCCGGATTCTGTGCTGTTGTGCGCATCGTACTTACTCGTTCGGTCTGCTGTACGGATCGGTCGGGAAACAGGCATTCGCATGGCTTTTTTCCCGACCGAATGGTATTGGATGCGCCTCCGACCGAGATCGGAATCGGCCCCTAAGTCTTTTTGTTCTAGTGCATCCAACTCTTGATTGACGCGATCGATTTCCTTGAGTGTGTTTGCACGGTCTATATCTGCATATTTGATTAGTATAATCACAAGCCACATGGAAGCCTCCAAGTTACTTTTCGCCCATTCTCTGAGCATATCTGCGTTGGGTTTCTCAAAGCTCGGGGCCAGCATGATTCTTAGACCGCGCGGAATCCGACCTGCATCTCTGTATTTCTGTAATGATTTGCTTTCCCACCATTTGGTGAGTTCGGTGTGCATAAGTTTCTCAAGTAGTTTTAGCTTAGTTTTATAGTCCTCATTGTCAGTGCCCACATTAGTGACCGTGGCTTTGGTTTGGTTAGCGTTGTCTGGTAGATTCTCAAATAGAGCTTCAGCGGCTGCTTCCTGTTCTCGCAGCGCTAGATTATAGATATATATAAAGATAATCACCACTCCAGTACTTGGCAATAATCCAGCACTCCACGGGACAAATTTCACTCGATTTTATTTCATCACAGTGACGGTATCTACGCGTTTCGGCAGCAGCACGCTGCCTTGTTCACGATACAGAACGCCATTTCATCACACTTAAAAACACTTTCAGTGAATCACAAACAGTGACAAAGGACAACAGATCATTGGCACATTGATTTGTCATTACCCAGTTTTTTGGTACGCCATGTTGGAACATGTTTACATCCTAATATTAGATATATGTTTCTACCATTTTCAAAGTGCAAGTGGAAAATAGGTAACCACATCCAGGTTCGACCAGTATAATTCATCACTTACTCAAAACTTCTCAATTAATGGAACCAAAAAGGGATTACATTTCCTTATTTTTGCGTAAAAACAATATTGTAACATGTATTTTGGATACCTATAATATATTCAGGACGGCCGTGTATATATGATTCACCAAAGTCCAAACAGGAACGAGAACGCCTGAGTTATGGAACAGCAGTTTTGTCAAATATAACCGTGTCATTATGATCCCTGTGGCCCACTGGAGGGCAAGACTAATGGACAAAAACTGTTTATCTTGCAGAACCTACTAAGGAAGATAAATGGATTCCCAGCATACTACAAATCCCAGAAGGCGATGGTGAAAATACGTACCTGTGCAGCCCACTGAGGGCAGGAATGAAGTAGTTATAAGCATGCTGGGAAATATCTGCAGATTCACAGCCATGCCTATGAATAAGGAGCGGGGGCTCTGAAACCGGTCAGGCGGCAGAATATCAGGAGGATTAATGCCGGTTCCCCATGAATAAAGAGATCGGAGGAATCACGATTGCTGTTGAGTGCGTTCTCGTTCCTGTTTGGACTTTGGTGAATCATATAAACACAGCCGTCCAAAGCCGTGGAGAACTGCACCACCGTTAATAATATACATGGCCGTAGGGCTTGAACGAATGAAAGCCTGAGTTATGGACCAGCAGTTTTGTCAAATATAACCGTGTCATTATGATCCCTGTGGCCCACTGGAGGGCAAGACTAATGGACTAAAAACTGTTTATCTTGCACAACCTACTAAGGAAGATATATGGATTCCCAGCATTCTACAATTCCCAGAAGGCGATGGTGAAAATGCGTACCTGTGCAGCCCACTGAGGGCAGGAATGAAGTAGTTATAGGCATGCTGGGAAATATCTGCAGATTTACAGCCATGCCTATGAATAAGGAGCCGGGGGCTCCTAAACCGGTCAGGCGGCAGAATATCAGGAGGATTAATGCCGGTTCCCCATGAATAAAGAGATCGGAGGAATCACGATTGCTGTTGAGTGCGTTCTCATTCCTGTTTGGACTTTGGTGAATCATATATACACAGCCGTCCAAAGCCGTGGAGAACTGCACCACCGTTAATAATATACAGGGCCGTAGGGCTTGAACGAATGAAAGCCTGAGTTATGGAACAGCCGTTTTGTCAAATATAACCGTGTCATTATGATCCCTGTGGCCCACTGGAGGGCAAGACTAATGGACAAAAACTGTTTATCTTGCAGAACCTACTAAGGAAGATAAATGGATTCCCAGCATACTACAAATCCCAGAAGGCGATGGTGAAAATACGTACTTGTGCAGCCCACTTAGGGCAGGAATGAAGTAGTTATAAGCATGCTGGGAAATATCTTCAGATTCGCAGCCATGCCTATGAATAAGGAGCGGGGGGCTCCGAAACCGGTCAGGTAATAGAATATCAGGAGGATTAATGCCGGTTCCCCATGAATAAAGAGATCGGAGGAATCACGATTGCTGTTGAGTGCGTTCTCATTCCTGTTTGGACTTTGGTGAATCATATATATATATATATATTCACTGAAAAAACCACAGGTTTCAGGGACGTTATAGTTAGTCTGACATTTCACTCATACAAAACCAGAGAAATTCAGCTGTTATAGTTAGCTGAGCTAACTATAACTCACGCCCCGCAATGCACTGCTGATGATGTCACATATTACATCACTCATGACATGGTCAGTGACATCACTGATGACATCATCCAGTGACTGTGAGTGTTTCTAAAAAGTTTAAGAATGTGATATATATGATGGTTGAGTCAGTGTGTGATTTACTGTGTCAGTGAGTGATTATACGTGTCTCAGTGAATGTATGGGTGAGTGACTAATCTGTGTGAATGTCTGTATCAGTCTGTCAGTTGGTGTGTAAGTGGCTGCATGGGTTGGTGAATAGGTACATGAGTATCTATCTGGGTTATTGATTGGTTGTCTGAGTACCTGTATGGGTGCCTGAGTGTCTGTGTGTTGTGTGACTACCTGCATGGATGTGTGAGTGGGTGATTCACTGGGTGTATGGGTTCATGAGTGCATCTGTGAGGGGCTGCATGGATGAGTGAGTGTGCATATGGCTGTGTTGGTGAGTGAATGGATGTCTAAGTGGTGTATGTGTGAGTAACTGCATATGTGAATGGCAGTATATGTGAGTGTTGGAGTATATAAGTGACTGTATGTGAGAGTGAGTGATTGTGAGAGTGGATATATGGATGAGTGTGTGCTTGTGTCAGTGATTGTATAAGAGAGTAAGTATGTGTTAGTATCTGTATGAATAAGTGAGATGGTGTGTGTATAACTGTATAGGTGAGTAGATGGCAGTGTGATTGACTCTTTGGGTGACTGACTAGGTGTGTGAGTAACTCTATGGGTGAGTTGTGGTGTGTGAGTGTCTGTATGGGTGTATGAGTGCATATAATAGTGGCTGTATAGATGAGTGACTGCATGTATGAGA
The DNA here is from genome assembly GCA_963921515.1 of Calotriton arnoldi. Taxonomy (NCBI): domain Eukaryota; kingdom Metazoa; phylum Chordata; class Amphibia; order Caudata; family Salamandridae; genus Calotriton; species Calotriton arnoldi. Next base: position 485,730 of record CAWUFW010001973.1, read on the forward strand.
GACTGTATGGGTGAGTGAGTGGATGTGTGTGTAGACCTATGAATCAGTGAGTGGGTATTTACTAACTGGTACTGGTGTGTCTATGGTTTCGAGACTGGTAGTCTGTATTTTAGAGTGGGTGTATGAAAGGTTATATTAGGGTGTGAGTAGGTGCATCAGAGATTAAGTGGATGATGTCATAAGTGATGTCATCAGTGATGTCATCAGTGATGTCACTGACCATGTCATGAGTGATGTAATATGTGACATCATCAGTAGTGCATTGCGGGGGCGTGAGTTATAGTTAGCTCAGCTAACTATAACGTCTGAATTTCTTTGGTTTTGCATGAGTGAATTGTCAGACTACCTATAACGTCCCTGAAACCTGTGGTTTTTTCAGTAAATATCTGAGGTTTTTTAAATGCTAATTTCTAACTATAACGTCCCTGAAACCTGTGGGTAAGCTAAATAGGTAAGACATGTGCAGAAAGAGAAAGAAAGGCGCAGAAAGAAACAAGAGAAGTGCAGAATGAAGCAAGAGAAGTGCAGAAAGAGGCAAGAAAAGTGCAGAAAGAGGAAGAAAGGTGCAGAAAGAAGCAGGAGAAGTGATGAAAGAGGCAAGAGAGGTACAGAACGAAGCAAGAGAAGTGCGGAAAGAAGCAAGATAGGCACGGAAAGAAGCAAGAGAGTTGCAAAAAGAAGAGAGTGAAGTGCAGAAAGAAGAAGAAAGGTGCAGAAAGAGGCAAGTGAGGTGCAGAAAGAAGCAAGAGAGGTGCAGAAAGAGATAGGAGAGGTGCAGAAAGAGGCAAGAGTAATGCATAAAGAGGAAGAAAGGTGCAAAAGAAGCAAGAGAAGCGCAGAAAGAAGCAAGAGATGTGCAGAAAGAAGAGAGTGAGGTGCAAAAAAGAGGCAAGCGGTGCAGAAAGAGGCAATAGAAGTGCAGAAAGAGGCAAGAGAGGTGCAGAAAGAGGCAAGAGTGGAGCAGAAAGGCAAGAAAGGTACAGATAGAGGCAAGAGAGGTGCAGAAAGAGGGAAGAGAGGTGCAGAAAGAGGCAAGAGAGGTGCAGAAAAAAGAGAGTGAGGTGCAGAAAGAGGCAAGAGAGGTGTAAAAAGAGGCAAGAGTGGTGCAGAAAGAGGCAAGAGAGGTCCAGAAAGAGGCACGAGAGGTGCAGAAAGAAGAGAGCGAGCTGCAGAAAGAGGCAAAAGAGGTGCAGAAAGAGGTAAGAGAGGTGCAGAAAGAGGAAGAAGGGCGCAGAAAGAGGCAAGTGAGGTGCAGAAAGAGGCAAGAGAAGAGCAGAAAGAGGCAAGAGAGGTACAGAGAGAGGCTATAGAGGTGCAGAAAAAGGAAGAAAGGTGCAGAACGTGGCAAGAGAGGTGCAGAAACAGGAAGAAAGGCGCAGAAAGAAGCAAGAGAAGTGCAGAAAGAGGCAAGAGAGGTACAGAAAGAGGCAAGAGAGGTGAAGAAAGAGCAAGAGGGGTGCAGAAAGAGGCAAGAGAAGTGCAGAAAGAGGCAAGAGAGGTGCAGAAAAAGGCAAGAGAGGCGCAGAAAGAGGCAAGAGAGGTATATATATATGTATATATTAAATATCCTCTCACTCTTACAAGGAAGGAATCAGCACTCAGGTTGTAGTTTGGAAGTATTTAAACTGCAAAGGACGCGATCCACGTGTTTTGGCTCGTCCGAACCTTGATCACGATACAAGACGTCATTGTAGCTTCCTTATTTAAATGTACAAATGCCTCCTGTTGCCAACATTAACAAAGGTCAACATATTACATTAAACCAAAAAGCTGTCAGCATATTGGCCTGGTCACGATGCAGAAAGAAGTAAGAGAAGTGCAGGAAGAGGCAAGAAAACTGAAGAAAGAAGCAAGAAAGGTGCAAAAAAAGGAAGAAAGGTGCAGAAACAAGCAGGTGAAGTGATGAAAGAGGCAAGAGAGGGGCAGAAAGAAGCAAGAGAAGTGCGGAAAGAAGCAAGAGAGGTGCAGAAAGAAGGAAGAGAGTTGAAAAAATAAGAGAGTGGTGCAGAAAGAGGAAGAAAGGTGCAGAAAGAGGCAAGTGAGGTGCAGAAAGAGGCAATAGAGGTGCAGAAAGAGGAAGAAAGGTGCAGAAAGAGGAAGAAAGGTGTAGAAAGAGGCAAGAGAGGTACAGAAAGAGGAAGAAAGGTGCAAAAAGTGGCAAGAGAGGTGCAGAAAGAGGCAAGAGAGGTGTATAAAGAAGAGAGTGAGGTGCAGAAAGAGGCAAAAGAGGTGCAGAAAGAGGCAAGAGAGGTTTAGAAAGAGGCAAGAGTGATGCAGAAAGAGGCTAGAGAGGTGCAGAAAGAGGCAAGAGAGGTGCAAAAAGAGGCAAGAGAGGTGCAGAAACAGGCAAGAGAGGTGCAGAAAGGAGAAGTGCAGAAAGAGGCAAGAGAAGTGCAGGAAGGTAAGAGGTGTAAAAAGAGGCAAGAGAGATGCAGAAAGAGGAAGGAAAGGTGCAGAAACAGGCAAGTGAGGTGCAGAAAGAGGCAATAGAAGTGCAGAAAGAGGCAAGAGAGGTGCAGAAAGAGGCAATAGAGGTGCAGAAAGAGGAAGAAAGGTGCAGATAGAGGCAAGAGAGGTGCAGAAACAGGAAGAAAGGTAGCAGAAAGACTCACAAGATGTGCAGAAAGAGGCAAGGGAGGTGCAGAAAGAGGCAAGAGAGGTGCAGAAAGAGTCAAGAGAGGTGCAGAAATAGACAAGAGAGGTGCAGAAAGAGGCAAGAGGTGCAGAAAGAGGCAAGAGAGGTATAGAAAGAGGCAAGAGAAGTGAAGAAAGAGGAAGAAATGTGCAGAAAGAGGCAACTGAGGTGCAGATAGAGGCAAGAGGAGTGCAGAAAGAGGCAAGAGAGGTGCAGAAAGAGGCAAGAAAGGTGCAGAAAGAGGCAAGAGAGGTGCAGAAAGAGGCAAGAGAGGTGCAGATAGAGGCAAGAGAGGTGCAGAAAGAATGAAGAGAGGTGCACAAAGAGGCAAAAGAGGTGCACAAAGAGGCAAGAGAGGTGCACAAAGAGGCAAAAGAGGTGCACAAAGAGGCAAGATGTGCAGAAAGAGACAGGAGAGGTGCAGAAAGAGGCAAGAGAGGTTTAGAAAGAGGCAAGAGTGATGCAGAAAGAGGCTAGAGAGGTGCAGAAAGAGGCAAGAGAGGTGCAAAAAGAGGCAAGAGAGGTGCAGAAACAGGCAAGAGAGATGCAAAAAGAGGCAAGAGAGGTGCAGAAACAGGCAAGAGAGATGCAGAAAGAGGTAAGAGAGGTGTAGAAAGAGGCAAGAGAGATGCAGAAAGAGAAGGAAAGGTGCAGAAACAGGCAAGTGAGGTGCAGAAAGAGGCAATAGAAGTGCAGAAAGAGGCAAGAGAGGTGCAGAAAGAGGCAATAGAGGTGCAGAAAGAGGAAGAAAGGTGCAGATAGAGGCAAGAGAGGTGCAGAAACAGGAAGAAAGTAGCAGAAAGACTCACAAGATGTGCAGAAAGAGGCAAGGGAGGTGCAGAAAGAGTCAAGAGAGGTGCAGAAAGAGTCAAGAGAGGTGCAGAAATAGACAAGAGAGGTGCAGAAAGAGGCAAGAGGTGCAGAGAGAGGTAAGAGAGGTATAGAAAGAGGCAAGAGAAGTGAAGAAAGAGGAAGAAATGTGCAGAAAGAGGCAACTGAGGTTCAGATAGAGGCAAGAGGAGTGCAGAAAGAGGCAAGAGAGGTGCAGAAAGAGGCAAGAAAGGTGCAGAAAGAGGCAAGAGAGGTGCAGAAAGAGGCAAGAGAGGTGCAGATAGAGGCAAGAGAGGTGCAGAAAGAATGAAGAGAGGTGCACAAAGAGGCAAAAGAGGTGCACAAAGAGGCAAGAGAGGTGCACAAAGAGGCAAAAGAGGTGCACAAAGAGGCAAGATGTGCAGAAAGAGACAGGAGAGGTGCAGAAAGAGGCAAGAGAGGTGCAGAAAGAGGCAAGAGAAATGCAGAAAGACGAAGAAAGGTGCAAAAAGAAGAAAGAGAAGTGCAGAAAGAAGAGAGTGAGGTGCAGAAAGAGGCAAGAGGTGCAGAAAGAGGCAAGAGAAGTGCAGAAAGAGGCAAGAGAGGTGCAGAAAGAGGCAAGAGTGGAGCAGAAAGACAGGAAAGGTGCAGATAGAGGCAAGAGAGGTGCAGAAAGAGGGAAGAGAGGTGCAGAAAGAGGCAAGAGAAGTGCAGAAAGAGGCAAGAGAGGTGCAGAGAGAGGCTAGAGAGGTGCAGAAAAAGGAAGAAAGGTGCAGAACGTGGCAAGAGGGGTGCAGAAACAGGAAGAAAGGCGCAGAAAGAAGCAAGAGAAGTGCAGAAAGAGACAAGAGAAGTACAGAAAGAGGCAAGAGAGGTGAAGAAAGAGGCAAGAGGGGTGCAGAAAGAGGCAAGAGAAGTGCAGAAAGAGGCAAGAGAGGTGCAGAAAAAGGCAAGAGAGGTGCAGAAAGAGGCAAGAGAGGTATATATATATGTATATATTAAATATCCTGTCACTCTTACAAGGAAGAAATCAGCACTCAGGTTGTAGTTTGGAAGTATTTAAACTGCAAAGGACGCGATCCACGTGTTTTGGCTCGTCTGAACCTTGATCACGATACAAGACGTCAATGTAGCTTCCTTATTTAAATGTACAAATGCCTCCAGTTGCCAACATTAACAAAGGTCAACATATTACATTAAACCAAAAAGCTGTCGGCATATTGGCCTGGTCACGATGCAGAAAGAAGTAAGACAAGTGCAGGAAGAGGCAAGAAAATTGAAGAAAGAAGCAAGAAAGGTGCAAAAAAAGGAAGAAAGGTGCAGAAAGAAGCAGGAGAAGTGATGAAAGAGGCAAGAGAGGTGCAGAAAGAAGGAAGAGAGTTGAAAAAAGAAGAGAGTGGTGCAGAAAGAGGAAGAAAGGCGCAGAAAGAGGCAAGTGAGGTGCAGAAAGAGGCAAGAGAGGTGCAGAAAGAGACAAGAGAGGTGCAGAAAGAGGAAGAAAGGTGCAGAAAGAGGAAGAAAGGTGCAGAAAGAGGCAAGAGAGGTACAGAAAGAGGAAGAAAGGTGCAGAAAGTGGCAAGAGAGGTGCAGAAATAGGCAAGAGAGATGTATAAAGAAGAGAGTGAGGTGCAGAAAGAGGCAAAAGAGGTGCAGAAAGAGGCAAGAGAGGTTTAGAAAGAGGCAAGAGTGATGCAGAAAGAGGCTAGAGAGGTGCAGAAAGAGGCAAGAGAGGTGCAAAAGAAGAGAGTGAGCTGCAGAAAGAGGCAAGAGAGGTGCAGAAAGAGGCAAGAGAGGTACAGAAACACGCAAGAGAGATGCAGAAAGAGGCAAGAGAGGTGCAGAAACAGGCAAGAGAGATGCAGAAAGAGGTAAGAGAGGTGTAGAAAGAGGCAAGAGAGATGCAGAAAGAGAAGGAAAGGTGCAGAAACAGGCAAGTGAGGTGCAGAAAGAGGCAATAGAAGTGCAGAAAAAGGAAGAAAGGTGCAGATAGAGGCAAGAGAGGTGCAGAAACAGGAAGAAAGTAGCAGTAAGACTCACAAGAAGTGCAGAAAGAGGCAAGGGAGGTGCAGAAAGAGTCAAGAGAGGTGCAGAAAGAGTCAAGAGAGGTGCAGAAATAGACAAGAGAGGTGCAGAAAGAGGCAAGAGAGGTGCAGAAAGAGGCAAGAGAAGTGCAGAAAGAGGCAAGAGGGGCAGAGAGAGGTAAGAGAGGTATAGAAAGAGGCAAGAGAAGTGAAGAAAGAGGAATAAATGTGCAGAAAGAGGCAACTGAGGTTCAGATAGAGGCAAGAGGAGTGCAGAAAGAGGCAAGAGAGGTGCAGAAAGAGGCAAGAAAGGTGCAGAAAGAGGAAAGAGAGGTGCAGAAAGAGGCAAGAGAGGTGCAGATAGAGGCAAGAGAGGTGCAGAAAGAGGAAGAAAGGTGCAGAAAGAGGAAGAAAGGTGCAAAAAGAGGCAAGAGAGGTACAGAAAGAGGAAGAAAGGTGCAGAAAGTGGCAAGAGAGGTGCAGAAATAGGCAAGAGAGATGTATAAAGAAGAGAGTGAGGTGCAGAAAGAGGCAAAAGAGGTTTAGAAAGAGGCAAGAGTGATGCAGAAAGAGGCTAGAGAGGTGCAGAAAGAGGCAAGAGAGGTGCAAAAAGAAGAGAGTGAGCTGCAGAAAGAGGCAAGAGAGGTGCAGAAAGAGGCAAGAGAGGTGCAGAAACAGGCAAGAGAGATGCAGGAATAGGCAAGAGAGGTGCAGGAATAGGCAAGAGAGGTGCAGAAAGAGGCAAGAGAGGTGTAGAAAGAGGCAAGAGAGATGCAGAAAGAGAAGGAAAGGTGCAGAAACAGGCAAGTGAGGTGCAGAAAGAGGCAATAGAAGTGCAGAAAGAGGCAAGAGAGGTGCAGAAAGAGGCAATAGAGGTGCAGAAAGAGGAAGAAAGGTGCAGATAGAGGCAAGAGAGGTGCAGAAACAGGAAGAAAGTAGCAGAAAGACTCACAAGATGTGCAGAAAGAGGCAAGGGAGGTGCAGAAAGAGTCAAGAGAGGTGCAGAAAGAGTCAAGAGAGGTGCAGAAATAGACAAGAGAGGTGCAGAAAGAGGCAAGAGGTGCAGAGAGAGGTAAGAGAGGTATAGAAAGAGGCAAGAGAAGTGAAAAAAGAGGAAGAAATGTTCAGAAAGAGGCAACTGAGGTTCAGATAGAGGCAAGAGGAGTGCAGAAAGAGGCAAGAGAGGTGCAGAAAGAGGCAAGAAAGGTGCAGAAAGAGGCAAGAGAGGTGCAGAAAGAGGCAAGAGAGGTGCAGATAGAGGCAAGAGAGGTGCAGAAAGAATGAAGAGAGGTGCACAAAGAGGCAAAAGAGGTGCACAAAGAGACAAGAGAGGTGCACAAAGAGGCAAAAGAGGTGCACAAAGAGGCAAGATGTGCAGAAAGAGACAGGAGAGGTGCAGAAAGAGGCAAGAGAAGTGCAGAAAAAGGAAGAAAGGTGCAGAACGTGGCAAGATAAGTGCAGAAAGAGGCAAGAGAAATGCAGAAAGAGGAAGAAAGGTGCAAAAAGAAGCAAGAGAAGTGCAGAAAGAAGCAAGTGAGGTGCAGAAAGAGGCAAGAAAAGTGCAGAAAGAGGCAAGAGAAGTGCAGAAAGAGGCAAGAGAGGTGCAGAAAGAGGCAAGAGTGGAGCAGAAAGACAGGAAAGGTGCAGATAGAGGCAAGAGAGGTGCAGAAAGAGGGAAGAGAGGTGCAGAAAGAGGCAAGAGAAGTGCAGAAAGAGGCAAGAGAGGTGCAGAGAGAGGCTAGAGAGGTGCAGAAAGAGGAAGAAAGGTGCAGAACGTGGCAAGAGGGGTGCAGAAACAGGAAGAAAGGCGCAGAAAGAAGCAAGAGAAGTGCAGAAAGAGACAAGAGAGGTACAGAAAGAGGCAAGAGAGGTGAAGAAAGAGGCAAGAGGGGTGCAGAAAGAGGCAAGAGAAGTGCAGAAAGAGGCAAGAGAGGTGCAGAAAAAGGCAAGAGAGGTGCAGAAAGAGGCAAGAGAGGTATATATATATGTATATATTAAATATCCTGTCACTCTTACAAGGAAGAAATCAGCACTCAGGTTGTAGTTTGGAAATATTTAAACTGCAAAGGACGCGATCCACGTGTTTTGGCTCGTCTGAACCTTGATCACGATACAAGACGTCAATGTAGCTTCCTTATTTAAATGTACAAATGCCTCCAGTTGCCAACATTAACAAAGGTCAACATATTACATTAAACCAAAAGCTGTCGGCATATTGGCCTGGTCACGATGCAGAAAGAAGTAAGACAAGTGCAGGAAGAGGCAAGAAAATTGAAGAAAGAAGCAAGAAAGGTGCAAAAAGAGGAAGAAAGGTGCAGAAAGAAGCAGGAGAAGTGATGAAAGAGGCAAGAGAGGTGCAGAAAGAAGGAAGAGAGTTGAAGAAAGAAGAGAGTGGTGCAGAAAGAGGAAGAAAGGCGCAGAAAGAGGCAAGTGAGGTGCAGAAAGAGGCAAGAGAGGTGCAGAAAGAGACAAGAGAGGTGCAGAAAGAGGAAGAAAGGTGCAGAAAGAGGAAGAAAGGTGCATAAAGAGGCAAGAGAGGTACAGAAAGAGGAAGAAAGGTGCAGAAAGTGGCAAGAGAGGTGCAGAAATAGGCAAGAGAGATGTATAAAGAAGAGAGTGAGGTGCAGAAAGAGGCAAAAGAGGTGCAGAAAGAGGCAAGAGAGGTTTAGAAAGAGGCAAGAGTGATGCAGAAAGAGGCTAGAGAGGTGCAGAAAGAGGCAAGAGAGGTGCAAAAAGAAGAGAGTGAGCTGCAGAAAGAGGCAAGAGAGGTGCAGAAAGAGGCAAGAGAGGTACAGAAACACGCAAGAGAGATGCAGAAAGAGGCAAGAGAGGTGCAGAAACAGGCAAGAGAGATGCAGAAAGAGGTAAGAGAGGTGTAGAAAGAGGCAAGAGAGATGCAGAAAGAGAAGGAAAGGTGCAGAAACAGGCAAGTGAGGTGCAGAAAGAGGCAATAGAAGTGCAGAAAAAGGAAGAAAGGTGCAGATAGAGGCAAGAGAGGTGCAGAAACAGGAAGAAAGTAGCAGTAAGACTCACAAGAAGTGCAGAAAGAGGCAAGGGAGGTGCAGAAAGAGTCAAGAGAGGTACAGAAAGAGGCAAGAGAGGTGCAGAAAGACACAAAAGAGGTGCAGAAAGAGGCAAGAGAGGTGCAGAAAGAGGCAAGAGAAGTGCAGAAAGAGGCAATAGAGGTGCAGAGAGAGGTAAGAGAGGTATAGAAAGAGGCAAGAGAAGTGAAGAAAGAGGAAGAAATGTGCAGAAAGAGGCAACTGAGGTTCAGATAGAGGCAAGAGGAGTGCAGAAAGAGGCAAGAGAGGTGCAGAAAGAGGCAAGAAAGGTGCAGAAAGAGGAAAGAGAGGTGCAGAAAGAGGCAAGAGAGGTGCAGATAGAGGCAAGAGAGGTGCAGAAAGAGGAAGAAAGGTGCAGAAAGAGGAAGAAAGGTGCAAAAAGAGGCAAGAGAGGTACAGAAAGAGGAAGAAAGGTGCAGAAAGTGGCAAGAGAGGTGCAGAAATAGGCAAGAGAGATGTATAAAGAAGAGAGTGAGGTGCAGAAAGAGGCAAAAGAGGTGCAGAAAGAGGCAAGAGAGGTGCAGAAAAAGGCAAGAGAGGTGCAGAAAGAGGCAAGAGAGGTATATATATATGTATATATTAAATATCCTCTCACTCTTACAAGGAAGAAATCAGCACTCAGGTTGTAGTTTGGAAGTATTTAAACTGCAAAGGACGCGATCCACGTGTTTTGGCTCATCCGAACCTTGATCACGATACAAGACATCAATGTAGCTTCCTTATTTAAATGTACAAATGCCTCCAGTTGCCAACATTAACAATGGTCAACATATTACATTAAACCAAAAAGCTGTCGGCATATTGGCCTGGTCACGATGCAGAAAGAAGTAAGAGAAGTGCAGGAAGAGGCAAGAAAACTGAAGAAAGAAGCAAGAAAGGTGCAAAAAAAGGAAGAAAGGTGCAGAAAGAAGCAGGAGAAGTGATGAAAGAGGCAAGAGAGGTGCAGAAAGAAGGAAGAGAGTTGAAGAAAGAAGAGAGTGGTGCAGAAAGAGGAAGAAAGGTGCAGAAAGAGGCAAGTGAGGTGCAGAAAGAGGCAAGAGAGGTGCAGAAAGAGACAAGAGAGGTGCTCAAAGAGGAAGAAAGGTGCAGAAAGAGGAAGAAAGGTGCAGAAAGAGGCAAGAGAGGTACAGAAAGAGGAAGAAAGGTGCAGAAAGTGGCAAGAGAGGTGCAGAAATAGGCAAGAGAGATGTATAAAGAAGAGAGTGAGGTGCAGAAAGAGGCAAAAGAGGTGCAGAAAGAGGCAAGAGAGGTTTAGAAAGAGGCAAGAGTGATGCAGAAAGAGGCTAGAGAGGTGCAGAAAGAGGCAAGAGAGGTGCAAAAAGAAGAGAGTGAGCTGCAGAAAGAGGCAAGAGAGGTGCAGAAAGAAGCAAGAGAGGTGCAGAAACACACAAGAGAGATGCAGAAAGAGGCAAGAGAGGTGCAGAAACAGGCAAGAGAGATGCAGAAAGAGGTAAGAGAGGTATAGAAAGAGGCAAGAGAGATGCAGAAAGAGAAGGAAAGGTGCAGAAACAGGCAAGTGAGGTGCAGAAAGAGGCAATAGAAGTGCAGAAAAAGGCAAGAGAGGTGCAGAAAGAGGCAATAGAGGTGCAGAAAGAGGAAGAAAGGTGCAGATAGAGGCAAGAGAGGTGCAGAAACAGGAAGAAAGTAGCAGTAAGACTCACAAGAAGTGCAGAAAGAGGCAAGGGAGGTGCAGAAAGAGTCAAGAGAGGTGCAGAAATAGACAAGAGAGGTGCAGAAAGAGGCAAGAGAGGTGCAGAAAGAGGCAAGAGAGGTGCAGAAAGAGGCAAGAGAAGTGCAGAAAGAGGCAAGAGGTTCAGAGAGAGGTAAGAGAGGTATAGAAAGAGGCAAGAGAAGTGAAGAAAGAGGAAGAAATGTGCAGAAAGAGGCAACTGAGGTTCAGATAGAGGCAAGAGGAGTGCAGAAAGAGGCAAGAGAGGTGCAGAAAGAGGCAAGAAAGGTGCAGAAAGAGGAAAGAGAGGTGCAGAAAGAGGCGAGAGGTGCAGATAGAGGGAAGAGAGGTGCAGAAAGAGTCAACTGAGGTTCAGATAGAGGCAAGAGGAGTGCAGAAAGAGGCAAGAGAGGTGCAGAAAGAGGCAAGAAAGGTGCAGAAAGAGGAAAGAGAGGTGCAGAAAGAGGCGAGAGGTGCAGATAGAGGCAAGAGAGGTGCAGAAAGAGTCAAGAGAGGTGCACAAAGAGACAAGAGAGGTGCACAAAGAGGCAAGAGAGGTGCAGAAAGAGGCAAGAGAGGTGCAGAAAGAGGCAAAAGAGGTGCTTAAAGAGGCAAGAGGTGCAGAAAGAGGCAAGAGAAATGCAGAAAGAGGAAGAAAGGTGCAAAAAGAAGAAAGAGAAGTGCAGAAAGAAGCAAGAGATGTGCAGAAAGAAGAGAGTGAGGTGCAGAAAGAGGCAAGAGGTGCAGAAAGAGGCAAGAGAAGTGCAGAAAGAGGCAAGAGAGGTGCAGAAAGAGGCAAGAGTGGAGCAGAAAGGCAGGAAAGGTGCAGATAGAGGCAAGACAGGTGCAGAAAGAGGGAAGAGAGGTACAGAAAGAGGCAAGAGAGGTGCAGAAAGAAGAGAGTGAGGTGCAGAAAGAGGCAAGAGAGGTGTAAAAAGAAGAGAGTGAGCTGCAGAAAGAGGCAAGAGAGGTGCAGAAAGAGGCAAGATAGGTGCAGAAACAGGCAAGAGAGATGCAGAAAGAGGTAAGAGAAGTGCAGAAAGAAGCAAGAGATGTGCAGAAAGAAGAGAGTTAGGTGCAGAAAGAGGCAAGAGGTGCAGAAAGAGGCAAGAGAGGTGCAGAAACAGGCAAGAGAGATGCAGAAAGAGGTAAGAGAGGTGTAGAAACAGGCAAGTGAGGTGCAGAAAGAGGCAATAGAAGTGCAGAAAGAGGCAAGAGAGGTGCAGAAAGGGGCAATAGAGGTACAGAAAGAGGAAGAAAGGTGCAGAAAGAAGCAAGAGAGGTGCAGAAACAGGAAGAAAGTAGCAAAAAGACTCACAAGAAGTGCAGAAAGAGGCATGGGAGGTGCAGAAAGAGGCAAGAGAGGTACAGAAAGAGGCAAGAGAAGTGCAGAAAGAGGCAAGAGGTGCAGAGAGAGGTAAGAGAGGTATAGAAAGAGGCAAGAGAAGTGAAGGAAGAGGAAGAAATGTGCAGAAAGAGGCAACTGAGGTTCAGATAGAGGCAAGAGGAGTGCAGAAAGAGGCAAGAGAGGTGCAGAAAGAGGCAAGAAAGGTGCAGAAAGAGGAAAGAGAGGTGCAGAAAGAGGCAAGAGAGGTGCAGACAGAGGCAAGAGAGGTGCAGAAAGAGTCAAGAGAGGTGCACAAAGAGGCAAAAGAGGTGCACAAAGAGGCAAGAGAGGTGCAGAAAGTGGCAAAAGAGGTGCAGAAAGAGGCAAGAGGTGCAGAAAGAGACAGGAGAGGTGCAGAAAGAGGCAAGAGAGGTGCAGAAAGAGGCAAGAGAGGTGCAGATAGAGGCAAGAGAGGTACAGAAAGAATGAAGAGAGGTGCACAAAGAGGCAAAAGAGGTGCACAAAGAGGCAAGAGAGGTGCACAAAGAGGCAAAAGAGGTGCAGAAAGAGGCAAGATGTGCAGAAAGAGTCAGGAGAGGTGCAGAAAGAGGCAAGAGAGGTGCAGAAAGAGGCAAGAGAAATGCAGAAAGAGGAAGAAAGGTGCAAAAAGAAGAAAGAGAAGTGCAGAAAGAAGCAAGAGATGCGCAGAAAGAAGAGAGTGAGGTGCAGAAAGAGGCAAGAGAGTGCAGAAAGAGGCAAGAAAGAGTGCAGAAAGAGGCAAGAGAGGTGCAGAAAGAGGCAAGAGTGGAGCAGAAAGGCAGGAAAGGTGCAGATAGAGGCAAGAGAGGTGAGGAAGAGAGGTACAGAAAGAGGCAAAAGAGGTGCAGAAAGAAGAGAGTGAGGTGCAGAAAGAGGCAAGAGAGGTATAAAAAGAGGCAAGAGTGGTACAGAAAGAGGCAAGAGAGGTGCAGAAAGAGGCAAGAGAGGTGCAGAAAGAAGAGAGTGAGCTGCAGAAAGAGGCAAGAGAGGTGAGGAAAGAGGCAAGAGAGGTGTAGATAGAGGCAAGACAGGTGCAGAAAGAGGAAGAAAGGTGCAGAAAGAGGCTAGAGAGGTACAGAAAGAGGCAAGAGAGGTGCAGAAAGAAGAGAGTGAGCTGTAGAAAGAGGCAAGTGAGGTGCAGAAAGAGGCATGAGAAGTGCAGAAAGAGGCAAGAGAGGTGCAGAAAGAGGCTAGAGAGGTGCAGAAAGTGGCAAGAGAGGTGCAGAAACAGGAAGAAAGGCGCAGAAAGAAGCAAGAGAAGTGCAGAAAGAAGCAAGAGAGGTACAGAAAGAGGCAAGAGAGGTGAAGAAAGAGGCAAGAGGGGTGCAGAAAGAAGCAAGAGAATTGCAGAAAGAGGCAAGAGAGGTGCAGAAAAAGGCAAGAGAGGTGCAGAAAGAGGCAAGAGAGCTATATATATGTATATATTAAATATCCTCTCACTCTTACAAGGAAGGAATCAACACTCAGGTTGTAGTTTGGAAGTATTTAAACTGCAAAGACGCGATCCACGCATTTTGGCTCGTCCGAACCTTGATCACGATACAAGACGTCATTGTAGCTTCCTTATTTAAATGTACAAATGCCTCCAGTTGCCAACATTAACAAAGGTCTACATATTACATTAAACCAAAAAGCTGTCGGCATATTGGCCTGGTCACGATGCAGAAAGAAGCAAGAGAAGTGCAGGAAGAGGCAAGAAAACTGCAGAAAGTAGCAAGAAACGTGCAAAAAAAGGAAGAAAGGTGCAGAAAGAAGCAGGAGAAGTGATGAAAGAGGCAAGAGAGGGGCGGAAAGAAGCAAGAGAAGTGCAGAAAGAAGCAAGAGAGGTGCAGAAAGAAGCAAGAGAGTTGAAAAAAGAAGAGAGAGGTGCAGAAAGAGGAAGAAAGGTGCAGAAAGAGGCAAGAGGTGCAAAAAAGGGAAGAAGGGTGCAGAAAGAAGCAAGAGAGGTGCAGAAAGAAGCAAGAGAAGTGCAGAAAGAGACAAGAGAGGTGCAGAAAAGGAAGAAATGTGCAGAAAGTGGCAAGAGAGGTGCAGAAAGAGGCAAGAGAGGTGTACAAAGAAGAGAGTGAGGTGCAGAAAGAGGCAAAAGAGGTGCAGAAAGAGGCAAGAGAGGATTATCAAGAGGCAAGAGTGATGCAGAAAGAGGCAAGAGAGGTGCAGAAAGAGGCTAGAGAGGTGCAGAAAGAGGCAAGAGAGGTGCAAAAAGAAGAGAGTGTGCTGCAGAAAGAAGCAAGAGAGGTGCAGAAAGAGGCAATAGAGGTGCAGAAACAGGCAAGAGAGGTGCATAAAGAGGTAAGAGAGGTGTAGAAAGAGGCAATAGAGATGCAGAAAGAGAAGGAAAGGTGCAGAAACAGTCAAGTGAGGTGCATAAAGAGGCAATAGAAGTGCAGAAAGAGGCAAGAGTGGTGCAGAAAGAGGCAAGAGAGGTGCAGAAACAGGAAGAAAGTAGCAGAAAGACTCACGAGAAGTGCAGAAAGAGGCAAGAGAGGTGCAGAAAGAGGCAAGAGTGGAGCAGAAAGGCAGGAAAGGTGCAGATAGAGGCAAGAGAGGTGAGGAAGAGAGGTACAGAAAGAGGCAAGAGAGGTGCAGAAAGAAGAGAGTGAGGTGCAGAAAGAGGCAAGAGAGGTATAAAAAGAGGCAAGAGTGGTGCAGAAAGAGGCAAGAGAGGTGCAGAAAGAGGCAAGAGAGGTGCAGAAAGAAGAGAGTGAGCTGCAGAAAGAGGCAACAGAGGTGAGGAAAGAGGCAAGAGAGGTGTAGATAGAGGAAAGACAGGTGCAGAAAGAGGAAGAAAGGTGCAGAAAGAGGCTAGAGAGGTGCAGAAAGAGGCAAGAGAGGTGCAGAAAGAAGAGAGTGAGCTGTAGAAAGAGGCAAGTGAGGTGCAGAAAGAGGCATGAGAAGTGCAGAAAGAGGCAAGAGAGGTGCAGAAAGAGGCTAGAGAGGTGCAGAAAGAAGCTAGAGAGGTACAGAAAGTGGCAAGAGAGGTGCAGAAACAGGAAGAAAGGCGCAGAAAGAAGCAAGAGAAGTGCAGAAAGAAGCAAGAGAGGTACAGAAAGAGGCAAGAGAGGTGAAGAAAGAGGCAAGAGGGTGCAGAAAGAAGCAAGAGAAGTGCAGAAAGAGGCAAGAGAGGTGCAGAAAAAGGCAAGAGAGGTGCAGAAAGAGGCAAGAGAGCTATATATATATGTATATATTAAATATCCTCTCACTCTTACAAGGAAGGAATCAACACTCAGGTTGTAGTTTGGAAGTATTTAAACTGCAAAGGACGCGATCCACGCGTTTTGGCTCTTCCGAACCTTGATCACGATACAAGACGTCATTGTAGCTTCCTTATTTAAATGTACAAATGCCTCCAGTTGCCAACATTAACAAAGGTCTACATATTACATTAAACCAAAAGCTGTCGGCATATTGGCCTGAGTCACGATGCAGAAAGAAGCAAGAGAAGTGCAGGAAGAGGCAAGAAAACTGCAGAAAGTAGCAAGAAAGGTGCAAAAAAAGGAAGAAAGGTGCAGAAAGAAGCAGGAGAAGTGATGAAAGAGGCAAGAGAGGGGCGGAAAGAAGCAAGAGAAGTGCAGAAAGAAGCAAGAGAGGTGCAGAAAGAAGCAAGAGAGTTGAAAAAAGAAGAGAGAGGTGCAGAAAGAGGAAGAAAGGTGCAGAAAGAGGCAAGTGAGGTGCAGAAAGAGGCAAGAGAGGTGCAAAAAAGGGAAGAAGGGTGCAGAAAGAAGCAAGAGAAGTGCATAAAGAGACAAGCGAGGTGCAGAAAAGGAAGAAATGTGCAGAAAGTGGCAAAAGAGGTGCAGAAAGAGGCATGAGAGGTGTACAAAGAAGAGAGTGAGGTGCAGAAAGAGGCAAAAGAGGTGCAGAAAGAGGCAAGAGAGGATTATCAAGAGGCAAGAGTGATGCAGAAAGAGGCAAGAGAGGTGCAGAAAGAGGCTAGAGAGGTGCAGAAAGAGGCAAGAGAGGTGCAAAAAGAAGAGAGTGTGCTGCAGAAAGAGGCAAGAGAGGTGCAGAAAGAGGCAATAGAGGTGCAGAAACAGGCAAGAGAGGTGCAGAAAGAGGTAAGAGAGGTGTAGAAAGAGGCAATAGAGATGCAGAAAGAGAAGGAAAGGTGCAGAAACAGTCAAGTGAGGTGCATAAAGAGGCAATAGAAGTGCAGAAAGAGGCAAGAGTGGTGCAGAAAGAGGCAAGAGGGGTACAGAAAGAGGAAGAAAGGTGCAGAAAGAGGCAAGAGAGGTGCAGAAATAGGAAGAAAGTAGCAGAAAGACTCACGAGAAGTGCAGAAAGAGGCAAGGGAGGTGCAGAAAGAGGCAAGAGAGGTGCAGAAAGAGTCAAGAGAGGTGCAGAAATAGACAAGAGAGGTGCAGAAAGAGGCAAGAGAGGTGCAGAAAGAGGCAAGAGAGGTGCACAAAGAGGCAAGAGAGGTGGAGAAAGAGGCAAAAGAGGTGCACAAAGAGGCAAGAGAGGTGCAGAAAGAGGAAGAAAGGTGCAGAAAGAGGCAAGAGAGGTGTAGAAACAGGAAGAAAGTAGCAGAAAGACTCACGAGAAGTGCAGAAAGAGGCAAGGGAGGTGCAGAAAGAGGAAAGAGAGGTGCAGAAAGAGTCAAGAGAGGTGCAGAAATAGACAAGAGAGGTGCAGAAAGAGGCAAGAGAGGTGCAGAAAGAGGCAAGAGAGGTGCACAAAGAGGCAAGAGAGGTACAGAAAGAGGAAGAAAGGTGCAGAAAGAAGCAAGAGAGGTGCAGAAACAGGAAGAAAGTAGCAGAAAGACTCACAAGAAGTGCAGAAAGAGGCAAGGGAGGTGCAGAAAGAGGCAAGAGAGGTACAGAAAGAGGCAAGAGAAGTGCAGAAAGAGGCAAGAGGTGCAGAGAGAGGTAAGAGAGGTATAGAAAGAGGCAAGCGAAGTGAAGAAAGAGGAAGAAATGTGCAGAAAGAGGCAACTGAGGTTCAGATAGAGGCAAGAGGAGTGCAGAAAGAAGCAAGAGAGGTGCAGAAAGAGGCAAGAAAGGTGGAGAAAGAGGAAAGAGAGGTGCACAAAGAGGCAAGAGAGGTGCAGAAAGAGGCAAAAGAGGTGCAGAAAGAGGCAAGAGAGGTTTAGAAAGAGGCAAGAGTGATGCAGAAAGAGGCTAGAGAGGTGCAGAAAGAGGCAAGAGAGGTGCAAAAAGAAGAGAGTGAGCTGCAGAAAGAGGCAAGAGAGGTGCAGAAAGAGGCAAGAGAGGTGCAGATAGAGGCAAGAGAGGTGCAGAAAGAGTCAAGAGAGGTGCACAAAGAGGCAAAAGAGGTGCACAAAGAGGCAAGAGAGGTGCAGAAAGAGGCAAAAGAGGTGCAGAAAGAGGCAAGAGGTGCAGAAAGAGACAGGAGAGGTGCAGAAAGAGGCAAGAGAGGTGCAGAAAGAGGCAAGAGAAATGCAGAAAGAGGAAGAAAGGTGCAAAAAGAAGCAAGAGCAGTGCAGAAAGAAGCAAGAGATGTGCAGAAAGAAGAGAGTGAGGTGCAGAAAGAGGCAAGAGAGTGCAGAAAGAGGCAAAAAAAGTGCAGAAAGAGGCAAGAGAGGTGCAGAAAGAGGCAAGAGAGGTTTAGAAAGAGGCAAGAGTGATGCAGAAAGAGGCTAGAGAGGTGCAGAAAGAGGCAAGAGAGGTGCAAAAAGAAGAGAGTGAGCTGCAGAAAGAGGCAAGAGAGGTACAGAAAGAGGCAAGAGAGGTGCAGAAACAGGCAAGAGAGATGCAAAAAGAGGCAAGAGAGGTGCAGAAACAGGCAAGAGAGATGCAGAAAGAGGTAAGAGAGGTGTAGAAAGAGGCAAGAGAGATGCAGAAAGAGAAGGAAAGGTGCAGAAACAGGCAAGTGAGGTGCAGAAAGAGGCAATAGAAGTGCAGAAAGAGGCAAGAGAGGTGCAGAAAGAGGCAATAGAGGTGCAGAAAGAGGAAGAAAAGTGCAGATAGAGGCAAGAGAGGTGCAGAAACAGGAAGAAAGTAGCAGAAAGACTCACAAGATGTGCAGAAAGAGGCAAGGGAGGTGCAGAAAGAGTCAAGAGAGGTGCAGAAAGAGTCAAGAGAGGTGCAGAAATAGACAAGAGAGGTGCAGAAAGAGGCAAGAGAGGTGAATAAAGAGGCAAGAGGTGCAGAGAGAGGTAAGAGAGGTATAGAAAGAGGCAAAAGAAGTGAAGAAAGAGGAAGAAATGTGCAGAAAGAGGCAACTGAGGTTCAGATAGAGGCAAGAGGAGTGCAGAAAGAGGCAAGAGAGGTGCAGAAAAAGGCAAGAAAGGTGCAGAAAGAGGCAAGAGAGGTGCAGAAAGAGGCAAGAGAGGTGCAGATAGAGGCAAGAGAGGTGCAGAAAGAATGAAGAGAGGTGCACAAAGAGGCAAAAGAGGTGCACAAAGAGGCAAGAGAGGTGCACAAAGAGGCAAAAGAGGTGCACAAAGAGGCAAGATGTGCAGAAAGAGACAGGAGCGGTGCAGAAAGAGGCAAGAGCGGTGCAGAAAGAGGCAAGAGAAATGCAGAAAGAGGAAGAAAGGTGCAAAAAGAAGAAAGAGAAGTGCAGAAAGAAGAGAGTGAGGTGCAGAAAGAGGCAAGAGGTGCAGAAAGAGGCAAGAGAAGTGCAGAAAGAGGCAAGAGAGGTGCAGAAAGAGGCAAGAGTGGAGCAGAAAGACAGGAAAGGTGCAGATAGAGGCAAGAGAGGTGCAGAAAGAGGGAAGAGAGGTGCAGAAAGAGGCAAGAGAAGTGCAGAAAGAGGCAAGAGAGGTGCAGAGAGAGGCTAGAGAGGTGCAGAAAGAGGAAGAAAGGTGCAGAACGTGGCAAGAGAGGTGCAGAAAGAGGAAGAAAGGCGCAGAAAGAAGCAAGAGAAGTGCAGAAAGAGACAAGAGAGGTACAGAAAGAGGCAAGAGAGGTGAAGAAAGAGGCAAGAGGGGTGCAGAAAGAGGCAAGAGAAGTGCAGAAAGAGGCAAGAGAGGTGCAGAAAAAGGCAAGAGAGGTGCAGAAAGAGGCAAGAGAGGTATATATATATGTATATTAAATATCCTCTCACTCTTACAAGGAAGAAATCAGCACTCAGATTGTAGTTTGGAAGTATTTAAACTGCAAAGGACGCGATCCACGTGTTTTGGCTCGTCCGAACCTTGATCACGATACAAGACGTCAATGTAGCTTCCTTATTTAAATGTACAAATGCCTCCAGTTGCCAACATTAACAAAGGTCAACATATTACATTAAACCAAAAAGCTGTCGGCATATTGGCCTGGTCACGATGCAGAAAGAAGTAAGAGAAGTGCAGGAAGAGGCAAGAAAATTGAAGAAAGAAGAATGAAAGGTGCAAAAAAAGGAAGAAAGGTGCAGAAAGAAGCAGGAGAAGTGATGAAAGAGGCAAGAGAGGTGCAGAAAGAAGGAAGAGAGTTGAAAAAAGAAGAGAGTGGTGCAGAAAGAGGAAGAAAGGCACAGAAAGAGGCAAGTGAGGTGCAGAAAGAGGCAAGAGAGGTGCAGAAAGAGACAAGAGAGGTGCAGAAAGAGGAAGAAAGGTGCAGAAAGAGGAAGAAAGGTGCAGAAAGAGGAAGAAAGGTGCCAAAAGAGGTAAGAGAGGTACAGAAAGAGGAAGAAAGGTGCAGAAAGTGGCAAGAGAGGTGCAGAAATAGGCAAGAGAGATGTATAAAGAAGAGAGTGAGGTGCAGAAAGAGGCAAAATAGGTGCAGAAAGAGGCAAGAGAGGTTTAGAAAGAGGCAAGAGTGATGCAGAAAGAGGCTAGAGAGGTGCAGAAAGAGGCAAGAGAGGTGCAAAAAGAAGAGAGTGAGCTGTAGAAAGAGGCAAGAGAGGTGCAGAAAGAGGCAAGAGAGGTACAGAAACACGCAAGAGAGATGCAGAAAGAGGCAAGAGAGGTGCAGAAACAGGCAAGAGAGATGCAGAAAGAGGTAAGAGAGGTGTAGAAAGAGGCAAGAGAGATGCAGAAAGAGAAGGAAAGGTGCAGAAACAGGCAAGTGAGGTGCAGAAAGAGGCAATAGAAGTGCAGAAAAAGGAAGAAAGGTGCAGATAGAGGCAAGAGAGGTGCAGAAACAGGAAGAAAGTAGCAGTAAGACTCACAAGAAGTGCAGAAAGAGGCAAGGGAGGTGCAGAAAGAGTCAAGAGAGGTGCAGAAAGAGTCAAGAGAGGTGCAGAAATAGACAAGAGAGGTGCAGAAAGAGGCAAGAGAGGTGCAGAAAGAGGCAAGAGAGGTGCAGAAAGAGGCAAGAGAAGTGCAGAAAGAGGCAAGAGGTGCAGAGAGAGGTAAGAGAGGTAAGAGAGGTATAGAAAGAGGCAAGAGAAGTGAAGAAAGAGGAAGAAATGTGCAGAAAGAGGCAACTGAGGTTCAGATAGAGGCAAGAGGAGTGCAGAAAGAGGCAAGAGAGGTGCAGAAAGAGGCAAGAAAGGTGCAGAAAGAGGAAAGAGAGGTGCAGAAAGAGGCAAGAGAGGTGCAGATAGAGGCAAGAGAGGTGCAGAAAGAGGAAGAAAGGTGCAGAAAGAGGCAAGAAAGGTGCAGAAAGAGGCAAGAGAGGTACAGAAAGAGGAAGAAAGGTGCAGAAAGTGGCAAGAGAGGTGCAGAAATAGGCAAGAGAGATGTATAAAGAAGAGAGTGAGGTGCAGAAAGAGGCAAAAGAGGTGCAGAAAGAGGCAAGAGAGGTGCAGAAAAAGGCAAGAGAGGTGCAGAAAGAGGCAAGAGAGGTATATATATATGTATATATTAAATATCCTCTCACTCTTACAAGGAAGAAATCAGCACTCAGGTTGTAGTTTGGAAGTATTTAAACTGCAAAGGACGCGATCCACGTGTTTTGGCTCGTCCGAACCTTGATCACGATACAAGACATCAATGTAGCTTCCTTATTTAAATGTACAAATGCCTCCAGTTGCCAACATTAACAAAGGTCAACATATTACATTAAACCAAAAAGCTGTCGGCATATTGGCCTGGTCACGATGCAGAAAGAAGTAAGAGAAGTGCAGTAAGAGGCAAGAAAACTGAAGAAAGAAGCAAGAAAGGTGCAGAAAGAGGAAGAAAGGTGCAGAAAGAAGCAAGAGAAGTGATGAAAGAGGCAAGAGAGGTGCAGAAAGAAGGCAAGAGAGTTGAAAAAAGAAGAGAGTGGTGCAGAAAGAGGAAGAAAGGCGCAGAAAGAGGCAAGTGAGGTGCAGAAAGAGGCAAGAGAGGTGCAGAAAGAGACAAGAGAGGTGCAGAAAGAGGAAGAAAGGTGCAGAAAGAGGAAGAAAGGTGCAGAAAGAGGCAAGAGAGGTACAGAAAGAGGAAGAAAGGTGCAGAAAGTGGCAAGAGAGGTGCAGAAATAGGCAAGAGAGATGTAGAAAGAAGAGAGTGAGGTGCAGAAAGAGGCAAGAGAGGTGCAGAAAGAGGCAAGAGAGGTTCAGAAAGAGGCAAGAGTGATGCAGAAAGAGGCTAGAGAGGTGCAGAAAGAGGCAAGAGAGGTGCAAAAAGAAGAGAGTGAGCTGCAGAAAGAGGCAAGAGAGGTGCAGAAAGAGGCAAGAGAGGTGCAGAAACACACAAGAGAGATGCAGAAAGAGGCAAGAGAGGTGCAGAAACAGGCAAGAGAGATGCAGAAAGAGGTAAGAGAGGTGTAGAAAGAGGCAAGAGAGATGCAGAAAGAGGAGGAAAGGTGCAGAAACAGGCAAGTGAGGTGCAGAAAGAGGCAAGAGAAGTGCAGAAAGAGGCAAGAGAGGTGCAGAAAGAGGCAAGAGAGGTGCAGAAAGAGGAAGAAAGGTGCAGATAGAGGCAAGAGAGGTGCAGAAACAGGAAGAAAGTAGCAGTAAGACTCACAAGAAGTGCAGAAAGAGGCAAGGGAGGTGCAGAAAGAGTCAAGAGAGGTGCAGAAATAGACAAGAGAGGTGCAGAAAGAGGCAAGAGAGGTGCAGAAAGAGGCAAGAGAGGTGCAGAAAGAGGCAAGAGAAGTGCAGAAAGAGGCAAGAGGTTCAGAGAGAGGTAAGAGAGGTATAGAAAGAGGCAAGAGAAGTGAAGAAAGAGGAAGAAATGTGCAGAAAGAGGCAACTGAGGTTCAGATAGAGGCAAGAGGAGTGCAGAAAGAGGAAAGAGAGGTGCAGAAAGAGGCGAGAGGTGCAGATAAAGGCAAGAGAGGTGCAGAAAGAGTCAAGAGAGGTGCACAAAGAGACAAGAGAGGTGCACAAAGAGGCAAGAGAGGAGCAGAAAGAGGCAAGAGAGGTGCAGAAAGAGGCAAAAGAGGTGCTTAAAGAGGCAAGAGGTGCAGAAAGAGGCAAGAGAAATGCAGAAAGAGGAAGAAAGGTGCAAAAAGAAGAAAGAGAAGTGCAGAAAGAAGCAAGAGATGTGCAGAAAGAAGAGAGTGAGGTGCAGAAAGAGGCAAGAGGTGCAGAAAGAGGCAAGAGAAGTGCAGATAGAGGCAAGAGAGGTGCAGAAAGAGGCAAGAGTGGAGCAGAAAGGCAGGAAAGGTGCAGATAGAGGCAAGACAGGTGCAGAAAGAGGGAAGAGAGGTACAGAAAGAGGCAAGAGAGGT
The DNA here is from genome assembly GCA_963921515.1 of Calotriton arnoldi. Lineage (NCBI taxonomy): Eukaryota > Metazoa > Chordata > Amphibia > Caudata > Salamandridae > Calotriton > Calotriton arnoldi. The sequence continues at coordinate 507,777 of CAWUFW010001973.1, forward strand.
GCAGAAAGAAGAGAGTGAGGTGCAGAAAGAGGCAAGAGGTGCAGAAAGAGGCAAGAGAAGTGCAGATAGAGGCAAGAGAGGTACAGAAAGAGGCAAGAGAGGTGCAGAAAGAAGAGAGTGAGGTGCAGAAAGAGGCAAGAGAGGTGTAAAAAGAAGAGAGTGAGCTGCAGAAAGAGGCAAGAGAGGTGCAGAAAGAGGCAAGATAGGTGCAGAAACAGGCAAGAGAGATGCAGAAAGAGGTAAGAGAAGTGCAGAAAGAAGCAAGAGATGTGCAGAAAGAAGGGAGTTAGGTGCAGAAAGAGGCAAGAGGTGCAGAAAGAGGCAAGAGAGGTACAGAAACAGGCGTGAGAGATGCAGAAAGAGGTAAGAGAGGTGTAGAAACAGGCAAGTGAGGTGCAGAAAGAGGCAATAGAAGTGCAGAAAGAGGCAAGAGAGGTGCAGAAAGGGGCAATAGAGGTACAGAAAGAAGCAAGAGAGGTGCAGAAACAGGAAGAAAGTAGCAGAAAGACTCACAAGAAGTGCAGAAAGAGGCATGAGAGGTGCAGAAAGAGGCAAGAGAGGTACAGAAAGAGGCAAGAGAAGTGCAGAAAGAGGCAAGAGGTGCAGAGAGAGGTAAGAGAGGTATAGAAAGAGGCAAGAGAAGTGAAGAAAGAGGAAGAAATGTGCAGAAAGAGGCAACTGAGGTGCAGAAAGAGGCAAGAAAGGTGCAGAAAGAGGAAAGAGAGGTGCAGAAAGAGGCAAGAGAGGTGCAGACAGAGGCAAGAGAGGTGCAGAAAGAGTCAAGAGAGGTGCACAAAGAGGCAAAAGAGGTGCACAAAGAGGCAAGAGAGGTGCAGAAAGAGGCAAAAGAGGTGCAGAAAGAGGCAAGAGGTGCAGAAAGAGACAGGAGAGGTGCAGAAAGAGGCAAGAGAGGTGCAGAAAGAGGCAAGAGAGGTGCAGAAAGAGGCAAGAGAGGTGCAGATAGAGGCAAGAGAGGTACAGAAAGAATGAAGAGAGGTGCACAAAGAGGCAAAAGAGGTGCACAAACAGGCAAGAGAGGTGCACAAAGAGGCAAAAGATGTGCAGAAAGAGGCAAGATGTGCAGAAAGAGACAGGAGAGGTGCAGAAAGAGGCAAGAGAGGTGCAGAAAGAGGCAAGAGAAATGCAGAAAGAGGAAGAAAGGTGCAAAAAGAAGAAAGAGAAGTGCAGAAAGAAGCAAGAGATGCGCAGAAAGAAGAGAGTGAGGTGCAGAAAGAGGCAAGAGGTGCAGAAAGAGGCAAGAAAAGTGCAGAAAGAGGCAAGAGAGGTGCAGAAAGAGGCAAGAGAGGAGCAGAAAGGCAGGAAAGGTGCAGACAGAGGCAAGAGAGGTGCAGAGGAAGAGAGGTACAGAAAGAGGCAAGAGAGGTGCAGAAAGAAGCAGAGTGAGGTGCAGAAAGAGGCAAGAGAGGTATAAAAAGAGGCAAGAGTGGTACAGAAAGAGGCAAGAGAGGTGCAGAAAGAGGCAAGAGAGGTGCAGAAAGAAGAGAGTGAGCTGCAGAAATAGGCAAGAGATGTGAAGAAAGAGGCAAGAGAGGTGTAGAAAGAGGCAAGAGAGGTGCAGAAAGAGGCAAGAGAGGTGCAGAAAGAGGCTAGAGAGGTGCAGAAAGAGGCAAGAGAGGTGCAGAAAGAAGAGAGTGAGCTGTAGAAAGAGGCAAGTGAGGTGCAGAAAGAGGCATGAGAAGTGCAGAAAGAGGCAAGAGAAGTGCAGAAAGAGGCTAGAGAGGTGCAGAAAGTGGCAAGAGAGGTGCAGAAAGTGGCAAGAGAGGTGCAGAAACAGGAAGAAAGGCGCAGAAAGAAGCAAGAGAAGTGCAGAAAGAAGCAAGAGAGTTACAGAAAGAGGCAAGAGAGGTGAAGAAAGAGGCAAGAGGGGTGCAGAAAGAAGCAAGAGAAGTGCAGAAAGAGGCAAGAGAGGTGCAGAAACAGGCAGGAGAGGTGCAGAAAGAGGCAAGAGAGCTATATATATGTATATATTAAATATCCTCTCACTCTTACAAGGAAGGAATCAACACTCAGGTTGTAGTTTGGAAGTATTTAAACTGCAAAGGACGCGATCCACGCGTTTTGGCTCGTCCGAACCTTGATCACGATACAAGACATCATTGTAGCTTCCTTATTTAAATGTACAAATGCCTCCAGTTGCCAACATTAACAAAGGTCTACATATTACATTAAACCAAAAAGCTGTCGGCATATTGGCCTGGTCACGATGCAGAAAGAAGCAAGAGAAGTGCAGGAAGAGGCAAGAAAACTGCAGAAAGTAGCAAGAAAGGTGCAAAAAAAGGAAGAAAGGTGCAGAAAGAAGCAGGAGAAGTGCATGAAAGAGGCAAGAGAGGTGCAGAAAGAAGCAAGAGAAGTGCAGAAAGAAGCAAGAGAGGTGCAGAAAGAAGCAAGAGAGTTGAAGAAAGAAGAGAGAGGTGCAGAAAGAGGAAGAAAGGTGCAGAAAGAGGCAAGAGAGGTGCAGAAAGAGGCAAGAGAGGTGCAGAAAGAGGCAAGAGAAGTGATGAAAGAGGCAAGAGAAGTGGAGAAAGAAGCAAGAGGTGCAGAAAGAAGCAAGAGAAGTGCAGAAAGAGGCAAGAGAGGTGCAGAAAGAGGCAAGAGAGGTGCAGAAAGAGGCAAGAGAGGTGCAGAAAGAGGCAAGAGAGGTGCAGAAAGAAGAGAGTAGAGGTGCAGAAAGAGGCAAGAGAGGTGCAGAAAGAGGCAAGAGAGGTGATAAAGAGGCAAGATTGAGTGCAGAAAGAGGCAAGAGAGGTGCAGAAAGAGGCTAGAGAGGTGCAGAAAGAGGCAAGAGAGGTGCAGAAAAGAAGAGAGAGAGGTGCAGAAAGAAGAGAGTGAGGTGCAGAAAGAGGCAAGAGAGGTGCAGAAAGAGGTCAGAGAGGTGCAGAAAGAGGTAAGAGAGGTGTATAAAGAGGCAAGAGAGGTGCAGAAAGAGGCAAGAGAGGTGCAGAAAGAGTCAAGAGAGGTGCAGAAAGAGGCAAGAGAGAGTGCAGAAAGAGGCAAGAGAGGTGCAGAAAGAGGCAAGAGAGGTGCAGAAAGAGGAAGAAAGGTGCAGAAAGAGGCAAGAGAGGTGCAGAAAGAGGCAAGAGAAGTAGCAGAAAGAGTCAAGAGAGGTGCAGAAAGAGGCAAGAGAGGTGCAGAAAGAGGCAAGAGAGGAGCAGAAAGGCAGGAAAGGTGCAGATAGAGGCAAGAGAGGTGAGGAAGAGAGGTACAGAAAGAGGCAAGAGAGGTGCAGAAAGAAGAGAGTGAGGTGCAGAAAGAGGCAAGAGAGGTATAGAAAGAGGCAAGAGTGGTGCAGAAAGAGGCAAGAGAGGTGCAGAAAGAGGCAAGAGAGGTGCAGAAAGAAGAGAGTGAGCTGCAGAAAGAGGCAAGAGAGGTGAGGAAAGAGGCAAGAGAGGTGTAGATAGAGGCAAGACAGGTGCAGAAAGAGGAAGAAAGGTGCAGAAAGAGGCAAGAGAGGTGCAGAAAGAGGCAAGAGAGGTGCAGAAAGAAGAGAGTGAGGCTGTAGAAAGAGGCAAGTGAGGTGCAGAAAGAGGCATGAGAAGTGCAGAAAGAGGCAAGAGAGGTGCAGAAAGAGGCAGAGAGGTGCAGAAAGAGGCTAGAGAGGTGCAGAAAGTGGCAAGAGAGGTGCAGAAACAGGAAGAAAGGCGCAGAAAGAAGCAAGAGAAGTGCAGAAAGAAGCAAGAGAGGTACAGAAAGAGGCAAGAGAGGTGAAGAAAGAGGCAAGAGAGGTGCAGAAAGAAGCAAGAGAAGTGCAGAAAGAGGCAAGAGAGGTGCAGAAAAAGGCAAGAGAGGTGCAGAAAGAGGCAAGAGAGCTATATATATGTATATATTAAATATCCTCTCACTCTTACAAGGAAGGAATCAACACTCAGGTTGTAGTTTGGAAGTATTTAAACTGCAAAGGAGCGCGATCCACGCATTTTGGCTCGTCCGAACCTTGATCACGATACAAGACGTCATTGTAGCTTCCTTATTTAAATGTACAAATGCCTCCAGTTGCCAACATTGACAAAGGTCTACATATTACATTAAACCAAAAAGCTGTCGGCATATTGGCCTGGTCACGATGCAGAAAGAAGCAAGAGAAGTGCAGGAAGAGGCAAGAAAACTGCAGAAAGTAGCAAGAGAGGTGCAGAAAGAGGCAAGAAAGGTGCAGAAAGAAGCAGGAGAGGTGATGAAAGAGGCAAGAGAGGTGCAGAAAGAAGCAAGAGAAGTGCAGAAAGAAGCAAGAGAGGTGCAGAAAGAAGCAAGAGAGTTGCAAAAAGAAGAGAGAGGTGCAGAAAGAGGAAGAAAGGTGCAGAAAGAGACAAGAGAGGTGCAGAAAGAGGCAAGAGCAGTGCATAAAGAGGCAAGAGAGGTATAGAAAGAGGCAAGAGAGGTGTTGAAAGAGGCAATAGAGGTGCAGAAAGAGGCAAGAAAGGTGCAGAAAGAAGCAAGAGAGGTGCAGAAACAGGAAGAAAGTAGCAGAAAGAGGCACAGAGAGGTGCAGAAAGAGGCATGAGAGGTGCAGAAAGAGGCAAGAGAGGTACAGAAAGAGGCAAGAGAAGTGCAGAAAGAGGCAAGAGGTGCAGAGGGAGGTAAAAGAGGTATAGAAAGGGGCAAGAGATGTGCAGAAAGAGGCAAGAGATGTGCAGAAAGAGGCAAGAGAGGTGCAGAAAGAGGCAAGAGGAGTGCAGAAAGAGGCAAGAGAGGTGCAGAAAGAGGCAAGAAAGGTGCAGAAAGAGGAAAGAGAGGTGCAGAAAGAGGCAAGAGAGGTGCAGACAGAGGCAAGAGAGGTGCAGAAAGAGGCAAGAGAGGTGCAGAAAGAGGCAAGAGAGGTGCAGAAAGAGGCAAGAGAGGTGCAGAAAGAGGCAAGAGAGGTGCAGAAAGAGGCAAGAGGTGCAGAAAGAGACAGAGAGGTGCAGAAAGAGGCAAGAGAGGTGCAGAAAGAGGCAAGAGAGGTGCAGAAAGAGGCAAGAGAGGTGCAGAATAGAGGCAAGAGAGGTGCAGAAAGAAGAAGAGAGGTGCAGAAAGAGGCAAGAGAGGTGCACAAAGAGGCAAGAGAGGTGCAGAAAGAGGCAAGAGATGTGCAGAAAGAGGCAAGAGAGTGCAGAAAGAGACAGGAGAGGTGCAGAAAGAGGCAAGAGAGGTGCAGAAAGAGGCAAGAGAAATGCAGAAAGAGGCAAGAAGAGGTGCAGAAAGAAGCAAGAGAAGTGCAGAAAGAAGCAAGAGATGCGCAGAAAGAGAGAGAGTGAGGTGCAGAAAGAGGCAAGAGAGTGCAGAAAGAGGCAAGAGAAGTGCAGAAAGAGGCAAGAGAGGTGCAGAAAGAGGCAAGAGTGGAGCAGAAAGAGCAGGAAAGGTGCAGACAGAGGCAAGAGAGGTGAGGAAGAGAGGTACAGAAAGAGGCAAGAGAGGTGCAGAAAGAAGAGAGTGAGGTGCAGAAAGAGGCAAGAGAGGTATAAAAAGAGGCAAGAGTGGTGCAGAAAGAGGCAAGAGAGGTGCAGAAAGAGGCAAGAGAGGTGCAGAAAGAAGTGAGTGAGCTGCAGAAAGAGGCAAGAGAGGTGCAGGAAAGAGGCAAGAGAGGTGTAGATAGAGGCAAGACAGGTGCAGAAAGAGGAAGAAAGGTGCAGAAAGAGGCTAGAGAGGTGCAGAAAGAGGCAAGAGAGGTGCAGAAAGAAGAGAGTGAGCTGTAGAAAGAGGCAAGTGAGGTGCAGAAAGAGGCATGAGAAGTGCAGAAAGAGGCAAGAGAGGTGCAGAAAGAGGCTTGAGAGGTGCAGAAAGTGGCTAGAGAGGTGCAGAAAGTGGCAAGAGAGGTGCAGAAACAGGAAGAAAGGCGCAGAAAGAAGCAAGAGAAGTGCAGAAAGAAGCAAGAGAGGTACAGAAAGAGGCAAGAGAGGTGAAGAAAGAGGCAAGAGGGTGCAGAAAGAAGCAAGAGAAGTGCAGAAAGAGGCAAGAGAGGTGCAGAAAAAGGCAAGAGAGGTGCAGAAAGAGGCAAGAGAGCTATATATATGTATATATTAAATATCCTCTCACTCTTACAAGGAAGGAATCAACACTCAGGTTGTAGTTTGGAAGTATTTAAACTGCAAAGGACGCGATCCACGCGTTTGGCTCGTCCGAACCTTGATCACGATACAAGACATCATTGTAGCTTCTATTTAAATGTACAAATGCCTCCAGTTGCCAACATTAACAAAGGTCTACATATTACATTAAACCAAAAAGCTGTCGGCATATTGGCCTGGTCACGATGCAGAAAGAAGCAAGAGAAGTGCAGGAAGAGGCAAGAAAACTGCAGAAAGTAGCAAGAAAGGTGCAAAAAAGGAAGAAAGGTGCAGAAAGAAGCAGGAGAAGTGATGAAAGAGGCAAGAGAGGTGCAGAAAGAAGCAAGAGAAGTGCAGAAAGAAGCAAGAGAGGTGCAGAAAGAAGCAAGAGAGTTGAAAAAAGAAGAGAGGTGCAGAAAGAGGAAGAAAGGTGCAGAAAGAGGCAAGAGAGGTGCAGAAAGAGGCAAGAGAGGTGCAGAAAGAGGCAAGAGAGGTGCAGAAAAGGGAAGAAGGGTGCAGAAAGAAGCAAGAGAGGTGCAGAAAGAAGCAAGAGAAGTGCAGAAAGAGGCAAGAGAGGTGCAGAAAGAGGAAGAAATGTGCAGAAAGTGGCAAGAGAGGTGCAGAAAGAGGCAAGAGAGGTGTACAAAGAAGAGAGTGAGGTGCAGAAAGAGGCAAGAGAGGTGCAGAAAGAGGCAAGAGAGGATTATCAAGAGGCAAGAGTGATGCAGAAAGAGGCAAGAGAGGTGCAGAAAGAGGCTAGAGAGGTGCAGAAAGAGGCAAGAGAGGTGCAGAAAGAAGAGAGTGTGCTGCAGAAAGAGGCAAGAGAGGTGCAGAAAGAGGCAATAGAGGTGCAGAAACAGGCAAGAGAGGTGCAGAAAGAGGTAAGAGAGGTGTAGAAAGAGGCAATAGAGATGCAGAAAGAGAAGGAAAGGTGCAGAAACAGTCAAGTGAGGTGCATAAAGAGGCAATAGAAGTGCAGAAAGAGGCAAGAGTGGTGCAGAAAGAGGCAAGAGAGGTACAGAAAGAGGAAGAAAGGTGCAGAAAGAGGCAAGAGAGGTGCAGAAACAGGAAGAAAGTAGCAGAAAGACTCACGAGAAGTGCAGAAAGAGGCAAGAGAGGTGCAGAAAGAGGCAAGAGAGGTGAGGAAGAGAGGTACAGAAAGAGGCAAGAGAGGTGCAGAAAGAAGAGAGTGAGGTGCAGAAAGAGGCAAGAGAGGTATAAAAAGAGGCAAGAGAGGTGCAGAAAGAGGCAAGAGAGGTGCAGAAAGAGGCAAGAGAGGTGCAGAAAGAAGCAGAGTGAGGTGCAGAAAGAGGCAAGAGAGGTGCAGAAAGAGGCAAGAGAGGTGTAGAAAGAGGCAAGACAGGTGCAGAAAGAGGAAGAGAAGGTGCAGAAAGAGGCAAGAGAGGTGCAGAAAGAGGCAAGAGAGGTGCAGAAAGAAGAGAGTGAGCTGTAGAAAGAGGCAAGAGAGGTGCAGAAAGAGGCAAGAGAGGTGCAGAAAGAGGCAAGAGAGGTGCAGAAAGAGGCAAGAGGTGCTGAAAGAGGCAAGAGGTGCAGAAAGAGGCAGGAGAGGTACAGAAACAGGAAGAAAGGCACAGAAAGAGGCAAGAGAGTGCAGAAAGAGGCAAGAGAGGTACAGAAAGAGGCAAGAGAGGTGCAGAAAGAGGCAAGAGAGGTGCAGAAAGAAGCAAGAGAAGTGCAGAAAGAGGCAAGAGAGGTGCAGAAAAAGGCAAGAGAGGTGCAGAAAGAGGCAAGAGAGCTATATATATGTATATATTAAATATCCTCTCACTCTTACAAGGAAGGAATCAACACTCAGGTTGTAGTTTGGAAGTATTGAAACTGCAAAAGGACGCGATCCACGCGTTTTGGCTCTTCCGAACCTTGATCACGATACAAGACGTCATTCTAGCTTCCTTATTTAAATGTACAAATGCCTCCAGTTGCCAACATTGACAAAGGTCTACATATTACATTAAACCAAAAAGCTGTCGGCATATTGGCCTGGTCACGATGCAGAAAGAAGCAAGAGAAGTGCAGGAAGAGGCAAGAGAAGTGCAGAAAGTAGGCAAGAAAGGTGCAGAAAGAGGAAGAAAGGTGCAGAAAGAAGCAGGAGAAGTGATGAAAGAGGCAAGAGAGGTGCAGAAAGAAGCAAGAGAGGTGCAGAAAGAGGCAAGAGAGGTGCAGAAAGAGGCAAGAGAGGTGCAGAAAGAAGCAAGAGAGGTGCAGAAAGAGGAAGAAAGGTGCAGAAAGAGGCAAGTGAGGTGCAGAAAGAGGCAAGAGAGGTGCAGAAAGAGGAAGAAAGGTACAGAAAGAGGGAAGTGGGGTGCAGAAAGAGGCAAGAGGAGTGCAGAAAGAGACAAGAGAGGTGCAGAAAGAGGAAGAAATGTGCAGAAAGAGGCAAGAGAGGTGCAGAAAGAGGCAAGAGAGGTGTAGAAAGAAGAGAGTGAGGTGCAGAAAGAGGCAAGAGAGGTGCAGAAAGAGGCAAGAGAGGTGTAGAAAGAGGCAAGAGTGATGCAGAAAGAGGCAAGAGAGGTGCAGAAAGAGGCTAGAGAGGTGCAGAAAGAGGCAAGAGAGGTGCAGAAAGAAGCAGAGTGTGCTGCAGAAAGAGGCAAGAGAGGTGCAGAAAGAGGCAATAGAGGTGCAGAAACAGGCAAGAGAGGTGCAGAAAGAGGTAAGAGAGTTGTAGAACGACGCAAGAGAGGTGCAGAAAGAGGAAGAAAGGGGCAGAAACAGGAGAGTGAGATGCAGAAAGTTGAAATAGAAGTGCAGAAAGAGGCAATAGAGTTGCTGAAAGAGGCAAGAGAGGTGCAGAAAGAGGAAGAAAGGTGCAGAAAGAGGTGAGAGAGGTGCAGAAACAGGAAGAAAGTAGCAGAAAGACGCAAGAGAAGTGCAGAAAGAGACAAGAGAGATGCAGAAAGAGGCAAGAGAGGTGCAGAAAGAGGCAAGAGAGGTGCAGAAAGAGGGAAGAAGTGCAGAAAGAGGCGAGAGGTGCAGAAAGAGGCAAGAGAGGTGCAGATAGAGGCAAGAGAGGTGCAGAAAGAGGCAAGAAAGGTGCAGAAAGAGGAAGAGAGGTGCAGAAAGAGGCAAGAGAGGTACAGAAAGAGGCAAGAAAGGTGCAGAAAGAGGCAAGAGAGGTGCAGAAAGAGGCAAGAGAGATGTAGAAAGAAGAGAGTGAGGTGCAGAAAGAGGCAAGAGAGGTGCAGAAAGAGGCAAGAGAGGTGCAGAAAAAGGCAAGAGAGGTGCAGAAAGAGGCAAGAGAGGTATATATATATGTATATATTAAATATGCTCTCACTCTTACAAGGAAGAAATCAGCACTCAGGTTGTAGTTTGGAAGTATTTAAACTGCAAAGGACGCGATCCACGTGTTTTGGCTCGTCCGAACCTTGATCACGATACAAGACGTCAATGTAGCTGCTTATTTAAATGTACAAATGCCTCCAGTTGCCAACATTAACAAAGGTCAACATATTACATTAAACCAAAAAGTTGTCAGGCATATTGGCCTAGAGTCACGATGCAGAAAGAAGTAAGAGAAGTGCAGTAAGAGGCAAGAAAGACTGCAGAAAGAAGCAAGAAAGGTGCAGAAAAAGGAAGAAAGGTGCAGAAAGAAGCAGGAGAAGTGATGAAAGAGGCAAGAGAGGTGCAGAAAGAAGGAAGAGAGTTGAAAAAGAAGAGAGTGGTGCAGAAAGAGGAAGAAAGGCGCAGAAAGAGGCAAGTGAGGTGCAGAAAGAGGCAAGAGAGGTGCAGAAAGAGACAAGAGAGGTGCAGAAAGAGGCAAGAAAGGTGCAGAAAGAGGAAGAAAGGTGCAGAAAGAGGCAAGAGAGGTACAGAAAGAGGAAGAAAGGTGCAGAAAGTGGCAAGAGAGGTGCAGAAATAGGCAAGAGAGATGCATAAAGAAGAGAGTGAGGTGCAGAAAGAGGCAAGAGAGGTGCAGAAAGAGGCAAGAGAGGTGTAGAAAGAGGCAAGAGTGATGCAGAAAGAGGCTAGAGAGGTGCAGAAAGAGGCAAGAGAGGTGCAGAAAGAAGAGAGTGAGCTGCAGAAAGAGGCAAGAGAAGGTGCAGAAAGAGGCAAGAGAGGTGCAGAAACACGCAAGAGAGATGCAGAAAGAGGCAAGAGAGGTGCAGAAACAGGCAAGAGAGATGCAGAAAGAGGTAAGAGAGGTGCAGAAAGAGGCAAGAGAGATGCAGAAAGAGAAGGAAAGGTGCAGAAACAGGCAAGTGAGGTGCAGAAAGAGGCAATAGAAGTGCAGAAAGAGGCAAGAGAGGTGCAGAAAGAGGCAAGAGAGGTGCAGAAAGAGGAAGAAAGGTGCAGATAGAGGCAAGAGAGGTGCAGAAACAGGAAGAAAGTAGCAGTAAGACTCACAGAGAAGTGCAGAAAGAGGCAAGAGAGGTGCAGAAAGAGTCAAGAGAGGTGCAGAAAGAGTCAAGAGAGGTGCAGAAATAGACAAGAGAGGTGCAGAAAGAGGCAAGAGAGGTGCAGAAAGAGGCAAGAGAGGTGCAGAAAGAGGCAAGAGAAGTGCAGAAAGAGGCAAGAGGTGCAGAGAGAGGTAAGAGAGGTGTAGAAAGAGGCAAGAGAAGTGCAGAAAGAGGAAGAAATGTGCAGAAAGAGGCAACTGAGGTGCAGATAGAGGCAAGAGGAGTGCAGAAAGAGGCAAGAGAACTGCAGAAAAAGGCAAGAAAGGTGCAGAAATAGGCAAGAGAGGTGCAGAAAGACACAAGAGAAGTGCACAAAGAGACAAGAGAGGTGCAGAAAGAGGCAATAGGGGTGCAGAAAGAGGCAAGAGGGATGCACACAGAGGCAAGAGGGGTACAGAAAGAGGCAAGAGGTTGAGAAAGAGGCAAGAGAGGTACAGAAATAGGAAGAAAGGTGCAGAAAGAAGAAAGAGCAGTGCAGAAAGAAGCAAGAGATGTGCAGAAAGAAGAGAGTGAGGTGCAGAAAGAGGCAAGAGTAGTGCAGAAAGAGGCAAGAGAAGTGCAGATAGAGGCAAGAGAGGTGCAGAAAGAGGCAAGAGTGGAGCAGAAAAGGCAGGAAAGGTGCAGATAGAGGCAAGACAGGTGCAGAAAGAGGGAAGAGAGGTACAGAAAGAGGCAAGAGAGGTGCAGAAAGAAGAGAGTGAGGTGCAGAAAGAGGCAAGAGGTGCAGAAAGAGGCAAGAGAAGTGCAGAAAGAGGCAAGAGAGGTGCAGAAAGAGGCAAGAGAGGTGCAGAAAGAGCAAGAAAGGTGCAGAAAGAGGCAAGAGAGGTACAGAAAGAGGCAAGAGAGGTACAGAAAGAGGCAAGAGAGGTGCAGAAAGAAGAGAGTGAGGTGCAGAAAGAGGCAAGAGAGGTGCAGAAAGAAGAGAGTGAGGTGCAGAAAGAGGCAAGAGAGGTGCAGAAAGAGGCAAGATAGGTGCAGAAAGAGGCAAGAGAGATGCAGAAAGAGGTAAGAGAAGTGCAGAAAGAAGCAAGAGATGTGCAGAAAGAAGAGAGTTAGGTGCAGAAAGAGGCAAGAGGTGCAGAAAGAGGCAAGAGAGGTACAGAAACAGGCAAGAGAGATGCAGAAAGAGGTAAGAGAGGTGTAGAAACAGGCAAGTGAGGTGCAGAAAGAGGCAATAGAAGTGCAGAAAGAGGCAAGAGAGGTGCAGAAAGGGGCAATAGAGGTACAGAAAGAAGCAAGAGAGGTGCAGAAACAGGAAGAAAGTAGCAGAAAGACTCACAAGAAGTGCAGAAAGAGGCATGGGAGGTGCAGAAAGAGGCAAGAGAGGTACAGAAAGAGGCAAGAGAAGTGCAGAACGAGGCAAGAGGTGCAGAGAGAGGTAAGAGAGGTATAGAAAGAGGCAAGAGAAGTGAAGAAAGAGGAAGAAATGTGCAGAAAGAGGCAACTGAGGTTCAGATAAGAGGCAAGAGAGAGTGCAGAAAGAGGCAAGAGAGGTGCAGAAAGAGGCAAGAAAGGTGCAGAAAGAGGAAAGAGAGGTGCAGAAAGAGGCAAGAGAGGTGCAGACAGAGGCAAGAGAGGTGCAGAAAGAGTCAAGAGAGGTGCACAAAGAGGCAAGAGAGGTGCAGAAAGAGGCAAGAGAGGTGCAGAAAGAGGCAAGAGATGAAAAAAGAGGGAGAAAGAGGCAAGAGAGGTGCAGAAAGAGACAAGAGAGGTGCAGAAAGAGGCAAGAGAGGTGCAGAAAGAGGCAAGAGAGGTGCAGATAGAGGCAAGAGAGGTACAGAAAGAATGAAGAGAGGTGCAGAAAGAGGCAAAAGAGGTGCACAAAGAGGCAAGAGAGGTGCACAAAGAGGCAAGAGATGTGCAGAAAGAGGCAAGAGTGTGCAGAAAGAGACAGGAGAGGTGCAGAAAGAGGCAAGAGAGGTGCAGAAAGAGGCAAGAGAAGTGCAGAAAGAGGAAGAAAGGTGCAGAAAGAAGCAAGAGAAGTGCAGAAAGAAGCAAGAGATGCGCAGAAAGAAGAGAGTGAGGTGCAGAAAGAGGCAAGAGGTGCAGAAAGAGGCAAGAGAAGTGCAGAAAGAGGCAAGAGAGGTGCAGAAAGAGGCAAGAGTGGAGCAGAAAGGCAGGAAAGGTGCAGACAGAGGCAAGAGAGGTGCAGGAAGAGAGGGTACAGAAAGAGGCAAGAGAGGTGCAGAAAGAAGAGAGTGAGGTGCAGAAAGAGGCAAGAGAGGTATAAAAAGAGGCAAGAGAGGTATAAAAAGAGGCAAGAGTGGTACAGAAAGAGGCAAGAGAGGTGCAGAAAGAGGCAAGAGAGGTGCAGAAAGAAGAGAGTGAGCTGCAGAAAGAGGCAAGAGAGGTGAGGAAAGAGGCAAGAGAGGTGTAGATAGAGGCAAGACAGGTGCAGAAAGAGGAAGAAAGGTGCAGAAAGAGGCTAGAGAGGTGCAGAAAGAGGCAAGAGAGGTGCAGAAAGAAGAGAGTGAGCTGTAGAAAGAGGCAAGTGAGGTGCAGAAAGAGGCATGAGAAGTGCAGAAAGAGGCAAGAGAAGTGCAGAAAGAGGCTCGAGAGGTGCAGAAAGTGGCTAGAGAGGTGCAGAAAGTTGCAAGAGAGGTGCAGAAACAGGAAGAAAGGCGCAGAAAGAAGCAAGAGAAGTGCAGAAAGAAGCAAGAGAGTTACAGAAAGAGGCAAGAGAGGTGAAGAAAGAGGCAAGAGGGTGCAGAAAGAAGCAAGAGAGGTGCAGAAAGAGGCAAGAGAGGTGCAGAAAGAGGCAAGAGAGGTGCAGAAAGAGGCAAGAGAGCTATATATATGTATATATTAAATATCCTCTCACTCTTACAAGGAAGGAATCAACACTCAGGTTGTAGTTTGGAAGTATTTAAACTGCAAAGGACGCGATCCACGTGTTTTGGCTCGTCCGAACCTTGATCACGATACAAGACATCATTGTAGCTTCATTATTTAAATGTACAAATGCCTCCAGTTGCCAACATTAACAAAGGTCTACATATTACATTAAACCAAAAAGCTGTCGGCATATTGGCCTGGTCACGATGCAGAAAGAAGCAAGAGAAGTGCAGGAAGAGGCAAGAAAACTGCAGAAAGTAGCAAGAAAGGTGCAAAAAAAGGAAGAAAGGTGCAGAAAGAAGCAGGAGAAGTGATGAAAGAGGCAAGAGAGGGGCGGAAAGAAGCAAGAGAAGTGCAGAAAGAAGCAAGAGAGGTGCAGAAAGAAGCAAGAGAGTTGAAAAAGAGAAGAGAGGTGCAGAAAGAGGAAGAAAGGTGCAGAAAGAGGCAAGTGAGGTGCAGAAAGAGGCAAGAGAGGTGCAGAAAGAGGCAAGAGAGGTGCAGAAAGAGGCAAGAAGGGTGCAGAAAGAAGCAAGAGAGGTGCAGAAAGAAGCAAGAGAAGTGCAGAAAGAGACAAGAGAGGTGCAGAAAAGGAAGAAATGTGCAGAAAGTAGGCAAGAGAGGTGCAGAAAGAGGCAAGAGAGGTGTACAAAGAAGAGAGTGAGGTGCAGAAAGAGGCAAGAGAGGTGCAGAAAGAGGCAAGAGAGGATTATCAAGAGGCAAGAGTGATGCAGAAAGAGGCAAGAGAGGTGCAGAAAGAGGCTAGAGAGGTGCAGAAAGAGGCAAGAGAGGTGCAGAAAGAAGAGAGAGTGCTGCAGAAAGAGGCAAGAGAGGTGCAGAAAGAGGCAATAGAGGTGCAGAAACAGGCAAGAGAGGTGCAGAAAGAGGTAAGAGAGGTGTAGAAAGAGGCAATAGAGATGCAGAAAGAGAAAGAAAGGTGCAGAAACAGTCAAGTGAGGTGCAGAAAGAGGCAATAGAAGTGCAGAAAGAGGCAAGAGTGGTGCAGAAAGAGGCAAGAGAGGTACAGAAAGAGGAAGAAAGGTGCAGAAAGAGGCAAGAGAGGTGCAGAAACAGGCAAGAAAGTAGCAGAAAGAGCTCACGAGAGGTGCAGAAAGAGGCAAGAGAGGTGCAGAAAGAGGCAAGAGTGGAGCAGAGAAGGCAGGAAAGGTGCAGATAGAGGCAAGAGAGGTGAGGAAGAGAGGTACAGAAAGAGGCAAGAGAGGTGCAGAAAGAAGAAGAGTGAGGTGCAGAAAGAGGCAAGAGAGGTACAAAAAGAGGCAAGAGTGGTGCAGAAAGAGGCAAGAGAGGTGCAGAAAGAGGCAAGAGAGGTGCAGAAAGAAGAGAGTGAGCTGCAGAAAGAGGCAAGAGAGGTGAGGAAAGAGGCAAGAGAGGTGTAGATAGAGGCAAGACAGGTGCAGAAAGAGGAAGAAAGGTGCAGAAAGAGGCTAGAGAGGTGCAGAAAGAGGCAAGAGAGGTGCAGAAAGAAGAGAGTGAGCTGTAGAAAGAGGCAAGTGAGGTGCAGAAAGAGGCATGAGAAGTGCAGAAAGAGGCAAGAGAGGTGCAGAAAGAGGCTAGAGGTGCAGAAAGAGGCTAGAGAGGTGCAGAAAGTGGCAAGAGAGGTGCAGAAACAGGAAGAAAGGCACAGAAAGAAGCAAGAGAAGTGCAGAAAGAAGCAAGAGAGGTACAGAAAGAGGCAAGAGAGGTGAAGAAAGAGGCAAGAGAGGTGCAGAAAGAAGCAAGAGAAGTGCAGAAAGAGGCAAGAGAGGTGCAGAAAAAGGCAAGAGAGGTGCAGAAAGAGGCAAGAGAGCTATATATATGTATATATTAAATATCCTCTCACTCTTACAAGGAAGGAATCAACACTCAGGTTGTAGTTTGGAAGTATTTAAACTGCAAAGGACGCGATCCACGCGTTTTGGCTCTTCCGAACCTTAGATCACGATACAAGACGTCATTGTAGCTTCCTTATTTAAATGTACAAATGCCTCCAGTTGCCAACATTGACAAAGGTCTACATATTACATTAAACCAAAAAGCTGTCGGCATATTGGCCTGGTCACGATGCAGAAAGAAGCAAGAGAGGTGCAGGAAGAGGCAAGAAAACTGCAGAAAGTAGCAAGAAAGGTGCAGAAAAAAGGAAGAAAGGTGCAGAAAGAAGCAGGAGAGGTGATGAAAGAGGCAAGAGAGGTGCAGAAAGAAGCAAGAGAAGTGCAGAAAGAAGCAAGAGAGGTGCAGAAAGAAGCAAGAGAGTTGCAAAAAGAGGCAAGAGAGGTGCAGAAAGAGGAAGAAAGGTGCAGAAAGAGACAAGTGAGGTGCAGAAAGAGGCAAGAGAGGTGCAAAAAAGGGAAGAAGGGTGCAGAAAGAAGCAAGAGAGGTGCAGAAAGGGGCAATAGAGGTACAGAAAGAGGAAGAAAGGTGCAGAAAGAAGCAAGAGAGGTGCAGAAACAGGAAGAAAGTAGCAGAAAGACTCACAAGAAGTGCAGAAAGAGGCATGGGAGGTGCAGAAAGAGGCAAGAGAGGTACAGAAAGAGGCAAGAGAGGTGCAGAAAGAGGCAAAGAGGTGCAGAGAGAGGTAAGAGAGGTATAGAAAGAGGCAAGAGAAGTGAAGAAAGAGGAAGAAATGTGCAGAAAGAGGCAACTGAGGTGCAGAAAGAGGCAAGAGGAGTGCAGAAAGAGGCAAGAGAGGTGCAGAAAGAGGCAAGAAAGGTGCAGAAAGAGGAAAGAGAGGTGCAGAAAGAGGCAAGAGAGGTGCAGACAGAGGCAAGAGAGGTGCAGAAAGAGTCAAGAGAGGTGCACAAAGAGGCAAAAGAGGTGCAGAAAGAGGCAAGAGAGGTGCAGAAAGAGGCAAAAGAGGTGCAGAAAGAGGCAAGAGGTGCAGAAAGAGACAGGAGAGGTGCAGAAAGAGGCAAGAGAGGTGCAGAAAGAGGCAAGAGAGGTGCAGAAAGAGGCAAGAGAGGTGCAGATAGAGGCAAGAGAGGTACAGAAAGAATGAAGAGAGGTGCACAAAGAGGCAAAAGAGGTGCACAAAGAGGCAAGAGAGGTGCACAAAGAGGCAAAAGATGTGCAGAAAGAGGCAAGATGTGCAGAAAGAGACAGGAGAGGTGCAGAAAGAGGCAAGAGAGGTGCAGAAAGAGGCAAGAGAAATGCAGAAAGAGGAAGAAAGGTGCAAAAAGAAGAAAGAGAAGTGCAGAAAGAAGCAAGAGATGTGCAGAAAGAGAGAGAGTGAGGTGCAGAAAGAGGCAAGAGGTGCAGAAAGAGGCAAGAAAAGTGCAGAAAGAGGCAAGAGAGGTGCAGAAAGAGGCAAGAGTGGAGCAGAAAGAGCAGGAAAGGTGCAGACAGAGGCAAGAGAGGTGAGGAAGAAAGGTACAGAAAGAGGCAAGAGAGGTGCAGAAAGAAGAGAGTGAGGTGCAGAAAGAGGCAAGAGAGGTACAAAAAGAGGCAAGAGTGGTACAGAAAGAGGCAAGAGAGGTGCAGAAAGAGGCAAGAGAGGTGCAGAAAGAAGAGAGTGAGCTGCAGAAAGAGGCAAGAGAGGTGAGGAAAGAGGCAAGAGAGGTGTAGAAAGAGGCAAGACAGGTGCAGAAAGAGGCAAGAAAGGCGCAGAAAGAGGCAAGAGAAGTGCAGAAAGAAGCAAGAGAGTTACAGAAAGAGGCAAGAGAGGTGAAGAAAGAGGCAAGAGGGGTGCAGAAAGAAGCAAGAGAAGTGCAGAAAGAGGCAAGAGAGGTGCAGAAAGAGGCAAGAGAGGTGCAGAAAGAGGCAAGAGAGCTATATATATGTATATATTAAATATCCTCTCACTCTTACAAGGAAGGAATCAACACTCAGGTTGTAGTTTGGAAGTATTTAAACTGCAAAGGACGCGATCCACGCGTTTTGGCTCGTCCGAACCTTGATCACGATACAAGACATCATTGTAGCTTCCTTATTTAAATGTACAAATGCCTCCAGTTGCCAACATAAACAAAGGTCTACATATTACATTAAACCAAAAAGCTGTCGGCATATTGGCCTGAGTCACGATGCAGAAAGAAGCAAGAGAGGTGCAGGAAGAGGCAAGAAAACTGCAGAAAGTAGCAAGAAAGGTGCAAAAAGAGGAAGAAAGGTGCAGAAAGAAGCAGGAGAAGTGCAGAAAGAGGCAAGAGAGGTGCAGAAAGAAGCAAGAGAAGTGCAGAAAGAAGCAAGAGAGGTGCAGAAAGAAGCAAGAGAGTTGAAGAAAGAAGAGAGGTGCAGAAAGAGGAAGAAAGGTGCAGAAAGAGGCAAGTGAGGTGCAGAAAGAGGCAAGTGAGGTGCAGAAAGAGGCAAGAGAGGTGCAGAAAGAGGCAAGAGAGGGTGCAGAAAGAAGCAAGAGAGGTGCAGAAAGAAGCAAGAGAAGTGCAGAAAGAGACAAGAGAGGTGCAGAAAAGGAAGAAATGTGCAGAAAGTGGCAAGAGAGGTGCAGAAAGAGGCAAGAGAGGTGCAGAAAGAAGAGAGTGAGGTGCAGAAAGAGGCAAAAGAGGTGCAGAAAGAGGCAAGAGAGGATGTATCAAAGAGGCAAGAGTGATGCAGAAAGAGGCAAGAGAGGTGCAGAAAGAGGCAATAGAGGTGCAGAAACAGGCAAGAGAGGTGCAGAAAGAGGTAAGAGAGGTGTAGAAAGAGGCAATAGAGATGCAGAAAGAGGAAGAAAGGTGCAGAAACAGTCAAGTGAGGTGCATAAAGAGGCAATAGAAGTGCAGAAAGAGGCAAGAGTGGTGCAGAAAGAGGCAAGAGAGGTACAGAAAGAGGCAAGAAAGGTGCAGAAAGAGGCAAGAGAGGTGCAGAAACAGGAAGAAAGTAGCAGAAAGACTCACGAGAAGTGCAGAAAGAGGCAAGAGAGGTGCAGAAAGAGGCAAGAGAGGTGCAGAAAAGGCAGGAAAGGTGCAGAAAGAGGCAAGAGAGGTGCAGAAAGAGGCAAGAGAGGTACAGAAAGAGGCAAGAGAGGTGCAGAAAGAAGAGAGTGAGGTGCAGATAGAGGCAAGAGAGGTATAGAAAGAGGCAAGAGTGGTGCAGAAAGAGGCAAGAGAGGTGCAGAAAGAGGCAAGAGAGGTGCAGAAAGAAGAGAGTGAGCTGCAGAAAGAGGCAAGAGAGGTGCAGAAAGAGGCAAGAGAGGTGCAGAAAGAGGCAAGAGAGGTGGAGAAAGAAGCAAGAGAGATGCAGAAAGAAGCAAGAGCGGTACAGAAAGAAGCAAGAGAAGTGCAGAATGAGGCATAAGGAGTGCAGAAAGAGGCAAGAGAGATGCAGAAAGAGGCAAGAAAGGTGCAGAAAGAAGAAAGAGAAGTGCAGAAAGAGGCAAGAGAGGTGCAGAAAGAAGAGAGTGAGGTGCAGAAAGAGGCAAGAGGTGCAGAAAGAGGCAAGAGAAGTGCAGATAGAGGCAAGAGAGGTGCAGAAAGAGGCAAGAGTGGAGCAGAAAGGCAGGAAAGGTGCAGATAGAGGCAAGACAGGTGCAGAAAGAGGGAAGAGAGGTACAGAAAGAGGCAAGAGAGGTGCAGAAAGAAGAGAGTGAGGTGCAGAAAGAGGCAAGAGGTGCAGAAAGAGGCAAGAGAAGTGCAGAAAGAGGCAAGAGAGGTGCAGAAAGAGGCAAGAGAGGAGCAGAAAAGGCAAGAAAGGTGCAGATAGAGGCAAGAGAGGTGCAGAAAGAGGCAAGAGAGGTACAGAAAGAGGCAAGAGAGGTGCAGAAAGAAGAGAGTGAGGTGCAGAAAGAGGCAAGAGAGGTGCAGAAAGAAGCAGAGTGAGGTGCAGAAAGAGGCAAGAGAGGTGCAGAAAGAGGCAAGATAGGTGCAGAAACAGGCAAGAGAGGTGCAGAAAGAGGTAAGAGAAGTGCAGAAAGAAGCAAGAGATGTGCAGAAAGAAGAGAGTTAGGTGCAGAAAGAGGCAAGAGGTGCAGAAAGAGGCAAGAGAGGTACAGAAACAGGCAAGAGAGATGCAGAAAGAGGTAAGAGAGGTGTAGAAACAGGCAAGTGAGGTGCAGAAAGAGGCAATAGAAGTGCAGAAAGAGGCAAGAGAGGTGCAGAAAGGGGCAATAGAGGTACAGAAAGAAGCAAGAGAGGTGCAGAAACAGGAAGAAAGTAGCAGAAAGACTCACAAGAAGTGCAGAAAGAGGCATGAGAGGTGCAGAAAGAGGCAAGAGAGGTACAGAAAGAGGCAAGAGAAGTGCAGAAAGAGGCAAGAGAGGTGCAGAGAGAGGTAAGAGAGGTATAGAAAGAGGCAAGAGAAGTGAAGAAAGAGGCAAGAAATGTGCAGAAAGAGGCAACTGAGGTTCAGATAGAGGCAAGAGGAGTGCAGAAAGAGGCAAGAGAGGTGCAGAAAGAGGCAAGAAAGGTGCAGAAAGAGGAAAGAGAGGTGCAGAAAGAGGCAAGAGAGGTGCAGACAGAGGCAAGAGAGGTGCAGAAAGAGTCAAGAGAGGTGCACAAAGAGGCAAAAGAGGTGCAGAAAGAGGCAAGAGAGGTGCAGAAAGAGGCAAAGAGGTGCAGAAAGAGGCAAGAGGTGCAGAAAGAGACAGGAGAGGTGCAGAAAGAGGCAAGAGAGGTGCAGAAAGAGGCAAGAGAGGTGCAGAAAGAGGCAAGAGAGGTACAGAAAGAATGAAGAGAGGTGCACAAAGAGGCAAAAGAGGTGCACAAAGAGGCAAGAGAGGTGCACAAAGAGGCAAAAGATGTGCAGAAAGAGGCAAGAGGTGCAGAAAGAGACAGGAGAGGTGCAGAAAGAGGCAAGAGAGGTGCAGAAAGAGGCAAGAGAAATGCAGAAAGAGGAAGAAAGGTGCAAAAAGAAGAAAGAGAAGTGCAGAAAGAAGCAAGAGATGCGCAGAAAGAAGAGAGTGAGGTGCAGAAAGAGGCAAGAGGTGCAGAAAGAGGCAAGAAAAGTGCAGAAAGAGGCAAGAGAGGTGCAGAAAGAGGCAAGAGGAGCAGAAAGGCAGGAAAGGTGCAGACAGAGGCAAGAGAGGTGAGGAAGAGAGGTACAGAAAGAGGCAAGAGAGGTGCAGAAAGAAGAGAGTGAGGTGCAGAAAGAGGCAAGAGAGGTATAAAAAGAGGCAAGAGAGGTATAAAAAGAGGCAAGAGTGGTACAGAAAGAGGCAAGAGAGGTGCAGAAAGAGGCAAGAGAGGTGCAGAAAGAAGAGAGTGAGCTGCAGAAAGAGGCAAGAGAGGTGAGGAAAGAGGCAAGAGAGGTGTAGATAGAGGCAAGACAGGTGCAGAAAGAGGAAGAAAGGTGCAGAAAGAGGCTAGAGAGGTGCAGAAAGAGGCAAGAGAGGTGCAGAAAGAAGCAGAGAGAGCTGCAGAAAGAGGCAAGTGAGGTGCAGAAAGAGGCATGAGAAGTGCAGAAAGAGGCAAGAGAAGTGCAGAAAGAGGCTCGAGAGGTGCAGAAAGTGGCTAGAGAGGTGCAGAAAGTGGCAAGAGAGGTGCAGAAAGTGGCAAGAGAGGTGCAGAAACAGGAAGAAAGGCGCAGAAAGAAGCAAGAGAAGTGCAGAAAGAAGCAAGAGAGTTAAAGAAAGAGGCAAGAGAGGTGAAGAAAGAGGCAAGAGGGGTGCAGAAAGAAGCAAGAGAAGTGCAGAAAGAGGCAAGAGAGGTGCAGAAAAAGGCAAGAGAGGTGCAGAAAGAGGCAAGAGAGCTATATATATGTATATATTAAATATCCTCTCACTCTTACAAGGAAGGAATCAACACTCAGGTTGTAGTTTGGAAGTATTTAAACTGCAAAGGACGCGATCCACGCGTTTTGGCTCGTCCGAACCTTGATCACGATACAAGACATCATTGTAGCTTCCTTATTTAAATGTACAAATGCCTCCAGTTGCCAACATAAACAAAGGTCTACATATTACATTAAACCAAAAAGCTGTCGGCATATTGGCCTGGTCACGATGCAGAAAGAAGCAAGAGAAGTGCAGGAAGAGGCAAGAAAACTGCAGAAAGTAGCAAGAAAGGTGCAAAAAAAGGAAGAAAGGTGCAGAAAGAAGCAGGAGAAGTGATGAAAGAGGCAAGAGAGGGGCGGAAAGAAGCAAGAGAAGTGCAGAAAGAAGCAAGAGAGGTGCAGAAAGAAGCAAGAGAGTTGAAAAAAGAAGAGAGGTGCAGAAAGAGGAAGAAAGGTGCAGAAAGAGGCGAGTGAGGTGCAGAAAGAGGCAAGTGAGGTGCAGAAAGAGGCAAGAGAGGTGCAAAAAAGGGAAGAAGGGTGCAGAAAGAAGCAAGAGAGGTGCAGAAAGAAGCAAGAGAAGTGCAGAAAGAGACAAGAGAGGTGCAGAAAAGGAAGAAATGTGCAGAAAGTGGCAAGAGAGGTGCAGAAAGAGGCAAGAGAGGTGTACAAAGAAGAGAGTGAGGTGCAGAAAGAGGCAAGAGAGGTGCAGAAAGAGGCAAGAGAGGATTATCAAGAGGCAAGAGTGATGCAGAAAGAGGCAAGAGAGGTGCAGAAAGAGGCTAGAGAGGTGCAGAAAGAGGCAAGAGAGGTGCAGAAAGAAGAAGAGTGTGCTGCAGAAAGAGGCAAGAGAGGTGCAGAAAGAGGCAATAGAGGTGCAGAAACAGGCAAGAGAGGTGCAGAAAGAGGTAAGAGAGGTGTAGAAAGAGGCAATAGAGATGCAGAAAGAGAAGGAAAGGTGCAGAAACAGTCAAGTGAGGTGCAGAAAGAGGCAATAGAAGTGCAGAAAGAGGCAAGAGTGGTGCAGAAAGAGGCAAGAGAGGTACAGAAAGAGGAAGAAAGGTGCAGAAAGAGGCAAGAGAGGTGCAGAAACAGGAAGAAAGTAGCAGAAAGACTCACGAGAAGTGCAGAAAGAGGCAAGAGAGGTGCAGAAAGAGGCAAGAGTGGAGCAGAAGAGGCAAGAAAGGTGCAGATAGAGGCAAGAGAGGTGCAGAAAGGAAGAGAGGTACAGAAAGAGGCAAGAGAGGTGCAGAAAGAAGAGAGAGAGGTGCAGAAAAAGGCAAGAGAGGTATAGAAAGAGGCAAGAGAGGTGCAGAAAAAGGCAAGAGAGGTGCATAAAGGGGCAAGAGGTGCAGAAAGAAGAGAGTGAGCTGCAGAAAGAGGCAAGAGAGGTGCAGGAAAGAGCAAGAGAGGTGTAGATAGAGGCAAGACAGGTGCAGAAAGAGGAAGAAAGGTGCAGAAAGAGGCAAGAGAGGTGCAGAAAGAGGCAAGAGAGGTGCAGAAAGAAGAGAGTAGAGCTGTAGAAAGAGGCAAGTGAGGTGCAGAAAGAGGCATGAGAAGTGCAGAAAGAGGCAAGAGAGGTGCAGAAAGAGGCTAGAGAGGTGCAGAAAGAGGCTAGAGAGGTGCAGAAAGTGGCAAGAGAGGTGCAGAAACAGGAAGAAAGGCACAGAAAGAAGCAAGAGAAGTGCAGAAAGAAGCAAGAGAGGTACAGAAAGAGGCAAGAGAGGTGAAGAAAGAGGCAAGAGGGGTGCAGAAAGAAGCAAGAGAAGTGCAGAAAGAGGCAAGAGAGGTGCAGAAAAAGGCAAGAGAGGTGCAGAAAGAGGCAAGAGAGCTATATATATGTATATATTAAATATCCTCTCACTCTTACAAGGAAGGAATCAACACTCAGGTTGTAGTTTGGAAGTATTTAAACTGCAAAGGACGCGATCCACGCGTTTTGGCTCTTCCGAACCTTGATCACGATACAAGACGTCATTCTAGCTTCCTTATTTAAATGTACAAATGCCTCCAGTTGCCAACATTGACAAAGGTCTACATATTACATTAAACCAAAAAGCTGTCGGCATATTGGCCTGGTCACGATGCAGAAAGAAGCAAGAGAAGTGCAGGAAGAGGCAAGAAAACTGCAGAAAGTAGCAAGAAAGGTGCAAAAAAAGGAAGAAAGGTGCAGAAAGAAGCAGGAGAGATGATGAAAGAGGCAAGAGAGGGGCGGAAAGAAGCAAGAGAAGTGCAGAAAGAAGCAAGAGAGGTGCAGAAAGAAGCAAGAGAGTTGAAAAAAGAAGAGAGAGGTGCAGAAAGAGGAAGAAAGGTGCAGAAAGAGACAAGTGAGGTGCAGAAAGAGGCAAGAGAGGTGCAAAAAAGGGAAGAAGGGTGCAGAAAGAAGCAAGAGAGGTGCAGAAAGGGGCAATAGAGGTACAGAAAGAGGAAGAAAGGTGCAGAAAGAAGCAAGAGAGGTGCAGAAACAGGAAGAAAGTAGCAGAAAGACTCACAAGAAGTGCAGAAAGAGGCATGGGAGGTGCAGAAAGAGGCAAGAGAGGTACAGAAAGAGGCAAGAGAAGTGCAGAACGAGGCAAGAGGTGCAGAGAGAGGTAAGAGAGGTATAGAAAGAGGCAAGAGAAGTGAAGAAAGAGGAAGAAATGTGCAGAAAGAGGCAACTGAGGTTCAGATAGAGGCAAGAGGAGTGCAGAAAGAGGCAAGAGAGGTGCAGAAAGAGGCAAGAAAGGTGCAGAAAGAGGAAAGAGAGGTGCAGAAAGAGGCAAGAGAGGTGCAGACAGAGGCAAGAGAGGTGCAGAAAGAGTCAAGAGAGGTGCACAAAGAGGCAAAAGAGGTGCACAAAGAGGCAAGAGAGGTGCAGAAAGAGGCAAGAGAGGTGCAGAAAGAGGCAAGAGGTGCAGAAAGAGGCAAGAGAGGTGCAGAAAGAGGCAAGAGAGGTGCAGAAAGAGGCAAGAGAGGTGCAGAAAGAGGCAAGAGAGGTGCAGATAGAGGCAAGAGAGGTACAGAAAGAATGAAGAGAGGTGCACAAAGAGGCAAAAGAGGTGCACAAAGAGGCAAGAGAGGTGCACAAAGAGGCAAAAGATGTGCAGAAAGAGGCAAGATGTGCAGAAAGAGACAGGAGAGGTGCAGAAAGAGGCAAGAGAGGTGCAGAAAGAGGCAAGAGAAATGCAGAAAGAGGAAGAAAGGTGCAAAAAGAAGAAAGAGAAGTGCAGAAAGAAGCAAGAGATGCGCAGAAAGAAGAGAGTGAGGTGCAGAAAGAGGCAAGAGGTGCAGAAAGAGGCAAGAAAAGTGCAGAAAGAGGCAAGAGAGGTGCAGAAAGAGGCAAGAGTGGAGCAGAAAGGCAGGAAAGGTGCAGACAGAGGCAAGAGAGGTGAGGAAGAGAGGTACAGAAAGAGGCAAGAGAGGTGCAGAAAGAAGAGAGTGAGGTGCAGAAAGAGGCAAGAGAGGTATAAAAAGAGGCAAGAGTGGTACAGAAAGAGGCAAGAGAGGTGCAGAAAGAGGCAAGAGAGGTGCAGAAAGAAGAGAGTGAGCTGCAGAAAGAGGCAAGAGAGGTGAGGAAAGAGGCAAGAGAGGTGTAGATAGAGGCAAGACAGGTGCAGAAAGAGGAAGAAAGGCGCAGAAAGAAGCAAGAGAAGTGCAGAAAGAAGCAAGAGAGTTACAGAAAGAGGCAAGAGAGGTGAAGAAAGAGGCAAGAGGGGTGCAGAAAGAAGCAAGAGAAGTGCAGAAAGAGGCAAGAGAGGTGCAGAAAAAGGCAAGAGAGGTGCAGAAAGAGGCAAGAGAGCTATATATATGTATATATTAAATATCCTCTCATCTTACAAGGAAGGAATCAACACTCAGGTTGTAGTTTGGAAGTATTTAAACTGCAAAGGACGCGATCCACGCGTTTTGGCTCGTCCGAACCTTGATCACGATACAAGACATCATTGTAGCTTCCTTATTTAAATGTACAAATGCCTCCAGTTGCCAACATAAACAAAGGTCTACATATTACATTAAACCAAAAAGCTGTCGGCATATTGGCCTGGTCACGATGCAGAAAGAAGCAAGAGAAGTGCAGGAAGAGGCAAGAAAACTGCAGAAAGTAGCAAGAAAGGTGCAGAAAGAGGAAGAAAGGTGCAGAAAGAAGCAGGAGAAGTGATGAAAGAGGCAAGAGAGGTGCGGAAAGAAGCAAGAGAAGTGCAGAAAGAAGCAAGAGAGGTGCAGAAAGAAGCAAGAGAGTTGAAAAAGAAGAGAGGTGCAGAAAGAGGCAAGAAAGGTGCAGAAAGAGGCAAGTGAGGTGCAGAAAGAGGCAAGTGAGGTGCAGAAAGAGGCAAGAGAGGTGCAAAAAAGGGAAGAAGGGTGCAGAAAGAAGCAAGAGAGGTGCAGAAAGAAGCAAGAGAAGTGCAGAAAGAGACAAGAGAGGTGCAGAAAAGGAAGAAATGTGCAGAAAGTGGCAAGAGAGGTGCAGAAAGAGGCAAGAGAGGTGTACAAAGAAGAGAGTGAGGTGCAGAAAGAGGCAAAAGAGGTGCAGAAAGAGGCAAGAGAGGATTATCAAGAGGCAAGAGTGATGCAGAAAGAGGCAAGAGAGGTGCAGAAAGAGGCTAGAGAGGTGCAGAAAGAGGCAAGAGAGGTGCAAAAAGAAGAGAGTGTGCTGCAGAAAGAGGCAAGAGAGGTGCAGAAAGAGGCAATAGAGGTGCAGAAACAGGCAAGAGAGGTGCAGAAAGAGGTAAGAGAGGTGTAGAAAGAGGCAATAGAGATGCAGAAAGAGAAGGAAAGGTGCAGAAACAGTCAAGTGAGGTGCATAAAGAGGCAATAGAAGTGCAGAAAGAGGCAAGAGTGGTGCAGAAAGAGGCAAGAGAGGTACAGAAAGAGGAAGAAAGGTGCAGAAAGAGGCAAGAGAGGTGCAGAAACAGGAAGAAAGTAGCAGAAAGACTCACGAGAAGTGCAGAAAGAGGCAAGAGAGGTGCAGAAAGAGGCAAGAGTGGAGCAGAAAGGCAGGAAAGGTGCAGATAGAGGCAAGAGAGGTGAGGAAGAGAGGTACAGAAAGAGGCAAGAGAGGTGCAGAAAGAAGAGAGTGAGGTGCAGAAAGAGGCAAGAGAGGTATAAAAAGAGGCAAGAGTGGTGCAGAAAGAGGCAAGAGAGGTGCAGAAAGAGGCAAGAGAGGTGCAGAAAGAAGAGAGTGAGCTGCAGAAAGAGGCAAGAGAGGTGAGGAAAGAGGCAAGAGAGGTGTAGATAGAGGCAAGACAGGTGCAGAAAGAGGAAGAAAGGTGCAGAAAGAGGCTACAGAGGTGCAGAAAGAGGCAAGAGAGGTGCAGAAAGAAGAGAGTGAGCTGTAGAAAGAGGCAAGTGAGGTGCAGAAAGAGGCATGAGAAGTGCAGAAAGAGGCAAGAGAGGTGCAGAAAGAGGCTAGAGAGGTGCAGAAAGAGGCTAGAGAGGTGCAGAAAGTGGCAAGAGAGGTGCAGAAACAGGAAGAAAGGCACAGAAAGAAGCAAGAGAAGTGCAGAAAGAAGCAAGAGAGGTACAGAAAGAGGCAAGAGAGGTGAAGAAAGAGGCAAGAGAGGTGCAGAAAGAAGCAAGAGAAGTGCAGAAAGAGGCAAGAGAGGTGCAGAAAGAGGCAAGAGAGGTGCAGAAAGAGGCAAGAGAGCTATATATATGTATATATTAAATATCCTCTCACTCTTACAAGGAAGGAATCAACACTCAGGTTGTAGTTTGGAAGTATTTAAACTGCAAAGGACGCGATCCACGCGTTTTGGCTCTTCCGAACCTTGATCACGATACAAGACGTCATTGTAGCTTCCTTATTTAAATGTACAAATGCCTCCAGTTGCCAACATTGACAAAGGTCTACATATTACATTAAACCAAAAAGCTGTCGGCATATTGGCCTGGTCACGAAGCAGAAAGAAGCAAGAGAAGTGCAGGAAGAGGCAAGCAAACTGCAGAAAGTAGCAAGAAAGGTGCAAAAAAAGGAAGAAAGGTGCAGAAAGAAGCAGGAGAAATGATGAAACAGGCAAGAGAGGGGAGGAAAGAAGCAAGAGAAGTGCAGAAAGAAGCAAGAGAGGTGCAGAAAGAAGCAAGAGAGTTGAAAAAAGAAGAGAGAGGTGCAGAAAGAGGAAGAAAGGTGCAGAAAGAGACAAGTGAGGTGCAGAAAGAGGCAAGAGAGGTGCAAAAAAGGGAAGAAGGGTGCAGAAAGAAGCAAGAGAGGTGCAGAAAGAAGCAAGAGAAGTGCAGAAAGAGACAAGAGAGGTGCAGAAAAGGAAGAAATGTGCAGAAAGTGGCAAAAGAGGTGCAGAAAGAGGCAAGAGAGGTGTACAAAGAAGAGAGTGAGGTGCAGAAAGAGGCAAAAGAGGAGCAGAAAGAGGCAAGAGAGATGTATCAAGAGGCAAGAGTGATGCAGAAAGAGGCAAGAGAGGTGCAGAAAGAGGCTAGAGAGGTGCAGAAAGAGGCAAGAGAGGTGCAAAAAGAAGAGAGTAGTGCTGCAGAAAGAGGCAAGAGAGGTGCAGAAAGAGGCAATAGAGGTGCAGAAACAGGCAAGAGAGGTGCAGAAAGAGGTAAGAGAGGTGTAGAAAGAGGCAATAGAGATGCAGAAAGAGAAGGAAAGGTGCAGAAACAGTCAAGTGAGGTGCATAAAGAGGCAATAGAAGTGCAGAAAGAGGCAAGAGTGGTGCAGAAAGAGGCAAGAGAGGTACAGAAAGAGGAAGAAAGGTGCAGAAAGAGGCAAGAGAGGTGCAGAAACAGGAAGAAAGTAGCAGAAAGACTCACGAGAAGTGCAGAAAGAGACAAGGGAGGTGCAGAAAGAGGCAAGAGAGGTGCAGAAAGAGTCAAGAGAGGTGCAGAAATAGACAAGAGAGGTGCAGAAAGAGGCAAGAGAGGTGCAGAAAGAGGCAAGAGAGGTGCACAAAGAGGCAAGAGAGGTGGAGAAAGAGGCAAAAGAGGTGCACAAAGAGGCAAGAGAGGTGCAGAAAAAGGAAGAAAGGTGCAGAAAGAGGCAAGAGAGGTGCAGAAACAGGAAGAAAGTAGCAGAAAGACTCACGAGAAGTGCAGAAAGAGGCAAGGGAGGTGCAGAAAGAGGAAAGAGAGGTGCAGAAAGAGTCAAGAGAGGTGCAGAAATAGACAAGAGAGGTGCAGAAAGAGGCAAGAGAGGTGCAGAAAGAGGCAAGAGAGGTACACAAAGAGGCAAGAGAGGTACAGAAAGAGGAAGAAAGGTGCAGAAAGAAGCAAGAGAGGTGCAGAAACAGGAAGAAAGTAGCAGAAAGACTCACAAGAAGTGCAGAAAGAGGCAAGGGAGGTGCAGAAAGAGGCAAGAGAGGTACAGAAAGAGGCAAGAGAAGTGCAGAAAGAGGCAAGAGGTGCAGAGAGAGGTAAGAGAGGTATAGAAAGAGGCAAGAGAAGTGAAGAAAGAGGAAGAAATGTGCAGAAAGAGGCAACTGAGGTTCAGATAGAGGCAAGAGGAGTGCAGAAAGAAGCAAGAGAGGTGCAGAAAGAGGCAAGAAAGGTACAGAAAGAGGAAAGAGAGGTGCAGAAAGAGGCGAGAGGTGCAGATAGAGGCAAGAGAGGTGCAGAAAGAGTCAAGAGAGGTGCACAAAGAGGCAAAAGAGGTGCACAAAGAGGCAAGAGAGGTGCAGAAAGAGGCAAAAGAGGTGCAGAAAGAGGCAAGAGGTGCAGAAAGAGACAGGAGAGGTGCAGAAAGAGGCAAGAGAGGTGCAGAAAGAGGCAAGAGAAATGCAGAAAGAGGAAGAAAGGTGCAAAAAGAAGAAAGAGAAGTGCAGAAAGAAGCAAGAGATGTGCAGAAAGAAGAGAGTGAGGTGCAGAAAGAGGCAAGAGGTGCAGAAAGAGGCAAGAGAAGTGCAGAAAGAGGCAAGAGAGGTGCAGAAAGAGGCAAGAGTGGAGCAGAAAGGCAGGAAAGGTGCAGATAGAGGCAAGAGAGGTGCAGAAAGAGGGAAGAGAGGTACAGAAAGAGGCAAGAGAGGTGCAGAAAGAAGAGAGTGAGGTACAGAAAGAGGCAAGAGAGGTATAAAAAGAGGCAAGAGAGGTGCAGAAAGAGGCAAGAGAGGTGAGGAAAGAGGCAAGAGAGGTGTAGATAGAGGCAAGACAGGTACAGAAAGAGGCAAGAAAGGTGCAGAAAGAGGCTAGAGAGGTGCAGAAAGAGGCAAGAGAGGTGCAGAAAGAAGAGAGTGAGCTGTAGAAAGAGGCAAGTGAGGTGCAGAAAGAGGCATGAGAAGTGCAGAAAGAGGCAAGAGAGGTGCAGAAAGAGGCTAGAGAGGTGCAGAAAGAGGCTAGAGAGGTGCAGAAAGTGGCAAGAGAGGTGCAGAAACAGGAAGAAAGGCGCAGAAAGAAGCAGGAGAAGTGATGAAAGAGGCAAGAGAGGGGCGGAAAGAAGCAGGAGAAGTGCAGAAAGAAGCAAGAGAGGTGCAGAAAGAAGCAAGAGAGTTGAAAAAAGAAGAGAGAGGTGCAGAAAGAGGAAGAAAGGTGCAGAAAGAGGCAAGTGAGGTGCAGAAAGAGGCAAGAGAGGTGCAGAAAGAGGAAGAAGGGTGCAGAAAGAAGCAAGAAAGGTGCAGAAAGAAGCAAGAGAAGTGCAGAAAGAGACAAGAGAGGTGCAGAAAAGGAAGAAATGTGCAGAAAGTGGCAAGAGAGGTGCAGAAAGAGGCAAGAGAGGTGTACAAAGAAGAGAGTGAGGTGCAGAAAGAGGCAAAAGAGGTGCAGAAAGAGGCAAGAGAGGATTATCAAGAGGCAAGAGTGATGCAGAAAGAGGCAAGAGAGGTGCAGAAAGAGGCTAGAGAGGTGCAGAAAGAGGCAAGAGAGGTGCAAAAAGAAGATAGTGTGCTGCAGAAAGAGGCAAGAGAGGTGCAGAAAGAGGCAATAGAGGTGCAGAAACAGGCAAGAGAGGTGCAGAAAGAGGTAAGAGAGGTGTAGAAAGAGGCAATAGAGATGCAGAAAGAGAAGGAAAGGTGCAGAAACAGTCAAGTGAGGTGCATAAAGAGGCAATAGAAGTGCAGAAAGAGGCAAGAGTGGTGCAGAAAGAGGCAAGACAGGTACAGAAAGAGGAAGAAAGGTGCAGAAAGAGGCAAGAGAGGTGCAGAAACAGGAAGAAAGTAGCAGAAAGACTCACGAGAAGTGCAGAAAGAGGCAAGGGAGGTGCAGAAAGAGGCAAGAGAGGTGCAGAAAGAGTCAAGAGAGGTGTAGAAATAGACAAGAGAGGTGCAGAAAGAGGCAAGAGAGGTGCACAAAGAGGCAAGAGAGGTGCACAAAGAGGCAAGAGAGGTGGAGAAAGAGGCAAAAGAGGTGCACAAAGAGGTAAGAGAGGTGCAGAAAGAGGAAGAAAGGTGCAGAAAGAGGCAAGAGAGGTGCAGAAACAGGAAGAAAGTAGCAGAAAGACTCACGAGAAGTGCAGAAAGAGGCAAGGGAGGTGCAGAAAGAGGAAAGAGAGGTGCAGAAAGAGTCAAGAGAGGTGCAGAAAGGCAGGAAAGGTGCAGATAGAGGCAAGAGAGGTGCAGAAAGAGGGAAGAGAGGTACAGAAAGAGGCAAGAGAGGTGCAGAAAGAAGAGAGTGAGGTACAGAAAGAGGCAAGAGAGGTATAAAAAGAGGCAAGAGAGGTGCAGAAAGAGGCAAGAGAGGTGAGGAAAGAGGCAAGAGAGGTGTAGATAGAGGCAAGACAGGTGCAGAAAGAGGAAGAAAGGTGCAGAAAGAGGCTAGAGAGGTGCAGAAAGAGGCAAGAGAGGTGCAGAAAGAAGAGAGTGAGCTGTAGAAAGAGGCAAGTGAGGTGCAGAAAGAGGCATGAGAAGTGCAGAAAGAGGAAAGAGAGGTGCAGAAAGAGGCTAGAGAGGAGCAGAAAGAGGCTAGAGAGGTGCAGAAAGTGGCAAGAGAGGTGCAGAAACAGGAAGAAAGGCGCAGAAAGAAGCAAGAGAAGTGCAGAAAGAAGCAAGAGAGGTACAGAAAGAGGCAAGAGAGGTGAAGAAAGAGGCAAGAGAGGTGCAGAAAGAAGCAAGAGAAGTGCAGAAAGAGGCAAGAGAGGTGCAGAAAAAGGCAAGAGAGGTGCAGAAAGAGGCAAGAGAGCTATATATATGTATATATTAAATATCCTCTCACTCTTACAAGGAAGGAATCAACACTCAGGTTGTAGTTTGGAAGTATTTAAACTGCAAAGGACGCGATCCACGCGTTTTGGCTCGTCCGAACCTTGATCACGATACAAGACGTCATTGTAGCTTCCTTATTTAAATGTACAAATGCCTCCAGTTGCCAACATTAACAAAGGTCTACATATTACATTAAACCAAAAAGCTGTCGGCATATTGGCCTGGTCACGATGCAGAAAGAAGCAAGAGAAGTGCAGGAAGAGGCAAGAAAACTGCAGAAAGTAGCAAGAAAGGTGCAAAAAAAGGAAGAAAGGTGCAGAAAGAAGCAGGAGAAGTGATGAAAGAGGCAAGAGAGGGGCGGAAAGAAGCAAGAGAAGTGCAGAAAGAAGCAAGAGAGGTGCAGAAAGAAGCAAGAGAGTTGAAAAAGAAGAAGAGAGGTGCAGAAAGAGGAAGAAAGGTGCAGAAAGAGGCAAGTGAGGTGCAGAAAGAGGCAAGAGAGGTGCAAAAAAGGGAAGAAGGGTGCAGAAAGAAGCAAGAGAGGTGCAGAAAGAAGCAAGAGAAGTGCAGAAAGAGACAAGAGAGGTGCAGAAAGAGGAAGAAATGTGCAGAAAGTGGCAAGAGAGGTGCAGAAAGAGGCAAGAGAGGTGTACAAAGAAGAGAGTGAGGTGCAGAAAGAGGCAAAAGAGGTGCAGAAAGAGGCAAGAGAGGATTATCAAGAGGCAAGAGTGATGCAGAAAGAGGCAAGAGAGGTGCAGAAAGAGGCTAGAGAGGTGCAGAAAGAGGCAAGAGAGGTGCAAAAAGAAGAGAGTGTGCTGCAGAAAGAGGCAAGAGAGGTGCAGAAAGAGGCAATAGAGGTGCAGAAACAGGCAAGAGAGGTGCAGAAAGAGGTAAGAGAGGTGTAGAAAGAGGCAATAGAGATGCAGAAAGAGAAGGAAAGGTGCAGAAACAGTCAAGTGAGGTGCATAAAGAGGCAATAGAAGTGCAGAAAGAGGCAAGAGTGGTGCAGAAAGAGGCAAGTGAGGTACAGAAAGAGGAAGAAAGGTGCAGAAAGAGGCAAGAGAGGTGCAGAAACAGGAAGAAAGTAGCAGAAAGACTCACGAGAAGTGCAGAAAGAGGCAAGGGAGGTGCAGAAAGAGGAAAGAGAGGTGCAGAAAGAGTCAAGAGAGGTGCAGAAATAGACAAGAGAGGTGCAGAAAGAGGCAAGAGAGGTGCAGAAAGAGGCAAGAGAGGTGCACAAAGAGGCAAGAGAGGTGGAGAAAGAGGCAAAAGAGGTGCACAAAGAGGCAAGAGAGGTGCAGAAAGAGGAAGAAAGGTGCAGAAAGAGGCAAGAGAGGTGCAGAAACAGGAAGAAAGTAGCAGAAAGACTCACGAGAAGTGCAGAAAGAGGCAAGGGAGGTGCAGAAAGAGGAAAGAGAGGTGCAGAAAGAGTCAAGAGAGGTGCAGAAATAGACAAGAGAGGTGCAGAAAGAGGCAAGAGAGGTGCAGAAAGAGGCAAGAGAGGTGCACAAAGAGGCAAGAGAGGTACAGAAAGAGGAAGAAAGGTGCAGAAAGAAGTAAGAGAGGTGCATAAACAGGAAGAAAGTAGCAGAAAGACTCACAAGAAGTGCAGAAAGAGGCAAGGGAGGTGCAGAAAGAGGTAAGAGAGGTATAGAAAGAGGCAAGAGAAGTGAAGAAAGAGGAAGAAATGTGCAGAAAGAGGCAACTGAGGTTCAGATAGAGGCAAGAGGAGTGCAGAAAGAAGCAAGAGAGGTGCAGAAAGAGGCAAGAAAGGTGCAGAAAGAGGAAAGAGAGGTGCAGAAAGAGGCGAGAGGTGCAGAGAGAGGCAAGAGAGGTGCAGAAAGAGTCAAGAGAGGTGCACAAAGAGGCAAGAGAGGTGCACAAAGAGGCAAGAGAGGTGCACAAAGAGGCAAAAGAGGTGCAGAAAGAGGCATGAGGTGCAGAAAGAGATAGGAGAGGTGCAGAAAAAGGCAAGAGAGGTGCAGAAAGAGGCAAGAGAAATGCAGAAAGAGGAAGGTGCAAAAAGAAGAAAGATTAGCGCAGAAAGAAGAGAGTGAGCTGCAGAAAGAAGAGAGTGAGGTGCAGAAAGAGGCAAGAGGTGCAGAAAGAGGCAAGAGAAGTGCAGAAAGAGGCAAGAGAGGTGCAGAAAGAGGCAAGAGAAGAGCAGAAAGGCAGGAAAGGTGCAGATAGAGGCAAGAGAGGTGCAGAAAGAGGGAAGAGAGGTGCAGAAAGAGGCAAGAGAGGTGCAGAAAGAAGAGAGTGAGGTGCAGAAAGAGGCAAGAGAGGTGCAGAAAGAAGAGAGTGAGGTGCAGAAAGAGTCAAGAGAGGTGCAGAAAGAAGAGAGTGAGGTGCAGAAAGAGGCAAAATAGGTGCAGAAAGAGGCAAGAGAGGTTTATCAAGAGGCAAGAGTGATGCAGAAAGAGGCAAGAGAGGTGCAGAAAGAGGCTAGAGAGGTGCAGAAAGAGGCAAGAGAGGTGCAAAAAGAAGAGAGTGAGCTGCAGAAAGAGGCAAGAGAGGTGCAGAAAGAGGCAAGAGAGGTGCAGAAACAGGCAAGAGAGGTGCAGAAAGAGGTAAGAGAGGTGTAGAAAGAGGCAAGAGAGATGCAGAAAGAGAAGGAAAGGTCTAGAAACAGGCAAGTGAGGTGCATATAGAGGCAATGGAAGTGCAGAAAGAGGCAAGAGAGGTGCAGTAAGAGGCAAGAGAGGTGCAGAAAGAGGAAGAAAGGTGCAGAAAGAGGCAAGAGAGGTGCAGAAACAGGAAGAAAGTAGCTGAAAGACTCACGAGAAGTGCATAAAGAGGCAAGGAGGCACAGAAAGAGGCAAGAGAGGTGCAGAAAGAGTCAAGAGAGGAGCAGAAATAGACAAGAGCGGTGCAGAAAGAGGCAAGAGAGGTGCAGAAAGAGGCAAGAGAGGTGCAGAAAGAGGCAAGAGAGGTGCACAAAGAGGCAAGAGAGGTACAGAAAGAGGCAATAGAGGTGCACAAAGAGGCAAGAGAAGTGCAGAAAGAGGCAAGAGAGGTGCAGAAAGAGGCAAGAGGTGCAGAGAGAGTTAAGAGAGGTATAGAAAGAGGCAAGAGAAGTGAAGAAAGAGGAAGAAAGGTACAGAAAGAGGCAACTGAGGTTCAGATAGAGGCAAGAGGAGTGCAGAAAGAGGCAAGAGAGGTGCAGAAAGAGGCAAGAAAGGTGCAGAAAGAGGAAAGAGAGGTGCACAAAGAGGCAAGAGAGGTGCACAAAGAGTCAAGAGAGGTGCACAAAGAGGCAAGAGAGGTTCACAAAGAGGCTAGAGAGGTGCAGAAAGAGGCAAAAGAGGTGCACAAAGAGGCTAGAGAGGTGTAGAAAGAGGCAAGAGATGTGCACAAAGAGGCAAGAGAGGTGCATAAAGAGGCAAGAGAGGTGCAGAAAGAGCTAAGAGAGGTGTAGAAAGAGGCAAGAAAGGTGAAGAAAGAGGAAGAAAAGCACAGAAAGAGGCAAGTTAGGCGCAGAAAGAGGCAAGATAAGTGCAGAAAGAGGCAAGAGAGGTGCAGAAAGAGGCACGAGAGGTGCAGAAAGAGACAAGAGAGGTGCAGAAAGAGGCAAAAGAGGTGCAGAAAGAGGCAAGAGAGGTGCAGAAAGAAGAGAGTGAGCTGCAGAAAGAGGCAAGAGAGGTATATATATATATATGTATATATTCATTCTCCTCTCACCAGTACAAGGAAGGAATCATCACTCAGGTTGTAGTTTGGAAGTATTTAATCTGCAAAGGACGCAATACACGCGTTTCGGCTCGTCCGAACCTTGATTACGATACAAGACTTCATTGTAGCTTCCTTATTTCAATGTACAAAAGCCTCCAGTTGCCAAAATTAACAAAGGACTACATATTACATTAAACGAAAAAGCTGTCGGCCATATTGGCCTGGTCACGATGCAAAAATTCAGGAATTCATACAATAAAGAAAAGAAAACAAGTGTTAATATGCACACAATGTCATTTCAGTATATCTTGCGATTACTTACGATTGCAAACATCAACATAAATAATGGACTACACATTACTTTAAAGTGAAAGGCTGTCGGCCATATTGATCTGGGCACGTTGTGTATTATAGTGGTTCTTAGACGAAAGAAAAGGGAAAAAAAGGGGTGTTAATATACACAAACTATCCCTAACTAAAGTTCTAGCGATTATAGCTCCATTCCATTCACAGCTCACTTGAGATGTCATGAGTGATGTCACTGACCATGTCATGAATGATGTAATGTCTGAGGTCATAAGCAGGGTTTTGTGGGGGTGTAAGTTATAGTTAGCTCAGGTAACTGTAACTGCTGAATTTCACTGGTTTTGTACGAGTGAAATCTGAGTCTAACTATAACATCCTTGTAATCTTTGTTTTTATCAGCGAATTTCTAGTTTTTTTAACATTAAGTGAGATGCCTATCACAATGGATGGTGGGGGGTTGGAAACAGGGCCTGGCCTGCCATTGTGCTGCCCCCACCCAAGCTTGCTGCTCCTGCCTCCCCTCCTCCTTGCCATCCATTGTCCAAGTCCAAGCCCCTGCTCCCTCATTAGAGCTCTGTGTGGCTGTTGTTCTGCCACTGGCCTTCCCGCCTTCTCTGACCAGTTAGCTTGCTGCCCCATCCACTACCTCCCTACCCTCTGTTGTCAGACTCCATGCAGTAGCCTCCTCCCTCCTGCCATGCATGGTCTGATGTGCTGCCACTGCCCTCCATTTAGCGTGGTGTACCAGTCCACTCCTCCTGCCCTCCATTGCCCAATTCAATGCACCATCATTGCCCTTCTGCTTAGCCTCTGTGCTTAGCTTGCTGGCCCTACTCTCCTTCCCCCTGCCCTCCGATGTCTGTGTGCATGCCCCTGATCCATCCTTTTTGCCCACCATGTTCCATGGACCTGCCCCTCCTATCTACTCTGAGTGTTCTTTTGAGCTGCCACTCCCCTCCCACCTGCCTAGCATTGTCAGATGACTGTAACCTCTCCCTGCCACCTCCACCCTGCCTGTCCACATTCCATGCCCCTATCCCCTTCCTCCTGTCCTCCATGGTCCATTTTACTGTCACACCCTTCTGCCCTCCCTGGTCTGTTGTGCTGCAACTGCTCCTCCTGCCTGCCCTGTGTGGTCTGTTGTGAGGCCCTTTCCCCCGATCTCTCATGTCTGTGCCCAGCTCCTACCCCCCCTTTTATCCTCCATGGTCCTTTGTGCATGCCCCTGCCACCTCCTTCTTGCCCATCATGGCCATTGTGCTGCCACTAAACCTCTCGCTTGCCATGCATTGTCTTCTATGCTGCCACGGCCCCTCCCACCTTCCCTGTGTGGTCAGCTAGCTGCCCCTGACCCTCTACCACCTTCCCTCCATGGTCTGTGTGTATACCATTATAGTCTCACTGTTGCCCTCCATGGTGTGTTGTGCTTCTAGTGCCCATCCTGCCTGACCTCCATGGTCAGCTTGCTGCTCCTGCCCTGCCCCCTTGGCCCCTGCCCTCCGTTTTCCATGTGCAGACCCCTATTCCCTCCCTCCTGGCTTGTCTGTTCCATTGTAATGCCCTTGATCCCTCCCTCCTGCCCTTTATGGTCCGTTATGCTGCAGCTTTCTCTCCTGTCTGCCAGTATGGTCAGCTTGCTGCCATTGCCTCGTTCCCCTCTGTTCTCTGTTGTCCATGTGCCTGGTCCTGACCCCTCCCTATTGCTTTCCATGGTGTGTTGTGCTGCACTGCCGTCCCGCATGCCCTGTGTGGTGTATTGTGCTGCTGCAAACCCTGATGCCTGCACTGTTAGGTCAGTTTGTTGCACCTCTCCCTGTCCCTCCTGTCCTCTGTTATCCAAGTCCATGTCCCTACCCCAATTCCTCCTGCCTTCCATGATCCAATGTACCAAACTTGCTAACATTTTGAACTTGGTAAGAGGGAGATTTTGAAAAAAAAACTGGGGAATTGATTTTCCCCATTGACTTACATTGAAAAAGAGGAGATTGTAGACAAGAGACAGATAAAATAAAGCCCTTTTGGGCTTAAAAACATTGGGCGCTCCTGCCTGAATCGGCTCTGTTGGCATGCATGGTTGTACTCCACTGCCTCTTCCTTCTGCCCTCAATGGTCTATTATATTGCCACAGCCTCTCTTGCCTGTCCTTCATTGTTGGCTTGTTGCCCGTGCCCCCCTTTCCACTGCCCTCCATGTTGTGGTGCCACTGCCCTTCTTGCCTGCCCAGTGTGGTCAAATTGTTGCCTCTGCACCCTCCTACCTGCCTTCAATTTTCCGAGTCCCTGCCCCTGACCTCTGCCTCCCAACAGTATCCTAATGAACAACTAGATTGCTAACATTCTATATTTGTTACAAAAGTGTGGCACACCTGACATCATCTTGATGTAATCAAAACTGTAATACCTAAAGCATTTCCTTTAGAAATTATAGAAATGAGAGGGTCTTATTTGCATAGAAATTATGGTTAGTGCTCCAAAAAACTAAAATGAGGACATATTTTCTGAGTTCTCAAATAGCGACAAAGCACTTTTTAAATTATTTGATATCTTTATTTTTTTATCCAGTTGACCACTTGATTAAATATTACGCTTAGGGGAGAGGATGTGGTGTTACTTCCAGAGCTGCAGACTTTGCAACTGGGGAACCAGGTTGGAGTTTCTGCTTCAGCTCGACATTCTGTGATTCTGGTCAAATCACTTAATCTCCCCATGCCTAGAACCAAAATGAATTTGTCCTTGTATGATGTAACCAATGCTCATGTAAAGAACTCCAATACCTGGCCAGTCTGCACTATATAAAACTGAAAAAAAACTAAGAATAAAAAGTGTTTTCCACTCTTCTGTCATTGGGCTATACGTGGGCTACATCTGGGTGATATTTGTGCTATATTTGGGCTCCTTTTTCTCTGGTGGCCATCTTGGGAGACTTCAATTCAATTCAATAAACTTGATTCGATCTGATTTAGAAACATAGATCATAAAAGTGTATATAAAACAGTAAATCCTCTTTCTTAATACAATACAATGAGAATTAATTAAAACCAGTAGGTAAAAACGGGTGTTACAAAGCCCGGCTCAGAGCAACTTCAGATTAACAGAATAGTAAAGTTCAATGTTTCGCAAGATCAATCTCAAGTACTTCGTGCAAAATACGCAATAAGGGGTCCAAGTAAGATGCAACGCTCCAATACCGAAAATAAAAAGTGTTTTGCACACTTCTGTCGTTGGGCAATATGTGGGCTACATCTGGGTGATATTTGTGCTACATTTAGGCTCTTTTTTCTCTGGTGGCCATCTTGGGAGACTTATTTGTTATGAAGTTTCCTAATTTCCTCATTCACTGCAGTCTCCTCAGTAGGAAATGCTTTCAGTTTTTTACTGTGATTCCATCAAGAAGGCATTCAGATGTGTCCTACATTTGCCATAAATTCAGAATGTTAGCACTCTAGTTGCTCATTAGATCACTTTAGTAAAGCTACTGCTCACCAGGGAGTTAACTGGAAGTCAGCTGCTGGTATTGAAAGTGCATGTTTCAGTCTGCATGTCAGAGTTTTTTAATGAAATAGAAGAGGATTTGAGAAGTCACTCAAAATGTACCCTAATTTTTCTTTCTGCAGCACTAATCAAAATTTTAATGGCAAAATGAACCCCCTCATTTTGTTCCTTTTTAAATTAAATGTTTTAAGTGTTACCAGTTTATTCCAATCAAGATGTCTTCAGGTTTGCCATACTATTGTCATAAGTAAGACTGTTAGCGCTCTAGTTGTTCTTTAGAACACTCTGGGAAGTTGCAGTAGAACACAAAGGAATCAACTGACAGTCTCTGCCCTTGTTGATGTACATGTTTTACTGAGAATGTCAGACTTCATTCTCACATGGCTGAGAAAGATAATGTGAATTTACAGAAAATATGCTCTCATTTTAGCTTCTGGAGCACCTTCCAAACCTCTATGGGAAAAGCATGAGAAAATAGTTTTTTCTCAAACATGATTCATGATATCCCAGCAGAAGGCTTTTTCACAGGGTAAAATCACCTTAGAACACACCACAATTCCAAAAATTAGTATGGTACCATCATCAAATGATTTATAATGTAACTAAAGTCTGTTATCACCCTTTATACGTTCTCCTTTTGGTGACCCTCAAAACCTTCCATTTACTACAATGCATTTTAATGGGGTGCTATCATGTATATTGGTCCCAAGATGGCTGCCAGCACTTCCTGGATGAAGTGCTGACAGCCAATCAGATCTCACGATGAGATGTGTGGTTAGGCTCCACCCAGATATCGATATTTCTTTTTCCTTTAATATTTCAAAAACTACTGAATAGATTTACACCATTTAAAGCAAAGAGTGCACTCCGGACCAAGAGCTACCTTTCTGCCAAATTTGGTGAAATTCCGTTCAGCAGTTCGGGCTGTAGCTGTGACAAAAGTTTCCTATGGAGAAAACACATTTTGGGACCCCCCTTTTTCCTCGGCCCCCGCTTGACGAATCACCCCGAAACTTTCAAGAAAGGAGCTGACCGGAGTGGGCCATTAGTTTTGAAAATTTCGCGAAGATTCGTCAAATGGCGCCAAAGATATTGGCAAAAGAAAAAACGCTTTTTGAATAGAAACAAGGTCCTAACTATAACTACCTACTGGCGACTGCCAGTAGGTAATATATATCAATCAATCAATCAATCAATTCTTTATTCGATCCAATAGATAAGATCATAAAAGCACAAATAAAAGAATAAAACAGTATAAAATTCCAATTCATCTTACATAAGTCAATAGCAGCAATTTCCTTTCACATGTAATAAAAACTCTTGTTGTTTAAATAGACCCAGAGTGTATTGTACAAATTTACCGCGTAATAAACCCAATACTATTTACAACCCCCCTTCCTCTTTTTCATGCATGCCCATAAAAACTTGGCTACCGAGAAGCAGACCAGAGGGTCAGACAACGATTTTAAAAAATAAAGTGCCAGCCGACATTGTTTAAAATTTTGGCGCTTTAAAATCGGGACAAGGTAGTCATTCCTTTCTTTCTCATAGAGCCCGCAAAACAAAACTAGGTGTAGCTCAGTTTGTATGGAGAGGTTATCACACGGGCACGAAATCAAATCTGAATGGTTATATGTTTTTTCTGGCTAACCTAACATCAACTGTATCATGTTCATGCAAAATCTTAATAATATGAATTTGTGTTGTGCACTAGTGACGTTTGCTAAGTAGAAATACCCTCCCTCTATCAGAGGCTGGCTCAGGCGATATATACGAACTGCCTGTTTGTCCCGATTTTTTTCCATCCGATTGTATTCTGCCATCAATAAAAACCTGTTAATTACCTTTTGTTTTAAAACCTTTCTGCAAGCTAGTGGATCCCTGAATAAGTCAGGGAGCCCAATATCATTCAACACTGACTCAACATAGTTAAGCCACCTGAACCTTCTGTGGTTTTCCAATTTTAAGCAGTTTCTTATTATGCTTTGCGTCAGGATCACCGTGTCCCTCCGCCAGATTGAATGCCACAGTTGGATCGGGGCTAGCCTAATTGAGTCTGAGATATAGGGCAAGTCCAGTTCTATGTGTAAAAAATAGTTAGAGGAAGAGGGAGGAAGGCCCACTAAAGACTTAAAAAAGTTGTTTTCAAACGTTTGGAGTAAGTCTGTCGATACCATGCCCCAGAACCCGGCCCATATGTTGCTGCGGCCTTTGTCTTAGATTGATAGATATTCTTTATCGGAAGTAATGGTCTGGCTCCCAGTTTTTTGGAAAAGGATTTTAAGGGCGAGAGGCTTCTCTCCATTCCCAACATCCTTCCTTCCACCAGCCTTGACCACGATAGATTTTTGTCAAAGAGAACCCCCAGGTAGGTGAAGGTATCAACCACCTCAATCCTTCCGGGGTCCGCGTGGAGGTACGGGGTTTTGTCTCTTTTTCTAGCCCCAGATATGATTGCTTAGTCTGATTAACTTTCAGATCTATTGAATCCATGAAGGATACATACGCAGTTATCAGGCGTTGGAGAGCTAGCCCCGTTCTTGCAATCAACACTGCATCGTCCACGTAGGCCAATATGGGTAGCAGGTGTGAGTCGAAGACAGGAACGTCCCTTGTGGTCGCCAAGAGGGCATCCTCGACTCCATTTGTATAAATAGAGAAGAGGAATGGGGCAAGGACGCAGCCCTGCCTTACCCCTCTACCGATTTTAAATGGGCGGGTACAGTCCCCATTTTTGGCGTAGTGGTCCGATGCTGTGGCGTTTGAGTATAACTGTCTAATGAAGTTAATTATGGCTGGGTCAACCCCCATCTCCTCCATTATGTTCCATAGCTTAACGTGGACCACACAGTCAAACGCTGCCGACAGGTCCATGAATGCCATGTAGATCTTCCCTTCCTTCACTCTGGTGTATTTGTCTATTATCAGGGCTAAGTTCAAGCACTGGTCCACAGTACCCTTTCCCTGCTGGAACCCATACTGTGCCTGGATTAAGATATTATTCTCCTGGGCCCACCCCTCTAGCCTAGAAAGAAGGAGTCGACCCCTGACCTTAACTGGTAGGTCGCTCCCCCACCACACAGCTCCGTCTGTGTGCCCTGCTGCTGCCCCTGATTGTGCTCGTTTTTTTCCTTTCTGTGCCCCCTTGCTGGCCCTGATTGTGCTTGTTTTTCCTTTCTGTGCCCCCTTGCTGCCCCTGATTGTGCTCGTTTTTCCTTTCTGTGCCCCCTTGCTGCCCCTGATTGTGCTCGTTTTCTTTCCTTTCTGTGCCCCCTTGCTGCCCCTGATTGTGCTCGTTTTTCCTTTCTGTACCCCTTGCTGCCCCTGATTGTGCTCGCTTTTTTTCCTTTCTGTGCCCCCTTGCTGCCCCTGATTGTGCCTCGCTTTTCCTTTCTGTACCCCCTTGCTGCCCCTGATTGTGCTCGTTTTTCCTTTCTGTACCCCCTTGCTGCCCCTGATTGTGCTCGTTTTTTTTTTTCCTTTCTGTGCCCCCTTGCTGCCCCTGATTGTGCTCGTTTGTTTTCCTTTCTGTGCCCCCATGCTGCCCCTGATTGTGCTCGTTTTTCCTTTCTGTGCCCCCTTGCTGCCCCTGATTGTGCTCATTTTTTTTTCCTTTCTGTGCCCCCTTGATGCCCTGATTGTGCTCGTTTTCCCTTCTGTGCCTGTTTCCCGCCGCTGCGCCCCTGCGGCCCCGCCCCCTCACTGCCCATTCGCTGCCCCATTCCCTGCTCCTCCCTCCCACCTCCCCATTTATGGCGGCCGCTGCGTGGTGAAGAGAGCGACCCCTGACCTTGACTGGTAGGTCGCTCCCCCACCACACAGCTCCGTCTGTGTGCCCTGCTGCTGCCCCTGATTGTGCCTCGTTTTTTTCCTTTCTGTGCCCCCTTGCTGGCCCTGATTGTGCTCGCTTTTTCCTTTCTGTGCCCCCTTTGCTGCCCCTGATTGTGCTCGTTTTTACTTTCTGTGCCCCTTGCTGCCCCTGATTGTGCTCGCTTTCTTTCCTTTCTGTGCCCCCTTGCTGCCCCTGATTGTGCTCTGCTTTTCCTTTCTGTACCCCCTTGCTGCCCCTGATTGTGCTCGCTTTTTTCCTTTCTGTGCCCCTTGCTGCCCCTGATTGTGCTCGTTTTTCCTTTCTGTACCCCCTTGCTGCCCCTGATTGTGCTCTGCTTTTCCTTTCTGTACCCCCTTGCTGCCCCTGATTGTGCCTCGTTTTTTTTCCTTTCTGTGCCCCCTTGCTGCCCCTGATTGTGCTCGTTCTTTTCCTTTCTGTGCCCCCTTGCTGCCCCTGATTGTGCTTGTTTTTCCTTTCTGTGCCCCCTTGCTGCCCCTGATTGTGCTCATTTTTTTTTCCTTTCTGTGCCCCCTTGATGCCCTGATTGTGCTCGTTTTCCCTTCTGTGCCTGTTTCCCGCCGCTGCGCCCTGCGGCCCCGCCCCTCACTGCCCATTCGCTGCCCCATTCCCTGCTCCTCCCTCCCACCTCCCCATTTATGGCGGCCGCCATGCGGCCGCGCCGCTGCGCGCGCCGAAGGCGCGCCTAAGGCAAGCCCGTCTGTGCCCGTCCGCGCCGTGACCGCGCCCAGCGCCAGACCCCCTGGTCCGGGCATCCCCCGCACCCGCCACATCAACAGACGCCGATACGACGCCAGCACCCTCCACGCACTCAACCCCAGAAAAGATCACGCCTGCTACCAGGCCACCCCGAAGCGCACCCAAGGGCCCTTCACCTGCCGGAACTGCAGCTTCGCCAACACCCGCCCCGCCAAACCACCGCCCAGGAAAGAACCCAACTACCTCAGATGCATCCTCCTCAACACCCGCTCCGCCCGCAAACACGCCATCGAACTCTGGGACCTTCTCGACTCAACCTCCCCAGACGTCGCATTCCTGACGGAGACCTGGCTGAATCCCGCTTCAGCCCCCGACATCGCCATTGCCATCCCGGACGGATACAAGATCACCCGCAGGGACCGCACCAACGGAGTCGGAGGAGGCATCGCCATCGTCCACAGGAACACCCTCAGAGTCTCAACCAACACCGACGACACCCTCAGCACCGCCGAACACATGCACTTCCAGATCCACACCGATCCCAACACCACCCTCAGAGGAACCCTCATCTACAGACCCCCAGACCCCGACCACAGTTCAGCGATTCCATCGCTGACTTCGTCAGCACACACGCCATCGCCTCCACGGACTACATCCTCCTCGGGGACCTGAACTTCCACCTCGAGAACAACAAGGACACCAACTCCACCACCCTGATCGACAACCTTGCCACCCTCGGACTCAGACAGCTCGTGACTACACCCACCCACGCCGCCGGCCACACGCTAGACTCCATCTTTTCCGCAAGCCCACACGTCTCCTTCAACCACACCTCCGAACCCCACTGGACTGACCACCACTGCATCCACTTCACCTACAGGAAGCCCACCACGCACCACCGCACCGAACAAATGCCTCGCCGCTGCTGGAGCAGAGTCACGGAAGACCAGCTAACCACAACCCTCGCCCTGAGCCCACCCGCCGAACCCTCCGACCCCGACACCGCCGCCCGCAACCTCAGACAGTGGATCGACGACTGCGCCAACACCTCGCCCCGCTCAAGAATCCGCCCAACAGCCACACCAGCAAGAAAGCCACCTGGTTCACCGAAGACCTCCAGGCCTCCAAACGAACATGCCGAAAACTGGAGAAGATCTGGCTCCACGAACAGACAGCGGACAGCTACGCCGCCCACAAGAGCGCCACCCGCAGTCACCATCACCTCATCAGATCCGCCAAAAGGGCCTCACTCAAAGACCGCCTAGACAACAACGCACACAACAGCAAAGAGCTCTTCAACATCATGAAGGAACTCTCCAACCCCAGCTCCAACACCAACGACATCCAGCCGTCGCGAGACCTGTGCGACTCACTGGCCACCTTCTTCCACCGCAAAATCGCCGACATCCACGACAGCTTCAACACCACGACCGCCCCGGCAACCACCGAGACCACTGCCCCCACAACCACCAACCGCCTGCTCTCCTGGACCAACATCAACGACGAGGACACCAGCGAGATCATGAACACCATCCACTCCGGTTCACCGCTAGACCCGTGCCCTCACCACATCTTCAACAAAGCCAGTACAGCCATCGCGCCCCATCTCCGGAAAATAATCAACATCTCCTTTGAGACAGCAACCTTCCCGGAAAGCTG
Source organism: Calotriton arnoldi (assembly GCA_963921515.1). Lineage (NCBI taxonomy): Eukaryota > Metazoa > Chordata > Amphibia > Caudata > Salamandridae > Calotriton > Calotriton arnoldi. Next base: position 552,429 of record CAWUFW010001973.1, read on the forward strand.
GAAGCACGCCGAGATCACCGCCTTACTCAAGAAACCCAAGGCAGACCCCAAGGACCTCAAGAACTTCCGACCCATCTCTCTGCTCCCGTTCCCCGCGAAGGTCACCGAGAAAATCGTCAACAAACAACTGACCCGCTACCTCGAGGAGAACAACATCCTGGACCCTTCCCAGTCCGGCTTCCGCAGCAACCACAGCACCGAAACCGCCCTCATCGCCGCCACCGATGACATCAGGACCCTGCTAGACAACGGAGAAACAGCAGCCCTCATCCTCCTGGACCTATCAGCGGCCTTCGACACGGTCTGCCACCACACACTAGGAACACGCCTTCACGACGCCGGGATCCAAGAGAAGGCCCTGGACTGGACCACATCCTTCCTTTCCGGCAGAACACAAAGCGTCCGCCTCGCCCCCTTCCGATCCAAGGCCACCAAGATCATCTGCGGCGTACCCCAAGGCTCCTCCCTCAGCCCAACGCTGTTCAACATCTACATGGCACCCCTCGCCCACGTCGCCCGACAGCACAACCTCAACATCATCTCCTACGCCGACGACACCCAGCTGATCCTCTCCCTCACCAAAGACCCTCACACCGCCAAAGCCCACCTCCACGAAGGAATGAAGGCCGTCGCCGAATGGATGAGGACCAGCCGCCTGAAGCTGAACTCGGACAAGACGGAGGTCCTCATCCTTGGTTCCAACCCTTCAGCCTGGGACGACTCCTGGTGGCCAACATCACTGGGAACAGCCCCGCCACCCACCGACCACGTACGCAACCTAGGGGTCATCCTCGACCCCACCCTCTCCATGACTAACCAGGTCAACGCCGTTTCCTCATCCTGCTTCAACATCCTCCGAATGCTCCGCAGGATCTTCAAGTGGATCCCCACCGAAACAAGAAAAACAGTCACCCAGGCCCTCGTCACCAGGAGGCTGGACTACGGAAACACCCTCTACGCAGGAACGACGGCTAAGCTCCTGAGACGGCTGCAACGCATCCAGAACGCCTCTGCACGTCTTATCCTCGACATCCCCCGACGCAGCCACATCACACCCCACCTGAGAGACCTGCACTGGCTCCCTGTCAACAAGAGGATAACCTTCAAGCTCCTCACCCACGCACACAAAGCACTCCACAACTCCGGACCAGCCTACCTCAACAGATGACTCAGCTTCTACACCCCCACCCGCCAGCTCCGCTCGACCAGCCTCGCCCTCGCCACAGTCCCCCGCATCCGGAAAACGACCGCCGGCGGCAGATCCTTCTCCCACCTCGCCGCCAAGACCTGGAACACCCTCCCCACCAACCTCCGACAGACCCAAGACCTACTGGCCTTCAGAAGACTCCTCAAGACCTGGCTCTTCGATCAGTAGCAGCACCACACCCTCTTCCCCAGCGCCTTGAGACCCTCGCGGGTATGTAGTGCGCTTTATAAGTGACATGATTGATTGATTGATTGATTAGCTTTGCTGTGGTATCCAGCAGGGAGATTGGTCTGTAGTTCTTTGGGTTAGCCCTAGCCCCTTTTTTGTGTAATGGAACAATAACACTTGTTGACCATGAAGGGGGAGAGCCTGCTAGCGCTATGTTTTTAAGGACATTCGTTAGTAGGGGTGCCCATAAGTCCGGGGTTTCCTGAAAAAAATCAATTGGGACCCCATCTGGTCCTGGGGCCTTTCCAGGGCTACATAGCATGAGGCCTCTTCTCACTTCAGTGAGTGAGAAGAACAGTGAGTCCTGTGGGCTTAGCTCTATAGTACGCAATGACGTGGGAGGATAAATGCTAGAGGCAAAGATGTTTTCAAAAAACGGGCCACCCAAGCGTCTTCATCTACGTTAATATCTATTGTGGGGTCTCTGGGATTTTTAAAGCGTGGGGCATTAACTATCTTCCAAAAAACTCGACTATTACCCGTGCTTGCTGCCTCTTCAAGATCCGACCATACCTCATCCTTAATGGCTCTTTCCCTGTTTTTTCTTGCTCGGTTATAACAGGTCCGCAGTGCTCTTATATGGTCTGATGTTCTAGGTTTGGTTTTCAGGGCAGACATTAGAGCCTTCCTCGCTTTTGTACAGGGGGAGTCGAACCAGCCCTTACCTCTCCCAGTATTTAACGATTTGGTGCGTGTGAGAGCCAATTTTACCTTTTCTAAAAGACCACAAAAAGAGGACACCACTACCCCTGGGTCAGCGTCCGGTTCCAGGCATATAGAAATATTACCCCGTATGGTTGAAACAATTTCTGGGACCATCTTAATTTTGTCAATGTGAGCCCACCTAAGTTGAAAGCCATTTTTTCTTGCCACGATTTGGCGTTCCAACTTTTTGATGGGATGTCGATTCCCTTGTGGATACACTTAGGTGAAAGGATATAATGGCGTGGTCGCTGAAAATTGTGAATTGATTTTCTAACAGGGTGGCCCTAATGCTGAGGGGATTAGTAACTACTATATAATCAATCGTTGACTCGTACCCAATTTGCTGGAAAGTTCGGCCTGGATATCCTATTGGTAGATTTGGGTCATTAATTATTACCATATTAAAGGAAAATAGAATCCTATTTAGGCAGTTTCCATATTCACTATGGGTGAAGTGATATATTGGATTTCCCACCAAACCCTCTAAGCCACAGACAGAGACTTCATTATATTTACAGGGGTGGATGTTGAAATCACCCAGCCAAATAATGTTGACTGCCTCATTCTTGAAATCACTTAAGAGGTTATCTATTGCCTTATTTAGCTCACCTACCACAGAGTGCATATTTGGCCCAAACTCATTATTATAAAAAATGTATTAGGGGCCACGTGCCTTCCTCTATTACCTCGAATGTCAGCAAATGGAAATGTGTGTTTGGCAAATCAAACTTTTTTACTTTTACTGGTAGATTGTTTGGAATTAAGGTTAAGAGACCCCCTTAGCCCTCCCTGAGAAAGAAGGTCCAGCCAGTGTTTGAAAGGAGCGATATCCATTTACGAAGATTGGCTCCGTAGACCATGTCTCCTGAAAACATGCAATGTCGTGGTCTTGCCAGAATTTTTTCCAGTCATCGTCACCCAGTTTTGGGACAATATCTGCCACATTCCATGATGCTATTTTGAAAATAGTTTTATTTGCCCCCAATTGTGTGTTATCTGTCTTGGGCTCCCTTCAGTGACAGGGACCAAACTATCCTCACTGTCGCAACCTTCTCTGGGTTTTATCTCGGTTGGGCGTAGTCAATCACATGATTCTAGATCAGAGAGAGGAGCGAATCTATTCTCCAACCTCAACCCCAATGCCCCAACATTTCTTGAAGGATTTAGCCATGACTGAGGGTCCCTCTGGTGGGGTCTACCTCCTGCAACCAGCAGGAAAAGAGGTCTGTAGAAGTATTCCAATGATAAAACAGTAATCTGGGAGCCCTTAGGGGAGCCTTACATAGGTACGCTAGGAGGGATCTAACCACAATTTCATTATTAAAACTTATCACCACACAATCTTCCGGCATCTCTTTCCTTGATGTGCCCAACCAACCTATCCTTCTAGCCATAATGATTTGATTAGAGAGACAGCTGCCCCTTCCCCCGCTTCATTTAGTCGACGCGTCAGCCAATGGAGGGCTTTAAACATTAGTTGGTCAGTCGTTTCTAGTTGACCCTCCCTCAAAAGTGGTACGTTCGCCAACACCACTACAAGTGGGGATGCTGCTGGGGGGAGGTGCAAAGTCTGAATTCCAGTGGTCATTCTTCCGTCCAGGAGTCTATCCCCCCCTGGGTGGTCAGCCCTCCTCCTCGGCCCTGGTGAGGTTAAGACCTGGTTTATCGATGCTGAATTAGGATGGAAATTTTGCGGAACCTCCCCTGCTAGGGTCTCCGAGTGGGCATTAGGCTGTTGCAAGGATGTTCGAATATGGTGGGTTGTGTTAGTATGGATGTCAGAATTGGAGTGTGCGGGGTTGACCAGATTACTATTAACAGGATCCGTATTTGGATGGTTCAGGGTCATTTCTGATCTGCGGGTCCCCACCCGCGAATATGTCTCCAGGCCAGTGCTGGGTCCGTTCCTAAGAAGCAATGCCTTGAGGGAACAAAAGTTATTAGGGCCCTGAGAGTCCAAGTGGGCTAACTTGTATTCAATCTGGCTTAGCTTCAATAGGATAGGGTTCAACATGGTAGAGACCATATTTTCTAGTCTCTGCCACGTGTCGTCATCGTTCATCAATGGGCACGAAGTTAGGGGTACTGGGGGACTTGCTCCATTTTGAGCAGATTCCGTTTTATCAACCCTCCTTGTTTTGGCCGATCTAGAGATTTTTGCTGGTTTCTGTCTCTAAGGGCTGCCACCCCTTTTTCTCTTTACTGATGGTTCAGGGTTAACGCCCGGGTGCTTTTTCAGGCCCATGCCCCTGGTGGATATTCTTGACGTGCTAGATGGCGTAGGAGGCAATGGGTCTTGGGGGGTCAGGACTGTAAGTATTCCTGGTCCTGGTTCTGATTCTGGTAAGGGAGGTTGTGTGGGAGCGTTAAGTGGACATTGAGCCCCCAGGGAAGATCGCTTCTGAAGAATAGGCTCCCAAGATAGGTGTTGCTCAGTCAGTTCTATTTCATGAGTTATGACAGACGCCGCCCTTGTTAAAAATGCATCAAGTGTTCCTGCAATTCCCCCGCCCGCTTGGTCACTCTGACCCTTGCGCTTGCTCATTGTAAAAGAAATAATAATGTCTGCGCACAGTACCTTAATGGAGTCAGCGTTGTTAGAGGGGGGCCAGCCTCCTCCGGGCTCCGACAGGCCCACCCTTGGCCCGGCCCGCACTGTGGGCCGCTGGTGCTGGTTTTATGCGCGTCTGCGCACAAAGGTTTGTGGGAGTTGTGGTCTGGCGGGCAGGATAGATCCCAAACAGTGCGAGGAGGAAAAGCGGCTACAACCGCCGCGGGCCGCTGGTGCTGGTTTTATGCACGTCTGCGCGCAAAGGTTTGTGGGAGTTGTGGTCCGGCGGGCAGGAGAGATCCCAAAAAGTGCGAGGAGGAAAAGCGGCTATATATATATATATATATATATGAAAAACACCACAAAGGCTCTCCCACTTGCGACGCTGTCTTCCCAGCCACAAAGAGAGCCGCGGACCACAGGAAACGTAGGCAAATTCTATTTATTCCTTCTCCTCACACGACGCGTTTCGGGCGCCACTCGCCCTTGATCACATACCATAGAATCTGGCCCACCATTTTTTTAAAATGCATTACGTGCTAAACCACGTGATTTTTAAACAACATAGAAAACACACTTACATATTTACTCAAAGTATCGTGAAAGATCTTTTCTTTTTCTTTGCTTTGTTGGCGCTGCCACCACCTATATGTACAGATGCATTTTACCATTCTTTTAAACAACAAATGAAATTAACATTTGCAATTCAAATTAAACTCAACAAAACTTTGTCAGTACAAATACCTAGATCATATACTCCCGTATTTTTTTATAAAATCGAAATTAATTAAAATCCCTTGTAAAATACAATTATATAGATTCAATTGTGAACCAGATCTAACTAGACAAAGTTTAAAAAATTGAGAACATGTGCAAAGATAGCATAAATGCAAATACATATTGTATGGTTAGCCTTATTTTTGTTTACATGTGAAGATCACTGGATAAATCCATTTACTTCCATAACGCCATATTCATCACATGAATCATCCCAAAATACTGTAAAGTGCTTCAGTGCTAAAGTGCTACCATCGATAATAAAAATAAAAATTGAGAACATGTGCAAAGATATCATATAGGCAAATACATACTGCATGGTTAGCCTTAATCTTGCTTAAATGCGAAAATCACTGGATAAATCCATTCGCTTCCCTAACGCCATATTCATCACATACATCATCCCAGAATACAATAAAGTGCTTCAGTGCTAAAGTGCTACCATCAATGATGTTATTCATTCAATAAAGTGTAAGTGCTGCGAATAAAGTTTACACAATTAAATCACATTTAAAATTGCAAAAAAATGGATAAAAACCTGGAGGCTGTCTTGGTGAACTTCTAAATATTATACATTATTTCTCAATTTCGTTAATGGGTCACCCAACATACACTACCACTAGAATTTCATCTAATAACCAATTATAGGAAGTGGTGTAGGTCTTCCGTGTTATTCAGGCCATACGGTATTTTGCTGTCCATTTCCAAAATCATTTTACATTCCATCTGCCTTAACAACTTTTCCCTGTCACCCCCCCTACGGGGTTTAGAAATAGCTGCCACTACAAAATACCTCAAACAATTGTATATATATATATCTAAACAGCAACATTTTCCAGTATCCAGGTAAAGAAGGCATGCACACTCCCAGCAGGTAAGTTGCATATATTAGTTTAATGAGCAGCACACTCAATATATACATATATCTTTATATCTATATATCTATATATATATTATCTACTGGCGGTCGCCAGTAGGTAGTTATAGTTACAACCTATTATCCATAGGAAATCCGCGACATTCTATTTGAAATAACTCTCTTGCCGGTTGACGTATCTTCGCGAAATTTTCAAACTTCGTGGGGCGCTCCGGTCCGCTCCTACCCTGAAAGTCTCGGGGGATACGTCAAGCGGGGGCCGAGAAAAAGGGGGTCCCAAAACGAGTTTTCCCCATGCATTTTCCCATAGGAAACTTTAGACACGGCTACAGCTCGAACTGCTGAACGGAATTACACCAAATTTGGCAAAGAGGTAGTTCTTGGTTCAGAAAGAACCCTTTTTGTTAAATGGTGTAAATCCGTTCAGTAGTTGCTGAGAAAATGAAAAGTAAAAAGTTAGTGATATCTAGGGACGAGTAGGGTCCGCGTACCCTCCCGATCACGAGCTGCATGTTAATTGGTTGTCAGCTGGCTGTCAACATTCCGATTCAGGAAATGTTGGCAGCCATTTTGTCCCTCGGTAGAACCGAGGGACAGAAACAAGTGCGCAAAGCGCACAAAGGGGGCAGGGTAGAAACACCCTGACCCCCTAGGTTTGCTCAGGGGTCCCACAAGGACCCCCTGGGCAAAAAAAAATAATTTTTTTAAAAATCGGCAGGATGCGCTCAGGGTGCGCGAATCCTGCCGAAAATCGAAGCGCGGTCTCCCGCGCTTCGATAGTTAATTGGCCCCCGGGTGGCCCAAGTCCCGGGGGCATGGTGGGGGGATAATTTAATGTGTGGGGGCCTCAAAGGGCCCCCAAGCCCCGGGGACCGCCACCCCCGGGGCTTTTTTTTAAATGGTGCGGGAGGGCTCTGAGCCTTCCGCAGCCCCGGGGACCACCACCTCCCCGGGGCTTTTTTTTTATAATTATTAAACCTGTGTGGGGGCTCCAGCCCCCACATGCCCCGGGCCCACCACCTCCCCGGGGCACTAAACATTTTAATATGGGGGTCCGTTACGGACCCCCAGAGCCCCGGGGACCACCACCTCCCGGGGCTGTGTACTGAATGGGAGGGGGCCGCGCGGCCCCCTCCTGGAGCCCTTGATGGCCCTGGGGACCACCACCCCCCAGGGCCGGCTCCTGCAGTGTCCCGGGTGCCTACCCCCGGGACACTGTAGTTTGCTATGGCAGGACGGGAGCCTCGCGGCTCCCGTCCTGCCATAGCAAACTGCTTTGGATATTGGAAGAGAGAGCAGGGAAACCTGCTCTCTCTTCCAATATCCAAAGCGATTGCTTTTCCACATGGGGAGCAGCATGTCAGCTGCTCCCCATGTGGAACAGCAATGCCGGCTCCCAAGGGACGTGGGGAGCCGGCGGGACTGTGGGGGATTGGGGACCCCCCCACAGTCCCCAACGGAGAGGGCCAGCCCCGGGGGATGGGGTCCCCGGGGCAAGTAGTGGCTCGGGATGGGGGCCACGCGGCCCCCTCCCCAAAAAAGAGAAAAATTTAAAAAAAAGAAAAATGGAAAGGCCGGCCCCGGGAGATGGGGTCCCCGGGGCCTTAAAATGGCCAGAGGAGGGGGGCCACGCTGCCCCCTCAAAAAATAAATATAGAGGCCATGCCCCGGGGGATGGGGTCCCCGGGGCCAATACAGGCCCAGGGAAGGGGGCCACGCGGCCCCCTTCCCGTTTTTTTTTTTTTAAGGTAATTTAAAAAGGGGTAAGGCCCTGGGGGATGGGGTCCCCAGGGCCCAAAAAAGAAAAAAGGAAGGGGGCTACACAGCCCCCCTTCAGGGGAGAAAAAAAAACGATCGGGCCCGCAGGCCCCGCCCCTTCCTTCACCACTCTGCAAACGCGCCCTGGCGCGTTTGCAGAGGGGGAACGACCCCTTGAATACTGGGGGTCTCTGGGGCCAACTAGCCCACCAGGTACCTCCAGTATGCGCCAGGGGCTGCCTTGCAGAGAGGTGTACAGAGGCCACGCCCTTTTACACCTCTCTGCAACGCAGCTCTGTGGCGCTTTTGGAGGTATATGGTGGGCTAGTTGGACTCCGGGGACCCTCAGGATTCAAGGGGACTTAATCCCCCAACTTAAAACGCGCCACGGGGCGCGTTTGCACAGTGGTGAAGGGAGGGGCGGGGCTTCAGGTGACATGTGTGCAAACAGGCCCCGTGGCGCGTTTTAAGATGGGGAATTAAATCCCTTCAATCCTGAGGGTCTCTGGGGCCAACTAGCCCAACAGGTACATCCAGAATGCGCCACAGAGCTGCGTTGCAGAGAGGTGTAAAAGGGGTGTGGCCTCTCTACACGTCTCTGCAACGCAGCCCCTGGCGCATATTGGAGGTTCCTGGTGGTCTAGTTGGCCCCTAGGGACCCTCAGGATTCAAGGGGACTTAATCCCCCAACTTAAAACGCGCCACAGGGCGCGTTTGCAAAGATGTCACCTCAGGCCCCGCCCCTCCCTTCACCATTGTGCAAATATTCCTCTAAAATCAGCCGAAATAGGAATTCCGATTTACTCACCTGTTATAAGGAGAGACCTCAGTGCTGTATCTTTCAGCCCAGTACTGGTCCTGAAAAGTAATTTTAACCGTACTTACCAGTAACTTGAATTTCCTTCCATAGGCTAACATTGACTGGTTTCACTTGGAAATTCTTCTAAGTGTGGAGTTTTGGAACTTTAAAATATTCCTCTAAAATCAGCCGAAATACGAATTCCGATTTACTCACCTGTTATCAGGAGAGACCTCAGTGCTGCATCTTTCAGCCCAGTACTGGTCCTGAAAAGTAATTTTAACCGTACTTACCGGTAACTTGAATTTCCTTCATAGGCTAACATTGACTGGTTTCACTTGGAAATTCTTCTAAGTGTGGAGTTTTGGAACTTTAAAATATTCCTCTAAAATCAGCCGAAATACGAATTCCGATTTACTCACCTGTTATCAGGAGAGACCTCAGTGCTGCATCTTTCAGCCCAGTACTGATCCTGAAAAGTAATTTTAACCGTACTTACCGGTAACTTGAATTTCCTTCATAGGCTAACATTGACTGGTTTCACTTGGAAATTCTTCTAAGTGTGGAGTTTTGGAACTTTAAAATATTCCTCTAAAATCAGCCGAAATACGAATTCCGATTTACTCACCTGTTATCAGGAGAGACCTCAGTGCTGCATCTTTAAGCCCAGTACTGATCCTGAAAAGTAATTTTAACCATACTTACCGGTAACTTGAATTTCCTTCATAGGCTAACATTGACTGGTTTCACTTGGAAATTCTTCTAAGTGTGGAGTTTTGGAACTTTAAAATATTCCTCTAAAATCAGCCGAAATACGAATTCCGATTTACTCACCTGTTATCAGGAGAGACCTCAGTGCTGCATCTTTCAGCCCAGTACTGATCCTGAAAAGTAATTTTAACCGTACTTACCGGTAACTTGAATTTCCTTCTTAGGCTAACATTGACTGGTTTCACTTGGAAATTCTTCTAAGTGTTGATTTTTGAAACATACAAATATTCCTCTAAAATCAGCCGAAATCCGAATTCTGATTTACTCACCTGTTATCAGGAGAGACCTCAGTGCTGCATCTTTCAGCCCAGTACTGGTCCTGAAAAGTAATTTTAACCGTACTTACCAGTAACTTGAATTTCCTTCCATAGGCTAACATTGACTGGTTTCACTTGGAAATTCTTCTAAGTGTGGAGTTTTGGAACTTTAAAATATTCCTCTAAAATCAGCCGAAATACGAATTCCGATTTACTCACCTGTTATCAGGAGAGACCTCAGTGCTGCATGTTTCAGCCCAGTACTGATCCTCAAAAGTAATTTTAACCGTACTTACCGGTAACTTGAATTTCCTTCATAGGCTAACATTGACTGGTTTTCAGCAAAAAGTTTCAAAGTGTTGATTTTCACAAACTACAAATATTCCTTAAAAATCGACAGTATGACTTAAACGCATTCTTTCAACTGTTTACAGGAGATGCACCAGTGCTGGATCCAGGATCCAACACTGAGTAAGAAAAAGTAACGATAACAGTTTTTACCTGCTAAGTGAATTTCCTTCCATAGGATAACATTGGTGATTCTATGAGAAAAAGTTTCAAAGTGTCAACTTTTAAAATACAATAATATTCCTTAAAAATCACGACTGTAACCAAAACGCTTTTACTCAACTGTTTACAGGAGATGTCCCAGGACTGAATCTAGGATCCAGTCCTGTGGTTAGAAAAGTAATCCATAAAGTAACTAATTGCATTTAACTAGAAATTCACATTGAGCTGAATGTTGCATTGTGTTTGAAAATGTGTTGCCCATTGCAACAACTGTAACTACTGTACTTAAAAGTCTATTGCCTATCTGCAAAGTATTTAAACTAAAGTAATTCATTAAGAGAAAGTATTTTTTGTAATGTAATGTATAATGTAATTACAATGTAATTTAAATAATAAAATATGTAAAAAAAATTGTTTCTAAAAATGTAGTAAATCAGTATTTTAAAAATTTATATAACAATTAATACATTTAAAAATTGTCATTTACAAAACCTTTGAAATTCACTGAAAAACCGTAGGTTTCAGACATGTTATAGTTACAAATTAGCATTTAAAAACCTTTGAAATTCACTGAAAAAACCATAGGTTTCAGGGACGTTATAGTTACAAATTAGCATTTAAAAAACCTTTGAAATTCACTGAAAAAACCATAGGTTTTAGGACAGTTATAGTTAGTTGGACATTGCACTCGTACAAAACCCGTGAAATTCCCCCGTTATAGTTAGTCCAGCTAACTATAACTCGCGCCCCGCAATGCACTGCTGATGACGTCACATATTACATCACTCATGACATGGTCAGTGACATCACTGATGACATCACTGATGACATCTCAAATGACATCACTGATGACATCACTGATGACATCATCCATGTGATAATTTCATGCATCTTCTCACACCCTAATATAACCTTTGATACACCCACTCTAAAGTACAGACTGCCATTCGCAAAACCATAGACACTCCAACACCAATAACTACATACCCACTCACTGATTCTTAGGTCTACGCACACATCCACTCACTCACCCGAACAGTCACTCATATTTACGGTCACTCAGTACAGGACTATCATATGCACTCATACTCCTATATAGACACTCAAACACCGCCACTCATCCATAGAGGTACTCACACACCTAGTCAGTCATGCAAATAATTAAACACACTACCATTTACTCACCTATACAGTTATACACACACCAGCTCACTTACTCATACAAATACTAGCACATTCTTACGCTCTTATACAATCACTGATACAAGCACACACTCATCCATACAGCCACTATCACAATCAGTCACTCTTGCTTATAGCTATTTATATACTCCAACACACATATATACTGCCTTTCACATATGTAGTTACTCACACATGTACCACTGGGACATACATTCACTCACTAACACACTCTTACACACACTTACCCACCCATACAGTCTATCACAGATGCACTCTTGAAACCATCCACCCAGTGAATCACCCACTCACACATCTATGCACAGAGTCGCACACACCCCTCCCACACAAACACTCAGGCACCCATACAGATACTCACACAAGCATTCAATAACTCATATAGACACTCATGTAGCTATTCTCAAACACATGCAGCCACTTACACAGCAACAGACAGACGGATACAGACATTCACCCAGTTTAGTCACTAACCCATGCATTCAGTAAGATACGTTAAATCACTCACTTATACAGTCAGTCACGCACCTACTAAATCATCCATACAGACACTTACACACCCACTCATTCTTCAATACGTCTTTTCCTATATATATTAAAAATATTTAAACTTTACAGAAACACACAGTCACTGGATGATGTCATCAGTGATGTCATGAGTGATGTCATTTGAGATGTCATCAGTGATGTCATCAGTGATGTCACTGACCATGTCATGAGTGATGTAATATGTGACGTCATCAGCAGTGCATTGCGGGGGCGCGAGTTATAGTTAGCTGGACTAACTATAACGGGGGAATTTCACGGGTTTTGTACGAGTGCAATGTCCAACTAACTATAACTGTCCCTAAAACCTATGGTTTTTTCAGTGAATATATATATATTCACTGAAAAAACCATAGGTTTTAGGGACAGTTATAGTTAGTTGGACATTGCACTCGTACAAAACCCGTGAAATTCCCCCGTTATAGTTAGTCCAGCTAACTATAACTCGCGCCCCCGCAATGCACTGCTGATGACGCCACATATTACATCACTCATGACATGGTCAGTGACATCACTGATGACATCACTGATGACATCTCAAATGACATCACTGATGACATCATCCAGTAACTGTGTGTTTCTGTAAAGTTTAAATATTTTTAATATATATAGGGAAAGGCGTATTGAAGAATGAGTGGGTGTGTAAGTGTCTGTATGGATGATTTAGTAGGTGCGTGACTAACTCTATAAGTGAGTGATTAAATGTATCTTACTGAATGCATGGGTTAGTGACTAAACTGGGTGAATGTCTGTATCCGTCTGTCTGTTGCTGTGTAAGTGGCTGCATGGGTTTGTGAATAGCTACATGAGTGTCTATATGAGTTATTGATTGGTTGTCTGAGTATCTGTATGGGTGCCTGAGTGTTTGTGTGGGTGGGGTGTGTGCAACTCTGTGCATAGATGTGTGAGTGGGTGATTCACTGGGTGGATGGTTTCAAGAGTGCATCTGTGATAGACTGTATGGGTGGGTAAGTGTGTGTAAGAGTGTGTTAGTGAGTGAATGTATGTCCCAGTGGTACATGTGTGAGTAACTACATATGTGAAAGGCAGTATATATGTGTGTTGGAGTATATAAATAGCTATAAGCGAGAGTGTGTGATTGTGAGAGTGACTGTATGGATCAGTGTGTGCTTGTATCAGTGATTGTATAAGAGCGTAAGAATGTGCTAGTATTTGTATGAGTAAATGAGCTGGTGTGTGTATAACTGTATAGGTGAGTAAATGGCAGTGTGTTTAATTATTTGCATGACTGACTAGGTGTGTGAGTACCTCTATGGATGAGTGGCGGTGTTTGAGTGTCTATATAGGAGTATGAGTGCATATGATAGTCCTGTACTGAGTGACCGTAAGTATGAGTGACTGTACGGGTGAGTGAGTGGATGTGTGTGTAGACCTAAGAATCAGTGAGTGGGTATGTAGTTATTGGTGTTGGAGTGTCTATGGTTTTGCGAATGGCAGTCTGTAATTTAGAGTGGGTGTATCAAAGGTTATATTAGGGTGTGAGGAGGTGCATCAGATTATCACGTGGATGATGTCATCAGTGATGTCTTCAGTGATGTCATTTGAGATGTCATCAGTGATGTCTTCAGTGATGTCACTGACCATGTCATGAGTGATGTAATATGTGACGTCATCAGCAGTGCATTGCGGGGGCGCGAGTTATAGTTAGCTGAACTAACTATAACGGGGGAATTTCACGGGTTTTGTACGAGTGCAATGTCCAACTAACTATAACTGTCCCTAAAACCTATGGTTTTTTCAGTGAATTTGTAAGATTTTTTAAATGCTAATTTCTAACTATAACGTGCCTGAAACCTATGGTTTTTTCAGTGAATTTCAAAGGTTTTTTAAATGCTAATTCCTAACTATAACATGTCTGAAACCTATGGTTTTTTTCAGTGAATTTCAAAGGTTTTGTAAATGACAATTTTTAAATGTATTAATTGTTATATTTATTTTTTTGATACTGATTTACTACATTTTTTTAAACTATTTATTTTTAGATATTTTATTTTTTAAATTACATTGTAATTACATTATACATTACATTACAAAATATACTTTCTCAGAATGAATTACTTTAGTTTAAATACTTTGCAAATAGGCAATAGACTTTTAAGTACAGTAGTTACAGTTGTTGCAATGGGCAACACAATTTCAAACACAATGCAACATTGAGCTCAATGTGAATTTCTAGTTAAATGCAATTAGTTACTTTATGGATTACTTTTCTAACCACAGGACTGGATCCTAGATTCAGTCCTGGGACATCTCCTGTAAACAGTTGAGTAAAAGCGTTTTGTTTACAGTAGTGATTTTTAAGGAATAATATTGTATTTTAAAAGTTGACACTTAGAAACTTTTTCACATAGAATCACCAATGTTATCCTATGGGAGGAAATTCACTTAGCAGGTAAGTAGTGTTATCGTTAGTTTTTCTTACTCAGTGGTGGATCCTGGATCCAGCACTGGTGCATCTCCTGTAAACAGTTGAAAGAATGCGTTTAAGTCATACAGGCGATTTTTAAGGAATATTTGTAGTTTGTGAAAATCGACACAAACTTTTCTGCTGAAAACCAGACAATGGATTCCTATGGAAGGAAATACAAGTTACTGGTAAGTACGGTTAGAATTACTTTTCAGGGTCAGTGCTGGGCTAAAAGATGCAGCACTGGGTTCTCTCCTGATAACAGGTGAGTAAATCGGAATTCGTAGTTCGGCTGATTTTAGAGGAATATTATAAAGTTCCAAAACTCCACACTTAGAAGAATTTCCAAGTGAAACCAGTCAATGTTAGCCTATGGAAGGACATTCAAGTTACTGGTAAGTACGGTTAGAATTACTTTTCAGGATCAGTACTGGGCTCAAAGATGCAGCACTGAGGTCTCTCCTGATAACAGGTGAGTAAATCGGAATTCGTAGTCCTGCTGATTTTAGGGGAATATTTGCATGTTTCAAAAATCGACAGAAACTTTTTCAGCAAAAAGCAGGCAATGATATCCTATGGAAGGAAATTCAAGTTACTGGCAAGTACGGGTAAAATTACTTTTCAAGATCAGTACTGGGCTCAAAGATGCAGCACTGAGGTCTCTCCTGATAACAGGTGAGTAAATCGGAATTCGTAGTTCAGCTGATTCCAGAGGAATATTATAAAGTTCCAAAACTCCACACTTAGAAGAATTTCCAAGTGAAACCAGTCAATGTTAGCCTATGGAAGGAAATTCAAGTTACTGGTAAGTACGGTTAAAATTACTTTTCAGGATCAGTACTGGGCTCAAAGATGCAGCACTGAGGTCTCTCCTGATAACAGAGGAGTAAATCGGAATTCATAGTTCGGCTGATTTTAGAGGAATATTTGCACAATGGTGAAGAAAGGGGGTGGGGCCTGAGGTGACATGTCTGCAAACACACCTTGTGGCGCGTTTTAAGTTGGAGAATTAATTCCGCCTCAATCCCGAGGGTCCCTAGGGGCCAACTAGCCCACCAGATACCTCCAGTATGCGCCAGAGAGCTGCGTTGCAGAGAGGTGTTCAGAGGCCATGCCCCTTTTTACAACACCGGGACACTGCAGGAGCCGGCCCTGGGGGGTGGTGGTCCCCAGGGCCATCAAGGGCTCCAGGAGGGGGGCCGCGCGGCCCCCCTCCCAACATGTTGAAAGCCCCGGGGAGGTGGTGGTCCCTCGGGCTCTGGGGTCCGTAACGGACCCCCATATTTAATGATTTAGTGCCCCGGGGAGATGGCGGTCCCCGGGGCTGCGGGAGGGCTGAGAGCCCTCCCGCACCATTTTGTTTAAAGCCCCGGGGGTGGCAGTCCCCAGGGCTTGGGGGCCTTAGAGGCCCCCATATAATTATTAATAAACCCCCGCATGCCCCCGGGACTTGGCCCACCCGGGGGCCAATTAACCACGAAGCGCGGTTTTTTTTCGGCATGATCCGCGCACCCAGCGCGTTTTTTGCCAATTTTTTTTAAAAAAAACAAAAACATTTTTGGGGGCTCTGGGGGTCCTTGTAGGACCCCCTGAGCAGGCCTAGGGGGTCAGGGTGTTTCTACCCTGCCCCCTTTTTCCGTTTTGCACAGTTGTTTTACTGCTTTCTTGTTCCTCGGTTCTACCGAGGAACAAGATGGCTGCCAACACTTCCTGATTTGGAGTGTTCACAGCCAATTACCATACAGCTCGTGATCGGGAGGGTACGCGGACCCTACGCGGCCATAGATATATATGTGATTTTCCTTTTGATTTTCTCAGGAACTACTGAACAGATTTACACCATTTAAGCAAAAGGCATGACTCTGAACCAAGGGCTACCTTTTTGCCAAATTTGGTGTAATTCCGTTCAGCAGTTCGGGCTGTAGCTGCGATGAAAGGATCCTATGGAAAAATAAATGGGGAAAACATGTTTTGGGACCCCCCTTTTTTCTCGGCCCCCGCTTGACGAATCACCCTGAGACTTTCAGGTTAGGAGCGGACCAGAGCGGGCCACAAAGTTTGAAAATTTCGCGAAGATTCGTCAACCGGCGCAAGAGTTATTTCAAATAGAATGTTGCGGATTTCCTATGGAAAATAGGTCCTAACTATAACTATCTACTGGCCAGTAGATAATATGTATATATATATATATATATATACACATATATATATATATATACACATTAAACCTATAAAATATAGCAAATCTATTGCAAAACATATTAATAAATTACCCAATTAACAAAATATAAAAAAAATTAAACCCAAAAAAGACATTTACTAAAAATATTATTAACTATATTATAATATATATTATATAAACAAATAATATAAACTTTAAAAAAGAAACAAATAACATAAACTTTAAAAAAGAAACAAATAATAATAGATATATTTAAACAATATTATTAGGAAAAGTATTGGAGTCTGGGAAAACTATTTCCACTCTAGTTTATGCAACAGTAGGGAAAGCTTAGGCTTTCAGAGGCGTTAAGTTTACTATTCCCACTCCGAAAAGGTCAACAGTAGAAAAAGTATTGAATTAAGGAGGGGTTAAGATTTACTATATCACCTCCAGTCGTGCAACAGTAGGGAAAGCGTTGGACTTCGGAGGGGTAAGATTTACTATTCCCCCTCCGGTCTGTGCAACAGTAAGGAAAGTGTTGCACTTTGGAAGGGTAAGATTTACTATTCCCACTCTGGTCTGTGCAACAGTAAGGAAAGTGTTGCACATAGGAGGGGTAAGATTGACTATTCTCACTCCAGTCTGTGCAACAGTAGGGAAAGTTTTGGACTTCGAAGGGGTAAGATTCACTAGTCCCACTCCATTCTGTGAAACTGTAGGGAAAGTGTTGGACTTTGGAGGGGTCAAATTTACTCTTCTCACTTCAGTCTGTGCAACAGTAGGGAAAGCTTTGGGCTTTGGAGGGATTCAATTCACTATTCCCACTCCAGTCTGTGCAACATTAGGTAAATCGTTGGACTTCAGAGGGGTAAGATTTACTTTTTCTACTCCAGCCTGTGCAACAGTAGTGAAAGCGTTGGACTTCGAAGGGATTACATTTACTATTACCACTCCGGTCTGTGCAACAGTAAGGAAAGTGTTGCACTTTGGAGAGGTAAGATTGACTATTCCCACTCCAGTCTGTGCAACAGTAGGGAAAGTTTTGGACTTCGAAGGGGTAAGATTCACTATTCCCACTCCATTCTGTGAAACTGTAGGGAAAGTGTTGGACTTCGGAGGGGTCAAATTTACTCTTCTCACTTCAGTCTGTGCAAGAGTAGAGAAAGCTTTGGACTTTGGAGGGATTAAATTTACTATTCCAACTCCAGTCTGTGTAACAGTAGGGAAAGCGTTGGACTTCCGAGGGGTAAGATTTACTCAAGTCTATGCAACAGTAGAGAAAGCGTTGTACTTCGAAAGGGTAAGATTTAATATTCCCACTCCAGTTGGTGCAACAGTAGGGAAAGCATTGGACTTCGGGGGGCAAGAGTTAATATTCTCACGCCATTCTGTGCAACAGAAGGGAAAGTGTTAGACTTCACAGGGATTAAGTTTACTGTTCCCACTCCAGTTCTTTCAACAGTAGGGAAAGCGTTGGACTTCAGAGGGGTTAAATGTGCTAGTCTCACTCGAGTCAAAGTAACAGCAGGGAAAGTACTTCCCTTCAAACACATTAAACAATTGAATAACCCTATTAATTCAGAACAAATATAAAACTCTTAATATGAACATTATTAATTAACCAAAAAAAGTATATATGAATTTATAAAACATTAAAAAACATGTAAATGAGGGGGGCGTGGCCAAGCGCCGAGCAAGATGTCAGCAAGCTAAAGAGGCTTTGCTCGAGCGCGTCCGTTTCCTAATCTATCCGATACATATCCAACCGTGAGTGTCCCTAACTCACTTTTTTGGCGACCGGAGCCCACCCGGAACATTTTCGCCACAGGAGCGGGCAGCAACAACGGTGTGGGGGCTGAGTACGGTGTGCGGCCTTGGGACGTCTTCAATCAGCAAGCCCTTGTGGTGGAGGAGGGGTGCCCGTCGTTCCAGCGCTGGAGGCGTAGGCGGAGGTGAGCGAAGGCCCCCTGAAGCGACCGTGATCAGGAGTGCACACCCCGGGGCCATTAACTCGAATTAATCGGCGGAGACCGCGGAGTCCCCTGTGGTGAGGGGTGAAGACAGCCTGGGAGTGAGGTGCGGACCGGTCGCCGTGGTGAAGACTTCCTTGTGCTCAGTCGTGCCCTGACCCGACTAGCGCAGTGTCCCGCGCTCTTCGGGAAAGAAACCCTGGATCCGGCCTCTGCTTTAATTAAGCAAGGTGAAGACACCCGATACAGGGATTAGACGGCCGGGCCCGGTGACCGCTCTGGGGCCTGTTAGACACTCCCCTGAGGCCCCGTGATGGTTGGTGCTCGGCTCCACCTCCCGCTGAAGATCTCGGTGATTCGGGCCTGCCACATATCTCGACCTGGGGCTTATCTGAGAGCGGCCGCCTCCCGCTGGGATGACAGTGGCCTGGTGTGCAAGTGGGGGCCCACTCCTGGGTCTGGAGATCTCTCAGCAAGCATAGTAGCACTGCCATCACCACCCCTTGCTATGGTATGTAGACACCTGTGTAATTTGGGACGATACTGCCTGGTCAATATTCTTAAAACCCTCAGGGACTGGAGAGGGTGCTCCGATAATTAAGCTCAGCGGACTGGGGAGTACATCGTAGCCCTGAGGGCAACCAGAAGGCATAGAACTATCCTGGCGGGTGGAGTCCACTGATACGACTCACTTATCTCCCTCACACACCATACGCCAGTGACTATACGTCGCTGTTGTCACACCTTTTGGTCTGCGGAGTCAGAACATGGTGGGTGGACGAAACACGAAGGCCGGAACGCAGGCCAAATTGGACAAGTTCGCCTGGAATAAGGGAGTGGGCCCCACGGGAAAGGAAACGGACGACCAGGCCTTACTGCATCAGGTGAGGGAGGGGACGCCCGACCTCACTCTCCAAGACATAATGACGGCCATTACCACGGTGAGGACGTCGCTCGAGACCAGGATTGATTCAGTCTCCGCTGAAGTTTCCCTCATACGTGCTGACATGCGAAACATGAACTCTAGAATAAAGGAGGTTGAGACAACTACCAATTCGTTGGTTGAAGACACTGCCACTCTGCAGAAGAAAGTTGCAGAACTGCAAACCCGCAGCGACAAGCTAGAGGATCTACTCAATGACTATGAAGGGCGCTCCCGGCGCAATAACGTTAGAATCCTGGGAGTTCCGGAACGTGCCGAGGGTCAAGCGGCGGACCTCTTTGTGGAGGACCTGTTTACCAAACACCTGAAACCGGCACGACTCTCAAACTTCTTTACGATTGAGAGAGCTCATAGAGTACCCGGCGGCAGGCCTCGACCTGGAGCCCCCCGCGACCCATAGTGGCAAGGGTCTTCAACTACCGCGATCGGGACATTATATTGCAAACGGCTCGCTCGTCACCTCCCATAGAGATTGAAAATAGCAATGTGACTTTCTTCCCTGATTTCATGATCAGGGTTCAACGGAAGCAGCGCAGCTTCCTCGAGGTCAAAAGAGCCCTGCGCGAGAAGAACGTCAAGTACGCCATGCTATTTCCTGCCAAATTGCGAGTGGAGGCGGAGGGCAAGGCATGGTTCTTCGCGACCCCGGATGAGGCGTGGGATTGGCTTGATGGCTGGAGAGTTGCTGGAAAGAAGAACCACCAGAGCACTCGAGACAGACAAGAGCAGGGTTGGAGAGAGCAACGTTTGGGGTCTCCATCGGGAGAAAACCAGACAACCGACGAAGCTGGAAAATGACTGGTCTGTATCCTTTTATTTACTGTGGGTTCCTCCATTACCCTTGCGCGCCCACCTTCCCTTTCACAAATGGGCTGCTACGGTCACGAATCTCAGGGGATGCGGTGGACTTCCTATAAGTTGTTAATGGGCCTCCTCCCGCGAGAGGAAACTGCCCTTGCGACATGACTCTGCGAACTGAGCATCCGGACATTTGAACTAATGCTACAGTAACTCACGATAAATGTAATGGAATGGGTGCGGGGCTGGCACGCGACCCGCAAGTTTAGAGGATGGGCGATAGGCACTCTGCAATGTTGGGAAGGCGGGAGGTTCCGATACCGCCATGCAGGGAGGCAGGGAGGGGGGTACAGTTTGGGTTTCTTGGGCGGGGGGATTTTTGTCATTGACGGAAAATGTTGCATCCCTTTACGGTTGTACTGGGGTACGGATTGTCCTACATCTTGATGACGATGGTGGGAGGGTTGTTTTAGTTAAGTTTGTTCACGGTTTCAACAAGGTATATTCAATATGTTTCCAATGTGTTGGTGTAATGTTAGCACCCACAGGTATCACGTTCACTCTGTACACCACGGTTGAAGTGGGAGACATTAGCCTGGTCAGTGCAGATCCCGGGCTGGTCCATTCGGGTCACCACCACAACTCGCTACTCAGGAATGGGGTCTCCATCGCCAATCGGATTTAAATTAATGTCCTGGAATGTTAACGGGTTGGAAGACAAGCTAAAAGGGGGAATAGTATTACAGAATGTTAAAAGGCATCTACCCGACGTGACTTTGATCCAAGAGACGCACTTGCTGGGCAATACATGCCAGGCTTTGACACACTCGGGGTTTAAATTGGTGGCGCACCCAGCGTTTGGCTCTGGCTCTCGTGGGGTGGGGATACTACTCCGGAAAAATTTCCCGATGACGATTGATTGTATAAAGACGGATCAATTTGGGCAGATTTGTGGCCGTCTCAGGGTGTTGGGAGAGGAGGACATTAAACTTAGTCTCGGTATACATCCCACCTGGCCTTCAAGCCCCGGCCCTCAAACATTTGGGTACCCTCTTACTCTCTCTGCCTGAGGGACGACTTCTGATTGGGGGAGACTTTAACTCCATTGTCTCCGATAGGTTTGATCGCTGGCCCCCTAGAGATCTCCCCCTGGCTCGCACACAGATTCACAATTTTATGGCGGCAATGGGTCTTATTGACACTTGGCGGGCCCTCCACCCCACAGAACAGCAATATACTTTTTACTCGGGTGCCCACCGAAGTATGTCCAGAATAGACTTCGTCATCACACCGGCGGACCAACTGGGCAGTATCAGGGAGGTCACCCACCTAGCACGGGGGATATCGGATCACTCGCCCCTTTGGGCCTGGTTCGAGGTGGGGGAGCCACAAAGGGGTAGGATGGTCCCCATCAACCCTTGCTACCTTAAGATCCCCAAGGTACACCAAAAATTGTTAGTGACACAGAACATTATTTCCATGAAAACGAGACCTCGGTAGATTCGTCGCGGGTGCTGTGGGAGGCCTATAAGGCGGTAATATGCAGGACGGCTGTCTCCCAGATTGCCAATACTAAGAAAGAGAAAAAGCAAGAACTAGTGAGACTTGAAACCGACATATTAGACCTGGAAGGGAAACTACATGAGGCAAACTCCGACGAGACAAGGCATAAACTGCGCCTCAAAACAAAAGCCTATTTAACGGTAGCTACGGATGCTGCTAAGGCCCAACATAGGGCCACTCTCAGTAAAGTATACGAAGCGGGCGATAAGGCGGGGAAGCTGCTTGCGTGGCTCGATCGCAGAGAGCAGGTGAACAGAGTAGTGGTGGAACTCGCGATCGAATCCGGGCAAACGATTTCAGATCCGCAAGACATTGCGGATCAGTTCCGGGAATATTACTGTGGGGTCTATAAGTCGCAAACGACATACACTGTAACAGAAGCACTCTCGATGTTGCAAGATATCCCCTTGCCCAAGCTCTCTGATGACGAACGTTTAGACCTAGAAAAAGAGTTAGAAATCTCGGAAGTAGAGAAAGCCATCCAGGAATTACGTCCGGGCAGGGCATCGGGCCCGAATGGCCTACCAATTGAATTGTACAAGCTTGCCCTTAGCAAACTTGCACCGCATCTGACAAAGATGTTCAACGAAAGTTGCGAGGCAGGATTGCTCCCGGTAGATCAACGGCTGGCCACGATTGTGGTCATCCACAAGAGTGGTAAATCTAAACATCTCTGCTCCTCCTATAGACCGATTTCACTGCTGAACGCAGAAGTCAAGATACTGGCCAAACTACTTGCCACCCGTTCACTGCCTGTAATCACTAGGCTGGTGCACCCCGATCAGTCCGGCTTCATGCCAGCCAGGAACACCTCTCTTAATCTGCAGAGATTGCACGGGGTGCTCGCCCGGGCTGACACGATACGTGAGGACGCGGTGGTGGTTTCGCTTGACGCGGCCATGGCGTTCGACACGATAGAATGGCCGTATATGTTTGCTGTACTTAGAAAGATAGGGTTTGGCCCGGCTTTCTGCGCTGGATATATCTCCTTTATGCGGCCCCGCTGGCTCAAATAGTGGTGGACAACCGTGTATCCTCCACTTTTATGCTCGGAAGGGGCACTCGGCAGGGATGCCCCCTCTCCCCCTTGCTCTTCGCTCTAATGCTCGAACCCCTGGCGATGTGGATACGGAAAGATGCGATTATTACAGGGTTAAGGTGGGCTGAAGAATGAAAGGACCGCATATCGCTATATGCCGATGATATTCTATTGTACCTTGCTTCACCGGAGGCCTCCCTAAACCGTGCATTGCACATATTCATAGTCTTTGGGGAATTTTCCCACTACACTATTAACTGGTCTAAATCGGTTCTCTATGTCCTCATTGGCAAATCACCGATATTTCCCAAAGGGTTTGCTATTGCTGAAGCCGCTATGGGCTTCAAGTACCTGGGGATCCATGTATCCAAAGACTCAACACTTTTTTATGATCAGAATCTCCTCCCCCCGTTGCAACGACTCAGAAGGGATGTTACTTATTGGAAGAAGCTTCCACTGTCCCTGTTGGGGCGAGCAGCCTTATTCAAAATGATGTCCCTCCCACGTTTCCTTTATGCCTTGCAGAATACGCCGCACCCGGTACGGGCAGAGTATTTCAAATCTATCGATAGCACCCTGAGGTAACTCCTGTGTAAGGGGAAGCCTCCTCGAATATCAATTTCTAAGCTTACGAGAGGGTGGTATGATGGGGGCATAGCCCTCCCTGACATAAGAAGATATTACTGGGCAGCACAGCTCACTGCAATTAACCACTGCACATATGGATCGCAGTCTGATCCTGGATTCAACATGGACAGGTGGTTACTCCCTAGCGGGGGTTTTAGGGGGGCACTGTACGCCAACCCTTTCAAATTGAAGCTTACGGGACCCACAGGACATACCGTCCAGGTGTGGCGGACTGCCACGACGAGTCTGGGCTGGAAAGACAAAATCACAATGGCCACCCCGCTCTGGGACGCGGCACAACTAGGCAATTAAAGACTTACCAAAGGTTTTGATCGGTGGGACTTAATAGGCATCTCCGCGGTCAGGGACCTATGGAAGGAGGGGGGGTAATCTCTTTCGCCCAACTACAGGCAGATTGCGAGCTAGCTGACTCGGAATGATTCAGATATCTGCAGATTCGGCATGCGCTACTAGCGACAATACCTAGGGGAGAAACCCCACCAGAGTCATCCCCGCTTTAATTAATTATCACTTAATTAACTTCCCACCCTAATTGCCAACAAACCCAACAAACAGCACCTAAAATATAACTAAAATATAAAGTTATTTCACAATTTACATAATTAATAATCAATTAAATAATTAATAATACATTAATAAATAATTGTTATTTAATTATTACTTAGTTAACTTCCCACTCTATTCTCCCACAAACCCAGCAGCACACACCTAAAGTATACCTCAAAAATATAATTATTACACAATTTATATAATTAATAATCAATTAAATAATTAGCAATAAATTAATAATTATTTGTTAATTAATTACTACTTAAAAACCTTCTCACCCAATACCCCTACAAACCCAGCACCCAGCACCTGAAATATATGAAATAAATATACTTATTACACAATTTACATACTCACTAATCAATTAAATTATTAATACAAAAAATAATAATTAATTGCTAATTTATAATTACTTAATTAACTTCCCACCCTATACCCCTACAAACCTAGCAACCCGCTACAATACTATAAATTACTATTAGCAAGTACATTTAAATTTGCATACCACTTAAAATTACAAACTATATTTACAAATGTTGTTAACAATTACACAAACAATAATAACATAAAATTAATATATGAACTTAGGCACATTAAGATAATAAAAAAGCAATATTTTTACAACTATATTATTGAAAATTATATTAACAATAATTATATTCTTAACAACGATATTACTTACCTGAAAAAGCGATATCGTTGACAACGATATTTCTGCACCACAATATTTGTGTATCACAATATTTCTTTTGCCAATATTTCTATCTCCTGATATTTACAACTCAATATTTTTTCCAAATACCCTTAAAATTGCACTGGATGTCTTCTTAAAACTGGTAGATAGTGCCTTCATTTGTTCAACTGTTTCCCTATCTGCTATTTCAGCTGCAAAGTGGTAATGCTCTGAGGTTCTTTCAACAAAGTTCCCCAGAGTAACCGCTCTGCCTCTGCAGCGAGTAGATTAACCTGTTAACTGCTGGGGGTTTTTCACCACTAGTGCTGATTCCTTTTTCAGCCATTTGGGATAGTTCTCACTTAGAGCTCCATAACTGCAGGGAACCGAGCGTATAGGCAAAATGTAGCTACATTTTGGGGAAAATTAGAAAAAAAGTGCTCTGGATAAAAGTGTCTGTTTTTTTTCCTAAAAATGGCATCAACGGATGGTTTGCTGTGCTGAAGTCACCATCTTCCCAGCTTTCAGGAACATGCAAAGCTGAAGAAAAAAATATTTTTGGGGCATTTTCCAAAGAGGTAGCCCATTTTTCCTTTTTGTTGTGTTTTCAATCTGCTTCCAGTAAATTCCAGTAAATTCATGGGTGATCCAGAAAAGCTAATGATTTCTGAAAAGTAGACAGACTTCCAAAATCAGCAAGGGGTCATATGTCTAGATTCCTCAAGTTTCCCTCCAAAAAACTAACTATTGAATTAAAGAAATATTGAAAATGACTAGAAAAAAATGGCAAGATGTTTTAATCTGCAACTTTTTGTCACAATAGCCGATTTACAAAAGCAATATACCATTATATCTGCTAGACCCATCTGGTTGTGGGGATATAAAGAGATTGTAGGTTCTCCAACAACTGGAGGGACCCACAGCCAACAACTGAGCTGCATCATACAATGGTATGTCATTGTGTGCAGAGTATAGACCAAATCATATGGTGAAATGTGCAGAGTGAACAGTGGGTCTCAAGGAAACCTATGTATTTCTGAAATGGGCTCAAGATTAGGAGTTTAGGACCATTGGTTATTCGTACGCCTCTGAGTTTGTGGGTACTGGTACGAGCATATGATTTAAATGGGTATTTCTCAAAATGCCATTTTTCTTACACACTGGCTTACATTTGGAATGCAAACATTCAGTGATATCCAATTGGTATTAACAAATGTTCTACTATTCTATACTCTCACATGTCTTCCGATAAAAATGGTACCTCAATTGTGTGGGTAGGCCTAGTGCCTGCGGCAGGGAAGATCCCAAAATGCAACATGGACACATCACATTTTTCCACTCAAGACTGACCCTTTTTTGCAAAGTGGGTAGCTGTGGATTTTGGACCCTAACTCAGCCGGCACCTAGGGAGACATAGAAAACCTGCACACTTTTGAAAACTAGACACATCGGGAAATCTAGGGTAAGGTTGCTCTCCTCAGGGTTTCTTACCCAAAATCCCTTGCAAACTTCATACTTTGCCTAAAAACAAATTTTCCACACATTTCTGTGATGGAAAGTTCTGGAATCTGTGAGGAGCCACAAACTTCCTTCCTCCCAGCATTCCCTCAAGTCTCCTGATAAACATGGTGCTTCACTTGTGTGAGTACTCCTAGCGCCTGCGACAGGAAAGGGTCCAAAATGCTACATGGACACATCACATTTTTCCACTCAAAACTAACTCTTTTTTTGCAAAGTGGGTAGCTGTGGATTTTGGTACCTAGCTCAGGCAGCACCTAGGGAAACCTAGTAAACCTGCACATTTTTTAAATCTAGACACCTGGGGGAATCCAGAGTGGGTTGACGTGGGTGGCTCTCACTAGGTATTTGTACACAGAATCCCTTGCAAACCTCACACTTTGCCTAGAAAAGTACATTTTCCTCAGTTTTCTGTAGACAGAAAGGTCTGGAAACTTCCACTCTGAGCTGACACATGTCCCCCTGACAAGAGACCACAACACAAAAGGCCCTAAAGCACTATAGTGATAGATAAGCAATAGGGGTAGCTGCAGCATTAGGGGTCGTGCTGTGGCACCATCCATGCAAATCTACAAACCACAGGAATTTTTGAACACTAGACAACCAGGGAATTCCAGGGTGGTGTGCCTTTTCGTGGATCCCATGAGGTTTTCTTTTTAGCCACAATGCCCTGCAAGCCTCAAAATTTGTCTGAAATCAATCATTTTCCTCACATTTCTGTGATGGAAAATACTGGATTTTGCAGGAATCTACAAACTTTCTACCAGCGGTGTAATTCCTGCCACCCAGGGTTAGCCCACTTGTGTCAATAAATATGCTGCACCACTTGTTTGGCTGGGCCTAGTTCCTGTGACAGGAACGGATCAAACCGATGTAAATGGGAGTCCCCTTGCAAGGGCTATAAGTTTATCTTTGTGAATCAGGCCCCATATGTGGAGGCCATACTGGTTGATTCACTAAAATGACCTTCCAAACTCATGTACTAAGTATTCAGTACCCAGACAAAGAAACAGATCCATGGTGGTATGCGTTTGTTGTGGCTAATAGAGTGACACTGTGTGTGATTACTTGACAATATAGTAATTATTGCTTGTCTTATGTCTTTTGCACAGGGTTTTTCACATACAAGTAAACACTTAGGTTGAGTGTGCATAGTAAGCAAAACATGTTTTAAGTAAGTGCACCACGGTTTGGGTGACAGACAAGGACAGGAATAGGAGGAAACTGAAGAGGAAATGCAGGTTACCTCTGGGCACCAGCACCAGCATTTTGCTTGGTGACAACAATGATGAGTAACTCCGGAGTGTGGAAAAGCTATTCTTATCTCCTTTTCGTGTTCCAAAGAAGTGTTGTGTGGGGTCCTGTAGGGCATCTGCAGAAGAAGGCAACTTCTGCTTATGTAGGTTCCCCATTTACCACGCACTGAGAAGAACTAAAACTATAGTTATATTGCAACACTTATTCTTCACTTGACTAGGAAGAAAGTTCTTTTTCAAGTAATTAGGAGCAATCTCTCATAACACTCTGATTATCTAAGTGTCTTAATCTTAAACCTGAAACCACCACCAGCAAGTGCAGGTTTTGGTGAGTCTCAGTTATGTTGAAAGACATAAAACTGTCATAGACTGCTCTCATTGCAGAATTTGTAGGACCTGTAGCTTGTTTGCATTTGCTTTCTAGTTCCTGCTACCAAGAGTTTGCCATAGTCAATTTGTGGGAGGTTTACAGATGTTAAAAAAGGAACATAATTTTCCTCAAACAAAAGATGTGGAGTTTGAGGTGCTAGTTAGATGACAGAATGACATCATTGACCTGGCTACACATTAATTGCAGACCATCAAAAACCACTACTAGTGTTTTTATGTTGTCTGAGAGTGCAACCTCAAATGTATGCACAGGAGAGGACCAATATTCATTACTATATTTTTATTACTAATGATCTTTTTGAACAAGAAAAACATCTGTTTTAAAAACATTTAGCGCCTGATTACAAGTTTGGCAGTGTGGGAGCGGGACTGCCATGCCGCCGCTTCGCTCCCGCACCCCCAAACCGTGTGTGCAGCGCCTGCCAGATTATGGGGTCGATTACGATGTTGTTCGCCCGCCATCCCATTTGCAAAAGGGACCGCCCGCCATAGGTGCGGCAGTCCCGCAATACACATTAGGATGCGCCCGCCACACTGGCGGGCGCATCCCGTATTTTTACATTGCGGCGGGCGGTGCTGCAAGCAGCACCCGCCGCAATGTAAAAATACATGTTGTGCATTTACATGCACAACGTGACAGGCACCGCGCGGTGCCTGCCACATTGTACATGCAAATGCAGGGGGGTACCATAGGTACCATCCATGTGCACCCCCCACCCCCCCAACACCCTGTGGGCCCGCAAAGGGCCCCCAACAGCAGGAACCGCCAGCCTTTCCATGGCGGCAATGCAGCCATGGAAAGGCTGCTCGCAGCCTGCATCGTAATATGGATGGCGGTGTCTTCCAGACACCGCCACCATATTCAGCACGTTTTCCGCCGGTCGACGAGTCGACCGGCGGAAAAGCGGCGGACGGTCTTTCCGTCCGCCATGGACCCCCCAGCCATCATGATATGGCGGGGGGTCTTTGCTGTCGGGATGGCGGGCGGTTCACCCCCGCTGGGCCGGCGGTGACCACCCCCGGCCCGGCGGGGGCGATCCACCCACCATCGTGATCAGCCCCTATGACTTTTGTAGTCACTGGTGGGAGATTCTTTGGTGTTCCCACGGCGGTGTCTATGAAATAAGCCATGGGAACGTCAAAGGCAGTACCTGCACGGCATGGACTGGTGCAGTCCATGCTGTGCAGGTACATGGGGTGCATGCACACATTGCCCCCCCTTCATGCACCCCATGGCCCAGAGACAACAGGGGGCCCTGTAGGGCCCCCTTGTTTCCTTTCTACCACAGTTTTCATGGAGAAGGAACCGCCATGAAAGCTGTGGAGGAGATGAAACTCGTAATATGCTTGACGGGACAACGGCGGTCCCGCCAAGCATATTGCGGCCTAAGACCACTGCACTACTGCCAGGAATCTCTGATCCCTGGCGGATGCAGCGGTGCAATAGCAGTCTGACTGCCTGACTTGTAATTGGGCAGTCGGACTGCAGGTGCGGCGGTGGCTGGACCGCCACCGTGAGTCTTGCGGTCCGTGGACCGCCAGACTCATAATCAGGCCCCTAGTGTTAGCCAGTTCTCAGTCATACCCTCCTAAATATTAAATCTGTCTGCATTATAATGTTTAGGCAGATGGAAGTTGGCAACCAAATTCGACAGTAACAAAGGTAGTGGTTGAATATATATTTAAAACATATGAAGACAGGCAAGAGCCATGTGGGACCCCACTAATTAACCATTGTATTCTTTGCCAGATTCTGATCCACAACAACTTTAGCTTTCCCGTCAGATAAAAATGAATTCAAACATGTTTCCTCTCCACCCCCATACCCTACTCACACACCCACTTTTTCCAGCAGCTTAGGGTGATCAAGAGGGTTGAAAGCTGCAGAGAGATTCATCAAGAGTGTCAGGACTCCCAAATCCATAATGTTGGATGAGTGGCCTGGACATCAATCATTTCTGCCTCTAATACCCAATGTGAATTGTGACCCGGCTGCGTGTCTCGGAGAATACCATTCATTTCCACATTCCCTGGGGCTGCAATTGCCTCCTTTTCCAGGACCATGCAAAACCAAGCCAGCAGATAACTTGGGATGAACGTGTATCCTGCAGGAAGAAGAGGTATTTCATAGACTTCATGATGGAGATAGTTTCATCTTCAGAAATATAGTCAAAGGAAAAGATCTCAAGACATTGGCTTTTGATCAGTATCATACCACTTATGCGGTAGCTTGTTGTGCATATCGAAAGATGTAAAATTGCCCAGCACCTTCAAAATGTGAAAGAGCACCATGGTAGGATTGGAATTTTACCTGGTTTGCTTGTAAGTCGCACACTTTTCTGAGGTGAAGATAACCTATTCTTACTCTTTCTGGCCTTTTTCGATCCAAATTATGAGCCTCAGTGGAAATATTCTGCTAGCTTTCTAGTTTCCTCACTTTGCTGTAATATAAGCTCCTTCCTCCATAACCCATGTTTGGGGTTTATCAGATCCATTTCACTATGAACATTTACCAAGGATCTTTGACAAAAAAAGCTCGAATGGTGTGATTATACCACTCCGTAGCTCTAACTCCATGTGCATTAACTTTAGATGGCCATTTAAAGCATTCTCCAGGGAGCTTGTGCTTAGTGTGATTTTTTTACAGAACTATCCTTCTCAAATGGAAAAGAGTAGACGATGCTCTGACCAATCTACAGGTGTCACACTAATCCATCTATTATGTTGCTCTCTGCTACAGAAAAACTGCTGAACGGAATTGCAAAAAATACAAGGTTAGAACGGTGGGGCATATGCATCAAGCTTTTAGGGAATGTGTAGGAATCGCTATTTATTTTGCGATTCCCACATACATAAGGAATTGCAACTCCTAAATAGCGATTCCTTAAAAATCGCTATTAAGGAATCGCAATTCCTTATCTTGATGCATGTGCCCCTTTATTCGGAAAGCATGCTTTTTGTGATCTGATTAAATCCGTTTAGCAATTTTGGAGAAATTAATGTGAGAAAATTCAAAGAATTCCTGATTTTGTTTGGCTGCAGGAGCTTTTACTCTCATCTGCCATTTTCAGTACCATGGATCCAGAGAAGGATCTGTGGTAGTAAAACAATCTGATTGTCCAACTGCAACATGTGAGAAAATGTTGCAGCTGCCATTATAAGGCTTGGGGACTCAATGATTTTACAAAGAGAGATTGGTACTTCTGTACATTTTTTGGTACTGCGGTACTGGCAAGGGTTAAAACCTTTTAATATATTTCACTAAAAGTTATTGTTTGTTGTTGAAAAAAAAAGTTTTCTTTAATGCTAAACTGATCTTTAAAAATAAGGTTAGTGGTACTGTTGTTCTTTTATTTGTTCTGCAGCAGACAGAGAAGATAAATGTCCCACAAGAGTCCAGCAACACTCCATCATTGGCTTTATAGATGTGCGGAAGAACTGCTGAACCAGAAGCACGCCAACAAAAAATACAAATGAAAAGAGCCATTTGATTAGTGACATGGTGTACACTGTTCAAACAAGCATTGGCAAAGCCAATGGCTCCCACCTATGGGCAAGCTATTGGCTTTGCCACTGGGGTGGTGAATGGAAGGGTGGGTGGGGGTGGTGAACGGAGAGCGGGTGGTTGGTGGAGAGCAGGATGTTCAAGAAAACTGTATGAAACAGCCAGTGCTGGCCTTGTCATAGCACTTTTTCCCTTCTGTCTGTTGGGGGAGTGATAAGAAATGGGGCAGAGCGAGATCAAACAGGGACCTTGAGAAAAAGCAGGGATGAGGTGGGTGAGAGGGAGGGATGGATAAAAGCAAAATGGATAGAGGTTTGGAGGTAGGTATAAAAGCAAAACATACAGAAGGTGGGAGGGAGAGCTTAAAGCAAAAGTCATGAAGAGTGGGAGGGATAAAAGCAAAACGCATGGAGGGTGGGAGGAATAAAACAAATAGAGGGAAATTCCTGTCCACACAATCCATCTGCATCATAGTTTTCATGATAAAATCCAGAGCCACCATTCACTTTATCCACAGGACGTACCCCAGCTGGACAGTCCCAGGGCGATAATGTAGCAGTACTGCCATCAGCATCTAGAGCACCCCCTCCATCTCACCCTGAAAGGAAGCCGGTAGTTTGGAAATTCCAAGTTATTATTATTTTTTTGGGTGGAGTTTTATATAGCGCAAACTAGACCCGAAGGTATCAGAGCGCTTTACATGAGCACTAGTTACTTTACAGAGGGACACATTCAATTTTGTGTTAGTCACAGGGAGATTAAGTGATTTGCCCAGAATTACAGAAAGTTCAGCGTCCCTGCCGAGACTCGGAGCCGGTTCCCTAGCTCCGAGGTCGACGGCCCTAGCTGTTAGGCCACATTCTCTCTCCAATTTGAACCAAAGAAAATCAACAGTGGCGGCTCGTACAGGTAAGAGCGGTGATACAGGGTGAGGTGGGGGAGGTGGAAGTCAACAGATGATGGGATAAGTCATATTAAATAAATAAATAAATAAATAAAACCACTTAGTTTGCACTCGCCGCATCGCTGACGCAGTGATGCGGCGAGCACAAACTAAGTGGTTTTATTTATTTATTTATTTATTATTACTTATCCCTTCATCTGTCGACTTCCACCACCCATCCCCACCCCTGACCTGCCCCGCCCCACCATCTTACCTGTGTAGCCACTACTAAAAACCAATGTCCAAAATGTTTCTTCCATCTTGTGCAATGAGATGCTTCACAAATGGCAACCTGGGCAGTATTCAATGGGCACTACAAGCATGTGGAAACACCTGATGTCATTTGAGATGTCATCAATGATGTCATTTGAGATATCATCAATGATGTCATTTATGATGTCATCAATGATGCCATTTAACATGTTGTGAGTGATGTTATAGGTGAGGTCATAAGCAGTGCATGACAGGGTGGCATGTTATAATTAGTAATGACGACCTCAGAAAGTAATTATTGAGGGTGAAACATCATGAACATCACCGCAAACAGGCTAGGTCTCTGTATTTGCCTATGGTGTAAGCTGAGAAATATGTCTTCCTAATCAAGCTTTATTTTACTGTACCATTGTCGTTTGTTTATGTATAGAAACACACACACAATTTTACTGCTGTTGTTTGTTTTATTTGTGATCTCTGAGGTCACTGAGCATGTGGGCATTCTTTTATTTATCTTGACTTCTTGTACATTTTTCTTATGATTAACTAGCATACCTAGCATACTGGATTTATAAAGGCTAACAGATGTTCTGTTATTTCATTGATTTCTTCAGTAATCCCTTTGCTGTTGATTTTTATTTTCTCTCATTTGTTGTGTGTAGTGTAATTGAACTGCTTCTCATAATTAATTTGATGTCAAATAAGTTCTTGGTGAACAATTGTTTCCCATATGTATAATTACCCAGGTTCCCTTCGGCATATGGCTTGCTCTTGCACTTTTTAACAAAAAAAGACTGGCACGGGTCATGTCAACATCGGTGCTAGGGTCTGGTCAATTATGAGGCTGAAAGAAGGAGGCATCAAGTTAATGCCTTCTGAGGAACTCGCTGATCTCCAGCATATCTCACTTACAGAGATCTTCTCAGTATTTATGTTTTTTGGGTTTCGACTCTTTTAGAAAGGAGTCCCCAGATGGTCTGAGCATGGTAAGATGATTGGTGAGTCTGTGCTACAGTTTATAGGGGAGGAGGCAAAGATGGCATCTAAATCACTTGCTACACCTTGTTAAGAGCACTTTGGCCCTCATTAGGATGTCGGTGGAACCGCCACCCACAGGCCGTCGGTGGTGGTCCCACCGACATCCGGGATAGCGGTCCGACGCTAGTTGGTCGGACCACAGAGGTCGGAGGGACAGACCGACGCCTCTGAGAGACTCAAGGAGCCCGTCGGGTGTCGGTCGGACCGTAATCCCTGCAATGAAGGTGGTGCCTGTGCAGGTACCACCATAGGGATTACGATGTCCATTTCCCACAGCCTTTCCATGGTGGTCCCACAGCCATGTAAAGGCTGTCAGAAAGGGACTTTCCCATGGGCCTCTGCTATGTGGCCAGGGTGACACATGTGGTGCCCCCCAAACATCCATGCACCGTGTGCCAGGCACCATGTGGTGCCTGGCACACAGTGCATGGATGTTTAAAAACATCCCTTTTTAGGTCGAGCCTCGAGTAGCGCGCAAGCGGTGCTCTGGCAAGACTTTATGTTAGGGGGTTTCGAAAGCTGACCACACGCTCGTGCGTCATGGCCTTTTCCCTGCGGTTACGCGCAAGCAAAAGGCCATGGTGCACGAGCGTGTGGTCACGCCTGCTGCTCGCAAGCGCGCGCGCACCACTCGCGTGCTAGTTTTGTTTATCTTTGGCGGCCGCGTCACTGTTTTATTTCTTTCAGTTTCGCATAATCGCGGCACCCGCGCTTTACTTTTAAAATTAAAAGTAAAGCGCGGGTGCCGCGATTGTAGCAAAAGTAAAGAAATAGATGTTTTTTTCTATTTCTTTACTTTTGCTCAATTGCGGCACCCGCGCTTTACTTTTAACATGGTTTAGGTAAAGCGCCGGTGCCGCGATTGCTGCAAAAGTAAAGAAATAGAAAAAAACATCTATTTCCTTACTTTTGCTATAAGCACGGCACCGGCGCTTTACCTTTAACCATGTTAAAAGTAAAGCGTCAGGTGCCATTGACATGCAAAAGTAAAGAAATAGATGTTTTTTTCTATTTCTTTACTTTTGCAGCAATCAAACACATTGGCAAAGTCAATAGCTCTGCCTAAACACTTATAAGGGCCCAAAAGCGAGACCTATTAGCTATGCCAATGCTTGTTCTATTGTGGCTTGTGCTGCGGCCCTTTTCCGGGCCACAGCACAAGCCACAATAGAAAAAGGGATGTTTCCGACCACCTACACGATGGTCGCATCATAATCAGGTGGGTGGGACCTCCGACTATTTGTCGGGCGGTCCTACTCCCGCTGCGACGGCGGTCGGACACTCCTCTGATGTGCCATCGTAATAAGGCCCTTTGTTTTAGTTGGTTACTCAACTCTCAATGGTTTCACCGCCCGCTGGTAGGCCAGCCACGCTGAATTGTATTGTTATGCATCAAGGCTTCACAAAATTTCGAAACTAAGTAAACATACGCCAGCTCAATCCCAAGAAAGCGCCAAGTCCGCGCCACCATGCACTGTCTTCAAAAAGTGCATTTCCCCACTTTATGACTGTACCACAGCGCGCAGTAAAATTAACTAGATGAGAAGCACATTATTAAAATGTTTCGAATTACTGTTGTATCATAGCATTTCTCAAGCATGAATTTCATACCCTTATTAAAGCCTACTGTTTTGACAGGTCCCCGCACAATATTTGCGCCCTCTCAGTTAAGTCTGACAAAGGTTCCCGCATGCTTCTGCGTTTTAATCCTCCTGCTTAAGGCTCTTTGTCTGGCAGCTCATATGCTTTACGCCTTTCATTAATTCAGCAATTAATTGATTTGTTTGCAGACATTCGTAATTTGTAAAACGTTGAATGGAATGCTAAAAATACCATTACATCTCTGGCAGCGGGTCTATGCTCGCATCTCATAATTGATAGCTCGGCTGTTCTCTCTGATAGCCTGGCAAGCTTATACAGTTACATTCTGTAATCGTGTTCGTCTTTGAAAATTAGTTTTGCGAAGCCACGCATTTAGATCTTACTGAGAAATCTCATTCTAGTCATTTTTAACATAATTTATAATGCGTAAACGAAATTAGCTTTTGCAGAGAAGAACCCTTTTTCTCCATTTTTTAACTCATCCTAACATCATTTTGACCTTGGAAGATGCAATGTCTGTCGGGCATTGAAGACTCCAAACAAAGGAAGTCATTTCCATCCCATCACTATGGTTACACTTTCTTCTGCCTTCACCGCCACGCCAGACTGGTAACGTCGAATCTATAGATTCCTCATGAGAATAAGGAGGGCTTTTCACACTGTTTAGCTTTCCTAAATAAACAAGCGCGTGTACTGGAACCCTGCACGCTGAAAACTGTGTCAGGCAGCTTCCACTGCAGAGGCGGAAACCGAGTAGCTGCACGTGTCTGAAAAGAGCATTCCATGAGCTTTGTTGCCCAGTAGGTATAAACTGTGCATGCGACATGTCTGCATTTCAGGGAAACGTCGGTACAGGTGTTCGCGAGACGCTAAATGGCACTAATGGCAGTCAATCATTTTTTCCACAAAAAGGGTTTTTTTCACCAAAAGTTGACGTGAGCATGGTACTGGAAGGCTTTGCATTATGTAGCGCCAAGCACCTGATGCTTCATGAAAATAGACATAATAGGGCGGGAGAAGCGTAAAAGTGCCTAGAGTCCCAAAGCAAAGAGTGATAAACTACAATTACACATAGAAGTTAAGTACATCCTGGCGTTGTGTGGAATCCTAATGCTAAATGAAACAGGCGCAAACAGTGAGCAAAATCGTGTGAACGTCACAAACGTGATATATGTAATTTCTACAAAATTACAGATATCGTATTACTCGATTAATCTTTGGGCGATTGTTCACATGCGGATATGTTCCAGGGGTGCGCCTTTAATACAAGTTTCAAGGAAGACGCATCTGTCCCGTCGTTGCGCTATTGCACAGTGCTGAATCGCGCAATCACTTCATTGTTGAGTGACACATAGCAAAAATAGCGCTGCTCTTTTTCTACCCTATAGCACAATGCAACTGCAGATGTAATTGCAGCACTGTTTTGTGCTAATCTTGGTAAAACTTGGTATACATCTCTACACCCAGGATGTGTGGGGGTGTCAAGAGGGGCATATTTATTCTTGATCTCAAATCACATATCTAGTGGTAGAGCCTAATAGGCAAAAGGAGTATGGCACATTAGGTTTACACTGAAAGTGTCCCCTGAAATCTGCCTCGTCATCACAATGGGCCTGATTACATTGTCGGGCAGACTGCCACCGACAGGCTGTTGGTGTTGGTCCGCCCAACATTTAGAGCAGCGGTCCGACTACCGGATTATCATAACGGCCGTCAGAGCGCAGCGTAAGGGGGCAAAGATCGCAACCTCCAACAGGTTTAAGGAGCCATCGGGGCGGTGGTCGGAGCCTAATCCCTACAGTGGAGGCGGTGCCTGCGGCAGCACCGCCATAGGGATTAGGATGTCAGTTTCCGACAGCCTTAACATGGCGGTCCGACTGCCATGGATAGGCTGTCCTATCCATGGCCTGTGCGATGTAGCATGGGGGGCACATGTGGTGCCCCCCCCTAAACATCCATGCACTGTGTGCCAGGCACCACATGGTGCCTGGCTCACAGTGCATGGATGTTTGAAAACATCCCTTTTTCTATTGCAGCTTGTGCTGCGGCCGTTTTCTGGGCCACAGCGCAAGCCACAATAGAAAAAGGGATGTTTCCGACTGCCTGCACGGCAGCCGCATTCTAATCTGGCTGTGGTCTGCTTTTCAACAATTTTTTATACTGAGTCTGCCATTTTCCTCCTATTTACTTCTGCAGCCTTCCTTCCTACTGGAATTTTAGGAGAATTTTAGTGAATCATTGTCTAAATTCACTAGCCAGTGATGTCTTTAGGAGAACTCCCAACAGTGTGTATGTCTTTAGCTACCTATTAAATAAGGAGGACGATATATTATGGAAACTTCACCACACACTACTTACCCAAGCCCACAGGTTCTCACTTTATTTCCCATTTAAATAATAGGGTTGTGGCATTTTGTCCTGTTTCATTTGATTCATATCAAACACAAGGAGATGATGGACGGAGCACTGAAACTTTTCAGGCACTCACCCCCAGTCACAGATTTGGGTTGAATCCATTATCGTTCTTTAGCTCACTTCGCCACCCCAGTTCAGACCGAGCCATATGTCTGAAAAGTTTCAGTGCTCCGTCCATCATCTCTTTGTGTTTGCTTTGTTTGCCCTAAGTTACCAGGGTATGCCCAGACATGGGTCCCTGGCTCACTTTGTCACTGGATTCAAGCTAGCCTGGCTGATGAGGGATGTTACCCTGAAACCGGTCCCAGGATGCTTGTTTCCGGTCGAGGAAGGACCTGGCCTGGCAGTTCGGGCCGAACTGTTCCCATGAGGCACAGGGTCAAGACTGATTTGCATATGGCTGGGTCTGAACTGGCGTGGCGAAGTAGCTAAAGAACGATGATGGATTCTACCCAGATCTGTGACTGGGAGTGAGTGACTGAAAAGCTTCAGCGCTCCGTCCATCATCTCCTTGTGTTTGCTTCATTTGATTCATACTCAACACTAATCTTCAATAAAAAAATCTTTGAAAACGTTTTAACTTGAAACACGAGTAATGCTGTTGCCATTTTCCCCTATACACCACTCTAGTCTTCTATTTATTTTGCATTCTTTCAAGCTTCCTTCGCTTAGAACATCTTTAACCTTAACGCATTTGTATTGTTTTGCTGTTTGGTGCAGGTGGGAAAACTCTGATCTTCAAAAAACATTTGGGCCAGGCAGTTGATTTCTTCAGGCAACAACATTCTCGAAGTGGCCCTCAGTTATCTTTCACATGATCCATTACAATGATTTGTTGCATGGGAACCTTGGGTTCTAGAAGAAAACATTTTCAGTAGAGCATAGTACATTAAATCTGTGAAAACGTAACTTAAAAGATACTTTCTTTAAAAAAATGAGGACTTTGAAAAAGCTGAGAAAACTTTAATGCAGCAAAAACATGCATTGGCAAAGCCAATAGGTAAGGCTTTATTATGCTTACCAGTACTTCCACAAATCCTTACTAGATGTCTCAGATGAGACAGCAGTACTGTCAGGTCACCAGACATGGTAGCCCATAAAAGATCCTGGGGTATATTCACAAGGACTTATCGCCGAGTTATCGCCACCTTAGCGCATCAAAAGTGGAGACAGATTTATCGCCCCATTCACAAGCGTGTGCAAACTGCAGACATCGCCAGTATACCCGCGATAACTGCTGCAAATTTTATCCCCACGGGTGACACCACCAACTAACCCTAATGAGATGCAGAGTAGGCGTTCCCGTGCAAAAACACACGAAAACACCACTACACCACTTTCACAACGAACTGCCAGATCTGCGATGAGAGTCAAAACCACGCGATAAGCCGCGGTAGCAGCAGGTATTTAACACCTGCCTCTTGCTGGTGTTAAGCAGGACGACTACCTGCAGTAGGCAACGGAGCCCCGCACACAGCCACACCCAAAGAACAACCGACGCCATGGAGCTACTCATTATGAAGCTTGGAGCCCCAACAGGGCCACAACACCCACCGCCACCACCCCCAGGACCGCCACCACCCCCAGGACCTGGACCGGCACCCCCCCGGACCACCACAGAGGCAGCGCAGAGTAAGACAGCGGACCTACCAAAAATGCACCAGTCTCACAGACCTAACGCCCGAGGAAGTCATTGCCCACTACAGGCACAAAAGGACAACCATCCTCCGCATTATGACCCACATCGGCCACAGGCTGACGGTCCCAACACAGCGGACAACCAACATCCCTCCGCAGACAAGGCTGCTGGCTGTGCTGCACACGTTGGCCTCTGGTACCTTCCAACCAACAACGGCCAAAGTCGGAGGAGTCTCACAGCCAGCCCTATCAAAGTTCCTCACACCTGTCCTGGATGCCATCATCAGCTTCATACCCCAGTACCTTCACTTCCCCCACATTGCGCAGGAACAGCTGGAGACCAAGCAAGGCTTCTACGCCATTGCTAGATTCCCACACGTGTTGGGGGCCATTGACTGCACACATGTCCTACTTGTGCCCCCTGCGGACACTGCACACATCTACCGCAACAGAAAGCACACGCATTCCATCAATGTGCAGGCAATAGTGGACCACCGGGGAATGTTCACCAATGTCGTCGCAAACTACCCAGGCAGTGTGCACGATTCCTACATCTTCCGACAGTCCATCATCAACCAGCGCTTCCAGGATGGCACCTATGGAACTGGACTGCTCGTTGGTAAGTACCAGATCAACACACCACACACCTCAAAGCCACCATCACACAACGCACAACTGTGGGAATGCACATGTGACCAGACCACATACAACATGTCAATCAACATGCCCACCTACCAGACACGACAACACAACTCCATTGGGATCCTGATCTTCCCATGTACACAAGCCAGCTATATCATGGCACCACAGCCACACAACAGCTGAACGTGTGGAGAGGCGGAAAGCAGGCATGTGCGAAGGATGCAAGTGACCCATGAATGGGAATGTACACAACGACAAGTGTGGAGTGAATGTGCTGGACAGACCTGGGTTTGCAAACCACAGATATGTCCATGCAGACATTAACTGCTGGTGTCTGGAGAGTAGTGAACAGTGGACGCAACCATGTCACCCCAGGCTGTGGGTTAGATCACGGAAATGTCGCTCGCTGCGTCCCCCTCTGTGTGCGTGAGCATAGTGGGTTGGCCCGGCTTACGCCAGGACTGCGCAGGGGTGTGGATAAAAACACCGTTGCGCTGAGCGTGGTGCTCTCCCGGAATGGCCAACGTCACTGCCAGGGCGGCGCCTCTCAGCTGCCACAAGGCCGATGCCGTGAGCAACGGGGCCTGCGAGCCTGTGCGCCTGCTGCACCCCAGGTCGCTGATACCCAGACCCGGCTTGCCCACCCCAGCGCTCCAAGGCCGCACTGCTCACCTGCCGACACCATCATGTGTCAAAGAGGGCCCACCACGTGCCGGTGCTAGCTCCAAGACACATGCCCGCCACCTTGGTAGCCTCCTCAGTACATCGCTGTCCTCCGTGACACAGGCCCCCAGGAGTCCTCATTCGTTGACATACTCCACCGCTGCAGCCGGCCCACACTGCAGTCCAGTATGTCCCACATCTAGAACTGAGTCTTCATTAATCAAAGGCAGAGTTCATGCCAGTGAACGCAGGTAGAGGAGTGAGAGAAAGATGTGTTTCAGTCCGGTGGAAACACGGATCACTGTTACGGAGGAGGTCAACCACTAGCAATGACTGACCTGGTGCCACTAACCCTGTGTGCCGTGAGTCACCGTCAGCCTCCGGCAGAACATTGTTGGTTTCAAAAACAAAAAGAGGGAAAGAGAGGTAATACAAGTAGAATCATCCTCCCAAATAATGTATATAAACAACAAGATTCTACCTATATCCTAATAATGTGTTTTATTATGTTGAGAAAAAATCCAGTGAAAGTGGTTAAAAGTTCTTGTGTATCTGTGAATTGTCACAGGAAACACTCAATGTTTTTAAAATACCCTCACACACTAAGTATCCCTCAGTGTCATGCTTCATCATTGGGGTCTTCCCGTCCCTCTACGGGGCGGGGCGTGCTACAACCTACAGAGACGCGGGAGCACTTAGTCCAGTGAACAAAGGCTATGTGTGGTGCAAGAGTGATAGGGAAAGAAATAGTAATGTGAATAGAATACTCTAAAAACTACCTGGCTAGTGGAAAAACACTTTATTCACTTCCCTAGCTGGTAGCATTAAAAAAGGGGGGTTGATAGTAGGCAGCCAGATGCAATATGTGGCCTCCTACTTGGTCAACATGTTTCTAAAGCCAAACCCCTAGGCTTCTTCTTCAGGACCTTAACAGGGTCCCTATATCACTCTAATCTCATTGATTTGAAATATATGCCTAATATGTTAAATTTGCATGTACAGTCTATCATGCGTGTATTTAGGTTTGCCCTGTGGACAAAAGAAA
Organism: Calotriton arnoldi; assembly: GCA_963921515.1. NCBI lineage: Eukaryota > Metazoa > Chordata > Amphibia > Caudata > Salamandridae > Calotriton > Calotriton arnoldi. The sequence continues at coordinate 594,258 of CAWUFW010001973.1, forward strand.
AACAAAAAATACAATATTGCATTATTTTGAACAGTTAATGCCATCACGAGAAATCGTACATGGTGGGATCATCCTCCGTGATATATTTTTCTCACAAGTGAAGATCACGACTTGCCACACACTACCATTATCTAGTGTTGTGCGGGTGATACCGAGCACCAATATGCATCAATGCTGAATGAAGTTACCTTAAAAAGAAAGAAAAACACACAAACACTCACATACGTACACACCTATGGCACACAATTAGGTTATTCGCTGATCCGATATACATACAGCCTGTAATAGTTCTTAATGATACATACTCTCATGAGCTCTCACGGGGGAAGAAACGTCCGTAAGACAACACTGCGTGAAAAGTAATGGAAAATGATTTCAATGCCTTATGACAAAATCGGGAGACACTGTCGGCTATATTTAAAGACCCGCCCGGGTCTTACTCACATGTGAAATGGTACGCTCTCGCCAGGTCAATGCCTCCGTGTAGCTCCGTCGTAATTGCTCAAGAGCTCTATTTATATACGTTACAGCCTTGCAGCGCGGGAAGGAAACACGGGGAGGGAATAACAACTAGAACGTGCAATATCACAAGATGGCCGCCTTAGATGTGCCTTTCAGAGTTTTACAAATGATACTCTTCCTGTGAGCCCAAAATGAAAAAGTGATACGAGCTTCGCCGCTGTCTTATTGATGATGATCGCGCTCTCTATGGTGCACTTTGTAAAGTGTGTACATATGTGAGTGTTTGTGTGTACTTCTGGATCCAAGTTCCAGAAGTACCGAACGATGATGAGGACGATGGGGCAGGTGGCCCACATCCCACTGCAGCTGCGGCAGGAATAGCCCGTAGGAACACCCTCATTGCCAATTTCTTCTCATGAGCATGTCACATTGTGGCCATCCCTGGCAATCATGGGACAGTACAAAATCTCCACAAGCACAGCATGTGTGAATAAAAAATATTTGCAGGTTACAGGTTGTACTTGTACATTGTCATGTCACAGTTTCCTGCTGTGCCAGATGTGATTGGCCATGTTGTGCACATATGCGGCACCAGTTGTGTCCTGTGTTCTGTTGTGGAGGTGTTGCTGTTTGTACCAGGATGTTGTCAATGTCGAGGTGCACTTATTCTTATGTGCGTATGCTGCACGGTGGGTGAGTCGCTCCTGCGGCTCTGATTTGGCTGCCACTTATCCCTTTCATGCGGTGTGTCTTTCAGTTCTGTGCTTCCACAGTGCTGAGATGTTGCAGACTTGGGTAACTTGTGCTCTTTGTCGAGTTGTGACTCTTGGGCATGGTTTGTCCGCAGATGTGTCGTTGACGTCAGGGGTTGTTTGTGCAGGTGGTTGTGTCCGAGTGTGACCTGCTCCTTTTCGGTTGTGGTCCGCACTCAGCCACCTCAGTGTCGTGCCGTGTGATTGGACTGCAGCCATGCTACTCGTCATGTGGTGTCTCTTGCATTGTCAGTGTGGCTGACGTATATGCATGTTTGCTGTGTTTCGCACATGTGCATGTGTTGGTTGTGTGATTGTTGATGTGTTGGGTGGGTGCCCCTTTGGGCACATGGTGTACGTGGGACTACTTGGTGTTTGTGTGTGTGCTGAAGTGTTCCCGTGGGATCAGGGACATGATCCTGAGTCATTGTGGGTGTGCAGTGTGCTCTGCTTAATTGTGCATGTGTGCCATTGTGCCCATCTCCCCCCGTCCCCCCACTCCCTGGTCGGTACGCACCCTGTTGATGTAGTGTCGGGTCATGTTGGGCAGTGTCCGGATCCCCAACTCCTGTCACCGTCTCCCGACTGGTGACTGTGGCCACCATCTTCTCCATGTCATTCAGCACCTGGTGTTCTGCTGGGCCCCCTCCTCCGAAGTGCGTTGCTGCTTTCGTGTTGGCAGCGAGTTTCTGCTTGGTTTTGCCATTGACATCAATCCAGAGCCTCTTGTCCTCTTCCATTGTCCTCCTCGGCGCTGCGACGGCATTCACATGGTCCGAGATGGTGTGCCATCTTTGCCTCTTTGTTGCCAATGACACGTTGGAGGTGACGTACAGTTGGTGGTGGTGTTCTATCTCATCCGTGATGATAATCGTGTTTTCCTGCAGACTGTACCCCGTCTTCCTCTTCCTCTTCTCATTGCCCTTCCACGACCCCTGGATTCCTGGGTGTTCCTCCGTGGGGATTGTGGGGTTCATGTTGTCCTCTGCAGTCGGTCAGGGTGCATCCGTAGTACTCCGCAGTTCATTACCTTTTTTGTGGCATTTTCCGTATGCTGTTCTTGTGCTTTTTCCCGCATTACGCGTGGGTATTGCTGGCCTCTCGCTGGTTATCACTGTTTTCTTATCGTGTTTGGGCCCATCGCGTCTTTTTACGCGTTGAGGTTTGTGTTTTTATCGCCGTCGCGGTGGTTGTATCGCGGACATTGGCCGCGGTTTCGGGAGGCTATCGCATGGTACCGCGGTGTTGTGAATTCCACGTTAACACGGGGTTATTTTCCCGCGATAGACTGCGATGTGTGAAGTTGCGTTAACATTTTTGGGAGATGTTTAGTGCACGTTCATGTGAATATACCCCTCTGAGTCTCCACACACAAGCCTACAAATCTCTCCCCAACATAAGACCAGCATACCTGAACCATCACCTCGCATTCCACGTACCCGCCAGACAACTCCGTTCTGCCCAACGTGCCCTAACCTGCGTCCCCAGGATCCACAAGACCAAAACCGGAGGAAGTTCATTCTCCTACCTCGCCACCAAGACCTGGAAACAATGGGGTGTCCCTCCACCTCAGACAATCCGCGTCGCTGACTCAGTTCAGGAAGGACCTCAAGACCTGGCTCTTCTAATGATCTTCCACACCCAGAGGGACCAGCAGCTCCACCCCAGCACCTTGAGGCCCTCACAGGGGAGTAGTCGTGCTTTATAAACCCTTGATTGATTGATTGAAGACTTGGAGACAACCCCCTGCTTTAAGGGCCAGTATGCACTGACACAATATTGAAACCATAAATATTGTGATACCAAAATATTGTGTCAAAAATATCGATCACAAAAATATTGTTTTTTCTATACATATAATGGTAAGTATAAAAATATCGAAAAAAATATTGTTTTACACTAATATCGAAAAATATATGTGCAAAATTATCATTTTTTACTATATATATAGTTTAAATAAGTAAAACTTCAATATTTTAAACATATAGGGGCCGATTCCGATCTCGGCCGGTAGGGCTCCGAATCGGATTCGGCTTAACCGGATCCGATTCAGAGCCCTATTTCCCGACAGATTCGTACGCGCGTCCGGGCGAGCGAGTACGATGCGTATTCGCCGACCGACTCGTCCGGGCATCCCGACTGCTCCGACCGACTTGATCCCGGGTCTAACCGCACCGACCGACTCGCACGGACACGACTCGCACCGCGCAATGGAGACGTTCCCCGGCCGGGTAAGTACGATGCGCGCCGCGAGCAGTCCGACCGAGCCGCGCACTCCGGCTCGAAAGAGCTGTCGGAGCCGTACTTTGGGGGTCCGTGTCGGACCCCCCTGTACGCGTAGCCGCGCGAGTCGCACACAGGGGCATGGGTCCCCCCTACCTGTGCGTGTACGGCGCAAATCGCTTTGCCGCATACACGCTGTAGGGGGGCCCTTGTCCGCATCGCACCCATTGAGTCAATGGGAGCCCGCGTACGCGTTGTACGACAGGCTCCCATTGACTTCAATGGGAGTCCGGCCGACTCGAGTCCGATGGCATACGTGCGCATCGTACTCGTTTGGTCGGTCTGCACGGGTCCGATTCGGTCGGATATATCTCCGGGTCCGGCTCGGTCGGAGAGATTTCCGGCCCGAATCGGAATCGGCCCCATAATGTTAATATAATGTAAATTAATTATGTTTAAATAATATTTTTAAATATTTACTAATTTAAAGAAACACACATATATGAAAGTGTGTAAGTTTATATACACACATATAACATATAACTATATAAAAAAATATACATTTGAACTTATATTATATTTTTATAATGGTTTTTACATTTACCAATATAGCAAATATATATATATATATTCCAAAACACCAGTTGCCCCTAGAGCAAGGATGCACTCGAACAGCAGCTTGCTTGTGAAAGATTTTCTTCCAACAAAAACTGCAACCTGCATTCCAATAAAAGTTCCAGCCTGACGCGTTTCAGAGCTACTTGCTCCTTTCTCAAAGGCTCAACACTGAGGTTCACAAGCTGACACACCTTCAAGTAATTACACGCCCTCTAATGGGCACATTGCCTTCTGGGATCTGTAGTGTGTGTCAAAAAATACCTACCCAAATGGGTGCTGTGTCTCTCAGGTTGTTGCTGATTTTCAGCCCTCCAATGGGCCTCAGAGTGCAAATTCGTTTTTCATTTTATCATTTTTATCATTTTTTACTACATATATAGTTTAAATAAGTAAAACTTCAATATTTTAAACATATAATGTTAATATAATGTAAATTAATTATGTTTAAATATTATTTAAAAATATTTACTAATTTAAAGAAACACACTTATATATGAAAGTGTGTAAGTTTATATACACACATATAGCATATAACTATATAAAAAATATACATTTGAACTTATATTATATTATATATATATATATATATATATATATATATATATATCTCAAGCACCACATCGTTGTTATTGGGAGCCCCTGGCCCTACAGGGAAGCTTCTGCAAGCGGGAACGAAGCATCCTGTAAACTAACTATCTGAGCACAAAAATGCTGAAGCCAGACTCCAGTAGTTTACCTTGTGGTTTATTCCATGGTATATTTCTCAGCACATCAAATTTCCTGACACGTTTCGGCTTTCACAAAGCCTTGTTCACAGGTGCAAATGCTGTCAAAGTGTCATGTGCTTTTAATGGCATCAAAGCTCTATTGCTTCAGTCCAGATCATACAAATACCATAATGCACTTCACAGGATTATACCATATTGGTTGAAACTGCAGTAATAATGAAATACTGGCATCAGTGGCATCACGTTGCTGCAGTTAAAATACCTCTCTTTAAACAGTCTGTGCATTCATATTAATGACTGAAAAATGACCACATGCTTTAAAAGTCACAATATATCATTCTTACACATATATATATTTACCTACACTTAAGAAAATAAAAAGTACAACAAATAAAGTGCAAAAAAATTAATTATTTCAATCTAATTGTACATAAAAAGTAAACAATATATAGAAATAGGCTTTACTAAAAATATCTTCAAAATTACAAACATTTTTATATATAAAAATATAAAATTAAATACACAAATACATAATAATATATATTTAAGCAATATTAAAAAAAGTCTATAAATAATAAATATACTATTCCCACTCCAAGGTATATAACAGTAGAGAAAGCGTTAACCTCAGGAGGGTAAAATTTAATATTCCCACTCCGGTCTGTGCAACAGTAGACAAAGCGTTGGACTCAGGAGGGGTAGAATTTACTATTCGCACTCCAGGCCATGCAACAGTAGGGAAATCGTTGAACCAGAGGGGGTAAAATTTACTATTCCTACTCCAGTCTGTGCAACAGTAGGGGAAGCGTTGGACTCAGGAGGGGTCAAAATGACTATTCCCTCTCCAGGGGGTGCAACAGTATGGAAAGCGTTGTATTGCGGAGGCGTAACATTTACAATTCTCACTACAGTTTGTACAACAGCAGAGAAAGCATTGGACTTAGGAGGGGTAAAATTTAC